>CM062296.1:424869267-425469267 GCA_031216915.1 Pictodentalium vernedei | reverse complement strand
ATAATAATAATAATAATAATAATAATAATAATAATAATAATAATAATAATAAGAATACTTTATTGTCTTTCATCCCCGTACCTAGGTATATGACAACTAACAATGCGAGATATGTACAACAATAAAAACAAACAAACAAAATACAATCATATAATAAGACTTTTAACCCTTTATCTAACGAATCGCCCGCATCCGCCCGCGTAATATGCAAATTGAGCAGCTGAAAAAATATTTTTTTTCAAAATATTTCAACAAAACCATATCATGTGACCCCTCATTGGAACGAGCTTATTGAGCTTGTTCCAATGAGGGGTCACATGATATGGTTTTGTTGAAATGTTTTGAAAAATTAAAAAAAATTATATTTAAAATAATAAATTTTAATATCGTCTGCGTTGGGTAAAGGGTTAAAATGGGAATATATGTACCCAGTACTAGCAATATGTTGAGTCTTTTTTTTTTTTTTAAATATTTGCAGTTGTCTGGGTATCCACTCGTTTTTGGAACGAATTATGGACATACCGCATGACCTTAGGTGTATGTCAGAATCAAAAGATCCGATTAACGCCTTTGCTAGATCCTTGTGACTCATGACATCAACGCCGAGTATAATGGAGTTAATTTCCTGTAGGAGTGCTCCCCTGTCGCCAGAGTAGAGGGAGCACTCAAACAAAATAAAAATGGAACTCGTCCTCTGCCTTATTACTGCAATACGGGCAAAATCTTTCGTCGTGTGGAATAGGTGGTCTAGTATGCCTACCACTCTCAAACACTAATATATATGCGCGCTTATCCTTAGTTTCGTAAAAGAGTATCTGGTCGCATTGTCCTTTTACGCCAAAATATATTCTTCCATTGTAAAGGAATTTAGAGGAATTTCGTAAATTCGACAACCACCAAGTTACATATTTTTCTTCCAGAGTCTTCTCCAAGGAAAATAGCTATTTCTTGGAGTCAAAAGTAGCTTAATTATGTCACACATAATCAAAATTGAGGCTCATCAAAATGTTTTAAACCGCATTTATCCAAGAATTAGTTTCTGACTGGTAAGCCTCACTGAGGCATGCGGCTGTCAGAGACTCGCATGACATATCGTGTAAGCGAATCCAGTAACTGACAATCGGTTTAATGATAAAAATATCAATGGGGTAAGTAGTATAGCACGTATGAATCGACCCTTATTAGCCGGAGCTTTGCCGGAGCAGCTAGTGTTAAATTCCCATAGGAACCGGAGCCCTTTGCCGGAGCATTTTTTTCCTGTGCGGTTCCTTGAAGCTAGATCCTACAAGTGGTGTACGTACTGCATATATAGTATGCTATGATATGTATAGTGATATATGTACACCCAGGGATATGGGTATATATTATTGGTATGTGATGGAAAATTGAAGGGCAAGGTGAGTTTTCTTGAAAGTTTTTCTTCGTGAAACGGTTGACGTTGCTATTGACGTCGTGACGTCATGATGCTCAAGCGACGTCATGGAGATGTTGACCACCGTTGTTGTCCACTATACAATCTGACATAACGCTGTTCGGGTCGGGGGTGTCGGACTTCTCGTAAAGGGGGTGGGTGATATGGTAGTAGTGGTATATATCCGTGTAGGTATACTATTAGCCCTTGGGTCCTCATATTATCCTATGTCTGCTATAGCTAGGTCAAGCAGTATTGTGGGTATGTGGGTCATTTATGGTCGGCCAGTGCGGTATTGCGAGATAGTCCTTGGTGGTTTAGATTGGCAGTATAGGATGAATGGTCTGTTGGCCTGTTACCACCCTAGTACTATTTACCTACCGAATCATTTGTATTATCTTATGGCTGGTATTTAGTTCGTGATGCTAGGTCAGGCTGTATTATAATCGTTCGTTTAGAAGTGGTGTTTAGGATGCAATGTGTATACCGCTGTAGGTTCCCTGTTAGTCATCGGTATTATTAACAAACCGATTGCTTTGTATTATTCTATGGCTGGTATAGGTAGTACGTTATGGTAGGTCAAGTGGTATTGCGAGTGGGGGTAATGCCTGGCAGTACAGAACAGCAGTATAGTATGGACAATATATAGGTCTGTGCCCCCCACCGCCGAAAGCCATTGATACTAGTAATCGACTTAAATCTTTATGTCACCCCATGACTAATATAGGTAGTATGTAATGTGGGGCCAGACGTTAGTGTGGGTGGGTGGGTGGGAGTAATGCATGGTCGCCTAGTGTGGTAGTGTAGGATGTACGCGTGCTTCCCCTACAGGTCCCATGTTAGTCCTTAGTACTATTAATCCGCCTAATGTTTCATGTTATCCTATGATTTGTATAGGTAGTCATATGACTCACGTTCGAGCAATGTGTGCGAGTCACTCGCACATATTGCTCGTCGGCTCATTTCAGAAAAAAGGGATTCTGTAGCCACAGACGATTCCTAAAAAAGGATTCCACAAATGGAATTCCAAAAAGGGATTCCATAAGTGGGATTCCGTCTTATGTCGAGTGACTCGCACATATTGCTCGAACGACTCGAATCCCATCGAGCAAATGAGCCATAGAGCAATCGCTCGTTCGAGTGACTCGCACATATTACTCGTCGACTCATTTCAGAAAAAGGGATTCTGTAGCCACAGTCGATTCCTAAAAAGGGATTCCACAAATAGGATTCAAAAAAAGGGATTCCATAAGTGAGATTCCGTCTTATGTCGAGTGACTCGCACATATTGCTCGAACAACTCGAATCCCATCGAGCAAATGAGCCATAGAGCAATTGCTCGTTCGAGTGACTCGCACATATTGCTTGTCGACTAATTTCAGAAAAAGGGATTCTGTAGCCACAGACGATTCCTAAAAAGAGATTCCACAAATGGGATTCCTATTGGAGTCCGTAAAATTTGGATTCCGTGTTTTGACATCAGGCATTACCCTTACCCACAGTACCACTTGGCCTAGCATTACATACTACCTATACAAGTCATAGGATAACATGAAGCATTAGGCGGATTAATAGTACTAAGGACTAACATGGGACCTGTAGGGGAAGCACGCGTACATCCTACACTACCACACTAGGCGACCATGCATTACACCCACCCACCCCCCCACCCACAATAACGTATGGCCCCACATTACATACTACCTATATTAGTCATGGGGTGACATAAAGCATTAAGTCGATTACTAGTATCAATGGCTTTCGGGGGGGGGGGGGCACAGAGCTATATATTGTCCATACTGTACTGGTGTTCTATACTTCCAGGCATTACCCCCACTCACAATACCACTTGACCTACCATAACGTACTACCTATACCAGCCATAGAATAATAAAAAGCAATCGGCTTGTTAATAATACCGAGGACTAACAGGGAACCTACAGCGGTATACACATTGCATCCTAAGCCCCACTTCTAAACGAACGATTATAATACTGCCTGACCTAGCATTACGAACTAAATACCAGCCATAAGATAATACAAATGATTCGGTAGGTAAATAGTACTAAGGGGGTAATACGCCGACAGACCATTCATCCTATACTGCAAATCTAAACCACCAAGGACTATCTCGCAATACCGCACTGGCCGACAATACATGACCCCATCCCCACAATACTGCTTGACCTAGCTGTAGCAGACACAGGAAAATATGAAGACCCAAGGTCTAATAGTATATCTACACGGATATATACCACTACTACCATATCACCCACCCCCCTTTACGAGAAGTCCTACACCCGAACAGCGTTATGTCAGATTGTATAGTGGACAGCAATGGTGGTCAACATCTCCATGACGTCGCTTGAGCATCATGACGTCACGACGTCAATAGCAACGTCAACTGTTTTACGGAGAAAATCTTTCAAGAAAACTCACCTTGCCCTTCAATTTTCCATCACATACCAATAATATATACCCATATCCCGTTTGGTGAAAACTGACATTCTCTCGGAGCCTCAAAATGTCCCCAAATAGTTCCATTCGGGACATATTTTATAAAAAAAAAAAATCACTGGTCGAGGCCCAGGTCTGCAAAAATAACCCTTTAAACCCGAGCGACCGCTTTTCCTCCCAGGAGCATGATACGTCATAATTTCCTTACGTGGGATGGCTGCTGAGAGAATGTGTGGGGCTACACGTTGAAAATATTAATGTTCTACCCCAAATAATGAATGAGGATTCTTCCAGTTGCTGCCATTGAACTGACATGGAAGATACCACCAGGGTTCAGAGGGTTAACTGTAGTAAACAATTCGATCGGTTTGATTTGGTTTGTTTTATTGGGATTCAACAGGCAGAGACACGTCATGTCGGACAGTTGTAGAAGCCGGGATACCCGGAGAGAACTATAGAGAAGCGGCGAGCAACTGCCAGACTCTTCAACTTACTCTTCATTCCCTGGCAGTGTTAGTAGCGGTTGAAGGCAAGTACACCATCGACATGTAGTAGTACTCCTCAGTACATACATATATATAGCGCCACCGTGTCCCCACATAGGCAATAGAGATTAACCCTTTCTAACACGAAAGGCAGACGACACTTGCAAATCAAATTCTTTAATGATTATTTTTTTCAACGGGCTCGTTCCAATGAGGGGTCATAAGCTATGTTTTTGAGACAAAAATGAAGAATAAAATGAAAATTGAATGGAGACTTTTATAAACAGCCCTGACTGGTTTTGGCCGTTTCGTTGGGGAAAGAGTTAAGTGTCTTGCCAAAGGACACAACGCAGTTACCGACGGTCAGAATCGAGCCACCGATTTTCAGTTTAAAGTCCAATACTCAAACCACTGAACCACCGGCACCGCCCCCCCCCCCCCCCCCACAAAAAAAACGGCCAGTAAGATCATTTGCGCAGCTTAGGTAATTTTACAATAAACACTCTCAACTCGGGTTTGGTTACTTATAATTACGTTAACCCTTTACCCACCGTAACGACCAAAACCGGCCAGTGCTATTCACAAAAATCGCCAATTAATTTTCATTATTTTTTTCGTTTTTTGTCTCAAAAACATAGGTTATGACCCCTCTTTGGAACGAGCTCGTTCCAAAGAGGGGTCATAACCTATGTTTTTGAGACAAAAAATGAAAAAAATTAGTTATTCAAGAATTGTGTTTGCAAGTGTCGTCTGCTTTTCATGTTAGGTAAAGTGTGAAACTGTGTAATAATATATACAGCAGCAGTTTGCCCATCAATTCCGGCTCGCCACAGCTTTTCCAAATCCGTATTATGCAGGTCAGACCAAACAAAGGATGTAACTGACGTTTCTATATTTTTAAAGCGACAATTTACATTATTATACATGACAGAAAAAAATTGGTAATTTCATTGGCTAAAACACTCGTCAGAAGTGTTAATATACTCCAGTATTGCTGATCTATTCTTTTTTTGTATCGAAATCGAGTTGATATTTCAGCGCTTTGTCATTGTTGTCTAAATAACGCAGGTATGTTGATATAATGATTCCAGATACCTGTTTGCGATAAAAATATAAAAAGTATTTCCAACTTGCTCCTCCCTATAATTTCATTCTTCCAATGTTTGGGAACTGTTCAAATATAACAATTAACTACAACACGAAGAAATAAGTCAATGCACATTGCTTCTTATACATATATGATGAAATTAAATTTATGTTGTTGCATATGAATATGCCGTTTTTCTTCGAAAAATATGTAATAAAGCAAGGAATTTGCAAACGATTTATTCTGTCATAATAATAAAACAATAATTGACTTTCCTTGAAGTCGGTCTCTGTGTATATCACTTTTCTTGGATTCATAATTCCTTGTACGAACCTTAGAAAGCAAATAATTGTATAAAACGAAAGAAAAACTCGAGTAGCTTGTAACACCCTCGAAAACATCCATACGTACTTTTTTGTTCATATTTCAGGTGTCGTAGTCATTTTCTAAAGATTCTTTGTCATAAATCAAATAATTTATTACAACAGTCAGTTAATGTGGGTTGTAATATCCCGTCTCGCTAACGGGACCAGATCAGCCAGATCTTCTGATCTGGTCTCGTCAACTCGGTGGAATACGACCACTTAAATGAACTGACTGTTGCAATAATCTGTATTTATTATATAACTAACGGGAAAATCGATTATTTATCCCTATTTTGAATGTATTCAATAAGATCTGGTGGAAAACGAGAGCGTCTTTCCAAATCCATATCCCATTCACACCAGGCGAGGTTGCCGTCATATTTGCATCTACGTTGCGATTACGCTCCAGTTGGGTTCAGGGGAGTAAGAGTTATGTTCCATAAACAGCCATTTGCTTCTAATTGGCAGATGTTTTTGCTGCTAAAAACTACGATTTACGTTTTAAAACTAAGCGTAAATAATAAAAATGAATTTAACGCAATCGATGAAAATCACATAAAATACGAACAGTTTGTGTTATCTGTGATAACTTTGGCAACAAGAAACAACCTGAACATTTCGGTACCTTCACGAATGAATGATATGAATGATGTGGTGTGATGACGTTTCTTATTTACTACTTCATTATTTATTTATCGGTGTTTAACCCTTTACCTAACATGAAAAGCAGAAGACACTTGTAAAAAACAATTCTTGAATAACTAATTTTTTCATTTTTTGTTTCAAAAACATAGGTTATGACCCCTCATTGGAACGAGCTCGACGAGCTCGTTCCAATGAGGGGTCATAACCTATGTTTTGAGTCAAAAAATGAAGAAAATTAATTGGTGATTTATGAGAATAGCACTGGCCAATTTTTTCCGTTACGTTGGGTAAAGGGTTAAGGTTACATATTTATGCACTATGCCTAATCGTGACCGCAACATGGATATAAAGTCATGTCCAGACAATCGTTTATACCCATGTCGGCCATTTTAGAGGACTTCAAATCCAAGCGTTGGTGAAGGAGTCCTACTTTACCACGAAACAAAGCTTGTTTACGACAGTAAACAAGCATTGCTTCACATTCCGGGATTCCTACGGGGATAGTTCTTCAATAAATTGGTGAATGAATGACTTTACCGTGCAACATAGCTTGTTTACGAGAGCAAACAAGCATTGCTTCACATTCCGGGATTCCTACGGGGATAGTTCTTCAATAAATTGGTGAATGAATGACGTACGGATAGTGGTTATAAAGGTATATGATAAAAAGATTATTATACCCAAAAATGATCTGGTGATCTACTACTTTCTATCTAATTTATGACTGCAGATCAACCTTCGGTGACTCATGGGATACGACTAATCTACGCTCATCATCTCAACGGAATCCAGAACACAGGATCAGTTACTGTTATAATAATCAGGGACGCAGAAAGCATGGAGATAAACGGGCGGCTGCCCCCCCCCCCCCTGCCTTTGGACCACCGAGAGGGGACAGACAATGCCCTTCCCAGGTTCGCCACTCAATTCTTTTTCAAGCTAAAATACATCCCAAAGCCGTTCTAGAAGCTTTCAAAATTCAATGGGAGAGTTCGGAAGCTTTGAGAGAAGGTGTTCCCCTCCGGAAGGGAGGGGCACTTCCTCTCAAACTCATCCATCTGGGGGCCTTCGGCCTTCGAGATGTGCATGCTGCGGAATGTCATGGCAGGACAGCTAGTGCTAGTAAATGCCCTTTTTCTGAATGTCGTGGCAGGACAACTTGTGCTAGTAAATGCCCTTTTTCTGTATTTATTGACTATCACGATTATCCCCCAAAACCTCAGTAATGTGAACATCAATTCTGATCTGGGTCATCAAAAAGCAAAAATCTCAACGTGAATATTTCAAATCCGTTTCATGCACGTCTCAAACAACACTCTCGTTACGTGACGTCACTGGCTTTCGGAGATTTTCGAAGCGACAATTCTGGAAACGCGTAATACAAACTCGAATGGCTAGGTGCTGAATACTGCGAAAAAACATCCATTCTTACCTCTCCGTTTACATTTCAGTTGTCGTATTCAATTTTTTTTAAAGAACTGCTATCATGTAATAAACAAATTATCTTAAAAGTCACTTAATCTGGGTTATATTCCGCCTCATCGGCGAGACCAGATCAGTCAGATCAAACACCTACGCCTACATATTTCGGGTACAATATCAGAGTGTACCTACGTACGAATATCCACAAGGGGCACGCAGACCCCCCCCCCCCCCTCCCTCCACCTCCCGCTGGATTCTAGCTTCCACAGAGCCTTTGACTATTTGTATTTACACCAACGCCCACACAAATCGCAATTACTGAAACCGCCCCGATAATAAGAACCTAAAGAGATATAAAATCCTCCCCCACTTCCTATGGAAGATATTCGTGCCTCATGTGAGAAGTCCATGTGAGATAGATATCTATCTCACATGACCCACTTGACCGACTTATTAGCATATTTAAATGAGCGCATGCACGATTTAATCATCGCACGTCCTTCCGTAAACAAACAGCATGCCGTCACGTTTCGGAAATATTAACAGACGATCGTTTGTTGAAGAAAACAGAAATAAAAACACAGCCCGCAAAACTAAAGAACTCTTGACTCTTTTATAAGTATTTTTGGGTGAACGCCATTATGAGTTGAAAAAGTTGCACGAAATTCCCGTCGAAATGTTATGTTATTCATAATAAATGTATGTCATCGGAAGGTGTCAATGTTCATTTCGCCACAAATCTTTAACTCCTCTTTTGCCGGCGTTGGGGTTTAGTTTCGTGGTAGAAACAGAACTTTGGTGCGCTCTTTCCGATAACCAAATCAGTTTTTTTCAGAAATGGACAATAAAATTCCTGTCGTGTACGCTGCCCATATGAACACAGAAATTGAGACCCCACTAATTACACTACGAGGTGGGGTCTCAAAACCCCACCACCTGACTTCAATTTGTCTATAATTAACTTGTGTTTTTTTGCAAGTGCGGTAATCAGGTTTATTCTTCCACCAAAAATAGTTTCAGTTCCTTGTTGTTCAGTGATTGTTAGGTATTGCACTTAAGTATAAATGGAATACGTATGCTCCATACGTGTTTTTTATAATAAAAAGCATTAATATGGAAAAAAACGATCAAAATATGGAGTTTGAATCGTGTTTTTAATCTCGCATGAATATGTCAAACTGAGTGATGGGATGTTCGGCTGACGTCGGTTTATCTTTTGATCTCTCAGTCACCGGCTCTTAATTCGAGTTCGATATAGCTGCACGTGCCCCTGGATTACTTTTGATGACGTCAGAGTGTTTTGGTGGGGAGAGAAACATTATCCCTGGTGGGGGTGGGTGTGAGATGGGGAAATGTCACCACCGAGCCAAGATATTTGGTCCAGACACACGGCAAGCCTCGTCTGTGCCCCAAATATCTTGCCCTCGGGTGAGATTTCCCCATCTCACACCCTCACCCATCAGGGATAATAATATTCTTCCTACCAATGTTACCATTTCATATGGGAGTTTTTTAGTTCGGTGTCGGAGATATGCTGTTAGAAAAGTAGGGAAGACGCTGGAAAACAATACAACCTGGCACTCAAATTGTAAACTTTAACTGTACTGAATGATATTGACCATTTAAACTCTGACACCTTGAACCGAATCGCTAAGCGCAATACCGTCAACAGAGAAATAGGCGAGTATATTGTATCTACAGTCAGGTTTATAGTAATGATCTTCCTCCCAGTTTGACATTTGTTTTGTTGCCTGATAGAACATTTTCTTCACGCAAAATTTATGCATAACAGGTCGAAAAGGGTTAACACGACATGTGGAGACATTATAGGGGAATACGATCATTGAATAATGTCAGGAATGTCAAATGATGAAAGGACAGTCCCAACATGGCATCAAGATCTTCGAATTGGCATGTCCATATTCAAGTAACGTCAGTAACCTCCGTGATTTTCCAGACCTTCATTATTTCTGTGAGTCGTATTCCTGATTAACCACAGTATAGTGTATGTGGTTTTCAGGTCCCGTGTTGTGACTTCATAACTATTGCGATAGCCGGAGTTGTCACTGCGCATGTATAGTGTGTTGTTGAGGCGCCACATATATTCGTCGACAATTTTGTTTATTGGAGGTAGTATGGTGGCATGTGGCTGCTAGGAGAATGGAAAGCTTTTAATAGGAAGGGTGTGTGTTCCGATGGTATGTTCGATTGAATGGGAATATATCTAATGACCCAAAATGGACCAATGTACCCGACAACTACCTAAAATCAAGCTGGCTCGAATTCTTCCAGACACTTGTCGGTATGCGTAGCACGTAGTGTTGTGGGACTGTGAGACTGTCTTCCCAGTTAGAAGAGTATGAATAATTACCGGAAACGAGCCTCTAATTACCTGAAAGTGTCGAAATGTACTTTATTTCGTGACAGAAAAAACGACCGCCTATAACCAGTCACCACTAGGCCCCAAATTCGAGTCAGTTGATAAATGGCCTTCGCACCTCGACTGCCACACTATTCTCCCATACCCAAGTATTTGGGTGCACTGCTGCGAAAGAGTCATCCGGGATGAGATTCACGGGTGGCGACGCAGTACAACCAAATGCTTGAGGTTGGGCGATCCCCATAAAATAATGGACAGCGAGAGAAGTGTAAGGGTCGAGGTACGAACTTACAACGATACTTAGATATCGGAATCAACCTTGCAGGCTGGTAAATGGTTTAATAACTCGACCTCCGCACGCCGAGGGTCTATAACCCAATATGAAAAATAAAAAAAAATATACATACAATATGCATGTGCGTATTTTGGCTGTATGAAGGAAGTTGATAATTGAAAGGAAACAAGGCCTTCAAAATGCCGATAGGATCACCGATCCAATGTCGAGTTGTGACAGCTCAAAAGTCGGTTTAATCATTATCAACTTATCGTCCGGAAATCAATTGTTTACAATTTACTATGTGGAGGGTCGCTGTGACCTTGACCTTTGACCTAGTGGTTCCAAAATAAATAGGGTTCTTTCTTGCACCAATTCCAATCTATCTATGAAGTTTCATGAACGTGGGTGAAACCATTGTCAAATTATCATCTGGAAACCACTTGTTTACGATTTATTATGTTCAAGGTCACTGCGGCCTTGACCCTTGACCTAGCGATTCCAAAATAAATATGTTTCTTCCACTCACCTATGCCAACCTACCTATGAAGTTTCATGAATGTGGGTCAAACCATTATCAAGTTATCATCTGGAAACCATTTCTTTACGGTTTACTTTGTTGAAGGTCACTGTGACCTTGACCTTTCACCTAGCGAGTACAAAATGAATAGGGTTCTTCCTCTCTCTGATGCCAACCTACCTTTGAAGTTTCATGAATGTGGGTTGAATCATTATAAAGTTATCATCCGGAAACCAGTTGTTTTGATTTACTATGTTCAGGGTCACTGTGACCTTGAACTCTGACCGAGTGAGTCCAAAATAAACAGGGTTCTTCCTCGCAGGAAGGCCAACCTACGTATGAAGGTTAATGAATGTGAGTTGAACCATAGTCAAGTTATCATCCGGAAAATTTTTTTTAGGATTCACTATGTTCAAGGTCACAGTGACCTTAACCCTTGACCTAGCAAGTCTAAAATAAACAGGGTTCTTCCTCTCACCGATGCCTGCCAACCTACCTATGAAGATTCATGAACGTGGGTCAGCCATTATCAAGTTATCGTCCGGAAACCAATTGTTTACAGATTTACTATGTTGAAGGCCTGTGACCTTGACCTTTCACATAGCAAGTCCAAAATAAATAAGATTCTTCCTCCTACTGATGCCAACCTACCTATGAAGTTTCATGAACGTGGGTCGAACCATTATCAAGTTATCGTCCGGAAACCAAAAGTTTACAGATATACTATGTTGAAGGCCACTGTGACCTTGACCTTTCACCTAGCGAGTTCAAAATAAATAAGGTTCTTCCTTTCACTGATACCAACCTACCTATGAAGTTTCGTGAATGTGGGTCGAACCATTATCAAGTTATCATCCGGAAACAAATTGTTTTGATTTATTATGTTCAGGTCACTGTCATCTTGACCTTTGACCTAGTGAGTCCAAAATATATAGGGTTCTTTCTCTCACAAACGCCAACCTACACATGAAGTTTCGTGAATGTGGGTTCAACCATAGTCAAGTTATCATCCGAAAACCAATTGTTTATGATTTAGTATGTTCGAGGTCACTATGACCTTCACCGTTGACCTAGTGAGTTCAAATAAATAGAGTTCTTTCTCTCACCGAGGCCAACCTACCTACGAAGTTTCATGAACGTGGGTCGCACCATTATCACGTTATCGTCCGGAAACCAATTGTTTACGGATGCCCGCCCAACCGCCATTCACCAAACTGTAAGTCGAGTTTGACTTCTTCACAACTCGATTAAGTGTTAATAATTTTCTATTAGGCGCGTACACGTGGGCATAATCAGATAATTTACTTCCTTTTTACCAAAAAGTGTAATGGCTTCTTAACCTTCATATTAGTTTCTTAATTCCTCCCACTGCCAATGACCCCATGTAAAAGAAATGGCAGTTGATGCAACAATTACAGGTAATTGCTACAGACCTCATTAACTTCCACTGAAGCTCGTTTTTTAGTTATTTTTCCATGTACCAGAATGGCTTTCGCCTGCCCCCCTCCCCCCTCGCCTCCACATACCAATAGCGGAGAGGATAATGCTCTATTGGGCCTAGGTTTCTGGCTCCCCTGAACATTTCCGTTCTCTGACACCATTCAGTGTTTTACTGATTATTTGGAATGAATTTTCAAGCAATTTCGCTCTTTTGATAATTAACCCTTTCTCACTGATGCCGAAGTGTCAAAATTCCAAGCACATTCCCCCTTAATGCAACTAGGAATTTAACCATAATATTGCTGCTTCAAATCTGGGTGTTTTGACATCCATGCGCAGGGGCGGCGGAAGCTCGATAAAAGTAAAGGGGTAGAAATATTCAAGGTTACCATGGTTCAGCCCAGTGAGAGAAAAGTTACAATCTTAGATCCGTATACGTGCCACAAAACACAAAAGTGGCAGCCAGTTGGAAGGAGTGGGGATTGGCTGAATAGCTGTCCGTCAAAAGTCCTTGTGCAGCCTGGACATTGTAAAGGAAACGTCATGGACCTACCTGGGGAAATGCATTTTTCTTGTGGATACACTAACTTGACTTAACTCAGAGGGATGCCTCAGAATCCATCTCAGGGGTTCAAAAATTAAAATTATCCCAAGAGGAGCCCCCCTCCCGAATCCCTCCACATCGAGAGGGAGATGAGTAGAGATGAGAAATTGCATCGTACTCCATCTAAATTTTCTCTGATTGTTGGTGAACATGGACAAATTTAAATTGAAAAGCTATTTTTAATTTACCAGCATTAGATTTGATTCCAAAATTTGCAAATGATCTCAAAGCACAAATAGATCATTCAAGTAGCAAAACGCCAATAAGGCGTGCTGAAATCAAAACATTTATAATTGGAAAGGGTATTCGTTAAAAAATAGAAGACCATCTGTTCCATAAACAGATACATGTACCAAAACGAATTATTCTTGGCTCAGTATTTAATTGAGATATAAATGGAGATATTGGAACGACACCATTTAATTTCTAACATTTCAGTTTGAATAAGTTGGAAATAACAGCAGATGGACATTCCATTAAATCACACCCCTTTGAGCCAAATTTCGAAGGTGGACTTCATCTAAATTCTTATTTTTCCCTTTTTGAATCTATAGAATATCTTTGACAAAATCAAACATTTGAGTTATCTTTGCGGGATTATGCAAAAGGGTATACCCTTTTGAAGAGGCGGCGGAACCTGGGGGGGGGGGGGGGGGGGGGGCTTCAGCCCCTCCACTTTTTTTTGCCGGGACATTTTTTGTACGCATATATTTTAACACAACCAAAGACTGGTGAAACGTGAAACAAGGGGTGGACCCAGAGCCTCCCCATATTTTCACCAGCTATGTTTCTCTCGTACTGGTTCAGTTTCGATGGATTTCGGATAATTTTTTGCAGTAAGTGGCAGCACACGCTAAAATGTGTACAGTCTCTTAAAAAATCGGTTAACTGAAGTAGATCGTAATCTTCCAGACATACAAGTACCAAATCCACCCCAGAAAAGATATTCCAAAGACAGTATAATTACTGTTAACGTCTGGTAAAGCATACAGGTGAGGTCTATTTATCAGCTTTGGTCGTTACGACCAAAGCTGATAAATTGACCTCATCTGTATGCTTTACCGACGATTTTTAACGGCCCTCAAAGTGTGATATCTTTCAAATACATCTCCTGAAAAATCTCAAAATATCCACTCAGGTGCATGGAAATGGGAGTTTTGGGACCCTGGAATTTAAAATTTTCCTACGACGGGCCGAACCATGGTCGTCCCGTTATACCGACGACCATCCATCGTCCGATCCAGCCCCCCCCCCCCCCACGCACTTTGAAAAGCGTTCCGCCACCCCTTTTGGGGGATTGATTTGACACCTAATCGGAGTGGTAATGGGCCGATGGCTCATCCTATAAAATCTGGTACTCTTCGAATTGAACATCAGTTTGCACAAAGCTCTTCAGAAGGGGATTAACGAAGTCGTTTATGCAGAATTTGATAGTGAGATAGAGATCAAAAGATTCAGAGTGATTTTTGACTATTAAAGATGAGTCATTGTAAACATTGCAAGATGTACGAAGAAAAAATGCAAACATTTCAAGAATGTGCTGTGATAGAACTGACAAAATCCTTTGTAGAGAAAATGAAAAATATCTGTGAAGAATTACACATAAGAACATTGATAGATATGTACATTAAAAAAGGGAGCGTGGTGGCTCAGTAGGTAGAGGTGCAGGCTGCAAGCCGAGAGGTCCTCGGTTTGAATCCCACCTGCGGCAACCGCGTTGTGTCCTTGGGCAAGACACTTCATCTCCATTGCCCGCGTGGGGCACGGTGGCGTTGTGTACTAAGGCGTACTGACGTCGAGGGTGCACTTGTCTTCAACCAATGCTAACCCTGCTTGTGTGGAGTTAGTATGATGGGGAGCTGACAGTTGCTCGCAGTTGCTCGGTGGCTCTCTCCGGGTACTCCGGCTTCCTCCACCCTTAAAACTGTCACGGTCATGCTTATCCATTGCGCATAAATATGTGACCTTAAACACCATTAAATAAATAAATAAATATGTACATTGAAGAATGTTTGGTGAAACTGTGTCCAGCAACTATGCTATATAATCTACAGCAGAAAGCAAGAAGAATGAATTTATTAGAATATTGTAAACTGTGAAATACCGAAACAAAAACCTAAATATAGATGAGCATATACTGTGAACACACGCTCTTCGAAAAAAACCAGGAGAACATTGGATAGGAATGTACTTAAAGACAACCACAGTACTATCTACTTTGATTCATAAGGTTTACCACCAGTGGGTAAAAACATTTATAATTTCATAGTGAAAAACACAGATTCCCGAACAATAAATACAACGAGACTACAATTTACAAAGTGTTCTTGGTGCCGTGTGTGGAATGTTCTGTATATTTACTTTACATCATCTTGAAAAGAATATGATTTAGAGACAGTTCTTACTATCAAATTTCACCCAATACATATCCTAGAAAACGACAGAGATGTTCTGCATTGGTTTGAGCAAAACTATAGACAATATTTAGAATGACTGTGCAGGAATAAAAATCAGGTTGTCAAAACAAAACTCTAGCGGTATTTTTTCCCATTGCACTTTTTTTCTCCTAAGTGTTATAGACGTCATCAGTAGTATATTGTAGCGGTTTTAACCCTGTTCTGCCGGGCGGGGGTGACGGGGGTGATGACGTCATCTTAATTAAAATGTTACGTAAGGTAATGTTAATGTTAATTAACATGACACACTTAATGAATATTTTTTAATCACTTTAATTAATAACTGTTGCTTAATTAATTTTAATTAATGACTGTTGCATAATTAATGAAATTAATGTAATTAATGAGTGTAATTAGGGTTGATTATAATAATTAGTATATTAATAAATGAATTAATAATATCGATTAGTACATATTTTTTTTAAAGTCATAATTTGGGATAGATATTATTAGATAAAAAAATAATATATTTAAAAATAATTTATTTAAAAATAATATTGACGTACTGGACATATATATGAATGCTATCGACAGACCCTGACCTGGACACATGCTAACGTAAACACTGCATTGTGTCTGGGTGTAATTAAATCGATTTTTTTTCAAACGCGAACTACTATATGAGAGTGACAGATATTGAAGCAATTAAATGTATTGTTCAAAAGTTATGGGCATAATAAAAACCTCATTAAATTAGCGGTCAACATGCAACCTTCTTCCAGACTCTGAGATTCAAATTTCATCGATTTTTTAACGGTCCGATTTTTATGTTTTGACTGGTTCTCAAAACAATCACAAGAGAAATCGCCGTGAGACTACTGTACATGGGGGAGAGGCTATACATGGCTGTACTTTATGCCCCAATACTTTCAAGAGATGAATTAAAGGATCATCTGAAAACCTACCAAGAAGGTACTTTGAACGTCAATTTTGTGTTTCAATAGCAAATTCAACAAAAGAGAGGTGGTGCACATCGAAAAGACGGCTATGTCAAGATGTTCCAGTGGACGTTTTGTCTGAAATCCTATAGTAGGAAAGATACATTAGAAAAAACATGGAGAAATGTTAAAACTCGACATTTAACTGCTCGACTTGTGGATTTCAGCTGATTCAACTTGACCATCATTGCACTACAATTAGCAGAGATGCACAACTCGATTGACCGGTGGAGACGCTCCTCATCAAATAAGGAGGGTCAAATGAGGTTATGAGGAGAGGTGATTTTTCATTTTTAAACGCTCTGGTCCACAATTAACTGGTAAACACTTAAGGGCTGTTTTGATAACCAACTATTTATTTATATTTATTTATTGGTGTTTAAGGTCACATATTTCTGCACAATGGCTAATCATGACAACGACAGCTTTATGGGTGGAGGAAGCCGGAGAGAGCCACCGAGCAATGGCAAGCAACTTTTAAAATTCAACAAAGGGTTAGCATTGGTTGAAAACAGGAGCTCCATCGACGTGCAGTACGCCTTAGTGCACAGCATTACCGTGCCCCCCACATGGGCAATGGGGTGAAGTGTCTTGCCCAAGGACACAACTGACAGACACTCATGAATAAATCGATACACGTGTTTCTGTCAAACTAATCCGCCATTTTGTTTTTTCGAGAAATGTCTTGTGGAATAAATTATTTAACGAAAATTATTAATATATTATATTAAATGAACATACGCTATTTATTAGTGGGACATTCTCATAGTAAATATGGGTTAAGAGTGTGGTAAGTTATGAGAGGAGACTAATCGGGGTAATTTGATCACTCAAAATTGTTGGGAAGGGGTATCCGGGGCCTGACGTGTTCATTACATTTAGAGAACTGGACTGGGGATTCGAGATACTTTAGCTATTGTGAGGAAAGGGGGAGAGACGTTTCCAAAAAATTTTTTTTTGGTATTGGATGACCTGGAGGAGGGGAGTTCATGAAAGTTTTAGGTATTGTGAGGGGTTACAGGGGTGTGGAATTAAAAATAAATTATTTAACGAAAATTATTAATATATTATATTAAATGAATATACGCTATTTATTAGGGGGATTACATCATAGCAATTAAGGTTATTAAACTTTTAAACATATGACTGCACACTTGTCTCCTTCACCCCTCCTCATAACCTCATTTGCCCCCCTTATTTGATGAGGAGTGTCTCCACTGGTCAATCGAGTTGTGCATCTCTGCTACTTGTGGCGCGATGACAGTCAAGTCGAATCAGCTGAAACCCACAAGTCACGCAGTTAAATGTCGAGTTTTAACATTTCTCCATGTTTTTTCTAATGTATCTTTCCTACTATAGGATTTCAGACAAAACGTCCACTGGAACATCTTGACATAGCCGTCTTTTCGATGTACACCGCCTCTCTTTTGTTGAATTTGCTATTGAAACACAAAATTGACAGTTCAAAGTACCTTCTTGGTGGGTTTTCAGATGATCCGTTAATTCATCTCTTGAAAGTATTGGGGCATAAAGTACAGCCATGTATAGCCTCTTCCCCATGTACAGTAGTCTCACGGCGATTTCTCTGGTGATTTTTTTCAGAAACAGTCAAAACATAGAAATCGGACCATTAAAAAATCGATGAAATTTGAATCTCAGAGTCTGGAAGAAGGTTGTGTGTTAACCGCTAATTTAATGAGGTTTTTATTACGCCCATAACTTTTGAACAATAGATTTAATTGCTTCAACATCTGTCACTCTCGTATAGTAGATCGCGATTGAAAAAAAAATCGATTTAATTACACCCAGACACAATACAGTGTTTACCTTAGCACATGTCCAGTCAGGGTCAGTGGATAGCATTCATATATATGTCTAGTACGTCAATATTATTTTTAAATAAATTATTTTTAAATATATTATTTTTTTATCTAATAATATCAATCCCAAATTATGACTTTATAAAAAAAATATGTACTAATCGACATTATTAATTCATTTATTAATATATTAATTATTATAATCAACCCTAATTACACTCATTAATTATATTAATTATGCAACAGTCATTAATTAAAATTAATTAAGCAACAGTTATTAATTAAAGTGATTAAAAAAATATTCATTAAGTGACGTCATGTTAATTACCTTACATAACATTTTAATTAAGATGACGTCATCACCCCCATCAACCCCCGTCACCCCCGCCCGGCAGAACAGGGTCAAAACCGCTACAATATACTACTGTCATCTGTCTATTATATAAATGTCATACAAATCTATTATGTAACAGTTCTTACTGTCAAATTTCAACGAAGACATTTCCTAGAAAACGACAGAGATGTTCTACACTGGTTTGAGCAAAACTATAGACAATATTCAAAATGCCTGTGTAGGAATAAAAATCGGGTGTCAAAACAAAACTCCAGAGGTATTTGTTTCCATTATCCTTTTTGTCTCCTAAGTTTTTTAGCTGTCACCCATCTATTATATAAATGCCATAGAAATCCATTATGTAACACAGCTTGGTACTTTTTTAATTCGTTCTTATTTTTTATTTCATTCGGACAGTAAATGAGAGACTGTATACTTTCATTCAGTTTTTTTTCAAACATCACGATGTAAATAGGTTTTCATAGATAAGAAAACTAAGTTATCTATGTACGTATGTCCAGTTCATGACAAAAACTGAATTCACTTTAAATAAGTCTTGTTATTTGTTAAAACTTCTGTAACAGATTTGTTGCAAAGTTTGTCCTATAATCCTTTTTAATCACCGCCTCCAAAATGCTTTATCAGGAAAAGAGATCAGAGATACTTTTCTCTTTGCTGCGAGTGTTAGGTTAATATTATATGCATACCTATCAATATTTTATATTATGAACAGTTCGTCTATTCACAACATGCAAGTTGATTGTTACATAATACTGAATTTTTGTTTAAATGAAAGTGTCAATGACACTGTAGCTCAACTTGTCAAGACATGTACCTGTATAGTATGTGACACAGCAATGGCAAACATCTAGGTAATGACCTTATAACAAATGTACATATAAAGTATTGTAACGGTCTGTACATAAATACTGGCTGTAGCCTGTAACAAATGTATAGGTAAAGTATTGTAAAGGTGGGTGACAGTCAGATGCTAAATAGAAAAGAAATCTTTGAGTCCCAGAGTGGGTCTGGCTGAACCCAAAAATATTTGTTCTCATAGCACAGTGATAACAAAGGCACCCCAAAAACACACTCATTCCTGACCCAAGGTGAAAACAAAGGTACCCAAGAAGTTTCGTGAAGATCAGTTCACAAATACGAGCTGTATAGAAGTTGTGATAAAAAACTGATTGGACCTAATTTCGGTACAAAATGGCCACTAGCAGCCATCTTGAATTTTGGACCACACTCAGAAACACTCGTTCTCGTCCCAAGGTGATAACAAAGGTACCCAAGAAGTTTCGTGAAGATCGGTTGATAAATACAGCCTCTAGCCCGAGCCGTATTGACATGTGCACTTACAGTGTATAAGTAGCACTAAATAAGTCAAAATTCATCCAATTTGCATAATTTCTGCACGAGAAAAAACCCGTACTATATGTGATGTATTCCATTTTACTAAACATTCATACAAAAATTTATTCAAATCAGAACTTTCATACAGAAGTTCTGTACAAAAGACTGATTGCACAAATTTTGGTACACAATGGTTGCTGGTGGCCATCTTGAATTTTGGACCACACCCAAAAACACTCGTTCTCATCCCACGGTGATAACGAAGGTACCCAAGACGTTTCGTAAAGATCGGTTCATAAATACGGCCTCTAGCCTGAGCCGTATAGAAGTTGTGTACAAAAAACTGATTAGACCTAATTTCAGTACGAAATGGCCACTGGCAGCCATCTTGAATTTTGGACTGCACTCAGAAACACTCGTTCTCATCCCAAGGTGATAACAGAGGTACCCAAGAAGTTTTGTGAAGATCGGTTGATAAATACAGCCTCTAGCCCGAGCCGTATTGACATGTGCACTTACTGTGTGTAAGTAGCACTGAAAAAATCAAAGTTCATCTAATTTGCATAATTTCTGCACGAGAAAAAAACCCGTATTATGTGCGATGTGTCCCATGGTACTAAACATTCACACAAAAAATTATTCAAGTCAGCACTTTCATATGGAAGTGCTTTGCAAAAATCTGATTGCACCTAATTTTGTACAAAATGGCTGCCATCGGCCATCATGAATTTCGGACCGCACCCCAAAACACTCGGTCTCGTCCCACGGTGATACCAAAGGTACCCAAGAAGTTTCGTAAAGATCGTTTTATAAATACGGCCTCTAGCCCGAGCCGTATTGGCATTTGCACTCACAGTCCTGAAAGTAACACTAAATACATCAAAGTTAGTATAATTTGCATAATTTACGTACGAGAAAAAAACCTGTATTATATGTGATGTATCCCATGGTACTAAACATTCATACAAAAAATTATTCAAATCAGCGCTTTCATATGGAAGTTCTGTACAAAAAACAGATTTCTGCATCGTCGGTACAAAATGGCGGCTGGCGGCCAACTTGAATTTCGGATTGGACCCAAAAACTCTCATTCTCGTCCCACAGTCATAACAAAGGTACCCAAGACGTTTTTCGTAAAGATCGGTTCATAAATACGGCCTCCAGCCCGGGCCGTATTGAATTGTTGACGGACAGACGGACAGACGGACAACTGGCCATGGCTTAAGCTCAAATTTGGCTTCGCCAAAGTTGAGCTAAAAAATCAACTGTCACAGAGAGTTTAACCACGACGCGTACCAATAAGTTTTTTTTCTTCCAGTGCTTTTCTGAAGTATTGAGGAAAAAAACACTATTTCCTCGTGGTTCATAACCATAAGAAATTATTTTTCCCTCAAGCTTAAAAATGCATTCCCCAACCGAGAGACACCACAGAAATTCCCAAAGACATCGGACAAAAGAAAAATATCATAAAGGGATGGGTAGTGGTTTGTTTGTCTTTTCATGAAAAAAGACTTGCAACGCATAGTGTGTTTTAGAGAGTCTCTTTTAAGAATGTGTGGGTCAGGGCCGGCGGAACAAGGGAGCGACGTGGGCGGTCGGGGGCGAAAGTGCCCGAAAATCAAAAGTTAGCATTGTTATTGATCAACCATCAGTATAGAACCAGGATCATACTGATCAGCCTATTATCCAGCTATATCTTGGAATAACCAATTCCCCTGCATGGATGTATATGCATACATCAATTGCCCATGGGCATGGAATGATGCTTGATACCAACTCCTGCAACCCCCAGCACCAACCCAGCGAGACTCAGCTTGGGATTAAATGTGTGAATACCTTATTCACGAGAAGGTACAATTTTAATTATTTGTGCATGTTCCCTCCTCGTCTATCCACATGTGCTTGCGGACCGATTGTGTGGCATTTCCATAAAATCAGATACCCCAAATGTAATATATGCAGGAAAATAATATTCTTTTCCTACATATATTACGTTTGGGGGTATATGGCTCAACATTCAAAAAAATCACAACATGCTGTAAAAAAATCATTTTTTTTCTATTTTAAAATACAAAAGAAATTTCAGGCCAGAAGCCACTGGAATGCACAATTTGAGAGCTCCATTAAACAAATTTCCCAGACCCCCCCCCCCCCCTCCCCTCTAATACCTCGTGCCTTCGGCAGAGGTCCAGATGCCTTCGGCATCTGCGGCATCCCCTCCCAATTTTTAGGCGATATACGTGCACTTTCCCTCATCAGACAGTTTTGCCCCCTTGCCCTTTGCTGCTTCCACCGGCCCTGGAGTGCGCCCTGAAAAGGGTTCGCACGAAGCCATAATTGTGATTAGCAACACACTCAACACGTCTCCGCCTCGTGAAGTACTCATCTCCCCAGTTTTCTTTTTTCCCACTATCTATTCGTCTTAAATCCATACGTGGAGTTCGAATCAGTGATTCGGTCTGTCATGATACTGGAATTTCGCGAATGGTCTTCTACCCTCCTCATAATCCATCATAACTGATAATTTTATTTGCGACATACATGCATAACAGCGAGATACTTACAATAACTTAGTATACTTAATGGTGACAAAATAAAAAAGCAACCACTAAACTAGATCAGTACGTACATTGAAGCACACATGTATACCGCAAGGAGATGACATAGCCAGATTGCCTGTCTGCCTGTCACCCCCCTGAACATGATCTTTTATCGCCGTGTTTCAGACCAGTTATTTTCTCCTGGAGAACTAAATACGAAGCCAGTTGATTATTAATCATGATATACATCAGCAAATACTAGAATCCTGTCGACTAGCCAGAAAACACCTCCTCTTTTGATAACATTCATACCTATAGATGATGCATGACACCGACACCAAATCGAGGAGGCGATAGTGAGGAACTGCTTAATCATCTCTTGGTGCTCGTATTAGTTAGTATTGCTGTCCACCATTTCTGAAGATATAGGTAAAATTATTCATCAGCCCTCCTCTTCTTGGTGTCCAAATAGGTATTTGATGTAGAGTAATCCATTCGTGTTGACTCCATGATCTCTGTAGCGAAAATAAATCAGGATGATGATGTTGACGAACTAGCCAAAAAGTCACAGTCCTCCGGCACTCCTCCATCAACCCCGCCAAAGGAGGTATCACCTTCTCAGTCACCACCTCCAAAAAAGAATAGACAGAAGCATAGACGCCACTGACTACCACAACCTTTCGCTCCTTTGCCACGCCCAGACATGACCAGAAAAATTATACAGTTACAGAGGGTCGAAAGGGGCTTGCCTCACATCGAACCTGGGCGCCTTTGGTGCGCAAAATACATTTATTTTAGGGAAGTTTGCTCATAGTTTCTTCTTCCCTAAAATTGAATATGAAGTTCTTACTACATCAAGAAGAGTACAGAGATTGGAGGATCGGTGAAATATCTATGATTATTTATTTATTTATTTATTGGTGTTTAAGGTCACATACTTCTGCACAATAGCTAATCATGACCACGACAGTTTTACGGGGGGTGGGGGAGCCTTAGTTCCCGGAGAGAACCACCGAGCAACGGTGAGCAACTATCAGCTCCCCAACATACTAAATCCACACAAGCAGGGTCAGCAGTGGTTGAATACAAGTGCACCATCGACGAGCAGTACGCCTTAGTACACAACGCCACCGTTCCCCCACGTGGGGAATGGGGGTAAAGTGTCTTGCCCGAGGACACAACGCGGTTGCCGCAGGTGAGATTCGAACCGAGGACCGCTCGGATTGCAGCCTGCACCTCTACCTACTGAGCCACCGCCCCCCCCCCCCCCGAAATATCTGATGATGAATGGAGTAAGTTATTGGAAGAAGGACATGAGAGGATAGAGAAAGAGAAGAGGAGGCGAAGATAATTGTCAGCAGATTGTTTTGGTCATACGCGTCGTACTGACATGTACTCGTCAGTGGTGTGAGCAAATTATTGAAAAATCAATAACCTATACCCGGATTTGAGTGAATTCAATGAGGATTCCTAAAATCCGGGTATAGATTATTAAGTTTTTTTACTGATTCATAGGATACAAGTTAATCTGATTCATCTTAATTCTTCTTATCTCTACAATCGTTTGAACTTGTTGATAATTTGTTGGTACCACAAAACAACCCCCCCCCCCCACCCCCCCAAAAAACAAAAAACAAAACAAAAAAAAAAAAAACAAAAAAAAACACCAGTACCCATATCTTTCACATTTTTTAATACTACAAATATCAGAAAGATGTTTTCTACACAAAGTCACAGAAAGAGAGACGCGGTTTCCATCACACATTCTTTTTTACTTTGAGCGTCAGGTTTTACTGTGAGTGTTAGGTTTTACTGTGAGTGTCAAAACATACAATTTGATTGCTGCGCTGTACTGATTTATTGTTCCAAAAAAGTATCAACTGCCACAGAGAGCTCGACCACAACGCGTCTGTGTCTGTACAACAGTGGTAGCCAGTTTGTGTTGCCGTGGTAGTCTGAGGAAATATGGCGTAACTTTTCTGATGTCACAGAGTTCGACCACAACGCGTCTGTATCTGTGTAGCAGTGATAGTCAGTCTGTGTAGCAGTGGTAGTCTGGGAGATTGTGGCGTAAAATTTGTTCCCTTTAGTTGACACTAAATTCCCCATTGACAAACATGGATGCACTAAAGCGCGTTATGAGAGAGGACCATATAGCGCACTTTTGATTAAACGATGAAATCACCTGCATGTAGTAGCATCACAGTGCATCCATGGTTATCTATGGGAATTTGAGTGTTAAATCCAACGTTCACGACATGGCACTCCATTGCTACTTCCTTTGGTATTCACTCCAATGAAAATCGGACCTGTACAAATTGGGCGAATGATCGTTTTGTTCGCCCACCACTCGCCTCGAATGAATTGTTTATTTTTTATGGACACTTTCAACAGACAGAGTCGCATCATGTGAGGAGGTTTACGATGGTGGAAGCCGTTGTATCCAGATAGAGCCACAGAGCATCAGCGAGCAGCTGTCAATTTGTCAAACTCTCTCCAACTTACTTATCTGGCACAGGCAGTGCTAGCAGAGGTTGAAGGCAAGTGCGTCATCGACATTCAGTAGGCCTTAATACACAGCGCCACCGTGCTCCACGTGGGCACTCTGGATTAAGTGTCTTGTCCAAGAGCACAGCGAGGACGACTATGTATCGATTGAAAGTCCAATGTTCTAACGAATAAGCCTGCTCTCCACCTCGAATAGATTAACCCCCTGCACACTGATGTCGAAATATCTAAAGTTCAAAGGCAAATATTTCCCATAGGGCCACTAGAAATTTAACCAATTCAATCTTGTTTGACAGAGCTCAATGAGCTCTGTAAAACAAGATTGAATTGGTTAAATTCCCAGTTGCATTATGGGGAAAATAGCTACTTCAAATCTGGATATTTTGACATCAGTGTGCAGGGGGTTAAGGCAACCGGTTTTTCGTTTGTCTTTTTTTTTTAGGTCTCAGATAAATAATAAGAAAATTTACTCGAAATAACTTTTGTTTATATTTGTTTGGGACCACAGGGGCTCATTGGTTAGAGCACTGGACTTCACATCGAAAGGTCGTAGGTTCGATTCTGACCCTGTCATCTGTGTGTATTCTGAGTAAGATCCGTAACTCTTAACCCGCTGAATAATTTCAAAATAGTTCTCATCAAATCTAGCCATGACTGCTTCACAGCAGCCATGGCTAGATTTGATAGAAAATTCATCCACATTTAACTTTAGAAATCTTTGGGAAAAATATCCATTCAGTTTACAAGGAGGATATCTGATTAGAAGTACCAAAATGATACTTATTTCAGTATCAAGAGAAATCCGTTCCTTGGTAGGAATATCCTCTAGCAGGTTGCAAGGAGTTAAGCCAGTTTTCCAAGTGACAGAACGGTGGCGCAATGTGCTGAGAAGTACTGTATGTTGATGGTATACATGCCTTCAACCAATACTAACCCTCGTTGTGTCAGGTTAGTAAGTTGGAGAGTACAACAGTTATTCGCCACTAATCGGTGATTCCCTACGGGTGCTCTGGCTTCCTTCATGCGATATGATCCTAGATGGTAAAGTGGCCTAAACCATAAAAAAAATAAAAATAAAGATTTAAATAAATAAATGTAAATAAATAATTCTCTACTTGATACCGGACGAGTTGACGTCTGCATTTTCTCATAACTAGTTAAATTGTCGTCTACCTTTTGCATGCCTGAGTGAAAAAAGGGGCCATCTGCAATGCTAAAGTACTGCAGATGGTGCCTTGTTCTAATGATGTGTATTATTCTTAATCTGGAGGAGTGTTAGTCCCAAGCTCATCAAGAGTAGCTTTGGGTATCATATTGCCTTGGTTTTGATTGTTTTGACCTAGAGACAATATAAATTATTTATTTATTTATTGGTGTTTAAGGTCACATATTTCTGCACAATGGCTAACCATGACCGTGACAGTTTTACGGGTGGAGGAAGCCGGAGTACCCGGAGAGAACCACCGAGCAACGGCGAGCAACTGTTAGCTCCCCAACATACCAACTCCACACAAGCAGGGTTAGCATTGGTTGAAGACAGGTGCACCGTCGACGTGCAGTACGCCTTAGTACACAACGCCACCGTGCCCCCACGTGGGCATTGGGGGTGAAGTGTCTTGCCCAAGGACACAACGCGGTTGCCGCAGGTGGGATTCGAACCGAGGACCTCTCGGCTTGCAGCCTGCACCTCTACCAACTGAGCCACGACAATATAAATAAAAACATTACGGGACAAATGAATTATATGTGTCAATATTTTTTTTTTCTCAATCGTAGCCCTAATTATTTAACACACTCACCAAAGCTCGTAAGTTAAATAATTAATCCTAAACGAGGGATAAAACTTTTATTTTGACACAGTTTAAATATATACTATATGTCGTCCCTTGCGTGCAACAAGGCGTCATTTGCAATGTTAAGAACATTGCAGATGGCGTGTTGTTGCACTCAGGGAACGATGTGTACTTGCTTCAATCCGAGACCTTAGAAACCTGAAGACGACTACGGACTTGGCTGATCGGGGAAGTTGGTGGGGTGGGTGGAGATGGGTATGTCAGGGATGTGCGCTCATCCACATGGCTAACAGAAATATATAACTTTTTTTTATCATTCCACTTGAAGACTGTTTTCAGGTTTTCTTGTGACTCCATTATTGTAGTGTGTTTTGTTGCGAAACCTTTACCATATTTTTTGGCAACGTGTAGAGATTTAGTAACCTTGGGCTGGGAAAGTTTGCTGGAAATCAAAAACATATTTTTGGTAAGGTTCCATTCCACTTATATACTTATATCATCATGTCTTACATAATATCATTCTATCACAATTATAGATGCCACATGATTCATTACTCGAAATAAAAAAATTAAGTGTCCTAGAAAAGTACCGATATATTTTGAAAAATGCAAAACGCAAAGAAAAATTTCAGCCATTCGGGTTAGGTTACCACCACCGTAATATACTTTCTTGTCTACGCTGGCAGGCGTGGCATTCTTACAAATGCAGGAGGGCTAAAAATCGCATGGCCAAGCAGAGCGATTAGCTCTCCTCAAGGTTACAAATGCTAAAAGTCGCAAAATGAAGTTTTACTATTAATGAATTCCGCCCTATGGGCTTTGTACATTTTATTTGGGGCTGCTAACAAGGTAGTCTTTGTGAGACGGCTACACTGCCCCCTCACACCTCCGGGCCTCGGGAAGGCCCGGAGGTGTGGGCGGGGCAATGTGGCCGTCTTACAAAGACCACTAACATAGCAGAGATCTGAAAAGATGTGGGTTTTAGGAATAGGCTGCTATTGTAATCATTATTTTCTAAGACCAGGAGGGCTAGTTTTCACCCTCCTTAATTTTTTTAAGCCGGAGATTAGGCGAGAAAATAAATCGCTCCCCTGAAAATGCCAGGCATGCGCTGGCAGTGAATATAAATTTTTGAATCGGATACATGAATCGAAATCCTTAATGAAATTTCACATAAAACAAAGAGTTCCACAAAGTTTCTCCTATCTTTCAGATTTTCTTGATACAAAATACAACTCCAACGAAGACAAGATTGAAGGACATGAAGCAAGACTAAAGTTTTATAAATTTGTGCCATTCAGATAAAAAACACGACATTCAAGAAAAATTTCCTCTTTACAGGAACGATTTTATGGCATTTTCTCTCTTATTTTTTGTTTCAAACATGTCAAAGCGACCCTTCTTCCCGTTTTGGCTTACTAGTTAACAGGGAGAGTGCTAGAAGCGACTGTCAGCCACTAAAAAATGAGGATACCAGAGCAAAAACCAATGTTGCTCATATTTCATATTCAGTCAAACGCAAAAAAACATTTTGTTTATATACAAATGTTCTATTACAAATGATTGGAGAGTGCATGTCGGAACTCTCCAATAATCTGTAATAAATCAAATTTTGAATAACAAATTGGGATCACCAAAAATAATCTAGCCCTCAACCTGTTAAGGAGCTTATTTATTTCATTTATTTTTAAAAGCATAATATTTTTTAAGAAGCGTATTTACATTTCAAACTGAGTGGTCAGGTTTTTTTTTCCGGAGAACAACTGGCTATACCCCTCCTTTGATCCAACCGAGGTCAAATGTCGAACATTGGAGTAAACCCAGGGGAACCAAATGACCGAAATTAACAAGATTAACTGATTTCACTCATATCACGCGCAACGCCGTGCTGCTCAGCTTGTTCCAAATCAAATGGGAACTCACCTGAGATCCTCTGTGTAATCTAATGACGAGATAAGAAGGAAAAAAAGTGTTGATTTGATCTTTTTCACATTATTTGCAGGACCTTTATCACATGTATCACACGGAGTTGTCTGCTGAGTAAACAATGTTTTATATTGCAGACTGCACATCTGTTCACCCAGCTTTTCAAGATAAAGACATAGAAAGGCTTGGCAAGCCAACAGGACTCTCCGTTAAACCCCATGACTGTATGTCGGGTAAAAAGTATCCTGCTCTGAATATAACATTTAAACCAGCCCAAGACGGTTTGTATTTCAATTAGATTTAATTAACCCTTTACCTAACATGAAAAGCAGACGACACTTGCAAACAAAATTCTTGAATAACTAATTTTTTTTTCATTTTTTTTTGTCTCAAAAACATAGGTTATGACCCCTCATTGGAACGAGCTCGATGAGCTCGTTCCAAACAGGGGTCATAACCTATGTTTTTGAGACAAATAATGAAAAAAATGAAAATTAATTGGCGTTTTTGTGAATAACGCTGGCCCATTTTGGCCGTTACGTTGGCTAAAGGGTTAAATCATTTGATGCCAAAATATGTACTGTGGAAACTGCAAGTATACGTAAATAGAAAAATGACTACGGCAGTCGAATGCCATTGGAAGGTGTAGGAATAAAGTCAAGGGAAATAGAGCCCCAACCCTCATCTCTTCTTACACACATTACAAACCCATGTGAATTCTTCAGAAACATGAGATACCTAACAATGTAAGCACCCGCACAAACTATAATAAACCTACAGAATGGCCCCAAGAACAGATTTAATGAAGTGTTATCCATTGCATGGCCATTGAAATAGTGAATTCTAGAAAAAAACTCTTTTCATAAGCCAAGCTTTGAAACATATGCTATTACTAGAGGACCCGCCCACTAGAAAGCCAGCCCGCGCGACGGAAAATTGTATTGCATTGATCATCAAGGGAGATAATCAAAGCTGAATTTCTAATTGAACGGAATCACAGAATCTAGACTTCCCACTTATTTAATAGACTAAGAACAGTAAAAAAGTATCAAGTGAGTTTGTGAATAAATGGTTGTGAGTTTGATCCCGACGCACATCTGGTTTGTGCCCTGGGCAAGACACTTAATTCCAGTTCCCCAAGTAGGACCACAAAGCAGAGTGTGTTTTGGAGTACACCACGTTCACGGTACACTTGGCTTTAACCATGTTAATCTGCTTGTGCATAGTCCTGTAACTACCGAAAAATATTGGGGTAGGGGAGGGAGGGAGGGGGGGGGGGGTATCATCATTCTGCCCTACTGTCAGCGCATATTGCCCTGTACATATCTCACCTTTTCATGTGCTTTCAACAGTACATATCATATGATCAGGAGTTCTGCAGGGCAGGGTACTCCACCCTGGAAGATAAATGAATATATTCTAAATAGAATTGTTGAATTTACAAGGTCACCCTGGTCTCCTTTTGCTTGGACAGCAGGGCTTATGAGCTGAGATGGAAGTTGTACAAGACCATCATATAGCAAGTGCCCGCGTGCTCTAGCAGTTCGGCTCTATTCTGTTAGGTAGGGCAACATTCTGTCAAATAATTCCTTGGCAGGGCAGTAGTTGCGTGGGTCGCGGAAGGTGGAAAACGAGTAACCTGCCGAAGATCTGAATATTTTTTTTTTGGGGGGGGGGGTGTAACACCCCGACCCCCCCCCCCCCCCCCCAGGATTTACGCTCCTGCCAGGTTAACTGTTGGAGAGTCAGACAGTTGTTCGTATATGGTACTTCTCTCTGGGTACTCTAGCTATTATCATCTTTACAATTCTTTAACACAATATGAACCTGGATGTTGAGAGTGTCGTTTAATCCCAATTAACAAACGGCAAATTTAGTATCAGAAGATTACATCTCTTAGTGGGGGCGCGGTGGCGCGGTGGCGTTATGGTAACCGGTTCTCGTCAGATCACCGAAGTTAAGCAACGTCGAGCCCGCTTAGTCCCCGGATGGGTGACCATCTGAGCGATCGATTTGGACTCCCGCGTTGTCCTTGGGCAAGGCACTTAATACGGATTGTCTACATGGGGACACGATGACGCCGTGTACGAAGGCGTACTGGACGTCGATAGTGCGCATGTCTTCAACCAATCTAACCCTGTCTGTGCTGCAGTGCGGAGTAACGATGTTGGGGAGCTGGCAGCTGCTCGTCGTTGCTCTGTGGTTCTCTCCGGGTAATCCGGCTTCCTCCACCCGTAATACTGTCACGGTCATGATTAGCAATTGTGCATAAGTATGTGACCTTAAACACCAATAAATGAATAATAATATTTCACCTCTTAATATTAATTAAGAAAATATTCATTGGAAATCAGCAAGAACGTCCCTTTTTAAAATTTCCCGAGTGCAATAGAATCAAGAAAGGACAATGTTTATATTGCAAATGGCATAGTGGGAGTTAGAACTCACGACGGGGGAGTTTCCTTCGGCACCAACCGCCTATCAAAACTATACTAACCAAGTCTCCCACTCGGTCAGCCATAAGTTTTTTTTCGGTACTAACCGCCGAGCAAAACTACACTAACCGCGCACATCACTCGGCCACCCACTCTTGGACAAGTAGTGTGCGTGGTTAGTATAGTTTCGCTAGGCGGTTGTTACCGAAATAAACCCGCTCGACGTGGGTTCGAACCCCCGATATGCCAATGACAAATTTTGCGTGTTTTTTTATTCATTCATTATTTTGAGCTAGGTAGGAATCACCATCCGTCCGTCCGTCGGTCCGTCCGTCCGTCCGTCCGTCCGTCCGTCCGTCCGTCCGTCCGTCCGTCCGTCCGTCCGTCCGTCCGTCCGTCCGTCCGACCGGGCCAACATTGGGGGGTTAGGGAATATTATTATTGGGGCTACCTCCAAATTAAGGTAGTGTTAGGATTAGGAGTGGGGTGGGGTTAAGGTTAGGGGTAGCCCCAGAGTAGGGCTTAAGGTTGGGGGAGGGTTAGGTCCCGTGGGGGGGGGGTAGGGTTGGGGTCAGGGGTGAGGTTTTAGTTTTAGTAGCCCCTAAACCGAAAAACAGCTCATAATCCTATTGGTTTGGCTAGGGTGGGGTTGGGTCAGGGGTGGGGTGGGGTGGGGTTAGGTTTAGGGGTAGCCCCAGAGTAGGGCTTACGGTTGGGGGAAGGTTAGGTCCAGAGGTGGGCTTTTAGGGTTTAGGGTCAGGGTGGGGTAGGGTTAGGGTGTGGTTTTTGGGTGGAGGGGTGGGGGTTAGGGTTAAATATAAGTTCTAGGGTGGAGTGGGTGGGGTTCTGGGTAAAATAAGATTTTGGACTTACAAAATGTTTTTTTTGGTAGCCCATAAACCCGAAATGTTGGAGTGTCCGACCGCCCGTTCGTCCGTCCATTTCTGACTAGATTATATTCTCCCTAACTTTGATTTGTTATTGTTTTCCATATGCAATTCTTGTGTGTGTGCCCCCTTCCTGGGTTTATGAACATTTTTAGTACATAATCACAATCAAGTAAGATGCAAACACACGCCACTAATTTTCAGTTAGCAGCCTTTTTCAGCTAAAGTATCGCCACTTGAACTTCGATTTACTACCGAGTTCTTTATGAAATTCTTGTGCTTTTAACCTCTTCTATGTGTATGGACCGATTTTGATGGAACTTCAAATACGTGAACACTGGGATGATGGAACTACTAATACTTGATTACTTCAGCTAAATTATCTCCATTGAACATCGATTTACTACTGAGTTCTGTATGAAATTTTTGAGCTTTCAACGCATTCTCTGTGTGTGGACCGAATTTGATGAGACCTGAATATGTAGACATTCGGATGCAGCTCTATTTTCAAGTTTCAACAGAGTTTTTATTTTTTATTTAATACTGATTTTATGAAAATAGTTCACAAGGGCACATATAAGGAATGCGGACCAAACAAACGGCGAGGTCCCGGTCTACAACTGGGCTGGGCTGGGCTGAGGATCGGGCGACACCATGTGTACCGTCGTCGATATCGTTCCACCTAGGGGGTCACGTGATATGGTTTTGTTGATTATTTTTTTTTAAAAAGTAATATTTAAAATTTTAAATTTTTACTATCGTCTGCGTTGGGTAAAGCATTGTTAACCCAAAGAAACAACTATAACTGGTCATAACTATATCATCGACTGTATATTCTTTTTTCAAAACATAGTTCAGAGTCCGCTCTACGGTTTCGCAATATTGCACAGGGGTGAAATTCTAAACATAGGGCACATGCTGAAACTAAGGACATGTAAAATAGAGATATATTTTTAGTATCTGATATATGATTACATTAGGCTTTTTTTGGACAAGAGCTTTTGAAGTTTTGGTCCCAAAGTTGGACTCTGATACATAGGGGTAAATTACCAGATGAATTATGGGAAACAGTGGCTTCGAAAAATTGGCTATTTTTTAAAATGTAATTTTTACACAGGTTTGTTACCAGTCAGGTAACTAAAAAATGAAACGGAAATATATATATTTTTTTTTGCATTTTAGAAACAGGGGATGCTGTGCTCCAAGGGTAGGTAGGTGGGGGGTGGTAGAAAAATTCTGAATTTGAGGCCGCTGGTTGGCTAAAAATGACTGGTTTCGGCATTTTTTCATGCAATTTTGCAGGTTGAAGTCTTGTCTTGGACAATAAATTATTCCACCCACATTCAGACTGTTTATTACTACTATAGCGTTATATGTTTTTTGTGGATTTGGGAAATGTAATACATGGGTTATGGGTTATATAACTAAGTTACAAAATATTTGCATTTGAAAAGAGTGTATGGCATGTCATTTTTGGAAATGCCTGGAAACCCCAGAGCCTGCCTCATCAGTATCGTTCCAATTAGATGTCATAAACTATGTATTTTACTCAAGAAATTAAAATAAGCATTTATTCAGCAAATATATTATTAAGTGTCGCCTACTCTTCGTGGTTGGTAAAAAGAGTTTATCACACACCTATTAATGTAAAATCCGGAATTCCCACTGTTCTGCCTGTACAATAAAAATAAAGTTGTATTCTCACATGTGGTGATACAAAACACGCTCGATTTAGTTTCCAACGTAAACAGAGAAAGAACTCGTTTAAATCAATCACGTCATCGTTGGTCGCTGTTCTCAATTCCATCAATTCGAGAATTTATATTATATTGCTTGATACTCTTGAGAACGTGGGCGGGGGGAGTCGCGAAGATGGCCGATTTGGGGGGGGGGGGGGTTAAACCTGATTTGTTCCGACTCCGATGGCTCAACTTCAGACTGATCAAATGTTTCAGTTACGTCATCATGTCTTCAACACAGGCATACTTTGATGATGTAGTTGGAATATTAGTAGTGTAGCGGTCAAGGTATAAAGGCCATTAACCAACCAACCTTGTTGGTCCGGATCTCTTAGCCTCGTGGTAAATCGAACGCTTTGTGTGCTAGAGGTCGACGGTTCGAACCTCGGCTCCAGCATTTATTTTCTCCTGCTGTTACAGTACAATCGGGATTATAATTAGAAAAATCAAGACTTCTTTGGAATTTATTTTGGGATATATTATATGTATAATATGTGTAGTGGTCGTGTCGCAACATCGAATAGCCTATTTTTACATAGCGCCATCTTACATCCGGGACTCAATTTGAACCCACAAACCGGCTTTATTTATCAACATTGCACACGTGTGTACTGAGCTGTTGATCGGCATTGGAAGCTTCATTTTTCGTTTCCGTTTTATCAATTAAAATTCGACAATTTACCTAATCTGCGTTTGTTCTTATCCCCGAAGAGAACAATGGTTGGGTGTTAGAAATGTGTGTATTTTGCGATGTTATTTCCATGCTTATCATTTTCGTGTTACAATCTTTCTTGTACGTTCCGACGTTCATCACAACTCTCAACTACAATGTACCTTCGGCTTCTTTAAAGCTAAAATGTTTCGTTCGAAGAATGGCAGACAAGCACACAATCGAATTTTGTTTGAAAAGAACGACAGGCAATGACATAAAATATTTATAAAGTGAAAAGAAACGACATCAATACAGCGTTGAGTACAGTACAGTACAGCACAGCACAGCAGACGTAGGAGCCATTTTTAGTAACAAATCTGAATGGCTGGTTACGACGGGGCATATCGAGTCCCGGATGTAAGATGGTGCCATGTAAAAGTGGTCTATTTAACACCTTGAACTCTAGTGGTATCTTCCATGCCAGCTCAATGACAGCAATTAGAAGAGTCCATATTCATTATTTGGTGTAGACCAATCAATATTTTCAACAAGCAGCCATCAGCTGCACGTTGAAAATATTAATTGGTCTACCCCAAACATTCACTCAGCAGCCATCCGACTTAATGAAGTTATGACGTATCATGCTTCTGGGTTGGAAAAGAGGCCACTCGGGTTCAAAGGGTTAATTAACACGTATCGTACCGGTGCTCCAAAATGGTTGTGCTGGGTCCTCAACAGACCGAATTGTGTACTACAGACCTCCATAAGCCTTTTTCGAGACTGCCATCTTGAACTCTGCCATCTCTGGATTCTATTTTACCTGTAAAGCAGAACTACGGGGAAGATTTGTTACTTAGACCTGAGTCTCGCACACAAAGTAGGATATACGATAAGTCTTTTTCGAAACTGCCATCTTGGAGTTTAATCTATGCAAGGTCACAGGTCGCGAGGTGTAAACATGTCAAGAAACCACGTTGTAAACAATGGGAGAAGAGAGCGGGTGAAGTGCTTCGGAACCCATTACGTTCATTAGGGAGAATTCAAAAAAACATTTAGCCAAGGTTACCATTTGTTTAAGACAATAGCAATATTGTATGGGAACTTTCATTATTTCGAATTGAGTTCCTATCGACATAAATGGTGTTTGAATGCACGCTGTGTCATTACCCCGTGGCCATGGGTACTGTTTTCAATAACTTCGGGGGATTTCCCAAGCCGAGAAACTCCGTGCAACACGTGTCCTTGTTGCAATTCAAAACAAGTCCTCGCCTCCGTAAAAAAGCTGTAAACCTGCGATATTCCATCGTTTAACATCGTCCAGAGTTGCCCCTTCACTTAATTCGAATGACGACATCGGTTTTACGAATTTAAACTTGATATTTCACAAAACTAGTTGATTTGGCTAATACAGAACTCAACGCGATGAACATGGAAATCGTTTTGTTTACCCCCCGCGACTTGTGTGTGACCTTGCATAGATTAAAGTCCAACATGGCAGTTTCGAAAACGGCTTATAGTATATCCTACTTTGTGTGCGAGACTCAGGTCTAAGTAACAAATCTTCCCCATGGTTCTGCTTTACAGGTAAAATAGAACCCAGAGCCTACGCTTGGGGTGCAAGTAAGTCCTCTAAAGTGGGCAGCATAGGCATAAACGATTGGCTAAACTTGACTTCATACTAATATTGCGGTCATACTATAGCCAAAGATGTTGAAAGTGAACTTAAACACCAATAGATATATAAATAAATAAATAATAAGTAGTAACAAATCTAGTTTTTTAAGAAATTACAAGATAAGATAAGATAAAGTTAACAGCAATAAAACATCCATATGGACAGATTACATAATGTTGACAACGATGAACATATATAGAGGATATGGAATGAGTGTTTTTCTCATATAATATTTATGAAACGAGTCTAAGAATTTTCCGTTTTGGCGAGCCTCTGGCGAGCCCAAACGGAAAATTCGGACGAGTTTCATAAATATTACATGAGAAAAACACTCATTTCATATTCTATTTATCATATGACACACACGCGCACAAATTAGCCGCTTAGTATGACTTTTTAACACATCACCTAACTTGAGTTGCAGACGGCACTTGGAAAAAACTTCCTCGTGTAACTAAATATTTTCATTTTTTGCTTCCAAAACATAGGTTATGACCCCTCATTGGAACGAGCTCGTTCCAATGAGGGGTCATAACCTATGTTTTGGAAGCAAAAAGTGAAAATATAAAAAAAAAATGAATGGCTCCCAACTCTAATTATGCAAATTATGAATATGTGGCCCAGTTGTATTTTGTTCAGCCAATCAAATTGTCTTGTTTTGAAATTGACCAATGAAATTGACGGAAGGCTTTATTTATCACTGATTAATATGAAAACAAAATATCAAATGTTTTAAAGTGAACAAAACGGACGAGTCATATGATAAACATATATACGAATTATAATTCAAATACATAACTTTATTAACAGTTCAACAGTATTACATGATTACTAGCAAGAGAAAATTGATAGCTTAGACTCCAATCCTGAAGAGAACGTCTAAACTGGAAAAAAAACGTTTTGGGGGTCTCACTCCTCCTCTACCTCCACCCTTTAGCGACGCCCCAGAACACGTCATACCTCTATCAACTGAATAATTTTTTAAAACTATTGTCCTTAGCGACTATTCTTTCGATTTTTCCTATGATGTTCCTCAAATTCTGACATGTGTGTGTATATTAACACTGTCATCTGAAAATATTCGTTGAAAAGCGCACAGATAGCAAAGATCGGAATCTTACCTATGACCTTTCGTTTTGAAGACCAATAAGCAAATAAATTTGTTAAATGAGCTGCCGTGCTCTTGCTTCGCGGATTTTCGTGTTGAGTTCAAAAAGAAAAATAAAAACTAGACCTCTTTTTAAAATGATTTCTTTATGTCCGATTTTATTACATTTTTCCATGTGACTTCGCCACTGCTCTTGCAAGGGGCTTCCATGTTATTACCTCAGAAAAACTTTGAAAATTCTCGTATTTCTTATCTCCAACTCCATGAAAATATACATGGAAAACCGTTAATCGCCTAGAATTGACTACCCGTAAAGGTGCAGCAAGCCTCCTTTTTTCTTCGGTGAAAGAAAGGCGAACGAAGCGATCGTTCACCCACTTTGTGAGGTCTGGTTCAGGTGTAAATCTATTTTGTGTTTTTGTGGGGATTTATTTTACAAAGTGTGAGATATTCTGCGGGTGCAAATTCCAAGTGTTTAGTTGAAATCCTCTCCATATGCCCTGTGTGAGATACAAATAAGAAAAGATTGAAATTATCATCTGACTAACTCAGTTTCCCGTGGGAACCCCGGGCAGTAAAGCTGCGCTTCAGTTCCGATGTTAGTTTACTGCTTTACAGCAATAGACATTAAGTTCTTCGTTTTCCGGCATAGCAGGGACCAATAACCAACGCTTGGGGTGGGAGGTCCTCTAAAGTTAGTTACAGTAAAGACTGATTGGCTAACTTAGCTTTAGACTAATATTGTGGCCATGATATGGCAATGGATAGTAACGTGACTTTAAACCCATTAAATTAATCCTTGTTAGGTGAAGGGTTAAAGGAGAATCCAGTAATATAAGGGTAATCGCTTCAAAACTGATCGAGTAATAATACAATCGTCGCCTGAGTGCTAGAATGTCCTATGTCCCCTATGGGACATAGGACATTCTAGCACTCAGGCGACGCAATGTAAATTTGCTTGTTGTCTAACCCTGAACCTGTTATTTTCCAGGGAAGCTAAATGGTTTGAAAGGATTCTGGATGAGAGTCAAACCACTGGAAAGTTATGGTGTGCCACTGTGTCGTGTCTTATCTATTGACAAAGTTACAGATTTAAACGCTTTAATGGATGTGAGTATTATTTTAAGACTTTCAGCCCAAATATTCAGTACATATAAGTACAAATGATCACTAGCGCCGCGCCGAGATAGGGGGTGGGGATGGTGGAAGGTTGGGGCGGGGGCAACTGCCCCGGGATGTTTGGTCTTTTACAAAAGTGTATGTTGACCTATCGATACGTCTGAGCTGAAAGTCGTGGGAACGATTTTTTGGTACGGGCCTCCGACGCTGGTGGAGATGTCAAGTGTACGTACTGACCAGGTTATCTCATATTAAAAAAACACTTGTTCCAGTTTGTTGGCTTTCCTCCGATCTTTCCTGTGTAATGGTGATCACGATTACCTTTAGATAAAAAATGCACCACACACACACAAACACAGGTAATAATTTACCCGGACTGTAAGGAAATGATCAGTGAGTAGATAGTGAACACAATGCAGAGAAATGCTTCTCCAAGCACTATTTTAAAAAAAATACCCCTTCCCCACTCATCGCCCCGCGCCTGCGGGACCCATAACACTCGTTCTACACATTGCCCTGGAGTCCGTCCTCGCTCTCGGCGGCCCTGCATATGAGTGTGCTGTACCTGAAGATGTAAATACAGAGTGACGCACTAAACTGAATACTGACTGATATACATACACTGTTTATAACATGTAACTTTAGAACGCGCGTTGGTTCATTGATTAGATCATTCGATTCTTATCCGCGCCATCTGCTCTGTATCCTAGGGCAGGTCACTTAGTTCCAATTTCCCACCTGCTGTGCACAAAAATGTTTTGCACGTAAATGTAGCACTTGCCTTTAACGACTGCTAACTCTACTTGTGTCGGATTAGAAAGTTGGAGAGTTTGATAAAACTCGCAGCTGTTCAGTGATTCTTTTCATGTACTCTGGCTTCCCCCACCCGTGAAACTTCCCAGCACAATGTAACCACGGCTGCTGAAAGTACCATCTATTTATTTATCGGGGTATAAGGACACTTTCGGCAGCCAAGGTCACCTCGTATCGGACAGTTTTCCGGGTGGAGGAAGCCGGTAATGAGGAAGCCGGATTACCCGGAGAGAACCACCGAGCAACTGTCAGACTCCCCAACATACTAACGCCACACAAGCAGGGTTAGCATTGGTTGAAGACAAGTACACCATCGATGTGTAGGAGCCTTTGTACACAATGCCACCGTGCCCCCACGTGGGCAATTGGGATTAAGTGTCTTTCCCAAGGACACAACGCGGTTGCCGCGTGTGGGATTCGAACCGAGGACCTCTCGGTTTGCAGCTCCCACCTCTACCTACTGAGCCACCGCGCCCCCTAAAAATGCCATTAAATTCCAATGAACAAAAAAAAAAAAAAAAAAAAAAAGTGTAACTTTCAAACACCAAACAATTTATCAGAGCTTTAATACAATGTTGACATGTCGGTTTCAGATAGGTCTTAAAGTAAATCTTAGTTAATTAAATAAAAAGTGATTACGTTTTGTTGTAATAATACAAATCACAATTTCTGTAGCGTTTCAAACCACTTTTGTGGCAATAGTTCCGATATAAGTATTTACTTCGATGTATCATGTTGGGCAGTGCTTATATAGCTCTGCTTTAGTTCTTTGTTTTGAAAGGAAATCAGCTAAAAACAAAATGGAAGATATTTCTTGACCGTAAAGTGATTCTAAAACAAGTTTGGAAAGGTTGTAATCATTGAAGTTTGCAAATCTATTTCTAGATTGTTGTTTTGTCCTGGTATTGAAATGAGTGCAGTGACGAAGAATGTTTCATCAAAGTGCATGCCATTCTTCGCGTTAGAACTCACTATCAGGGCTATAATAAAACGCACTGAAACCCGTTATTGTGGATTTCAAATTCAAAACTGTTCTTCACTTGCCCATACCCCAGTGATGGAAAAGCGGTTCTCTGCAAATCAAGGGAGATAATCTAAGATTTCTTGAAGCGAACTAAGGGAGGTAATCAATTATAAACATGACTGAGTGGATTGGTGGGCCAGTACTGTACAAGAAGAGTTTGTGTAAGCACAAACGCGCGAAAAAAAACAGGAAAAAAAATTATTTTGTGCTCATCAGTCGTTGATGCTGCGTCTGTAGAAGTCCATATCTTGGTCCTGTAGCCAAGCAGCCACAGCAGCAGTAAGGTCCTCATCATCTGGAAATATTTTACCACGTAAGTGTTTCTTCAAATTTGGAAAGAGATGATAGTCACCAAGTGACTACCATCTCTTTCCAAATTTGAAGAAACACTACCATCTCTTTCCCACTTTGAAGAAACTCTTACGTGGTCAAAGATTTCAAAATGATGAGGAACTTACTGCTGCTGTGAAGGCTTGGCTACAGGACCAAGATATGGACTTCTACAGACGCGGCATCAACGGCTGGCAGACCAGGTGGAACAAGTGTATTGAATTACAAGGGGACTATGTTGAAAAATAAATATGTTTTGTACCGATATTCCAGCTTTATTTATGTTAGGCTCAAAACTTTTTGACATCCCCTCGTCGTTAGAAAATGGGTGAAATATGGAGCGATTGAAGGTAACATCTTCGTGGTCTCTCCATTTCGCTGCACATGTGTATATTGTTTTATAAATAAAGATCACGTGAAGGGGGGGGGGGGGGGGCTTACATCTTTACTTTAACCCTTTGAACCAGCTTTTTCGGCCCAGTAACATGATACTTCATAATTTCATTAAGTAGGTGGACTTTTGAGTGAAGGTGTGGTGTAGACCAATCCATATTTTCAACGTGCAGCCTAGGGGCTGCCCGTTGAAAATATTAATTGGTCTACCCCCAAATAAAGAATATGGACTATTCTCGTTGCTGCCATTGAACTGATATGGAAGATGCCACGAGGGTTCAAAGGGTTAAAACAGCCATGAATAGATTTGATAAAAATTCATCTACATTAAACTCAGGAAATCATTGGTGAAAAATCCATTCAATCTACAGGTGAAAATTTGATTAAATGTGTCCAAACTGTACATATTTCAGTGGCAACAGAAACCCTATCATGGACAGGAATATACGCTGGCAGCAGCCAAAAAGTTAATCACGAGAAATTCAGTAATTCTGTTATATTTTCCATTGCTATTGAAAACAGCTTAAGTGGACACTCAGAATTCTACAGTTTATAACCTATTTTTTTTTACAACACCTACTCTTCCAAGGGACTACAGCATTTCAGCGTTAACGTCGAAAGTTTTAACGTCATTATAAAAGTGATCATAATTTTGGAAGAGTTAACTGGCAGAGTGCTAAATTACTTTTGGCGTCAAAGTTTGTCCATTTTGTCTTTTCTGTGGTACGGCGAAAATCCTATAAGAAAAAAATCCTCATAGAAAAACCTTGTATACTTATGTCAAAATACCAAAATTTCAAGCAGAAAATTATTCCCACAATTCAACTTTAAATTTAACAATTCAATCTTGTTTGAAAGACCCCAATAGGCTCCGCCAAACAAGACGGAATTGATTAAATTCTGTTACATTATTAATTTATGAGGGTAACATACAGTACGTGGAGCGTGGATTGTAACAAAATCACCCGCTGAGTGGAGTTATCACCCAAAGTATCAAATTCTGTACATATGGACAAACAAAACAAGCAATGTTTCAGCCAATGGACCTCCGGGTTTCACCCGGAGGTCCATTGGCTGAAACTTTGCTTGTGCTTGTTATACTTTGCAACACATTTGCAATTATTGCTTGGATGGAATCTCCACTCCACGGGTGATTTCGTGATAATACACTCCACATGTACTGTAGATTATAATGAAAATGACATGAAATAATGAAATAACAAGAATTAACAAGTAAGAAATAGGGTTTTTTCCCTACCCATGTATTTTTTTTTTGTTACAATTTTTTTCTAACGGTTTTTTCCCCTTCTCCTCTTTGCCTTGCTGTAATTTGTAAGAGAGTTCGAATAGGTACCTACCATAAACTGTAACAGGGCAAAACTATACAAACTTTGTAAATCTCTCTTAAAAGACAATACGAAGCACATCCACAGAATATGGAACCTTCAAGTGCGGTTCCTGCGCTTAAAATATAGCCCAAATATGGGATTCCAGCATTCTACTAATTAAGAATTGAATACCGAAAACAATTCCAGTTAACCGTTTGCTATTATCTGAAGTCTCGCAATCTGGGCGAACGACAAATAGAATGGCATTTTTTGAGAAGCACGATAGTCGAATGAAAGAATCGTTTGCCAAATTTGTACAAGAATGATGTCTCGATAATGCTCCAATGTTCTCGGCATGAGCTTCTTATTCGGTCAGACGCAATCCTTCTTTGTCATGATTTATCAAGCTCTCATGCCACACGTTAAATTCTTAAAGGACTCTGATGCTGTTATGGTCTGAAACCATTTTTTTTGTTCCTTTGTGTATTTGTAGGGAGGGTCGGTAAAATAGAGCCCAACAGCCCTTTGGATTTAATAAGTACTGCCTTCCCCTCTCTAAACTATTAGTTATCCAGCATTTCGTTTCCTAGTCGTCTCCCGAAGTTACTATGCAGGAAACAATTATGTGTACTCACTTGGAAGTAGTAATTGAATATTGGCAAACACAATAAGACTTAATAATTGCAAATAACACTGCAACACCAATCCGCTTACCATATCTTTAGTAGATGTTTGACTTGTTAATTGCATTGAAGTTATAAGTAAGTTCCCGTCATTCAAAAATGTATTGTGTTCTATCCTAAGATTATATTGACAACATCTCTTGTCCCTATATCCCGATAAATTTGGTCTTTTGATTGGTCAGAATGCCTTGGAAAAATAGCCATTGCAAAGGATGCACCCAACATCCAAGGTATATGAGAGCGTGCAACATCCAGGGTATAACTTAGCGCACGCGAAACATCGGGAGGTATATGGTTTAAACGAAAGCTTTCCGCTTTTGCTCGCCTCAAAATAAAAATCGAACCAAAAAAACAAAAAGAAAACGAAAATAGTCACAAATATCATTAGATGTCCGACAAGTCAATCATAAATATAAAACTAGATTTTTCGATTTCAAGAAATCGAGAGATTCACCTATTTTGCTTGCTTTTTGAGGGACCGGCAAAATCAGCTTGCTAACATTAACATAGCTGGGAAGTATTTCAGGCTACTCAGTTCGTAATCGATAGAAAACTGTGTCTACAGTGTCTAACAATTCTTCTGATATTACTGTTAGTGACACAAACGTGAATGGTATAGGGTTAATGCCGAACTCGAGAGTAAATTGCAAAAGTCCCATGTCAGCTCAGTAGTCAATTATAAATACCGATAAGCAAATGCTATTCCGATATTCCATTCAATATACTAGTCAAAGGGAAAGAATATGAGAGTACTTCGCTCCAAAACCCCAAAACTGTCTGAGGGTTAAAACTTTGAACACGACTTATAACAGCAGAATTCTCCTAGGATAAATACCCTATCCTCTCAAAGTCTATGTTTTGAGACAATATGGCTCGAGTGTTCAGAAATCGCATATGAACGTTAGTTAATATGTGCCAAAAATGTGCTTTGTTCGGACTTTTGTGGCAAAAGAGGTTAATGCGGGGCATACCGCCTATGTTCCGAGATGCGTCACGTTATGCTACAGATATTAGGAGAGTTTCAGACCAATCCCTCTGAAGGTTTATGAGAATTATGCTAAAAGGGCCCATTTTTGATAGATTTTAGCATTCTGACGGTACATGTGTGGGGACTCTAAAGTCTGCAAAGGGTCAAATCTTTCAGTATAATATATTGAACAAAAGTTGTCATACTCTGATTGCTGCACACAGGCATACGAAGAAGTCGGTGCTAAACTAATTAGGATTGGAGCAAATGTTCACTTCAACTGACCAAATTCCCCCAAAACGAGATTTTGTTTTCACGGCACCTATCATTATGCAACCAGGACGAGTTAAACTTTACATTGAAATATAAAACAAAAGTTGTCATACTTTGACTGCTGCATACGGCCACAGAAAGCTTTCAGCGCTTAATTTATTAGAAATGGGGGAAACTGTCACTTGAACATACCAAATTCTGAAAAATGAGTATTTCTGGGTGGCACCTATCTTTATGCAGCCAGAATGGGCAAAGGATTAAACTTTAGAACAAAACTTACAACAGCAAATATGCTCGGTCGTTAACTGTGAAAACGGTCATGCAAATCATTTTTCGATATTCTATCCGAAAGTGGCAGAAAAGTTAACTCAAAATAAGCCGATTTTATAAAGAATTTGAGGGTACTCCAGTCCAAGTCCCGGAAACTGGGTAAAGATCAAAACTTTGAATAAAAGATATAACAGAAAAATTGTTCTTCGGTGAATGCCCTATCTTCCCCTGTGAAACGTTTTGAGAAAATATGGCTCTAGTGTTGAGAAATCGCATGTGAAAATTGGCGAAAATGACAATTATTCCGACAGTACCCTTATGCCCTTATATGAACTCTGAAATCTGCCAAGGGTTAAACTTTTAATAATAAGATATAGAACAAAAGTTGTCATACTATGACCGCTTCATGCAGCCATAGAAAGCATTCAGCGCTGAATCATTTAGGAATGTAATAAATTGTCACTTAAACTTACCAAATTCTGAAAAATGGGAATTTTTGGGATGGTACGTACTTTTTTTTACAACCATAATGGCCATAAGGTTAAACTTTACAACCACACTTATAACAGCAAATATGCTCGGTAGTCAATAATGAGAATACGAACATGCAAATAATCTTTCGATATTCCATTCGAAAGTGTGAGAAAAGTGAACTAAAAATGAGCCAATTTTATGAAGAATTTGAGGGTACTACAATTCAAGGCCTGAAAACTGGGTGAAGATCAAAACTTTGAATAAAGCATATAACAGCAAAATTGTTCTAGGATGAATGGCCAATCTCCTCATGGGACTTGGGTTGAGAAAATGTGGTTGCAGTGCTGAGAAATCGCAAGTTGAAGTTGCTCATTTTCGCCAAAAAATGCATTTTTGGAGGACGTTTGTGGCAAAATAGGGTCAACTTGGGTAAAACCGCCTATGCAGGAAGATGCAGTTGGTTATGTTTCAAATATTAGAAAAGTTTAGAAAATATTAGAAAAGTTTCAGCCAAATCGTCCAGAGAGTTTTTGAGAATTGGGGCAAAATGTGGTATTTTGACTACATTTTACAGGGCTTTGGCTGAAAAAGAAAAACTTTAGAAATGGCATGACCAAATCAAGCAACTTCGCATGGAGCTCTACAGATGTGCCGAATTACAGCAAAATCGTACAGGCCGTTTTCGTACAATTCGGCGGACTAAAATCAGTGAAATAAAAAAAAATAATAAAAAGGAAAAAAAAAGAAAAATAAGAATAACAAGAGATTCACCTATTAGAAAATAAGTGCATCTAATAAGAGCAAATAATTCTTCCCCTGAGTACCAATGTGTTCTATGTGCCAGTAGGTACATGGAACACATTGGAACTCAGGGGGCGATATGTCAACAAAATACTGTTTACTCGTTTCCTTAACGACCCAAGGGAAGTAACTCTATCTGTTGTCTTCTGCGATTGTAAAAACAAAATAATTATCACGAATTTGGTCTAAGTGATTGTGGAGCTGAGAAATGCGTCCACAAATTTATTTCCACTATGTTTGTATTGTGTATCAAACGGGACAAAAACGTTATCTCCGCCAACATATATGGTACATGGAGATTTAATACCTGGATGTCTCATTTAAACACCTCGCCAGCGGCGCTCGGTGTTTAAAAACCGACAACCAAGTATTAAATCTCCATAACCCATACATGTTGGAGGAGATAACTTATAATATTACCGCAGTTATAGACATTTAGTCTACAACATTGTGTAGCTCCATATAAATCACCAAAATGTGTGAAAATGACCAAACTGTAGTTATGAATACTCCTATAAACTGATTTATCATGGCAAAAGCAGTGACTTCTCAATTAACAAGACTCGACTATACTTTGTCATAGATTTCAAGATATCTTTTTTCTCTGGGAAATGTCCACTATATGGGACAATCCACTTTCCAGGAACTGCATACTGCTGTCATGATCTGTTTTGCAGGCAACAAATACCCGCTTCCATGGAATAAAAAGAGACAAGATGTTATTTTGATTTTATTTCAGACCACATTTGAACTGCATGTGAAACTACCACGAACGGAAGACGATTACATGAGTAAGAAGTATTTTGTTCAGCTGTACAGTCTTCCTGTTCCCAACACTGATCTAGATAATCCGGACTTGTTCGAATCTGTTTATTTACGATCCTTTTTTTACAGTAAGTAATAACTGAAAATCTTATAAAAATGATGACCTGAATCGAGGTAGGCACTGGAGCATTCTGGCTTATATCGTCATGAAAATCGCCATTCGATACCGTTATCGCATTGAAATAATTAGACACGCGAGAAAGGCACAAATAAGAAGCTAGTAATTGTTGAGAAAACGCCTAGGCCCTCTGATATCAATAGAAAAAGACAAGTTTTCTTTTGTTACTTTTAAGAAACGAAAATAACAGACAGCTTCCGGAGCTGTCTGTTGTTTTCATTTATTAAAAGTAACAAAGGGAAACTTGTTTTTTTATTGCAGGCTAATGATAAGCAATTAGTTCACTACGGATAATTCATCATTAAGAATATCTATCAGTATCACACCTCCCAACACTAAAGGTCCATTTTGGCTCTTTGTTTAGGGAATGTGTTTTAACCCTTTACCCAACGTAACGGCCAAAAACCGGCCAGCGCTATTCTCAAAAATCGCCTATTAATTTTAATTATTTTTTCATTTTTTGTCTCAAAAACATAGGTTATGACCCCTCATTGGAACGAGCTCGTCGAGCTCGTTCCAATGAGGGTCCTAACCTATGTTTTTGAGACAAAAAATGAAAAAAAATAGTTATTCAAGAATTTTGTTTGCAAGTGTCGTCTGCTTTTCATGTTAGGTAAAGGGTTAACAGTAATTTGCAAGCTTTTATTCTTCCCAGGGACAAAAGCTGCTCTTTCCTCCTATACTTTTATATTACCGGAAAGGGCAGTGTTTGAATTAAATATCATGAAATGCACACTGTTGATATATTGAACACAAGAAAAGATACAGAACATCAATAGATGGTAAAAACACCGTTTTCTATTTTTAAAAAAAGGTGCCACAGAAAATAATAGTCAAACGTTCAGATTCATTCGGAAAAAATTGTAAAAAGTCAACTTTTGTATTTTTAAAAACATTTACTGACGCCATCCATTGTTATTCATTAGTACACGACTACACGTTTGACTATCCCACACTCAGTAGTTGGATAGTTGTGTAAGAAACAGTTTACTGTTGGATATTTTGCCTCTATTGAAATATCCAACAACAAAAAGTTTTTAAGTAGGATAAATAACTCGTTGATGTTAGATAGACGAGAGAAAGCTCTCCGTCTCGGGCCTAACGACCCTCGACTGGGGAGAATTCTCTCACCTATCCAACATCAACGAGTTATTCAGCCTCTGCTTATACTACTCTTTAGGAAATCGCCTGAATTTCTTAACCATTTACCCAACGTAACGGCCAAAACCGGCCAACGTTATACACAGAAGTTGCCAATTAATTTTCATTATTCTTTCACGTTTTATCTCACAAACATAGGTTATGACCCTTCTTTGGAACGAGCTCATTGAGGTCGTTCCAATGATGGGCCATAACCCATGTTTTTGAGATAAAAAAATGAAAAAAAATTAGTTATTCAAGAATTTTGTTTGCAAGTGTCGACTGCTTTTCATGTTAGGTAAAGGGTTAAATGGTGCGCACATTGATAATATAAATTCTCTAATATTTCGAAATTTCAATCTTTACATGACGTTCCCATACTGTTAGTATTAATTTTACTGACAGCTTTAGGGTATTATAGGGTATTAACTTTCCTGTAAATCTCTTCCAACGATGAAAATTGTCACCCCGACTGTCTCTCTGGTTTCACGAAGTGGTATACGTCCTTAGTATTTCCCACACAACATTCAGAAAAGGGTCGAAATTGTTTCAGATTGATAATTCGGTAATAATTGGATAAGAATCGAAAAACAAAGAACAATATTTTCCATAAAGTTCAATTTTATGGAATTTTCATGGGCTACAATCCAGAAAAATTTGACTTGACGTTCTGAAGTTAAGGTTCCGTTCCATAGTTTTCTAGATATTTCCCCAAATATAACATGCCATATATACTATCTCAAATCAGTGTCGTACCCAGGGGTGGGGATGGGGGCCTAACAGTGATCCCCTCATCATGGGAAATTTAAAGCACAAAAGGGAACCAGATTCACTCTCAGGACTTCCACCAATGGGAGGAGGATACCTAGGCCTGAGGTTGGGGTGTGTATGGGCCTTCCCATCGGTGGATATTCGAGGAGCCCCCGAACCGCCACTAATAAGAGGGCCATACCCACCGCCACCTCAGGCCTACGTATTTCGGATATGTCTGTATCATATATCGATCTGGCACCCCCCCCCCCTCAAAAAAAAAAAAAAATAAAAAAAAATATGCCCCCTCCATAGGAAATCCTAGCTACGCCCGCTTCAAATGCAAATGTTGTTAAACTTGGTTAACCCGTGACATATATTATATTTTCGAATTTTACTGAAAACAGACAACACCATCTGCCAAAATATAAAAAAAACCTTATGTGGGAGGAATAATTTTCCGCCAAATGCAAGGCCTGGGCCTGAAAAATTGCGCGAAAAACTGCCGAACCAGCCATTATAAGTCACTCAGCACACTCAAAAGCAGAATTTTGCCACTACCGCGACCACTTTTTCCAATAATTCATATGGTAATTTACCCCTGTCCAAAAGGCTCTCACTTAAAGACCAAACTTTAAATTCTGTTAACACCAAAATAGCATATAATGCTTTCATATATCTGATACTAAAATTACATTTCTGATTTACGTGGCATTAGGTTCAACACTTCAACAAAGTCACCCGCCCTCCCCTTCCCTGTGCAAAAGTTCTGATTCTAGAACGGAACCGATTTTCTGTATCTCTGGGAGTTATTGGATTTTTCAACTTCAGATTTTTCTCTATAATTTAAAGTGTAAAATATACCTTGATATATTTTGGGTCAATATTTGGTGAACGATGCTATTTTTTTCCATAATGTGCATTAACGGCATTTCCTCGCACATGGCACTGGAAAGAATTAGGATTAAAAGTTAGTTTGTTAGAATATATGCTTAGGGCACATAGAGAATATCTATCTACTGTTTTCATCACACTTAAATAAAACACCGCGACGCCGAAAAGACGCAGCGATGAATCTAAATATATTGCGTATTGAGCGTCCCTTCTGGCCAAATATTTTCTTATAGCTATCTTATAGCTATCGCTATCGCGAACAAAGATATATTTAAAATATTGTTAGGCATTTCACGTGATCTTACAAGGTAGCATGTACAGTTAAAACTAGAAGTCCTGTCATGAAATGCGCGCAAATAGCACGTCGATCTGCGCGTTAATCTACGCGTTATGACCATAGTAAGCCTAAAGGCTATCACATTCTGTACATATGGCCAGTGCACAAGCAGTGTTTCAGCCAATGGACCTCCGGGTAACCCGGAGGTCCATTGGCAGAACATTGCTTGTGTTTTCTACGAGTAACCAGGAGAACATGCCGTGCTTTGGATGCCATTCGTTATGGCAAATGCGCGCAATTCGTGACAGGACTTCTAGTTTTAACTGTAATAAATCTGGTTACGCAATTTTATGCGAAATAGAAACAATCAAGATTTCATGCATTTTAAAGTAGATAATTTAAGGGATGATGTGGTGTTGGCGAATGCTATTCCTCTTATGCCGGATGTCCAGAGTCTGATCTGTAGCAGTGTCTGTGTCAGTCATAGTTTTTAGAATATCTTATAGAGTACTGTCTTGTGACACACCACGGTGATATCAGAATCTTGATGTTTATGTAGAAAAGTCATCTTTGGCCTTGAGTCTTTCTTAACCCTTTGATCTCCAGGGGCCGCTTTTCCGGCCCAGTAACAGGATACTTCATAATTTCATTAAGTAGGTTTACTTTTGAGTGAAGGTTTGGTGTAGACCTATCAATATTTTCAATGAGCAGCCCCAAGGCTGCACGTTGAAAATATTAATTGGTCTACCCCCAAATAAAGAATATGGACTGTTCCCGTTGCTGCCATTGAACTGATATGGAATATACCACTAGTGTGCAAAGGGTTAATGTGATTAAGTGTCAGTCAATTCCTATTGATTAGATGAGAGCTAATATTCTATTTCGTGTAGTTTAGAGGAGAGTGCTGTAGGCATACTACATCGCGCACAACACACTCTACAATCAGGTGAGTTAAAAATTAACCCAAATCAACTGTATTAAATGAATATGAGCCAAATTGAGCTCAGTTGGGTTCATATTCACTCAACCCAGTTGATTTAGTTTGATTTTAACCCATCTGATTTTAGAGTGCAAAATCTTTGTTTTTGGCAGGATACTACATTTTTAATGACAAAACGTCCATAAACTGGAAATTTTTGGAAGAAAAACACTCTGGTGGTTGGCGTCATTTCTATGCACCATTTAAACCAAATCAAACGCAATTAACGCGTAAGAATCATCTATCTAACTTAACCTTTTTTTTTAAGTAATCGTAATAGTTAGTTCCTCTGTATTCCAGCTCGACACTTTGCACCGCCCAACATGCACAACACTTCAAAGGGTAAACCTTTAGTTTTTCCACGATTACAGCAGATGATGCACCTCATGGATCCGTTCCAGGTCCTTTCTTGTTTCTGATTTACACCAATGACATCGCCGAATCCCTTGACTCTCTTGAAAGGCTATTTGCTGATCACACCTGTTTAACAAATGGTAAAACCGGCTGTTCAGATGTAATGTCTGCATTAAACGAAGACTGCAATCTATACATACTTGGTCCCAGAAATGGCTGGTAACATTTAATCTGGAAAAACCCGAGGCTAGTTACTTCACTTGCTGTCGCGCAACCGATGTTAACTCAATGCTACTTTTTAACAATACACCAGTCACCCTTGTTCAAAAAATATAAACATCTCCGTATGCAACTGCAGTCAAACTTAAATTGGGAGAGCCACATCACACAAATGTGTATGAAGGTTACAGCCCGAATGTCCCAACTTCGGAAACTGAAATTTATGCTCTCTGGAAGAACACTGGACCAAATCTACTTGGCGTTTATACTACTACTACTTGATTATGGTGACATGGAATACGACTCTGCGACAGAATATCTCATTAAAAGAGTAGATAGGTTACAACTTGATGCTGCCATAATTATTCCAGGGCAAACACGTTCTACCCCCCTTCTAGCCGTCTCCTCTTAGAGCTTGGATAGACAACTGTTTGTAATCGGAGGAAGTACCATAAACTCTGTACTCTAGACAAGGTTATCAACTGTGAAGCCCCTGAGTTCCTACCATCGCAAACTGGCGATAACGTGGCTTACAGTTTTCGACATTTTTACGACCATGGCACTTTTGTCAATTTTCAAATTTGATAATATAAATTCGCTAATATTTCGAAATTTCAATCTATATATGAAGTTCCCATACTGTTAGTATTAATTTTACTGACAGATTTTGGGTATTATAGGGTATTAACTTCTCTGCAAATCTCTTCCAACGGTGAACATTGTCACCCACGACTGTCTCCCTGGTTTCACTAGGTCGTATACGTCCTTAGTATTTCCCACACAACATTCAGGAATGGGTCGAAATTGTTTCAGATTGATAATTCGGTAATAATTGGATAAGAATAGAAAAACAAAAGAACAATATTTTCCATAAAGTTCAATTTTATCGAATTTTCATGGGCAACAATCCAGAAAATTTGACTTGACGTTCTGAGGTTAAGGTTCCGCTCCATACTTTTCTAGATATTTCCCCAAATATGACATGCCATGAGTTTTCTAGTTCTCTGCCTCTATGGTTATCAGTTGAATATAATTACGAACCAGTTACAAACATGAGTTTTCTAGTTCTCCGCCTCTCTGGTTATCAGTTGAATATTATTACGAACTAGTTGCCATGCCGGAAACACCAGACTACGTTACTGGTCATTCACAAGAATATGCTGTCGTGTTCTGATAGAAAATAATTGATAAAATTTATATTTTTGACATTTCCTTTGTGTTTAACTTATTTTGTTGGGTTACAAATTCCTGTATTGTAGGAATTCAATCATGGGTAATACATTACATTCAGTTTAGAGTTTGAACAACTTCCGGGAGCTCATGTTTTGCACAGATATTTTTATTTTTAGACAGAAAACCTATTGCAAAAAAGTGGTCACCAAGTATCATATGCAATAACATCTCATCAGAGAGGAAAATCGATGTCACATTTACATTAGCCACTGAAGAATTTAAATTCACTTCTTATAAGGTGTTTCTTAAAAAGCAACGTCGGATAAAGCAGTGGAAAGTGATTAACGTGAGTACATGAATAAGACACTCAATATTAAACAGTTCATAAATATATTTATACGACCAAAGTTGTGTCCACCAAATCTAAAATATCAAAGTGAATAACATTTTAGTTAGGCCCATATAGTCAATTATTATATACTTGATAAATAACCGCGGCATTTCTATTGGCTGGATCTTATACACGTGACTGGTACTCAAACATCCATGTACGCCGGTTTTCCAGTGAATATCAACTTTCTAAATATAGACTTTGGAAATCCCCTCTCTAGTTCTATTTCAATCGACGTGATCTCTATAACATTTTTTATGTCTATGTTATTCTGCAGATGATATCTATTTTATCGTTAAATAAAAATATTTCTGGTTGATATAATTGAACTTTTAATTGACAAATAGAAAATTGTGTTTTTGAGGATGGTGTATATAATAAAACATTTATGTACTTTTGTGGTGGTGAATATGATGTGATATGAACCCAAAAACTTATATTGACCTCAGCTAACGCCTCGGTCAATATAATTTTTTAGGTTCATTTCACATAATATTCACCATCACAAAAGTCCATAATTCTATATTAGACCACGATTGCTGAGTATATTCAACGCTAGGCGATACATATACATGTCCGGTAATTTGTATCAGATTCGAGGTCGTGTTTACAATCGGGTCGCAACGAGCCCCTCAGGGCGATGGTAAACACGGTCGAGAATCCAATACACATTACAGGACATGCACATGATCATGGTAATACATTTATCTAACAATCCCGTTACATAAACCCGTTTCTCTTATTTTCAGTTTAAATTGGGTTGAAATTGGTATAAATTTTGAATTTCAGTAATTACAATTATTTTAATGCATATTAACAATGCATATATGTGAATCGTCCATATACGGGAAATTGAGTCTGTCTGATACGGAATCGGAACGGGAGGGGGCGTTGTTCCGAGTTTTGGGATGAAACGTAAGTTGATTGTTACCAATCGATTCCTGAGTGCCGGATCACACTGAGTGGCTTCCCTATTCCGTATCAGATGGTTGGTCTCAGAACGAGGGCGGCTCCGGAGAAAGTCAATTGAGTCCGCACAGGTTACTCACATGCGCTCGGAAACTCGTGTGATCCGGCGATCTGACCTCGTCAACTCGACGGAATACGACAAACCAGCTCACTTTACTGTCATAATAATCTCTATGTAAGAACATATCTGATAAGACGTTACGCGTCTGAGTGACATTATGGCGTGAATGAAATGCTTCGACACAAAACATTGTCAACAAGAAAGTTAACAATCCGCCGAATGTGATATTTTTCTTTAAAAACGTCATCTTCAATCACTTAATAAAGTTTAATTGTGGAACAAATGAAGAACGTAACTTGGGTAGAGTACGAGGGGTAGCAATCAACGACCCTTGTTTTAGTTTTTTCTGTATTTCACGCGCGATTTCGGCGCTCGTGAAATACACGAAAAACTTAAAAAACCTCAACTCAAATGGTTGGTTCCAGTCCCCGTACTCCACCCTCGTTTTGCTCTGTTTTAGTATCAACTAAAATTAAAAGTCAGTAATCGTAATTTTATTAGACAACACTCGTGACACTGGTATTGATAAGAGAAACAACCCAAGCCAACATAGTAGACAATGCTTCTGCACGGCCTTATTTCAGTGTTTGCCTATATATATACCTGTGAGTCGTGAAGTGGAACCTATTCGAAGGTGGAGAATGGGGGAGTTCTGTATTTCGGAAGCTAGCAGCAAACTTCTTAGTGTGGGGGAGACGGGCGACTCTGTGTATTTGGGGGTAGAATAAACATCACGGGAAGGGGCATCCACCGAAACCACTCCAATAAACTAACTGTGAAGGGGAAGGGAATCAAATGAAAGTTTTGGGTAAGAACAACTTCAATGATTTTTTCGTGGGGGGAAACACTTGGGAAATGGTGAGTGTACCTACTATCATATATGTTACGGAAGTGATACCTCAAAACCAGGCGGTTGTAAAGAGATTGGGAAGTCTGCAGAATAATGCAGGTCGATGGATAACAGGTAATGCCGAAACACTACAAGCAATCAGGGCTGAGTTTAGGTGAATGAGGATCAAGGACAGGAGGGACTTAATGCAGCACTGTTATCTTAACTATTTGGTAAATCTCCACGACAGCTGATGGGGTAAATTAAAATGTTTCAAAATAATTGGAATTCAAATACATAGACACGATGGATTGAGAGGTTGATAGAGAACTATTCAATAGAGATATCTGAAGTGGGAAAAACCCAGGAGAAAAAAAAAAACAAAAAAAAAACAGAGAAAGAGTCATGGAAGATTGTAACTGAAATTAATAAGAGGGGGTCAAAGCAAAGAGGTCTTTGGGTGACCAGCATGATAAAGAGAAACCAGGCTTTGAAGAGTATATTTATGGCCCCTTTCAGGGGATCACTTCTGTTTAAGCTGAGGTCGCGGTAGTAGGAGCATACGGAAAAAATGGAAAAGACGATGAAAAGGAGTCCCAGATGTGTAACTAAGGAGTAGTGGAGTCCCTGAAACAGTTTCTGTTAGAATGTCCAAAATACAAGTCTAACAGAATACGATTCATTGGGAGTATAATGGGAAGTGGTATGGAAAAATGAAGGATATATGGGTATTAGTTTACATAAAAAGGGAGTGCTAGTAGGCTAATCAGAGAGGTTGGGAAGAATAATGAGGTCGAGATGTCATCAAACACTTCGTTTCCCGGTGTTGGTGGAGAGGAGAGGAAAGGAGATAGGGGGTATTTGGGAGACGAGGGTTAATTAGGGCCTTCTCATGTGAGAACCGCGACAAGTAAGCAGTCGGCCAAAGTATTGTTGTTATTGTTATATAAAAGAGCTACAGCCTGTCATATTTTTAAAATCGACTCTTTTATTGAATAATAATGCAACGGCAATATCTAAAAATAAACATAAAAAATAACCAGTAAAAGTAAACAACAACAATAAATAGACAATAGTTCACTGCTCGGATTCGAGTACGACACGCTAAAAACTAAAATGTTAAAAACTGCACTCGAAGTGCTGTATTTAACACTTACTAAGTGCTGAACTAGCACTTTGTTCAAGTGCAGATACCCCAGAACTTGACAGGTGTTGACAATAATACCACTTGACAAGTGTAATGTCGCGACACTTAAAAGAAAACAACGCCGATGACGCGGATCAGGCTCGAACTCTCGAGCCTGATCCGCGTCATCTGCGTTGTGTCCTTTTAATTATGTACCCACCAACCGCAAATCAAATTATGGACGATTCTGTAAGAACCAGCTATGCTAGACACATGGGTAGTGCCATCCATTCAAGTTTCAGATGTCTGACGATTGTAATGTCTAAGTGCTTCTTAAAGCATTGCACTTTGAGTGTTAAAATCAAACCCTAAGAGTTAGAATGGGTTTAACACCTTGAAAGTGTCAGTTTTAACACTTTAGTTTTTAGTGTGGAGTTTTTATATACGAGTAGGGCACGCGGAGGATTATTTCATGAGGCCTTAGCCTAGTGAAATAATCCACGCGACCCACAAGAGGGTAAAAAATAGACAATAGTTCACTGCTTAGATTCGAGTACGATTTTTATCCTCGAGTGGGGCGCGCGGAGGATTATTTCACGGGGCGATTATTTCACGCGGGCAATGAGAGGATAAAGTTGTACTCGAATCCGAGCGGTCAACTTTTGTATTTATTTTATTTTCTCCTCTTTGTTTTCCCAAAACAACCCTTTATAACTGATGCCGTGGTTACTTTCAAAACATGTCAAAGAGAAAAAAGAAGAAAAAATAGTTCGCCATCGATGAGAGTAGAATACGATGTGGCGAGTGGAATATCATTTTCCGCGAGTGTGAATGGGAATACGATTTGTTTTGAAGGATGAAAAGCGGATGAAAATAAAATAAGCAGCCTTTCACAATGTTGAATAACGGTAATTATTATGATGCAAGATTTGTTACCACTCACGTTCATTGGTGACGTTGACGGACATTTGCGATTTCTAGAACTTGGAAGAATTAGATAATACACTTTGAAGGGAATAGGCAAGTCCCTTCTTTCCCATCTTATTTCAAGTGTCACATTCTGATTGTATTCCACACAAAAGGTGAGTTTGAAATCATTAAGGTACTGAAACACGGAAAATAGAAATAGAAAGTACCCCTCCCCTGCTTCTCGTGAGCTCAATTCGTTTAACACTAACCGTGACTAACGCTACCGAAAGCGACTATTGTCATCTATTTTACGATGATTATCTGGACGTTCAGATATGCGCAAATCAAACCTACCATCTGATTAATTGTTGGAAAGGGCTCAGAGAGCCCTTTCCATCAATTAATCAGATGATAGATTTTCAAGTATGTCATAAATCTTTATTAAACTTCCTGGCATACAGGCGTACATATAGAGGTCCTCCATATATGGATAAAGTGTGCGTGGAGGTAAAAGGGTTAAACATTGCACCCGGGTTGTTTCATTTATGCATATACAATACTCTCTTTACAAAACGGAAGAATGGTTTGCAATTCGATATTCTCTGTCTGTTTTCTCCCCACAACATTGCAGAAACTCACATGGAGAGGACGAAATTCGAGCATTGAACGTAAGATGCCCTTTACGTTTACTTTTCTTTATTTGGACTTGAATACGCAATATTTTATTTAGGCAAAAGTAAATAAACAGTTCGATTCCGGCTACATGCAGCAAGAAAATAAAGTAGGTCCCGAGGTAGGAATTTTAAAATTTTTCATTTAGTCGCTTACAAGCCTGGAAATAAGCAGACTGTTATCTAAAGAATGAGGTCCCCAGAGGGTGAATTTAGTGATGCTACCCTGCACAGCAAGGTAGCATTACCAAATTTACCCTCTGTGAACCTCAATCTGTCTATCCCACTGTATGTGATAGCATCAGCACATTCACCCTCTGGGGAGCACATTCTGCAAATGACAGATTGCTAATTTCCAGGCTTGGTCGCTTATTCTTTTTACCCAAAGTAACGACCAAAACTGACCAGCGCCATTTATAAAAATCACCATTCAAAGTTTATTACTTTTTCTTTATTTGTCGCAAAAACATAGCTTATGACCTCTTATTGGAACGAGCTCACTGTTTGATTTGAAGCCAAAAATGAAAACTTTCAGTTATTCAATTATTTTAGTGTCGTCTGCTGTTTTGGATTAGGTGAAGGGTTGAAATGTTAGGACAATTTTTACGGTGATAGTGTATTGAAGTCAGGTTCATACTGTGTAGCTTTCGAAATCATTATAAATGGAGATAACATTTTTGTTAAGTGCTTATAAAAATATTAGGGACTGGCATGAAAACCGGGATCAGTATTTTCCACGAGGCTTGTCAAATCTTGATTCACTGATCTAAGTTTATCGAAATCAGATCTTGATTTGATCGAGAAAGAGATCTCTTTTGTGATCACAGTACTTTATTTACAGGCTACAGATTCTGGCAACCGGTATGCATCAACAAGTTTTAGTGATCTTGAAGATGGCGAATATGCGATATCAGTAAGTACTGACTAAAGTTTATAACTAATATATGCTATGATACATTTGTTGGAATTTCAGCCTAAACCACTGAAGCATAAATTACTGGCCTTCAAATTTTGTAGTGTTGGCCATGCTGTTATTGCACAAGCAGCGGGGGGGGGGGGGGGGGGGGGGGGGGGGGGGGTTGGGGTGAATAGACTTTTTTGTAGGCCCTGGGGACGACCCATCACCCTCACCAACCCCCTCAACACCAGGCGTAGATCACTTAAGGTGGCGAATGCACCACATTTGGGACCGGGGGATGGGGGTGGTGACCCACCACCCTCGCTGGCCGAGAGGCCAACATACCACTTGGGGCACCAGCGTAGATTCACTTTCTACCCCAACACCATGTAGATAAAGAATGGGCCACCCCAAACAGGAGAGCCACAAGGGACGGCTCACACCCTCGCCGGCACAGAGGTTCTCTTGCAGTAACTGTCAACCACCTCGGGTTTCATATTCCCAAGCGCTGGTGTGCGACAATAAAGTGTAATCGCAAAGAAAATTAGAGCAAAAGAGGAAAACCTTCCACATGCTTATAGGTCGGTGGCTGGATGTGTAGCTCCGGCAGCCTGCAACTGCCCTCATCCATGGAGTGTCACTAGTCTAAAGCTAGTGCGGTCCAAAACTGCGCACCGGGCAGCTGATAGGTTGAACCGCACCACACCTAACGGATTTAACATACCCACCACGAAATGGCCAATCCCACTAGCGGCAGATACATAGGGAACCCGCTGTACCCTGTACTTGTTATACAAAATAATTTGTGCTTATATAGGACACTAAAATCTATTCGACACTCTAGTGGTGATCAAGCGACAACTGTTTCATTGATAGGCCTAAAAATATACATGTACGGCGTGACCCATTTGTTGACTGCATACAGCGCGATCGATAATGATTCACAACCTATTGGCCTAGTTATGTATTAGACACATTCGGTAATTAGTATAACACTGTCTTCAGAGCAAATACTTTCACCAGTGTAAGACTTAACACTGTACACACGATGGCTCTTTTTGATGGCTGGTCCCCAAATGCCTTCCGTTACGATGCCGGTGTATAAGGCTTGCGGATTCTACAAGTACAAAAAACCATAGATATCAGATAGAAGATTCTATCCGATATCTATGCAAAAAACTAAGAGATATCAACGAAATTCACGTGGCTTTAACCCCTCCACATAGCTTAGAGACCAAGAGTTTTGAAACCAATCACTTGGACATCTTCTCAAAGTATAAACACCCAGATATAAATTCCGGGGCAGTCATCGAGCAATGGCGGAGCGCGCCCATGGCCTTCTGGCAAAACCAGGTGAACTTCGCTGTATGGTATGCGACTACAGGGCGCGGGCTCTCAGCCACTGACCACCTGAACCAAACCACAGACTTGTTCGGTAGAGGCTTCTGGCTATTTCATTTCTACTACCAGACACGGCGGATTTTAGCCGAAATGAAAGTTGCTCTATCCCAGGACCATGCATGGTCTAGATACAATAACTCATATGACAGACGCGCTTTTGAAATACTATCAAATGAATTCGGTGTGTCACCTGATACAGATTGGAGAGAAAAGGGGATTATAATGGCGGGTTGGGCACTTTATACCAAGTCGTAGCCCACTACAGCTGTGATATTACATCCGCCGAGTCGAAGATACGACCATACGGTAACATTCACCGAACGCTCAGGGCACGGGCATACTCACGCAGACTTTATCAGACAAGAGCATGCAGGTTTTACTTCGTTTATAGTTGACGAGGCAAACGGGTGTACAAGGGCAGGGGTCGAAAGAATCAATGAGTCCATTAGGACATACGTCTGGGCAATAATCGGGCCCCAGGCTCGATCCTCGGAACGGGTACATCGTTCGACGTCCAAATGTAGTTTTAGGCGAATGTGGAAGATGCCATTTCCCGCCCACTGGACCGGGAGAGTGGAATTAAACGCCATCACATCAAGGCGTGTTGTCTCAGGCCAAATCAAAAACAGATCATGTTTTCGGCCGCCTTCTGATATGGAACTAGGTGGCCTTTCACACGGCCTCGTGAGATATAACAACGAGATCGTTATTGCCACACCCGCCCAGACCCTGGGACTAAATACAAACATAAACACTGCACCAACCCCACCCGTCGTGTCTACGGGGGACGGGACTGATCAAGCTGCCGCCTTCCCAGCTAGATTGGCCAGGATGCGCCCAAGAGCCTGTAGGTGTTTTTTCACCCACTCTTTGAGGCCACCCTTATCAGATGGAGGCGGAGCGGGGTACTTCCACCCCCGCCGGCCAGCGCAAGTACTAGGGTTGAGATTGCCATCCCAATCGCTGTGATGATAGATGCGATCGTAATCCCCTGTTCCCGGAAGAGGGTGCGAATACTCCCAGCGAGCGTCGTGTCCTCATTGAGGATCCGATTGATCGTCTCTCTGATTCAGTTGATTTGAGATTGAAGAGCCTCTCTATTCCTTGCGGCCGCCTCCAGGCGGGGTCCTCAGTCATCTTCCAAGTTGCGCAGGCGTTCTGCTACCCGGCGCCTACTGAACTTCATAGAACTTTCTTTTTCCAATCGATGTGCTCATCCAGCTCGGACAGTCTGGCCAGGTTTTGGTTAACTCACCTCGGGTGGTCTGCGTTGTCCTATCGAGTCCACGCAGCTCTCTGAAGTTGTACTCCAATCCCACGGTATCAAGTGAAGGGTCATGTAAGATTTTAAGTCCAGTTTCTTCCTCCTCGGTAAGACTTTCCACCACGTTTTGAGTGGACTTGGACGCAGCATTAGCAGTCTTGCATTTCTATAGTATCCGATCCGATTCTAGCAGCCGCTTCATCCAACTCATTGTCATTGACCCGTAGTGCTTCAAGCAGCCTAGGTTTAAGTGCCTTGCCCCCTCGAGTCCAGTCCGTATACCCCAGCTCATTCCGGATGATCTCACCACCGCCACGCTTTCCAGCAATTGTTGAGAGAGCATGGGATGCTCCCGATTTACTAACAATGTCGATATTTGGATTGGCCTACAGCCTCAGCTGCCAATTTTTGTCGAGCTCAAACTTGGAATAGTCACGTAGATTGGGCACCATCCCTTTCTCAGACAGATTATGGGAGTAGCAATTGACAGTCTCCTCCAAGAGCTCATGCTGCAATGATGGTATTTTAACGCCGTCTCTTGTTCCTGTTCCAAAGGAACATCCGAAGGGGCCCGGGTAAAGCTGGTTTCATCTTGGAACTCCGTTGCATCATCATCGTCCTGTCGTCTTGCGAACTCGTCGAGGTTAAAGACTGCCATTGTGTTGAAGATTGATCCGAGTCATGTTCATTATATTCAACATGTCTTCAAACCAATATGGACGCAAGCTTAACCCATACCTCAGACTACGAGAACCTCTGGGGGTAAAGAGAGTTCGGCAGTCGGTTGTGATCACGCACAACCCTAGTACGATTGGCCCGAACCAACAGCTCAATATCCGGTTCCCAAACCTCGGGTCCCACGACCTTATCGTACCGGGTTCAGTGCGCCTAGCCTTTGCAACCACCCTGAACTCAGCAGATGACAACAGATGAGTCGTTTGGAATCTTGGCCGTGCCATCGTCAAGAAAATGGCAATCAAGATCAGCGGGAATGAGGTGATGTCGGTCGACTATGCAGACGTGTGTCACTGCTACCTTGACCCCTGGAAGACAGCCTCCGAGCGCAAAAATGCGCACTACCAAGGTATTGATACCTCCGCGAGAAGAAATGCTACTGAGCTGTGGATCGGCGCCGAAGACAAGGTTGACACTGTTGCTATAGACAAGGCCATCGCTGATGCCTATGGCAATCGTTTCTGTATCCCGCTGGATTTTGAACTCCTTGATGCGCATATGTCTTTCTACCAGAGTGCGCTTGGGGTCGGTTCGAGTACGAGCTGATATTCAATGATTACAGTCGAGTGGTCCTGGCACAGGAGATGCCACTGCCAGTTACACCATTGATAATATCAGCCTGGAATATGAAATGGTCACCCAATCTGAACTTGCTCGCATGGTCCGCAGCTAGTATGCTGGTCGTCTCGCCATCCCATACGACCGCCTCCTTCGCCATCGCAAAATGACCAAAGACAAGAGAGACTCTCTGTGGAACATCAACTTCAACATTGGCGCACGGAGCATGAAAGAGATCCTGCTGCTGTTCAAGGGCCCTGCTACGGCTGGAGCAGCTTTCGGTATGAAGCCCGAGGTCTTTTATGACCCCAAGATCACAAAGTTGAGGTTATCATCGAAGGGGTGCCCAACCAGCTGTACTCTCAGGGATTGCGTGCCTACCAAGAATGGAACGAAGCCACTCGGCACTTTGGAGCTTGTCCCAGCAGCAAAAGAGATCCTGAGGTGGCTCTCGTCGCAAAGGAGCTATCTCTGGCTGATGTCACACTGGGAAAGTTCTTGACCAACAAGTATGCAATATGGCTTGCTCTGCGGACCACGGATGATGGCGAGCTACACGGCAGTGGGCGGCGTGTAGAAAACGTCATTAAAGGTATCACTATCCAGATCACAAAGAAGCAGAAGCGAGTGGTGCATTGAACGTATATCTGTACGTTCTCATGGATGCTCAGCTTAACATTGAAGATGGCCGGTTCACCAACACACTTTATTAATGATTTTTTGATGACGGAGCCCCACGCAGCCATTATTAGCGGTCAAACAGGCTGTGGCAAGACAGTGTTCGCGCTGGACCTGCTGGAGGATCCTTACCGGGGCGTGTTCCACAGTCAAATACAACAAAATATACCACAACCGTCCATGGATTTGGGATGACCCCGATGTGTACATAGCAAATCCCAGTGAACACCTCCGCTCATATCTACGAGCTTTCTATCAGATGTTCCAGGTGGGGCCAACCTTGCACATTATCGACGATTGCGCGGCTATGAAAGCTTTCACACAAAAGAGAGAATGCTGTCTGAGCTAGCCTTCTCGGGTCGTCATGCGCAGCAGAGCGTTTGAGTTTTGACTCATAACTCTGTCTTAAAGGATCTCCGCGAGCAGACCCGCTGCGCTTGCCTGTTCCACTGTAAAGACAGAGACGGCTTCGAGGACTGTCTACGGGAAAATAATGCGTTTGGAAGCCGTGAGGAACGTGTAGCAGTTCGCCAAGCATTGGCGGAGAGCAAGCATGCCCGGCGAGTGTTAAAACAGACCAAACAACCACTTATAAAGTGTTGTGATTACGGACCTATATTATGTGGGAAGCAGCTATTCTAGTGATCCAAGCACTATATATGTTTGCTGGGGTGGGCGGCATTGCACACTGTTATGTGCTATATTAGATTCAAACGGTGTATATGTACATGTATACAGACCATGTATTGTGACGATATCATTAACCAATTGTTGGAAGAGCAAGGTTGCGCTGTTCCGAAGGAACAACAAGGAGGCAAGACGGCAGTGGATCCTGCTGTGGTTGTTGTTCTTCCGGAGCTAGAACATCTGAAGGAAAAACAGGTCGATGGAGCCAAACGCGAAAGGCTAGCTGCATTAGCTTCCAGTGGGCAGGCTAAGCAGTATATAGGGAAAAACCTCACAACTGACCAGGTCGACGCCATGGAGGACGAGGAAATCGATAAACTCTATGCTCGATATGAGGCACGGCTCGGCGCAGCAATGACAAAAACTCTGGGGACCGTCACACTGCAACTCTATGCAGGGGCGGTTAGCATGTTTCTTCCCATACCCCCAGAGAACCAGCTAAAGTTGGTTGCTGATCTTGATGCAGATCCATTTGTTGGGCACGCGCTAAGCAGTACCACGGGCGAGCTATATCATCGCTATGACATGTACTTAGCACCGCTAACCACGATGCTAACCACTGCTAAACACTGTCGATTTGGATACACCTGCCCTTTAACAAATCAATATGATGTCATATCATGTCTACGGAACAGTGATCTCAACGATGCCCCGCCCCTTCATCCTCTCGGCACGGGCAGGGTAGAACTTATGTTCGACGACCCAGTCTCCTCCTTCGTGCTCGCGCAGGAACTTGATTTTCAGGGTGAACGCGCCCTCTGGAAGGGCTGCTTGCAGTCGTGCTGCCCTCTCGCCCGTCATGCGGGCATCCAGGGCCAGTCGGCCAGCCCTTGCATGCATACCATCAGCGATCTCAACGTTGCCGATGTCAAGGGGGGCTCTACCTCTACCCTCCATGTAGAGAAGACCGCGGCGGCGTCATCAACTTCAAATTCGTTTTTGGCGTCGTTCACAAGATCGACCCATGGTTCATCATCTGTCAGCCTCACCGGATGAGGGACTTCGATATCCAAGTCGAACTGTCGCTGTTGTTTTGCCTGGGTCAAACTCCACCAGCATCTGGTCGATGTATTCGTCCATACTTACCATGATGTGAGTGAACAGTGTAGCCCATATCATACTTGCATTTAAATGGGAATATGTACTTCCTTAAGCTGAACAACAACCTTTGCAAAGTCTCTTCTCGATCTCTTTTCGGTGTAAATGGGCTTTTGGGATACTCGATGACCACCACAAGCTTGACAAAGACCCGTGTCTGACCTTACCCCAACTCCACACTTACGACAGGGTTTAGGTTCAGGGGCACCCCCTTTTAATCCGAGCATGGTGTTGCCTACAATGGTCAAAAACACGCCATACTTTAGCCACTTGCACAGGTTATTTGCCGGCATTTTTACTTCAAGTATACTCTATGTCACGGATATCTCTAAACAGTAGTTTAACGATTTCAGAGGCCTGGGCCGGCGAGGGTGTGGGCCGTCCCTTATGGCTCTGCTGTTTGGGGTGGCTCATTCTTTATCTACATGGTGTCGGGGTAGAAAGCGAATCCACGCTATTGCCCCTAGTGGTATGATGGCCCCTCGGTCAGCGAGGTTTGTGGGTCATCCCCCGAGATTCCGAAAGTGGTGCATTCGTTCCCCTTAACCCTTTACCCAACGTAACGGCCAAAACCGGCCAGCGCTATTCTCAAAAATCGCCAATTAAAGTTCAAAATATTTTCATTTTTTGTCTCAAAAACATAGGTTATGACCCCTCGTTGGAACGAGCTCGTCGAGCTCGTTCCAACGAGGGGTCATAACCTATGTTTTTGAGACAAAAAATGAAAAAAAATAGTTATTCAAGAATTTTTTTTGCAAGTGTCGTCTGCTTTTCATGTTAGGTAAAGGGTTAAGTAATCTAAGCCTGGTGTTGAGAGGGTTCGTGAGGTGATGGGTCGCCCCCCGGGCCAACAAAAAAGTCTATTCACCCTCCCCCCCTCCCTGCACACATACGGATGGAAGCATTGCTTCCTATCAGGGGCGCAGGAAGCATTGTAAACTTGGCATTGGGCTCGGCATAGAGCGGCATGGTGCAGTACGACCACCGTGGACTAGTCACTTTCCATGGGGTGGGTAGTATTTCCGCGGACGCAGTAATATTGTACTGCAAACACTAATTATAGGAATAATCATCGAAAATTTTATTTGATGAAGCAACGGTGCTTCATTAATTAACATTTTGCTGATAGTGACTTTTATTACCTGGTAAACGCATGCGCGGACATCACTGCCTACGCGTGGATTACGTCCAGTCCACGGAGACTGTACTGAAGGAGTACTATACGCAAAGCGACGTCAGGACATATATCTACAGTTGAGAAAAGTACACATTTTGGCTCCATGTTCAACCAATTTCGCAACAAACATTGTTTCGGCACGGTACATAAATTTGCCAACTAAGGAGCAAATAAATCTTCAGGTTCGTCTTAACCCTTTAACCAACGTAATGGTCAAAACCGACTCGTTGAGCTCGTTCCAATGAGTGGTCATAAGCTATATTTTTGACGTAAAAAAATGAAACAAAAATGTTGATCAAGAATGTTATTTTCAAGTGTCTTCTTCCTTTCGTATTAGGTAAAGGGTTAAGAGTAAAGAATCTCGACATTTCTTCCTTCCATTTCCTAAAATATTGAAAAGATGCGAAAATAAAAAGAGAAGTACTTTTATCATGTGACTGCATTTGAGTTTTGGGGGACCCCCACCCCCTCCCCCCACACACTCTTCTTGTCTGTGGAGGTATTATGGTGTAAACATATATTGGCAAATATAAAATTTATTGGACATTATCAACATATTAAAAAATATGTGCGTCTCAGAACTCGAACAATGAAATTTTTCAAATATCCCCATCGCCAACCCCGTGACATAATAGTTAATTGCAGATAGAAATGTCGTCTGGCCTCCATCTTTATGTCGTATTTGTAAACAATGATTATTAGTAAAATGAATAAACAGGCAAATATGTACAGTTGATAAAGGTTATGGACATATTTTCCATTTCAGGTAATGCCAAGGGAGCTAAATCCTTACCAGCAGGGCTGTGTGTGTTTAGATTCCAACGGAGAGTGTGATAGATGTGTGTCTACAACACTCAAAGTAACTTTATTAATAAATGGTAAAGATACACTTTTTTATGCTACCAATTTTCCATTTGTATTCCTCGCCATTCCACGTGATAAAATGGCGCTGAACCAAATATCCGTGAGATTCTCCTCAATGTTATCGGATGGTCGGACGTCAGAGAGAAATGTAAATTAGCTGAGCTCTTCACTGACCGTATAAACGTAGAAAATATCCTACGAATGTGAAGAATGCACAAAACCCTGTGATGTTTTGATCTGAGGCAACAAAAGCTCACCCAATGCTACCCATTGGACCAAATTCCACCAACTGCAAAACTTGTGCTTCATAACTCCATATCTCACAAATGTTAGGAGTGGGTTCGGTGGTAAGGAAGAGAGAGAGAGAGAGTAGCACACTAGCGTGAGAAAATACAAGATTTCTACTGGAAAAGCATCGCAATAACCTAAGATGAGATAAGAAACTACATTTACATCCAGACTCGAAGCTAGTGGGGCGGGGCGCCTCCCAAGACCACATCTATTAGAAATTTTCGTTGTCTGCTGGAAAAATTGCGGGTAACTGGAATACCAAGATTGTCTCTGAAAGCCGCCAATTAAAAAAAAGTTGACCTTTTAATCCTTTACCCAACGCATTCGATATCAAAATTTGTTATTTTAATTATTTTTGTTAATTTAATAAAGAAACATATAATGAGACCCTTCATTAGAGCAAACTCGACATTTTGAAAAATATATATTTTTTCTGTTCAATTTGTAAATTACATGAGATGATGCTGTCGATTCGTTAGGTAAGAGGTTAAAGAAGTATACCGAGTTAAGTTTCAAGTCCACACAGACGGTCAACGATCAGGGAACACTGTCTAAAATTTTTTACTTAACCCTTTGCACCCTCATTTCCTGGAATGTATCATCTTTATGTACACTTACAGTGAGATGGGCAATCCAATATCAATATACAGGGAGGATAAATAATAACTACAGTCTGCAGCCGTCCGGCTGCAGACTGCATTTATTATTTTATCATCAGTGCCCCGTGTACAACCCTTTTATAAGACGACAAAAATGAGACGAAATTATACCTTGGACTGAAAAATCTGTCTTGCGAGTTCATAGGGTTAAATTCGCCTCACCATGTCGGAAAATATTGAGATCCTGGCTTCGGACCTGATGACATCAGACCTTCAAAATATAGATTTTGTTGTTTGTTTTGCTTTATGCACCAGCGATTTCTCTGCTGATCACTGAATATTCGCCCAAACGGGTTCCGGGACACACGGCCACTGCAACACAGGTTTGAGCATCAACATGTGAATAAAAATTACAGTATGGTTCTTTTGTTCACAACAACTTTGCAATGAACTGACTGACCTAGGGCCAATGCTATAAAGCCTTTAGAATTGTATTTTACAGATTTGTATTTTCTATCCATGACAATAAATGGATTAAAATTAATTATTAGCATTTTGAAAGATGTGGCAGTTCATCGGTAGTTAAAGTACCACTCCTTCAAAAACGGTAATGATTTACTTCAGTCTATTTAAATTAACAGGTACAAAAAATACGATTTGGGAAATACAATTGTAAAAGTATAATAATATTTAATATTATTGGCCCCTGCTGATTCCGTGTTGAGTGATCTAGACGTAACACCCAACAGATTTCTCAAGTGAAAGTTGAATCATCGGGACAGAGTAAGCGGCATCAGATTAGTTGACTTGATAAACTGTTAACACTGATTAAAGTAAAGTAAGTAGCAACAAGCTATTGCCAAAACAACAATTAATTATAATTTTATTAATAAAGCCTATCAACTGTGGATGAAAAATTGGTCTGAGTAGCCGATTGTTAATTAACTGGTAGAGTGCTAAATTATTTTCGATCATCCAAATGTGTACATGGGGAGCGCGGTGGCTCAGTAGGTAGAGGTGCAGGCTGCAAGCCGAGACGTCATCGGTTCGAATCCCACCTGCGGCAACCGCGTTGTGTCCTTGGGCAAGACACTTCATCTCCATTGCCCGCGTGGGGGCACGATGACGCCGTGTACTAAGGCGTACTGCACGTCGATGGTGCGCATGTCTTCAACCAATCTAACCCTGCCTGTGCTGCAGTGCGGAGTTACGATGTTGGGGAGCTGGCAGCTGCTCGTCGTTGCTCGGTGGTTCTCTCCGGGTACTCCGGCTTCCTCCACCCGTAAAACTGTCACGGTCATGATTAGCAATTGTGCATAAATATATGACCTTAAACATCAATAAATAATATAATGTGTACACGTCTCTTTGCCTTGTTACAATTTATCCCATAAGTTGTACAACGCATATCCTGCCATTTGAAGCACATGCATAGAATATGATGCCATTAAGTTCGTCACCTGCACTTCAGAATAGAGCCCAAATATGGGCTTCCAGCACTCTACCAGTTAAGAAGTATTCGGCAGACTTTGGTAACAGACTCTCGTCACATGTGTGTTGTAGGCCAGTGAATTGTTATTAAATTTGTGTTAGAATGTAAAAATATTTGGTTTTCGTATCTTACATGAAATCCTCAGTTCAAAATATCATTGCAACCAGTTCCCATATCATAATTGTCTGCTGAACATGTCCATCGTTACCTAAGATCGAAGACTGATCCTCACTTATTCAGTGGAACCATGTTAATTAAAAAGACAATTAACAGAAGTATTCAATAAACAGGTTATATTGTTAAAACATATAGCCATAGAAAATAACAAAATTAGTAAAGACAGTATACTAGCCTTATTCTTGGATCTCTCTAAGGCATTTGATACTATAAGCCACGAGATACTACTTCAAAAATTAGAACATTATGGAATAAGAGGCAATGCTAATCACTGGTTCAAAAGCTACCTTCAGAACAGGACACAGTATGTCTTCCTTGGTGACAGCTGAAATAACATTTGGGGTACCACAAGGTTCAATATTAGGCCCCATCCTTTTTCTTGTTTACATAAACGATATAAATAATTCAACAACATTAAATGTTCTATCGTTTGCAGATGACACCTCAGGATACAAGTCTGGAGTAGAGATAAACCCGCTGATCGAAGAATTCAACGAGGAACTGCAAAAAATATTCAATTGGTGCTCCGCCAACCACTTAGTTTTGAACCCGAAGAAAACGAAATATATAATAATCAATCCATCCCACAAAGAAAATACTTCCCATGAGAATATATATATATTAATAATCAGATAATCGACAAAGTTGGCAACAGGCAGAACGAAAAATCAGTAAAATTCCTGGGCATAAATATTGACGAAAATCTAACCTACAATGGACACATATCCCAAATCTGCTCGAAAGTTGCCTTTGTCAATCTCACTCTAAGTAAAGTGAAAAAAATTCTTCCTCACAGAGTTATGAAAACTTTATATTTTACCTTAATACAAAGTCACTTTATATACGGAATTCCGTTATGGGGAGGCTCTAAAGCTTGTAATCGACTGTTTAAACTACAAAAACGATCAATACGAATCATAAATAATAAGAAATATAATGCTCATACTGACCCACTGTTTACTAAAGACGGAATTTTAAAGATAAAGGATTTGTATAATTTGCATGTCTCTCTGTTTATGTTTGACTGGCAAAATGGAACTCTCCCGGCATCATTTGCGAATTTTTTTCCTTCTGTAAATAACCAAAACAATGTTAGCACACGCCAAACGGGCCTTTTATATATACACAGAACTAGAACAAAAACCTTAGATAAGCTGCCTGTCTTTGCATTTCCTAAACTATGGGACGAACTAGAAAGGGATATTAGGGCAATAAAAAACAGGAAGAAGTTCAAAAAACGCTAATTACAAGATTGCTTTCGACATACTCAAATAATATCTCCTGTTCTAATCCCTACTGTCCAGATTGTGCTATCTAGTTGCATCCTCGGTTATGTATTTTCACTAGTTAATACCGACCTTCGTCAACTCATCACCAAGATACTACCTGGATTAACAAGCTCTCAGGATGTATTGGAAACTCATTCTCAATGTAATTTGTCTGGTATTCTCGTGTTTGATTCGGTCTTCCCCATGTTTTTTTTTTTTTTTTGTTTTTTTTTTTGTTGTTTTTTTTTTTGTTTTCTTTTTTTTTTGAGCAGTTTGCCTCTCACTCTGTATACGCATAAATTAAAGGAATGGTGAAGTCCGTTTCATGTGCCTAGCTGAACTGGGATCCGACCACCACTCGCATCACCAACACATGATTTATTCGAGCTATTCTCAAAAGAAGATAATGGGAATTTACCATGTTGCATTAGAACTTCTTCATTTTTTCTACCCCCTTGGTCTTTCTATTTCACTCTATTTTCCTCTTTTATATCTCAATGCTCTTTCTCTTTCCTACATAAGGGAAGGCAGGAAGACAGCCAGTCTGGCTATGCTTTACCCTACCAGTATACGAATGAAGTATTGACGGATTTGTAATTTTGTGTCAACTGTATTTATATTTTGTAATTGTTCTGATTTCCTGTACTTTATGTTTAGTCTTTTGTAAATTTGTATGCTGGTGAATAAAATATACATCAAATATCAAATAAACAGGGTTTGATCACCTTTCTGTATCCAGAGATAAACTGAGCATTAACGAAGTCATTCACCGATGTTGGAATGACTTACTGGGATCGTTAACCTGTTTGTTTTCTTTCAGCTTTGTATTTCCACATCTCGACAGCTACAGTCACCAAATTTGACCATTTCTAGTTAGACTTAGCGGTCTTAGATTTTTTATATTCGTTCTTTTCCCAAACAAGGTCAGTGAACAGTGTTCACAGTAATGCTCGGTTGGTTTCTTAGTGTGACTGAGATGTTAGTTTGGGAGCAAAAGTGTGACTTTGGATGTTAAACTGTTCGGACGTTTATTTCGACTGTGTTTCAACTTCTGTTTATTGATACTGCTGCGTGCGGTATTCCGTTTGTTATACTGCTGTGTGTGGTATGCTATCTTAATACTGCTGTGTGCGGTATTCCGTCTGTTGTACTGCTGTGTGCGGTATGTCATCTCTTATACTGCTGTGTGCGGTATTTCATCTGCTATACTGCTGTGTGCGATATGTTGTCTTTTATATTGTTGTGTGTGGTATTTACTGCTGTGTGCGGTGAGACTATTATGATTTCCATGTCTTTCTTAATTGATAACGCCCTTAAATGTCATCCAAAATCATTGAATGTTAATCAACACTGGAAATACCAACATTGGCGTCGCCTACAGGATACTTAAGAGACTCGGCGGCTGAAAATCCTGCACTTGTATCACGCCCCCACCCCCTTTCAAATTTTGTAAATATCATCTTCAACAAAAACATATCTGAATATGTGATGGTCGCCATGGGAAATTCCAAAGGGCTCTGGCCGAATTTCGGATGGCGTTATTGATGTCGACGTCACTAAAATTCAATGTCGGTCGATTTTCATGAAATTTTAGTTATGTTGTAGAGCTAAAAAAATTATGAGATACCTGTTCTTGTTTTTCGATTAATTTCCAGTTTTTACCTTCATCCAAAATAACGTCAATTTGACGTTTTTTTCATGAACGTTCGATGGTGGACGCCCCCTTCCGATATTTTGGAAATATGTTCTCCAATAAAAAAAAACATATCTAAAAATGCAGTTCGTTTTCATCCGACGAACAATTCCTCTGGGTTACCGTTGTGGTGACGGTATGACATCAACGTCGCAAATATTCATGTTTGTCCGATTTACATGGAAGTTTAGTATGTTGTAGAGCCCGAAAAATAAAAAAAAAATACAGTTAAAACTAGAAGTCCTGTCACGAACTGTACGCTTCATCTAGGCTTAACTGCGCGCAATTGCCATATCGAATGGCATCCAACGCATGGTAGGTTCTCCTGGTTACTCATAGCAAACACAGGCAATGTTTCTGCCAATGGACCTCCGGGTTACCCGGAGGTCCATTGGCTAAAACATTGCTTGTGCACATGCCATATGTACAGAATTTGATAGCCTTACTATGGTCATAACGCTTAGATTAAAGCGCAGATCGGCGTGCTATTTGTGCGCATTTCATGACAGGACATCTAGTTTTAACTGTATGGATTTTTTTATTAAGGTTGTTTGACGTTTTTACGTCTTTTCGAAATTTGATTTTTGGGAATGTACTCTTCATTGTGATTCGCAGAACTCAGAAAATACAAAAGATACCGCTTTTATATTGCACAGATATGTCAATCGATACCTGAAAATATGCACCTTTATTTCTTTTACTTCCATTGGCCAGATACATTTGTTATACGGTGTATTGGCCGTACTTTTTCTCCTTAGATTCTACCACGGGGAATTGTGAAAATTCAGTGCCCGAAACATCACACAACGCGAATTTCGCCTTTATTGTGACACTGAGAAATTAGCTCTCATGCTTGGCTTGTGACTGGGGCATCCATGGACTGATGGTTGACCTGGAGAGAGACAAAATACTTCCTATAAATTTTTAATCACCTAACTGGAGTGTTATATACAAAACAATATTTACAAGCAACAATGATGATTACTAAATATAACAGCATTATATATATTTTACATTTTGAATAATCTATCTGATACACTGACTTCTCTTCAAATATAAACCCTTAATAATTTATTATTTTTCGATTGACCTCTGCACATGGTTATGATGTTACACATACACGCCTGTTGTCGCGATCAACAGACGACGGACAATCGTATCGCATGACTGATTAATGTAACGCTGAACGATTGCTGTGATGTTATATTTTTGGGATGGGAACTTAAAAAATCGTCACCAATTTACATAAACGCCTCTGATATAAATATAACTCTCTCATAATCTACCGTCAAATTAATTTGGACATAAATTACATATTTTGCATTGCATACTTCGTTATTTTACAGCTGTTGGAATTAGCTTATTTAACTCATTCCAACAGCTTATAAAATAATGAAACATGCAATCATATTTACGATGCTTCCAAAATATCATAATCCATTGTCTGCATACTGTATTTTCTGGTCATTAATATTTAAATCAAAGTGATACCAATATATAGATTTTTATTTTTTGTTCTGGCATTTTACAGTTGTTGAAATGAGCTGACTAGCTCTTTCCAACAACTTGTAAAATGTCATAAGATGCACGCCGTTACCCACATAACATAACCCTATTAATAATAACTTGATAAGATATATATTTTAGTCTAATAAACCACTTAGCTCTTGAGCTCTTCACAAGAGTTTACCATTACGCATCATCATAGATACTCAAAATAACATCATAATGACATTCCTTGTCATCGCGCGGATCGCAACATTCTACTGTTCCCGGAAAGGCATAATATGCCCTTTTCACAAACAGCAGAATATTGAGAACGCAATATAGTGCAGAAATTGTGCTTATTTAAACTCGTAAGATGCCGTTACTAAACACTGGAAATAACTCAAACTATGCACTCACCTGGAGAGAGACGAAATACTTCCTATAAAGATATTGTTTGGAGCCGGTGGACACCTGTTCCAACATTTGACTAGTCTTAGAAACAATTCCTTTATATCTAATACGCTATTAATACTAGCCAAGACCGCTATAGAAGTATACATTTTACTCTTTACCCAACGCAGACGATATCAAAATTTATTATTTTACATATCATTTTTTCAAACTTTAAAAAAAATTTCAACAAAACCATATCATGTGACCCCTCGTTGGAACGAGCTCGTTCCAACGAGGGGTCACATGATATGGTTTTGTTGAAATTTTTCGAAAAATAATATTTTTTCAGCTGCTGAATTTGCATATTACGCGGGCGGATGCGGGCGATTCGTTAGGTAAAGGGTTAAACTCAACACTACAATGTGATTGTGAATAAAATTATAGTAATAATACACTACTGACAATAAATGGAGATTAACCTATTATTCATAAAACCACACGACTTATAGATTCGCAATAATAAGCCATATGCAATTCAATGTGGTGATTAATCTCTTATTTTCGTAATATTTCTGTACACCGTAATTCAAAATTAAATGAAATAAAACACATTATAATTTTACATATCTTACACCGAGTCACCCAAACACACATTTAACGCTACGACGTTAGAAACCACCAGGTTTTCAAAACACCAACAATTATATTTCACTGGATAAAGGTTAAATCAAGTCACATTTGTGTTCATTTTACTTCCAGGCATACTTTAGTATGCATTAATCCAATTACTCACTTGAAAACATTTTAAAAATCCGACTTCAATCACCCGAGATATGACGTTAATACCGTCGGGTCTATTATTCATCATTTAAGCCATTTTGGACAGGTTTTATTAAAAACGCTATCCTGTGATTCACGTAGCTCCGTATTTATAAATGACATAGCTTTCAAACATTTTCACATTTTTCTGATTATTTAAAATTGTGCAATGTTATTTTTTTCATTTCAAATTTAAACACCCGATGCCGATTTTCGAAATTTTGCAAATATATTCTCCAATAAAAACATATCTTAAAATGCAATCAGTTTTTAGCCAACGAATAATTCGTCTGCGACTGCCGTTGGAGTGACGACTAGACGTCAACGTCGAAAAAATAAAGTTTGTTCGATTTGCATGAACATGCAGTAAGTTCCAGAGCTCGAAAAATAAAAGGATTTTTTGATTTAACGACATTTTCGACTTTTTTTTTACATCACTTTACTTTTTTAGCCAACACCCCCCCCCCACCCCCAGAACGGCAAATGATACCCTTACAGAAACTAAACACACATTGCAAGGGATACTTAGAAGGATGCCAAGGCACAGTTGTATGCTCATAGACGCACACAACTAAACGCTACGACGTCAAATGTGACGGAGGTGCACGAAACGTAAAAAAAAAATTGAATTCAGCTTCCGAAAGGTTTGACAATGTGACCTTTAGCATCCATGGTCCCAAACACAAAGTTGACAAAAATTGAAAATACGACATCAGATACGGGAAATATGACGTAAACAACGTCGACGGTACCCCCCTCCCCCCCCCCCCCCCACCCATTTGCACACAGCCTCACTCACAAACTTCACGACATAGCACTTTATTTATTATGTTACAGACAGCTGGAGCAATAATTGAAGGCAAATTCTGCCAATTTTTTTATCGTCATTGCTTGAAAATTGCTGGCGCTGTGGCGTTAATACCTATCAAGGGGTAGAAAACGTCCAAATTAATTTTCACTTCACGGAGTTGAAATTTAAATTTCACTTCACGGACTTGAAATCGTAGGACGGTTTAGTACTCATCTTCCCGAATACAAAGGTGAAATAATTGTGAAAATCCGAATCCAAATACCCGACTTATTACGTTAATACTTTCGGCCCTATTATTTCATCATTTGAGCCATTTTTACACTTTTTATTAAAAAACCTATCTTGGGATTCACATAGCTCCGTATTTATAAATGGCACAGCTATCAAACTTCACACTCTGTTTTCTGGTTATTTGAAATTGTTCACTGTTATTTTTTCATTTCACCTTTTTGTCTGTATCTGTAATTCGCAACCTCATTTTAAAACCCTTTACCCAACGCAGACGATATCAAAATTTATTATTTTAAATATAATTTTTTTAAATTTTAAAAAAAATTTCAACAAAACCATATCATGTGACCCCTCAGTGGAACGAGCTCAATGAGCTCGTTCCATTGAGGGGTCACATGATATGGTTTTGTTGAAATATTTTTAAAAAATAAATTTTTTCAACTGCTCAATTTGCATATTACGCGGGCGGATGCCGTCGATTCGTTAGGTAAAGGGTTAAGCTCTAGCTTTTCAAAATTTTCGATTGTAATTAACGCCAAAAAAAAAATAAAAAAATAAAAAAATAAAAAAAATATAAAAATGTGTTGCCGTCCTTGGAAATTCTCAACCATTATACCTGAACGCTGATGTGATTTCACAGAGGGTCAACTGGTCAAAAATTAAAATATGTCGGATGTTTCTGAATTTTTTTGATATATTGTAGGGGACAAAAAATTAAGAAATAATTGGGATTTGTTTTGTCTTGTTTTTTTGATTGGGCACCATTTTGACGTTTTAACGTTACTTCAAACATTAACCTATTTTTGACAAATTTCGTTAAAAACGCTGTCTTATGATTCGCGTAACTCCATATCTATAAAAGATACAGCTACCAAACATCATAAACTATTTTTCTACTACAAAAACGTAAAAATTATATTTCACTCTAAACATTTTAAATTAAACGACATTATATTACTAAACATACAGACATCCAAAACCTGTTTGTTAGCCTGCTCTGTGGATGGACTGATTCGATCAAGGCTTGTGCTAAGTTGGATGACTTCTGGATATTCGCTTTGCGATTTCAAAACCATCAAGTTCTATTTCATCTCATTTGACATAGCTCATAGAGGTTATATATGCAATTAACAGGTCAAATTTATACTTTAGGTATGGTGAATGTTTTTTTGGATGGAAGATATTTTCAACACACAGAGAAATATTGGTTCCTTCAGGAACCCAAACTGGTTCTTCATTTTATTTTGTCTGGTAGGGGAATCAAATTTGGTCACATGGGACCAAACATAGACATGTTTTGGCTCTTCAGTCTTTCACATTAACTGGACAGTCAATGCATCTGGACGTTATATAAATTGTAAAATATAAAGCCTTTTGCAAAGTTGAGGAGGAGGGTTGACACACTGGGTCGCGTTTCCTCGACTGAAGTACCATGTTGTACTTCGCTTTGTCTATTAATATGATATTTTTACATAATAGGTCCTGCAAAAACAACATCTACCATCTTAACCAGTTCAGAATCGATGGCTTTGGACACCTCCATCAAGTGGAAAGAAGTACCCACCAGAGAAGCTGGTAAGACTTAACCCTTTACCTAACGTAACGGCCAAAACCGGCCAGCGCTATTCTCAAAAATCGCCAATTAATTTTCATTATTTTTTTCATTTTTTGTCTCAAAAACATAGGTTATGACCCCTCGTTGGAACGAGCTCATCGAGCTCGTTCCAACGAGGGGTCATAACCTATGTTTTTGAGACAAAAAATGAAAAAAATTAGTTATTCAAGAATTATTTTTGCAAGTGTCGTCTGCTTTTCAAGTTAGGTAAAGGGTTAAATCAAATCTACTAAATTATTATTTTATTATACCTGGTCATTTATGAGAAGGGCAACAATCCATCTCTGTTATAAGTCAACCATATCTACTTTTCGACCCAGCTGCTGCTAATAATCACCAGCACTTGTAAATATGGTTTGTAGTGGGTGGATAGATCTTGGTACAAACATGAAGGATTCTCATCGTTTTGGATCCAGTGAGCGACCACAATAGCCTACCACTGCTTTCTTTGTGTTCGGAAACTTTCTAGGGCAAAGGTGCATGGCATTTTATTTTGTCTGGTAGGTGAATCAAATTTGGTCACATGGGACCAAACATGGACATGTTTTGCCTCTTCAGTCTTTCACATTAACTGGACAGTCAATGAATCTGGACGTTATATAAATTGTAAAATATAAAGCCTTGCAAAGTTGAGGAGGAGGGTTGACACACTGGGTCGCGTTTCCTCGACTGAAATACCATGTTGTACTTCGCTTTGTCTATTAATATGATATTTTTACATAATAGGTCCTGCAAAAACAACATCTACCATCTTAACCAGTTCAGAATCGAAGGCTTTGGGCACCTCCATCAAGTGGAAAGAAGTACCCACCAGAGAAGCTGGTAAGACTTAACCCTTTACCTAACGTAACGGCCAAAACCGGCCAGCGCTATTCTCAAAAATCGCCAATTAATTTTCATTATTTTTTTCATTTTTTGTCTCAAAAACATAGGTTATGACCCCTCGTTGGAACGAGCTCATCGAGCTCGTTCCAACGAGGGGTCATAACCTATGTTTTTGAGACAAAAAATGAAAAAAATTAGTTATTCAAGAATTATTTTTGCAAGTGTCGTCTGCTTTTCAAGTTAGGTAAAGGGTTAAATCAAATCTACTAAATTATTATTTTATTATACCTGGTCATTTATGAGAAGGGCAACAATCCATCTCTGTTATAAGTCAACCATATCTACTTTTCGACCCAGCTGCTTCTAATAATCACCAGCACTTGTAAATATGGTTTGTACTGGGTGGATAGATCTTGGTACAAACATGAAGGATTCTCATCGTTTTGGATCCAGTGTGCGACCACAATAGCCTACCACTGCTTTCTTTGTGTTCGGAAACTTTCTAGGGCAAGGGTGCATGGGAATCAAAAAGGGCACTCGACTCTGTGCATGAGTTAAGACCGGGAGTTTACAATGTATCATAAATCATAGTGTGACACTCAATAGTATTGACATTACATATCGCCCCTTGAGTGGAACAGGGTGTCATCTGCAATACTAAAGCTTTAGAACTGTCACTACCAACTGTATATCTTCTTTGTTTGGTGATTAGACACCCCAACCCCACTACTTTACCACCCCAAAGACAGCCAGAATCAAAACATCCTCCTCGCCATTCCTGGCACAGACACGAAAGAGAAGCTCGTTCTTAACGACACCGCGGAAGTCACATTAGAGGCGGCTGAACAGGCTATCAAGACCGATGATTGGCGCCTCGAGTATGCTCTCACAGTAGACTCCAACCAGGGTCTCCACGACCCACAGAAGGTTTGGATCATAGATGGCTTCCTACAATGGTCCAACCTCGCTCGAACGGGTGACCTGTTCGCCAGATGAGGGTACTGAGGTCAGGCAGCCCACAGAGCTGCAGCTCCACAAAAACATTGCGAGGAAGCTTGTCACCCACAAGCGCCAGGACCAGGTCAAAGGACTCCCGGGGTTCAATCTCAAGGTCGACTATATCCTGCGGCTCGAGGAGGACTAACAGACCCACTGTGCGCCATGCAGCATCGGGATGCCGTGGGCCTACCAGCCCAAAGATACACAACAGTCCAGAGTCGATCGGCTGGGCAACAGCAGTGGGCACTGCCGGGGGAACGTGCGACTGACCTGTTTAGAGTGTAACCGAAAAAGAGGGGTTGCCGCAGTGCCAGAGGCACAATACACCAAGTGTTCAGCCCGAAGGACTACTCCATCGGGAGGCAGCTGAGTGTCGGAAGTCACCACAAGCAGCTCTTCCCGGACGAAGCCACGGGCTGGTCCACCCAACAAATAGTAGAGGACATGTTCGCAGGGCTTGGTGACCGAGCGTCCAAGCCTGTACACTTTGAGGGACCACACAGGGTCAGATGCGCGACAGCGACCCCCCTCCAGCTCGTCTGCCTGGTAGAGATAGCGAACACCCACATTTCAGGGAGCTTCTGCTCCTTGAGACAAACAGGGCGTCCAGAAACCACAGAGGAGGGTTTTCATGTCACAACCTTGGCCTTGACGGCGTCAGATGGCCTCTGTTTAGTTAAGCGAGTCACCTCACCATTCAGCTCCGCAACAACGGCGGGCAGCCAAGCGACCCATTCACTTGACCTCTCACCTGACGGTAACCTCATCTCCTGGACGTATTGGTGCCCGAACAGTCGCTTTGTCAGGGTACAGATGAACCGCTCCACAATTCTCTGGTCCCGATGAACGTCCACACGACCACGACGGGCTTCTGTCCCGTGTTTCACCAGCAACTGATTCACCGCGCCCATGAACTCGCGCCCGGGATCGACCTGAAGGAGCTTGGGCCACCGCAGTGGTCCACGCTTGTATATCTTTTCTAGGGCGCCCGCGACCTCTTTGGCCTCTTTTGTGGCCAGGGGCTTTGTCTCTTTATAGCGGGAGGCTACATCAACGACTGTGAGCGCGTACTTGTTGGTTTTGCGAGCCACCCGGTCGTGTGGCAGAAACAGCAGGTCGTCCTGGTGGACCTCATTCGGCGTCCGCACATCGAACTTGGGTCGTGGTATGTGTGTGCTTCGCACAGCTGGAAGGTATATCTGCCAGATGGCCTGCTTCAGAGACCTTGGCGGAGAAGCAAGGTTGTTGATGGCCGTGAGTCCCATCCAGTACCCATTGGGGCTATTGTAGATTGAAGCCAACATTGTTGCAAGCTTGCTGTCCATTCTTGGATATTCCAGCATCCTTTAGACCTCTAAAAAAGCCATATTGGAGAAGTCTTATAATGATAATATACAACTATTTACGTGACACTATCCGACGTTCAAACCGTGGACCTACAAAGGGCCCTTGCTGAGAGTGCCCTTGCTGAAATAACCTACTACCCTCTTTGGTACAACATTAGCTCGGGGCTAGACCACAATTATATTCGCGTCGTGGATGAGAAAAATGACTCAGTTGAGCGGAAGATAAAGATGCCAGATGGCTATTACAATGCATGCGAGCTAAATGATGATGTGTTTAGTCAGGTTGGGGATATACTGGATCTTCACAAACCTTCGGGTCGTCTGCGAATCAATACAGATAAGTCTCTGAAACTTGGAAAGTTAGCACGCACCTTGGGATTTGCAGCAAACAAAATCCCCCAGGGAGAGAAGCTGATGGGGAGTGAGTTATCTGAACTTGTGGCCCACCGTGAGCTCAGCGTTCTTCTGTCAGAAGTCATCACCGCGGACAGTGTTTACAACGGGCTACCCAGCACACTACTCAGAACAGTACCTGTAGCAAATCAAAAATGTGCCAGTGACAGAACAGTAGCTTTCTCTCATTTGCAATACAAAATGCTTGTCCCAGGCCCTATAGGCAATGTTACAGTCCACATTTTAGACAGCAGGGGTGGCCCTACTGAATTGCAGCACCTGTCCGTAACATTACATATTCGAAATATACCTTCGGAACTGCAACAGCAGTTCCGAAGATGTATTTCGAATATGTATGGTGAATAGCGGAGGACCAGGAGCATACGATGCATTGCCTTGCACGACCCTTCAGCTGGCTGATCTCGGGGACACGCAGAGCTTTGGAGAACCAGGGATGACGGACAAATTGTATGCATTTCAGCTCTCCGAGGGGCTATACAAGAGAAAAGAGCTGCCCGTTGTTGTTCTTTCGGAACGGGAACAACCGCAACAAGCTATATTTACCGAGAGGCGTGGTTTGAACTTGGAAGGCTCAGCCCCGTGGAGGAGCTATGAACTTATCCAGAATGACTCCAGTCGATGGTCTGTATAGGAACCCTGTTTTCAGTGGGTGGGAAGTTGACTTCAGGGTCATCCAACCTCACATCCAACTGGGCGCGGCCACAGGCTCCATAAACTCCAGAACATTGGCCGTGTGTTGGCTTCTTATATCCTGAAAGGTGGTGGTACTTATGTTCACGAAAGCAATGTCGGGTATGTGCTGGGTGGGGGAAAAGGCGCGCTGATGAAGCTCTTTTGAGAGTTTGATCGTCTTACTCATGGCAAGGGTACTACGACAATTTCACAGATAGTCCTGGGTACACCACCCAACGACTTCGTACCAGTGCTACATAGGCTTGCCCAAAAATGGAGTCGGCGGCATAATGGCAAAGAACTTGTCATCATTATCCGCAAAGATGTGTTCCTCACGTTAAGTGGTGTCGAGTACAAGGTCACAGATTCTGGGTTTCCAACTGACACATTCAATACCCTACATCTTGGGCCGACTAAGCTCAAGCGCCTGCGGTTTACCAGACAGACATTGACGGACAAATATTTAAAGGTATTAGAAAATGATGTATAATACCAATAAGAATGGGCTTCTATCCAGAACTCAATATTAGCGACGCGAATACTTTCGCATCCAGGAGATCAGTGATGTAAGAGCCCGTCTCATGTTAAAACGAAACCGCAAGCGTTCTCTAGGCAAGAAATACCAGCGAGGGGTCAATATCGCAGATGGCATCGAAACATTTCTGTCCGCGACCAGTGTAGGGATCGGCGTTGGTGGAATTGGGCTGTTGGCCAACGTAGCCGCGGTTCCAGTGATCATAGCACTAGATGCTGCAGCAGAGGCTGTGGATTGGCAGGTGTCGTTGGAAAGTTTGTAAGCCGAAGGTTCACAAAGAGGGCAAAAAAGAACAACACCATTGGCACCTTAGCGAGGCCAAACTTTCGAGCATCGCAGATCTGTATCTGTTGCGGATGCCAGACATTCGAGAAGGAATTCAATCGTGTACTCGCGGAGGAAGAGAAATTCAACCAACTCCGGCTTGATATCCGCATGGCATCTCGCCGAAAGAGCCCACAGGGTACAAAAACGCCCAGAACTCGCCCTGCAGATACAGGGGCTCGCTATTATCCCTTCGGAACGGCTGAGACCAGAGCCCACCGCACCCACCGACCTGTAGTTGCTGTGCAACTCCGATGGGCTTTTAGGATTACTTTACAGCATAGCTAGTCGGCCTTGACACCAACTCCGCCCCCCCCCCCCTAAAAAACCTTTTTTATTGTAAAACCATACCCGTAGCGAATCACTGGGCGAGTTTGTAGCTAACAAGCCCGACCACACCCAGCCCTAGTATGATGAAGGCGATCTCACGGTCCGTCTGCCCGGCTGACGGTGTGTAAAAGTCTTCTAGTTGCGGTTCTGGGCCAAGACTGTTTAAACTGTTCCCAGTTACCTGTGCATACTCGCAAATCGCAGCATCGACATCCTGGAATGTGCGCAAGGCATGACCTTGGCGACGTAGTTCTTCGTTGATCCAATCGAGGCGTTCTGTTCGCTTACGAGACCATGCTACCTGGGCGGCCTGAAGCCTTTCTATGGCTTTGTCATGTCGCACACGTTCCACACCAGCATCATTATTTCGAAACTTGGAGAAGAGATAGTTGCTGTCAAAGAAGGCCACTGCATTAACAAGGGCGCTCCCAACTAGCAATGCGATCGAGGCCATCTTGTTATTTCATAATATCTGCTGGAATGATTCCCTGTTTAATTAGCATGTCCTTGGTTGCCGTCGCCAACCCCACGTCAAGGACTACCATCCCGACGTCATAGCCGGTGAAGTCAAGTTTAGGAGTGGCTCCCTTCATTGCCATCTTACCTAAGCAGGCATACCCTATTGCGAGGGCGGAGACCACGGCGCTGTGATAGGCAGCATTGGCTAGCATCTTTCCATCGGCTGAAGACATTGTATATAATATATATCCATATACTACTCCATATAGAATGGGTCTGTAGATACCTTTGGATGCTTGTTCGGAGGTGCCACGCTACGGTTGACTGGATGAACAAGCGGTGTCATTAGAATGGCCGACGACTTATTATTGTTCCTGTTGTTCCTTCGGAACTGGAACCATAATGCCAGGCTAGCCAACCCAACCGCCCCAGCAATCTATGGGGAGTAGTCATCTAATGAACCGCGTTAGTTAGTGATGCATTGCAATCGATACTCCTTGCTGCTGTCCACGTTGTTCCTGCTTGTCCCATTCCGAAGGAACAACAGGCCCAATGGGCCCATCAGCCACTTGGGTTGCTACTTTGTTGTTTACGACCATTCGCTGGAGATTGGTCTTCTCTTCTTGCAACTGGATCAAGGCTTTTTGTTGTTTTGCATTCCGGGCGGCAGCTCCTGTCCGTCTGTCGGCCACTTTTTAGGGTCTTTCTGTAGCTGTTTCTGTTGTTCCTGTTCCGAAGGAACAACAGGAACAACCGACGAATCAGTGTTTGGCACAGCTGTCACTCTCCCCACCTGTTCCTGTTCCTAAGGAACAACAGTAACTATCGACAGATTTGGCTCTGTCATCGATGGCATCATCTTGATTTGTTAAAGGGCAGGTGTGTCCAAATCGGCAATGTTTAGCAGTGGTTAGCGTCGTGTATAGCAGTGCTAAGTACGTGCCATAGCGATGATATAGCTCGCACATGGTACTGCTTAGCGCGTGCCCAACAAATGATTCTGCCTCAAGATTAGCAACCAACTTTTGTTGGTTTTCCGGGGGTATGGGAAGAAACATGCTGACCACCCATGTGTAGAGTTGTAGTGCGGCGGTCCCCTGAGTTTTCGTCACCACTGCGCCGAGCCGTGCCTCATATCGGGCATAGAATCGATTTCCTTATCGGTCATGGCGTCAACCTGGTCAAGTGAGAGGTTTTTCCCTAGATACTGATTATCCTGCCCACCGGGCACTACTGCAGCTAGCCTTTCGCGTTTGGCCCCATTGGCCCGTTCTTCCTTCGGAAGATCCACAGCCGTCTTGCCTCCCTGCTGTTCCCTTTCCGGAGGAAGAACAGCGGCATCTTGCTCTTCCAGCAGTTGGTCAATGATATCGTCGCAATCCATGATGGTGTATATGTACAAGCACGCCGTTTGAGGTTAATATAACACTTTATAAGTGGTTGGTTGGTCTGTTTTAACACTAGCCGGGCGTGCTTGCTCTCCGCCAATGCATGGCGAACTGCTACACGTTCCTCACAGTTTCCAATCACATCATTCTCTCTTAGACAATCCTTGAAGCTGTCTCTGTCCTTACAGTGGAACAGGCAAGCCCAGTAGGTCTGCTCGCGGAGATCCTTTAAGACAGAATTATACTGCCGAATAACCCAAACGCTCTGCTGCGCAGGACGACCCGAGAAGGCTAGCTCAGACAGCATATCTTTCTTTTGCGTCAAAGCGTTCGTAGCCGAGCAATCGTCGATAATGTACAAGGTTAGCTCCCGCTGGAACATCTGATAGATGGCCCGTAGATATGAGTGGATGTATTCACTAGGAGTTGCTATGTACACATCGGGGTCATTCCAAATCCATGGACGGTCGTGGTATGTTTTGTTGTATTTGATTGTGGGACAAAGCACCACAATGTGCAGAAACACGCCCCGGTAAGGGCCCTTTCTTGCCACAGCTTGTTCGACCGCAAATAATGGCTGCGTGGGGCTCCGTTAGGAAAAGGTCATTAATGACGTGTGTTGGTGAACCGGTCATCTTCAATGTTAAGCTGCGCATCCATGAGAACGTACAGATATACATTCAACGCACTACTCGCCTCTGCTGTCTTTGTGATCTGAACAGTGATACATTCACTGGCGTTTTCTACACGCCGGCCACTGCCGTGGACCGCAGGTCAAGCCATAGTGTATACTTGTTGGTCAAGAACTCTCCCAGTGTAACATCAGCCAGAGACAGCTCCTTTGCGACCAGAGCCACACCAGGATATCTTTTGCTGCTGGGGCAAGCTCCAAAGTACCGAGTGGCTTCGTTTCATTTCTTGTAGCCACGCAATTCCTGGGAGTACAGCTGGTTGGGCACCCCTTCTATGAAAACCTCAACTTTGGTGATCTTGGGGTTATAAAAGACCTCGGGCTTCCTACCGAAAGCTGCACCAGCCGTAGCACGATCCTCGAACAGCAGCGGGGTCCCTTTCCTGCTCCGTGCGGCAACGTTTAGGTTGATGTTCCACAGAGAGTCGCTCTTGTCTTTGGTCATTTTGCGGTGGCGAAGGTCTCGGTCGTATAGGATGGAGAGACGACCATCATACTGGTTGCGGACCATGTGAGCAAATCCAGATTGGGTGACCATTTCATATTCTAGGCTGATATTATCAATGGTGTAACTGACAGTGGCATCTCCCGTGGCCAGGACCACTCGACTGTAATCGTTGAATGTCAGCTCGTACTCGAGCCGATCCCCAAGCACACTCTGGTAGAAAGACGTATGGTGAAGCTCGAGGAGTTCAAAGTCCAGCGGGATACAGAACCAATTGCCATAGGCTTCAGCGATAGCCTTGTCTACAACAACAGTGTCAACCTTGCCTTCTGCGCCGACCCGCAGCTTAGTAGCATTTCTTTTCGCGGAGGTATCAATGCCCTGGTAGTGCGCATTTTTGCGCTCGGGGGCTGTCTTCCGGGGGTTAAGGTAGCAGTGGTACACGTCTGGATCGTCGACCGACATCACATCGTTCCCGCTGATCTTGATTGTAATTTTCTTTTCTGAACGACTGACCTGTTATCATCTGTTGAGTTCAGGGTGACTGCAAAGGCTAAGCGCACTGTACCCGACACGATAAGGTCGTGGGAGCCGAAGTTTGGGAATTGGATATTGAGTTGTTGGTTTGGGCCAATCGTATTAGGGTTGTGCGTGATCACATCCGATTGCCGAACTCTCTTTCCCCAAGATGCTCTCGTAGACTGTGGTATGGGTTAAGCTTGCGTCCACATTGGTTTGAAGACACGTTGAATATAATGAACATATCTCGGATCAATCTTCAGTACAATGGCAGACTTTGGCCTCGACGAGTTCGCAAGTCGACAGGACGATGATGATGCAACGGAGTTACAAGATGAAACTAGCTTTACCCGGGCCCCTAACAGCGGAGCTGTCGTTCCTTTGGAACGAGAACAAGAGACGGGCGTTAAAATACCTTCATTGCAGCAAGCGCTATTGAAGGAGGCTGTCAATAGCTACTACCAGAATTTGTCTGACAAAAGTATCGTGCCCTTTCTACGTGACTATTCCAAGTTTGAGGCCCATCCAAATATCGACATTGTTAGTAAATCGGGAGCGGTAGTGAGGTCATCCAGAATGTGCTGGGGTTTGGGGGTTTGTGGACTGGCAAAGGTGCTTGAAACACTGAGGGTCAATAACAACGAATTGGGTGAAGCGGTTGCTAGGATCGAATTGGATACTACAGAACTTCAAGACTTGGAATAGGTGGCTAATGCTGCGTCAAATTCCACTCAAAGTCTTACCGAGGAGGACAAAACTGCACTTAAAACCTTGCATGACCCTTACTTGATACCGTAGGATTGGTGTACAGCATCAGAGAGCTCCGCTGACTCGACAGGGCATTGCAGGCCACCCGAGGTGAGTTAACGAACAACCTTGCCAGACTGTCCGAGGTGGATGAGCACATCGCTTTGGAAAAAAGAAAGCTCGATGATGCTCAAGATAATCCATTTAGTAAGCGCCGGATAGCAGAACGCTTGGGCAACCTGGAAGATGAACGAGCTTCCCGCCCGGAGGCGGCCGCGAGGAATAGGGAGACTATTCGATCTCAAATCAACCGAATCAGAGAAACGATCAATCGGATCCTCGATGAGGACACGACGCTTGCTGAGCGCATTCGCACCCTCTTCCGGGAACAAGGGATTACGATAGAATCTATTGGGATGGCAATCTCGACCCTAGTACTTGCGCGCTGACCGGCGGGGATGGAAGTACTTGCGCTCCCGATCCACCACCATCTGATAAAGGTGGCCTCAAAGAGTGGGTGAAAAAGCACCTACAGGCTCTTGGGCGCATCCTGGCCAAGCTAGCTAGGAAGGCGGCAGCTGCGCTACTTGGAATTATAGGTTCCATTGTTTCGTGTCTGCTCGAGCTACTCACAAAAACAGAAGGCTGGCTGGCCGAAAACCTGTGGGCCGTGGTCCTTGCTGTCGGGGGTCTGCTTCTTGTGACGGCTCGTCAGTGGCTATCATCGAAGAAACCAAAGCGCTAGTAAGCCAACTGTAACCCCACCCACAATGACGGCAGTTCTCTCGTCATTATGCCGGCGTGCTGCCACAGCTCCTGGTACCGCAGACTCGGCATCAGAGGCAGCTCCGCTACGAGTACCCGTTTCCACAGTAGGCGCATCAATAGCCGTCAGGCCGGCCAGTCTCGTAGATACGACGGGTGGTATTGGTGCAGTGTTTATGTTTGTATTTAGTCCTAGGGTCTGGGCAGTTGTGGCAATAACAATCTCGTTGTTATACTCCTCGAGGTTGCGTGAAAGGCCACCTAGTTCCATATCAGAAGGGGCCATGTAGAGGTCTCGACCGAATACATAATCTGCTTTTGACTTGGCGTGAGACAACATGCCTTGATAGCATTTAATTCCACTCTCCAGGTCCACTGGGGTGGACAATGGCACCTTCCACATTCGCCTCAAACTGCTTTTGGACGTCGAACGCTGTACCCGTTCCGAGAATCGATGCACGGGTCTGAGCCTGGGACCCGATTAGTGCCCAGACGTATGTTTAAATGGACTCATTGATTCTTTCGACCCTTCCCTTGTAAACCCTTCCCTTGTAAACCCGTTTGCCTCGTCAGCTATAAACGTAGTAAAATCTGCATGCTCTTGTCAGATAAAGTATACATGAGTATGCCCGTACCCTGAGTTTTCGGTGAATGTGACCATATGGTCGTCACTTCGACTCGGCGTGTGTAATGTCAGGGGATAGCTGTAGTATGCTATGACTTGGTATAAAGTGCCCAACCCGCCATTATAATCCCCCTTTTCTCTTCAATCTGTATCAGGTGACACACCGAATTCATTTGATAGTCTTTTAAAAGCGCGTCTGTCATATGAATTATTGTATCTAGACCATGAACGGTCCTGAGGTAAGGCAACTTTCATTTCGGCTAAAATCCGCTGTGTCTGGTAGTAGAAATGAAAAAGCCAGAAACCTCTAACGAACAAGTCTGTGGTTTGGTTCAGGTGGTCAGTAGCTGAGACCCCGCACCCTGTCGTCGCAAACCATACAGCGACGTTCACCTGGTTTTACCAGAAGGCCGTGGGCGTGTTCCGCCATTGTTTGATGACTGCTCCAGAATTTATATCTGGACGTTTATACTTTGAGAAGATGTCCAAGTGATTGGTTTTAAAGCTCTTGGTCTCTAAGCTATGTGGTGGGGTTAAAGCCACATGAATTTCGTTGATATCACTTAGTGTTTTGTACTTGTAGAATCCACCAGTCTTATATCTGGCAGCGGCATCGTAACGGAAGGCTTTTGGGTGATCAACCATCAAAAGGAGCAACCGTGTGTGTCTTACACTGAAACACTGAAACCTCTCGGCGAAAGTATTCGCTCTGAATAGATTCAACCGAGTGTCTAATACATATCTGAGTTTAACTAGGCCAATAGATTGATAATCATAAAAATGATTCACAGCCGAGTGTGTCTAATACATATCTTACATAGTTTAACTAGGCCGACAGGTTGTGAATCATTTTTATGATTATCAATCGCACCGTGCACCGTCAAGTAATGGACCACGCTATCCAGAAATGGCTCACACTGTCAGTAACATAAATTTTAGTCAGCTTGTTTACATACGGGCAAGAAGTCACGTGACATCGATATACCGTACAGCTCAACGTAAACCGCTGACATGTGTTTTTGCCTGTCCGCATTGTGCACCTGATCGGGTATACTCATTGTCACGGATATATCTAATAGGGCTTCACCTATTATACACCACCGGAAGGGAGCTTTTGTCTATGAGAGGCATGTGCCGGTGAGGGTGTGGGCCGTCCCTTATGGCTCTCCTGATGCTGTTTGGGGTGGCCCATTTTTTATCTACGCTGGGCCCGTTTGGTGTTGGGTTAGAAAGTGAATCTACGCTGGTGCCCCCAAGTGGTGTGAGTCCTCCCGGACCGGCGAGGATGGTGGTCCGCCCCGGCTCACCTCAAGTGGTGCATTCGCTCCCCTGAAGTGATTTACGCTGGGGCCCCAAGTGGTATGATGGCCTCCCGGACCGGCGAGGGTGGTGGGCCGCCCCCGGGGTCCCTCAAGTGGTGCATTCGCTCCCCTGAAGTGATCTGCGCTGGGGTCCTAATTGGTATGATGGCTTCCCGGGCCGGAGAGGGTGGTGGGCCATCCCCCGGCCCCAAGTGGTATGAATAACTCTCCCCCTGGGCCAGCGAGGGTGGTGGCCCACCGAAAATGTCTATTCATCTCCCCCCCCCCCCCCCCCCCCCCCGCTGCTCAAATATATATTTTGGGCCCCAACATATATGCATGTAATATGTTCAGGACCCATACTCGGTACTATTGGGGTAGAATTACAAGTAGATGGTGTGTCAGGAAGAATATGATCTGTTCAATTCGAGATTGTACTGTCTATTTCACATTTTGAATAGGGCAGATATTCAGCCCCTAGGAGTCTTGGCTTTGACCCTGATTCACAAGAGTACGAAATTAGAATTTGTGTAGGTCATCACAGTGTCCACCTGGTACGAAACGCGTAAATTCAAACTTCAATCACTCGGTGACACTCAATTCACATCGGAATAAAGGGCAGAAATACAAATCTACAAAATTTCTTGAAATGATAATCAACCAACTCCCACCGCATACCGCATACCATTGTTTCTAAATGGGAAAGGTGAATGGTGAGAACAGGGAGACAAACAACTGTCTTCTGCTGGGCCTTTCAATATTCATATATGTATTGTCACTGTGATGTAAGAATGCGGTAGCGGAATTGACACATGCACTGCGATTCCCTTTACATCACAACGAACCACAATTTCTTATTAACTCAATGGACACAGAGTGCAGGTTTGTGTTGCAAATGAAGTTGCAGTTAGTTGCAGAGCAAAAAACAGTACTAGGTCAGAATGCATATTAACCCATTCCATTGGACAACAGACATTTTGTCGATATAACTGTTCGATTAATTGAAACTCAAACTGGAGATACATAAATTTCATCACCAACACCAATCATTGGGAAAAAATCCCACCAAGTGTGTACAAACGTCTGTAAGAAGAACACATTATGTTAAATTATTTTCCCGAAACTTACAGCCCAAACTTCAATCCAGTTTTACATTCTACATCTACAAAACTCTCGTCTCAAATCACGCTGTCCAGCATTATACAATTATGGACCTTTGGGCATATTTGCCATCACAAAAGTTCATAACTGTTTTATTGTATACACCACCCTCAGAAAAAAAAAATCTTCTATTTCTCAACTAAAAGTTCAATTATATCAACCAGAAATACTTTTATTTAACAATAAAATAGTTATCATCTGCAGAATAAAATAAAAATAAACAATGTTAAAGTGATTACGTCTATTGAAATAGAACTGGAGAGGGAATTTCCAAAAGCTACATTTAGAAAGTTGATATTCACTGGAAAACCGGTGTACATGGATTTTGAGTACCAGTAACGTGTATAAGATTCAGCCAACAGAAAATTGTTTATTTTTAAAGAATATGATAATTATTTTTATTGTATGACTACTCCAAGTAGGTCGTTATCACGCCTGATTCTAACATGACTGAAGTGACGTCACTGTCATTTGAACGTTTCAGAGGCGACAATTTTACAAACAAGAAGAAAAACAATTTGAACAAACATTCCAAAGGTTCTGTGTGTTCATGTCAGGTGTAGTATTTGAACTGAAAGGTCGGCGGTTCGATGCTGACCAGCGGTAACTGCGATGGATGTTTGGGCAAGACACTTAACCATTTGAACACGGACGGCCCTTTTTTCGACCTAGGAACAAGATATATCATACTTTCATTTAGTAGGACGGCTGCTGAGTTCAAGTGAGGGGTAGACCAATTAAAATTTTCAAAGTGATGCTCCAAGGCTGCACGTTGAAAATATTAATTGGTCTATCCCCAAATAATAAATATGGACTCTTTCAATTGCTTCCATTGAACTGACATGGAAGATACCCTCAGTGCTCAAAGGGTTAATTCTGATTGTCCACATTCGGGCTCCGAGGTGCTGTTCAGTAAGGCGTACTGTACGTCTATGGTGCTCTTTTATTCAACCGCCGTACCAGGTGGACACTGGTAACTAACTCTCCTTGTTCAGATTTAGTAAGTTGTAGAGGTTGACAGTTGATCTCCGCAGCTCAGTAGTTCTGTCCTGGTTCTCCGGCCTCCTCCATCCTTAAAAATGCCCAACACGATTTGACCCTGGCTGATAAAAGTGTTGGAATACGACAACCGAATATCAAATGACTGTTGTAATAATCTATAAACACCCTCTTTTCCCAATACAGCAAACCAAATTATAAATTTGGTAAACACCGATACGAGATCTTCTTTTTCTTGGCTTTGAAAGACTTTCTTTGCCAAATGCAGATTCTATTTTACATTTGTACCCTCTTTTCTTCAGCGATAAATATATATTATCACCAGGATGTTTTGATCGAGAAACTTGTATCAAGTCGAGATGGTATTCACATTAGGTATCGCCGCGAACCCTTTAGGGAGAGTTGAGAAACGTGATAGGAGCTCGGCTAACGCTTCGGTCAGTATAAGTGTTTTAGGTTCATATCACATCATATTTACCACCACGAAAGTCCATAACTGTTTTATTATTTACACCATCCAAAAAAACAATTAAAAATTCAATTATATCAACCATAAATACATTACTTTAACAATAAAATAGTTATCATCTGCAGAATAATATGAAATAAACAATGCTATAGAGATTACATCAATTGAAATAGAACTAGAGAGGAGATTTCCAAAAGCTGTATTTAGAAAGTTGATATTCACTGGAAAACCGGCGTATATCGATTTTTGAGTACCAGTCACGTGTATAAGATCCAGCCAACAGACATGTATTTATTTATAAAGTATATAATAATTATTTTTATTGTATGACTACTCCAAGGAGGTCGTTATCACGCCTGGTTCTAACGAGACTGAAGTAATGTCACTGTCATTTGAACGTTTCAGAGGCGACAATTTGACAAACGAAAAGAAAAACAATCTGAACAAACAATCCAAAAGTTCTTTATGTTCATGTCAGGTGTGGTATTTGAAACTGAAAGATCGACGGTTCGATGCTGACCAGCGGTAACTGCGATGAATGTTTGGGCAAGACACCTAACCCTTTGAACCCGAGCAGCCGCTTGTTCTGTCCAGGAACACGATATGTCATACTTTCATTTAGTAGGATGGATGCTGAGTTAAAGTGTAGGATAGACCAATCAATATTTTCAACGTGCAGCCCCAAGGCTGACAGTTGAGCTCTGCTGCTCTGTAGTTCTCTCCTGGTTTTCCAGCTTCCTCCACCCTTACAAATGTCCAACACGATTTGACCCTGGCTGTTGAAAGTGTTGGAATGCGACAACCGAATATCAAATGACTGTTGTAATAATCTATAGTCACCCTCTTTTCCCAATACAGCAAACCATGTTATAAATTTGGCAAGCACCAATAGGAGATCGAAGTGGGTTACCTGGCTTTGAAAGACTTGCTCTTGCCAATGCAGATTCTATTTTACATTTGTACCCTCGTTTCTTGAGCGATAAATTTGTATTATCGCCAGGATGTGTTGATCGAGAAACATGTATAAAGGCGAGATGGTGTTCATATTAGGTATCGCCTCGAGCCCTTTAGGGCGAGTCGCAATACGTGATAGGAACACCATCGAGGCTTGATACAAGTTTATCGATCAACACATAGTGGTGATGACAAATTTATCTTACCATCTCGGAAACCCGCGTGGTGGTAATAACCACTTTATCTTAACTTGTTTGCATATGTTGCGACAAGCATTCAGTGTCTGTGAATTGATTCTTTATGAATGAAAATCATGATGATGTCATGGTATTACGTTCTTGAGTTGTGCATTGTTCCACTTTTACTATAACTGCCGAAGTTTATAGTAGTGTTTCAGCTGTATGTTTCTTTGTTTTATTTTTCAGTTTTAACGGATGGTATGCCCATATAAAAATATCATTATATCAAAACTTATTTCGTTGAGTTGGTGATTTATTTGTCTGGTGATTACTATTATCAAAACGGTGTCCTCGACATGTGTAATCAGTTTTCGATGTGGGCGAGTAAAAATATTCTCTTTCAGAATCGAATGATCGCAAGTGCTCGCAAAAGTCACTATGGCTGATACAAATTTGTATCAGTCTAGACGTTTTAGCTTATATCATGGGAAAATCGATTGATTGTAAGATAAACAACTCTCTGTACCCAAATTGGAACGAAAATCGGCAATAATTTGAAAGTGACTTCTGCAGTGTATCGCCATGATATCCTCCAGAGATATGCAAAGTCATGGATTCTTGAAGATGGTCACCCGAGGTTAGGTTTACTTCACGCCATGCTGTTTTCAAAGTCAGCTACGAGAATTCTGATTTAATACCATTTAGGACTTTCAGTTATTAAGAAATTGAGTTTGTTAAGCACATGGGTTATTTGCGAGCCAGCTCCTCTTCCATACGCCAAAATGTTTGCCGCGATTGTAAGAATTTTCACGCCATTGACTCGAGTCCGAAGTGGGACACTACTCTTTTTTACGAAGGTCCTGTAGGAGTATACATACTTACCCGTCTACAAAGCTGGATGCCCACAGACAGCATCCCAGAGTACGTCTTCCACTTAGAAATGTCGATTTCCTGTTATATGATAATATAGCTAGAGATGGTGTGGTTAACACATTGGACCGAATCCATGGAATTAATGTGTCCAAATACATGTGTGAATTGGAGAGCACGGCCTTGTTGTGGCTCTGGCCATATCAGCAGGCAGACTCTCGGAGGCAGAAATGTTTAGCCTCCACTATTCCTTGATATTCCTTGATAGGCAGAGGTATGACTCCCGGTTTCAAAAACACATATTGATGGTTTTCTCCTTTTTTTATGAATGTAATGGCAAAATTAGTTGAAGGAATAGAAATCCAGACATTTCTTTTAGATCAAACAATTTGATTTATATTCTATTCTCATGACTAATTATATTCGTTTAATAGGTCATTCAAAATCAACCCTAATACCCCCTACTAGATCAGATTCAGTGCCGGTTAATACTGCTGTCAAAGGGGAAGAAGTAACTTCAACGGAAGATGGTAAGAAACATGTCAAATTATTTGTATATTTATGCATGTCCGGTAGGCAGTGAATATTTTTACCCCTATGTTATCATTACATCTCCGGCCTTCTGCTGTTTGCAGTATTTCTCTAGATAGTGCCAATTTCACCACTCTCATTTCGCGTCACAATTACTCTAACCACTTGCCACCCAAGCTGCTTACTGACCAGCGCTAGTAAATTTTGTCCATCAAGTGTCGCTTGCTTCTCAGAAGGAAGCCTAATGTTTCCAATCATTATAACAGTCTATAAACAGCTGAACAAAGTATCATGGAATGAATGTGTCCAAATGTGAGGGTGAACAGGGGCGTACCTATGGGGGTGTAAGAGTGCGTCCCCCCCTCCCCTCCCCCAATAATGTTCCAATCCGGATATTTTCATCTGGATTGTATTCGTAGATATCGATTCGCTTCTGCTTGTAATCAAGTACTTTCTTGCGAGACTAGATATTCTTGTTGGGCTCATGTCACACACGCATTTGGTCTCCTGCAATTATAGGTCTATGACTGATTGGGGATGTTGGGGCCAAGTATGGCTCATTTTGAGTCCGATACGGGCAATAATACGGGACTTATGAGGGGGGGGGGGGGGGGGGGGGGGTTGCCCGGACAGGCATTATGAGCTTACATTCACATTATGAGTTTACGTACAAATATTATGAAGTTAATGTCTAAAATATGAGACTTATGAAGCAAGAATCGATTTGTAGCGATTTTTCGGGGTATATGTTAAGGATTATGGTCAATTAACGGCTGGGGTTAGTGTTGTCCCCTCTTCAGGTTTATCCAACCATGTCTATTCCCCCAGAAGTTTTTCCGAAGAAACGACTTTTTAGCGGTTGTCCGAACGTTTTAAAATGATCAATTCTTCCGCAAAAAATTAAGCCCACAACTCCCGTTTTTAAGAATGTCCGTGCTAGTTAAATAAGTTGGGAAGTCTATGCATCACGACTACTATATTTATATTTACTACATTTATCCACAAATTTCCGAAGAATTTTTAACCCTTTACCTAAAACGAAAAGATGACGACACTTACAAATTCTTGAGTAACTATTTTTTTTCATTTTTTTGTCTCAAAAACAGGTTATGACAATTCAATGGAACGAGCTCAACGAACTCGTCCCAATGAGGTGCCATAACCTATGTTTTGGAGACAACAAAATGAAAAAATAATAAAAAATAATTGGCAATTTTTGAGGTTAGCGCTGGGCGGTTTTGGCCGTTACGTTGAGTAAAGGGTTAATCTGTAATCCCCATTGAGAAATATTCCAGTTACATCATCAAGTCATGCCTTGTTGCTGTAGTTGGAATATTTATTTACTCGGTACTTGCGTCATGACAGTCGGAACAAATTGGATTTACAGCCCCCCCCCCCCCCCCCCCCCACACACACACACTCCAGTCGGTCATCTTTGCGACGCCCCCGAGAGTAAACCCTAACTAAGGCAGTTAGAAACCCATAAAGCAATGGAAAGCGCTTTAAAACAAACCCACTACATGCCGCCACAGTTCAGAAAAAAGGAAATAACCCTAAAGAGGGCCGAAACCAACGGCCTACACACAAGCAAACAAACAGATCCACGAATGAATATGTTCGAATGCATGTGTGATTTAGCGAGCACTGTTTTAGGTTTTTTTGGCGTGCGCCCAAGAGGGCAGACATGATGGTGCTATTGTTCGGCATCCACATTCACTGGAGAGGCTAATGGGCGAGTCGCGGCTTTCAGTAGATTTCTCTCAATACCGGGGATGCTCCCATACGTACGTCATTTAAATCTTTCTTCATCTTAATCTTAAAAATATTTGGCTTACGAAATTACAAATAACAACAAATTTTATTAATATTCAAGCCTAAACCCGCTTTGTGGGTTTTGGTATAGATATTACCCTCTTGAACTTTAAACAATATATACTCTCCCAAAAAAGAAAGTGTGCATGCTAAAAAATAACACTAAAAAAAGATATATATCATTTTCATTCATGGAAATTTTATTCAATCACAGGTGAATAAATTTGTGATCAACACGAGAAATTTCATTACGCTACGACAAATACTCTTGGTGCCATGGAGAGTCAAAGACACTAAGGGTCAAACACAAAAGTCACACACTCAATATCTGGTATGACCTCCGTCTGCATCGACTAATGCTGTGCATCTACGCCTCATGGAAGCGAACAAGTTAGCATGGAAGTGTTGTGGGATGTTGTTCCATATTCTGATAAGCTGTCTTTGGAGTTCCACAAGCGTTGACGGTGTATGGGGAAGCCGGCGTAGCTGACGTTTCATTTCGTCCCATACGTGCTCAATGGGTGAGATATCGGGCGAATTTGCGGGCCAGGGAAGAACATTCACTTGTTTTTGCTGCAGATACTGTTGAACAACACGAGGTGCGTGGGGTCGGCCGTTGTCCTGCTGTAGAATGACGCCGGGGCCGTGACGTTGCAGAAATGGGACAACAACAGGTGTAAGCACTTCATCACGATATCTGGCTGCATTGAGATTTCCATCAATAATGACCAGCACAGTTCTGTTACGGGCAGTGATGCCACCCCACACCATGAGAGACCCTCCCCCATAACGGTTTCGCTCCACGACACATGGATCTGCGTAGCGTTCGTTTCGACGTCTGTACACTCTCTGGCGGCCATCTGATGATGAAAGATGGAAACGACATTCATCTGTGAATAAAACACGTCGCCACCAGTGTAAGGGATGCCCGAGATGTTGTCTACACCACTGCAGTCGAGCACGACGATGACGTAACGTCAAAATCGGACGAATTGCAGGTCTTCGAGGACGTAAGTCGTATTCTCTCAGCCGGTTGATTACTGTTTGAGGATGTATCCGTCTCAGGTTAGGGATGTTCCTGGCTGTCGTCGTTGCCGTTTGCTGCCGGTTCCGGAGATGGACGACCGATCTTGTGCAGGGGTGGTAACTCGGGGTCTCCCGGAGCGGGGTCGGTCTCGAACGTCATCATGTTGTGCATGTCGATGGACTAGCCTGTCTACAGTGTTACGGTGGCAGTTCAAATGCTGGGCAACCTCTCTGTGTGTTCTGCCAGCTCTAATCATACCCAGGACAAGGAGACGTTGATTCATTGTCAATCTTGGCATGCTAATGTGGAGTCGTTTTAACAGCAGCGCAAGTTTGAATGTGAACGATAGGAAGGCCTTACTTTAGTGTTTAAATACATAAGGATTCACACTGCTGCATGAATTTTCAGACTCTCCACGTGCAAAACATGCCTTTTCACAAACGTGCAGCACGTCATTTAACGTTAATGCAATTTTAACGGGGAAAGCTGTTTTTGTGTTCAATATAACTTATTCATGAACAGGTTAACACTTTTACACCTATGAAATTATTTTTTTGGAGTTTGATCAATTTCTGCAATGCACACTTTCTGTTTTGGGCGAGTATAGTTGGAGAGCTCCTCCGACAGGTTGGGCTTTCGGATGCAGCGGTCTGCATCTTCTTCGGTGTTCAGCGACGCTTACCGTAGAAATCCGTCAAATAGATATGCATACAAGCGATGGACAAAGACGCTCAAGGATTGCCTGGGGTTATTTATTTATTATTTATTTATTTATGTTTAAGGTCACATATTTCTGCACAATGGCTAATCATGACCACGACAGTTTTACGGGTGGAGGAAGCCGGAGTACCCGGAGAAAACCACCGAGCAACGGCGAGCAACTGTCAGCTCCCCAGCATACTAACTCCACACAAGCAGGGTTAGCATTGGTTGAAGACAGGTGCACCATCGACGTGCAGTACAGGTTGGGTTTTCGGATGCAGCGGTCTGCATCTTCTTCGGTGTTCAGCGACGCTTACCGTAGAAATCCGTCAAATAGATAAGCGGACAAAGACGCTCAAGGATTGCCTGGGGTTATTTATTTATTATTTATTTATTTATGTTTAAGGTCACATATTTATGCACAATGGCTAATCAGGACCGTGACAGTTTTACGGGTGGAGGAAGCCGGAGTACCCGGAGAGAACCACCGAGCAACGACTAGCAGCTGCCAGCTCCCCAACATCGTAACTCCGCACTGCAGCACAGGCAGGGTTAGATTGGTTGAAGACATGCGTACCATCGACGTGCACGCCTTAGTACACAGCGTCACCGTGGGGGCACGGTGACGCTGTGTAGTAAGTACACAGACAATGGGGGTGAAGTGTCTTGCCCAAGGACACAGCGCGGTTGCCGCAGGTGGGATTCGAACCGAGGACCTCTCGGCTTGCAGCCTGCACCTCTACCAACTGAGCCACCGCGCCCCCGGATTGCCTGGGGCAATTTAATTGCGATTTGTGGTGGGGTGGCAGAACTAAAAAAGTGACAAAAACGATAAGACAGATTTGAAAGAAGCCAGGCGGATTCAGGAGTCTTGTCAACATAAAATAATTCAAGAATTCTTTCAAACATAAAAAAAAAATTAAAAAAAGCAAAAAAATCCCCAGAAACCTGTGAACAGTTGATACAGAACCCTTGATATACCCCTGGTATATCAAGGGTATTCACTCACGTATTTGGGTTCCATTCAGCAGTGCTGGCACCACAATTAAAAGACTTCATAAATTGGGTCCCGCGAAGCTTCGAAATTAGATTCGGTTCGACATCTCACCCATTATTCGACGAGAGTCGAGACGCGCTGATTTGGAACTTTCTGAACTGTCGATATGTTCTCAAACTCCTACAAAATGCCACGCCTTGAACTCATCTCTCATCAGGTCCCCTATACTGGAGACCTGGTGACAGAATAAGAAGACTTCAAGGCGGTTACGCTTTCGTAGCTGGTTTGATTCCGTCCTGGGGTATTCCGCTTTATGGATTGATTTGCCAGAACAGACTAGTCGCCACTGCATACAATACTTGAGTGAAGACTGACAATATTTAAGACTGTAAGGAGCAAGGGAACCAGAGCCATTCTACGGTAAAAGGGGCAGGGGTATCAAAAAGGGCTCTCGGTTTTGAGTATTAGTTAAGACCGGGAGTTTACAACATATCGTAAATTGAAATGTGACACTCAATAGTATTGACATCATATATATATTTATTATGCCATCTAATAAAATTCGCCAATCACAGCCCCCGAATAGTGGGACGGTACTGAGCCGTATTGGGTCACCTGCAGCCCGAGGTGACCTAATACGAAACTCGTATTAGGTCAGTACCGCCATTTTGTTTCGACGTGGAAATTCCTCACCTCGCGGTGCTTCTATATCCATATTGAAGAAATTGCAGTACAATCAAACGTCCCTCCGTGTCTATATGTCTCATTTTCTCTCGTTTCATAATAAATTTATTGTGAAATTTATTTTCTAAATGTAAATTTAATTATTTGAAGTGAGAAATACTACTGTATTCGATCTACCGATAACGGATAAGTCGAGTGCCAAACGCTATTTTTTAAAAATAGCGACTGCTCTATTATGAAATTATAAGAAATGAATCACAGCTATGAAGGAAAAGATGCGAGATACATTTATTTTGTTCGAATTCTATAAAATCGGACGTTTCAGACATTTTCTGCACACTCAAGACATAGTGACAGTACGAAGAAAAGCGTCTATCGCTGTTGTCTGTGTTGTCAAGGAAATTATACACAAACAGGGAGACAACTGTGCACGTTTGTTACAACTTACATATCGTTTTGCACCAGTTTTGAAAATGTGCCGGCGTTCAAATTTGATTGTTATTTTGTTTTCGCTGGCATAATAAATACGTTACAGGACGTTCAGGAGACGGATACGGTGTCATATGAGGCTCGGCAAAAACAATATTGGACTCAGCGTACCGCCTCGTCCAATATTGTTTTCACCTCGCCTCATATGATACCGTATCCGCCACCTGAACGTCCTGTAACTTATAATATCGACCCTTGAGTGGAACAGGGTGACACCTGCAATGCTAAAGCATTGCAGATGGCACCTGGTCCCACCCAAGGGACGATATATACAGTTTTACAAATCACCCCGCCGATTGTATTGCTTATTTGTTTGGTGATTATCGACCAAACTATGTCATTATATCTGATACACCCCACTCTCATTGTCACTCTTAAAATACGTTAGAAACGAATACGCCAAAGTTTCTCAGTTAACCCTTTACCTAACATGAAAAGCAGACGACACATGCAAAAAAAATTCTCGAATAACTCATTTTTTTCATTTTTTGTCTCAAAAACATAGGTTATGACCCCTCATTGGAACGAGCTCAACGAGCTCGTTCCAATGAGGGGTCATAACCTATGTTTTTGTGACAAAAAATGAAAATTAATTGGCAATTTTTGAGTATAGCGCTGGCCGGTTTTGGCCGTTACGTTGGGTAAAGGGTTAAAGTTCTCGAAAAGTAAAGTCTTTTCCACTAGCACACTTCTGGAAAGAAATAGCAGCTGCCCCCCCCCCCCCCCCCCCCCCCCCCCCCCCCCCCGCCTGCTTCCGGCGTCCTTGATAAGGAGGTGCAGTATCTACTACTTGAAATTCGATTCGAAATTCTTGGCCTGACTTGATTTGAGATTCAGTTCACGGGAAGCTTCTTCATATTTTATTGCAAAAATGTTCTTTGAAATCCCCATCTACAGCAGTACTAAACCATGTAGAAAATGAAAATCCGTTCGGCTCACATTTGCCGAACAGAAATCATTAAGCAGACGATTGATCCCCCGAAAATGAACAGATTGCGAAATAACTAAATAAAATGTCTAAAATTGAAGGGTATGGCGAGTTTAATGTGTATGAAAATAGCGAAGAAGAAATAGAGTCGATATATGAAGGGGATAATGAAGATTCTGAAGAAGAAGAAGAAGAAGAAGAAGAAGAAGAAGAAGAAGAAGGGTATGAGTACGCAAATTTGGTTGACGATAAAATGTGTTCTTTTTGTTAATAGTTGTCAAATGAATTGCTGAGTTTTGTTTTTATACACGTGAAGGCATCAAGTAGACACAGAGCGACACACGTCTGTGAATGGGTTAATCGATATCGCACTTGTGCCATTGCGGTCTCTCGTTTTATCCTTCCGCGCTGGCACTCGTGCCATATCGACTAACCCATTCGCGTATCGTTCTATGTATCTGGTGTATGGATGTGTTTACATATTATCGGGAGAGTGGAATTGTTTTCTCTGTATTGTTTCGTCTTGTTGAAATTTATGTATTTCCTCTCCAAGAAATTATCACAAGTCAAAGCCAGTGAACAAAATGCAATGAGCAAATTGATTTAGAACTCTTACAGTTAAGTGCGACAATTCTACACGAGTTCAGCATTTTCAGCACAACATCTCGTCACACGTTGAGGAGCGGAAAATGGTGCGCGATGAATCGATCAGAAATGTTATCAAATATCATATTTTATTATAAGCTTCCTTTAAAACTATAAGGAAACAGCAGAAACCGGATGTCATATTTTTCGTTTTGAATGACACAAAATACACGATTTAGTGCTTGAGCTGCTCATAGAAGCCCCCCCCCCCCCCCCCGCCCCCCAATTAGGGAATTCTGAAGGTTATGATTTTCCGAAAGCTTATTTAAAATGCTACAATTTTCACCAATGTTTGTCATTAGGGGTTGGGGCATTACTGAGTAATGCGCATGTAACTACCACGGCCTCCGGTAAACAAATTTAACTGTTACAAGTGTTAAATTTGTCCTTGGGTTGTATATGAATTATGGGTGTTTTTACCTTGACAACACAACATGGTACCCCTGGGTCATGTGATATGTCATTGCATGGGATCAAAAAGATGGGGTCGTCTGGGTACATGATATACTATATCCCCCTATAATGGGAGCGCCCCTATTAATATTTCGGTTCGATCCCCATCCTAATTTTAATAGGAGCACATAATGCTATAGGAGCATAAAGGCTTCTAATATCACCTATAGGCTTATAAAACTAGCAATTGCTGGTATAAGGTGCGTTCCTTTGTAAAAGAGTCAAACTAATTACCCAGAATTTCTACAAAGAACACGACAATTGTTTTACTAGTTCGGATTCCTTTTAAATTCCCTGCTTCTGTCGATTCTCGTCTATTCCCTACTTATTATTCTCCCCATTCCTTGGTCTGTCCTGTTAATACTTCGCCAATTTCTCTGTAAAGTATTCTGAATTTCCTAGGTGTGTTTGTGCGCTAGTGCACAATGTATACACATTACATGTAGCACATATGCACATGCTGGATGTGCCGATATGTGCTTGTGTGCTGGTACATAATGTGCGCACATCACGTGCAGCACATACAGGTATTTGAGGATACTTATGACATGGTGATGTACTATTTGAGGATACCTTTTGAGGATACCTGCTGAGGATACCTTTTGAAGAATACCTTTTGCGGGATATTTATCTGAAGATGGTTATGACTTCTAACCCCATTCAGCACCTGGCTTCTAAACCACCCCCATTCCCTCCATAGCTTCAAGGTTGTCTCTGATGACTTGTCCATAGTCACCACCATCTGTCCTATGATCAGTCTGCATTGTATTCAGCTTTAGTGTGGTGTTCTACCAGTCTTGCAGCCTCGTGCCATTGTTGCCGTGTATCATTACTAGTGGGTACCACTATCCTCTCCTGCGCTAGAGTGACTCAACCATTACTAACTTGTGGTACCACTACGGCTCTTAGTACACTACTGCCGCAACGGGTCCCAATTCATATCACTATCAAAATTGTATCCTACTACTGCTTGCTCGAACGACTCGAATCTTATCAACCAAATGAGCTATCAAGCAATTACTTGAACGAGTGACTCCACATACTATTCTTCGGCTCATTTTGGTAAAAGGGATTCTATAGGGATTCTGTAAAAGGGATTTCATAAGTAGGATTCCGTAGTGGGATTCCAAACTCCCATACTGCTCCATTAAGTCTTACCATCATCCTCCATCTTGTCTTCAACTATCTGCCCTATGATTTGCCTCTTGTAGTTACCCAGTACTTTAGTCTCCTACCACCCTTACTGCTTTGTACCATTGCTATCGACTTGTAGCACCACTTCATACTTCCAAGCTATGCCCGACCCTGTCTCGACTCTCGTCTCACCTTTAACAGGTGTAACCAGATTGCTCCATCCATCTAAGCCTCATCAGTCTATACAATTCGTATACCTCACGCTTATGTGTTAATACACATTGTGTCACAATGTGTACACCTTGCATGCAGCACCTGGGCACACGCTGGATGTGTTGATATGTGCCTGTGTGTTTATGCACAATGTGCGCACAACACATGCAGCGCATAGGCACATACGATGAAAAGGGGATTCTAGAAGTATATTTGGATACCAGAAATGGATTCCACAGAACGTGGGTCTGGTGGTTGATGGAATGTGCTTGTGTGCTAGTGCACAATGTGTACATGCTGGGTGTAGCAATATGTGGTTATGTGCTAATGCGCAATGTTGCACAACACATGCAGCACATGCGACAAAAAAGAGAATCTGTATGGTGTGAGGTAGGTAAGGGGGGGGGGGGGGTTCAGTGGTTGAAAAGATAGGAATTGGGCCCTAAAACTATAGTGGCCATAGTCTTGCTGGTATGGTCAATTTTAAATAATTGAAATCGTAAACTTTCTTATAAAACCTTGTACACATTTTTGTGCTTCATAGCAGCCATGACTAAATTCGATGAACATATCCTGAAAATACTCAGCGAGTTAAGAGTGAATGACATTTTCAATACGATTTTCCTTTTTCAAATAAGTATGGATGAAAACTCACCACAGTTGTAGTTTCATAATTACGCCGCAAAATTCCACCAATTGTGTTAATACCTTGATATTTTCAACGCAAATTAAATACTTATTGATTGGAATATCAATAACTGGAGCCGAAGAATATCTGTATATCTCTGTGAGTAATGGGATATCATATTAAATCAAGGATAGACTGTCCGCAAACATTACGAAAAGTGGGTAAAGAAAATGCCGGCAACAACCCATAACAGCGTCTGATTCCTTATGGAGCCCTTGATCCAAATCCAATGTCAAGTTTCAGGTGGCAGTCACCGCCATCACACGATACTTGTTAAACTTGTTAAATTGATGTCCCGCCAGTTTTGTGCCGATCGTCACACAACCTGGGGAATGTGGGAAACGATACATACGCAGAACGACACACGCGTGTGAATGGGTTAATCGATATGGCAGAAGTGCCATATCGATTAACCCATTCACATGCGTGTGTCGTTTTGTGTGCGGCCTCGATTTTTATCCTTCCGCGATGGCAGAAGTGCCATATCGATTAACCCATTCACACGCGTGTGTCGTTATGTGTGCGGCCTCGAGTTTTATCCTTCCGCGATGGCAGAAGTGCCATATCGATTAACCCATTCACATGCGTGTGTCGTTCTGTGTTTATTACGCGCCTCCTCACGACTATAAAAAACAATTATTAGAAGGACACCCAGCAATTCATTTGACAATTTTCAACAAACAAAACACATTTTATCCTCAACCAAATTTGCGAGGGGAACTCGTGTTACTATTTCATCCCCTGAGTTCCAATGTGTTCCATGTGCCTGCTGGCAAATAGAACACATTGGAACTCAGGGGACGATTTTCAGAGATTCAAATTGTAATTGCGTTGCAGGATTTGTAGAAAATGCCAGTGAAATTTCGCTTCTATTTAATAGTCCGTGAACGATTTCCGTTCCGCACATATGTACGGAACAGATTTTTCATTTCCCACATAGTTTAGTGTTACTGTAGATGGGAACTACATAGAACAGGCGTGTAATAAATAATTATATTTGTACACAGCACCGTTCAAACTTTTTAGATCCATGATAAGTGCAAGTATTTAACAGTTCTAAAAGTTTCAATTTTTAATTGAGGAGACCCTAACTAGTTCTCTGTCTTAGTCCAACTAGGACCCTTCACCTGATAATGATTGGAGGGTCACAGTTTGGATTGGAACTGATGCTATTTAATTTTCGCCATGTTAGTCAGCAACTAGGCATTATAATAAAAACCTGGAGAAATATATCCCCCTTGCACACGTCTTCAGCACTCATATTCCGTCCACAACCTATCCCATCACAGCACAAATACCCAGGTGGCACTCCTTGCTACTCATTGTTTTGCTACATAAAATGTTTTGTGGGTTTTTTGAAGGAAAGAACAATTATGTAAACCTTTTCCAAACTGGCTAAATTGCCTGTGTAAAAAGGCACGGGTTGTATCCTTGTTGAAGTCATGAAGTAAGACAAACAGTGCATAGGCATCTCCCAATATCGTTTTCGCTTTTTCATATGTTATTTTGTTCTCTTCATGGGTCAAACAAAATGACAGGTTTTAGTCATACTAACTTAGTGTCAAAGGCTGCGGAAAATACCATTACCATTTACCCAATAGGAATAGAAACGTAGTTGGGGCCTAGTCAAGCTTTGAAATGAGATTCGATTCGAAACTTATCTGATGATTCTATTTGAGTCAGACAGATTTGGAAATCTTTGAGTCTTCAGAGGTTATCAAAAACCTAATGGGGCCCGCTTCTGAAAACACGTTCATTTTGTTTTTCTCTGTCTTTTTTGTATTGGTGTTTTTTTACTTGCCTAAACAGATGCACCAGAATATTTGCTTTATTTTGTCGTTACTGTATCTCCAACTTAAAAGGCGGCGAGATTCGATCCGATTCGCAATCCTATGCCTGGTTCAATTGGACCCTAAGTATGAGGTTCGCAGAGCCCTAACTAAAATTTATCACATTTTGTCTCAAAAATGTAGCTTGGAGTATTGTGTTCTGGTCAACCTCAAGTAAAATGAATTTACAGCAATATGTATGAATTCAGTGGGATTTAGCATGCACTAAGGATCACTCTCTAAAATAATTGCGAGGAACATATCTTTGTGTGAGGTTATTGCCATTGTGGATTAAATGTGGCAACCCAGAAAGAGAAATTGTGCTTGTTTACTGTGCTAGACATGTTTTGCTTTACTGATCTATTAATATGTTCTATACACCAACACCTGGGGTATGAGTTTTCCAAAGTGAGTAATACATTCATAAACAGTTCACTAAATTTTAACTTCACTCTTATGTTACAGTCGTGCTATAGCCACAGATGCAGAAAGTGATCGTAACCATCGATAAACAAATCAACTGCCATTTTCGGATAATTCTTGTTATTGTGTAAGCTCTCTCAAACAAGATACATTGAATTAAATCCTCAGTTTTCCCGAGTTTTCAGTAAAATTCACGTAATCGTTACCACTGATATACATCGGGGACCTGACAACCGTTATTTATTCCCAGTTCCTCATTCGCTTTCGTTATCAATTGATAAAAAAACGGTTGATAACGAATGTCGAATAAGGAACTGGGAATGAGTAACGGTTGTCACGTCCTCTATATATCGGCTGTTTGAAATTTTAATCAAATGGCAATTGAAGATGAAGTTATCTGACCTTAAACATCAATAAATAAATAAATAAATAAATAAATAAATAAATAAATAAATAAATAAATAAATAAATAAATAAATAAATAAATAATTGAAGATGTGTGACGGGACTGGAGATATGTGTGAACTAATATTAAAATAATAAAAGACCGAGTAATTTAATTTCGTCCATTGAGTGCGTCGAGGTCCTTCTGCAATGCTTTAGCATTGCAGATGGCGCCTTGATGCAGACAAGTAACAATTTCTACCCAACGTAACGGCAAAAAAAAGGCCAGTGCTTTTCACAAAAATCGCCATTTAATTTTCATTATTTTTTCCATCTTTTTATCTCAAAAACATAGGTTATGACTCCTCATTGGAACGAGCTCATCGAGCTCGTTCCAATGAGGGGTCATAACCTATGTTTATGAGACAAAAAATGAAAAAAATAGTTATTCAAGAATTTTATTTGCAAGTGTCGTCTGCTTTTCAGGTTAGGTAAAGGGTTAAAGCTTTTGAATTCGCGGTACTGCCGTTGGAAAGTTTCAATTACATTTTAGAAAACAGACACACATATTGAGTGAAATTTATATTTGAGTGGATTTTGCTTACATGGATGGACATGGATTGCAAAACAAAGGGAAAAACCGAATTTAATGGCCATATCTGACAACATCTAAAATTTTGCCTCGAAAACATAGCTTATGACCTCTCATTAGAAGACCTAATTGAGCTGATTGCAATGAGAGGGTTTGGTGGCAAAAATGAAAATTAGTAATTATTCATGAACTTTTCTTGCAAGATAACGAGATGAAGTTCAGGAAACAAAACTAGTAAATTTTGTATGCAAATTAACCCCATGTTTTAAATATTTTGCATTTTGTTCAGGACCCTAAGAAGCTTCGAAATTTGATTCGATTTGAAATCCTCCCGATGATTTGATTCGAATCCAGTCGCGTCGATTTGGAAATTTTCGAATCGTCGAGATATTCTCAAAATCCTACCACTTGTCCCTCTTGAACTCTGCCTCTGTCATCATGTCTCCAGTATAGGATACTTGATGGCAGAGGGAGATTTCAAGGAGGTTGCGCTTCTGAATCTACTTTGATTCTGTTGTGGAATGTTCCAATTTTTTTTTATTCAGTTGAGTAAATAGACGAGACTCCGGTGAATACAATACATGAATGGAAAGTAACAATATTTACTGTTGTGAAAAGGTAGCATATCTACAGCATAAATAATGGATAGATTCGATTCGATTAGAAATCCTTGTTTGATTTGATTTGGGATTCGATTTGACCTCAAATTTGAGATTCACGGGGCCCTAAGTTTGATTTAACAATAAACTTGAAAGTGATCATTTATTTGAGATTGACATGTAGAGAAAGTTTCAACAGAATTTAAATTTACACCAGGAGCCAATACTTTAAATCATTTACAATTGTATTTTCTAGAATTCAATTTTCCACCTGTTAATATAACTGACTAAAATGAATCATTAGCATTTTAAAAGATATGGCAATTTTGAAAATGCTAATGGTTCATTTCAACCCATTTAAAGTCATAACTAGGAAATACAGTTCTAGAAAATACAATTGTAAAAGTTTTATAGTATTGACCCCCCAGTTGTCACTTTTAAGTTTAGTGAATAAAATGAGAATGACTTATTTCTTCTGGCTGATTTATCATGCGCTGATTTTTTTTGTACAGAGTCCCAAGAAGCTTCTAAATTCGATTCGATTCGAAATTATCCCGATGATTTGATTAAATTCAAGGTGAGTCGTACTGATTCGGAAACTTTCGAATCGTTGAGATGTTCGCAAAATCATACCAAGTGTCTCCTCTTGAACTCCTCTTCTATCGTCAGGTCTCCTGGTCAGGAGACCTGACGATAGAAGAAGAGTTCAAGGAGCTTCCTCTTCGGAAACTTCTTTGATTCCTATCACATTAGGTCCCCCAAAGGGAAGTTGGGTATTATAAACACAAATTTTCGTCCACTTGGCCTTTATCAAGCGGAAAATATATAAATGGTTGCTCACTCTGTAAAGTAAAAGTCCAAGTGGCCTAATATTTGTGGATAATAGAGTGATGATATTGTTTTTATCAAATAAATGGACATTTAGTCGAACAATAAAAGTCTTGGATAAATGTTTGCTTTATTCACCTAGTATCAGCTGCTATTAAGGTGATAAATTTTCTCTGTAAGTTTAACACTGAAAGAATTTATTCCTGTAGTAGAGACGGACTTGTTGATCTCTGACCTCTACCGCATTCGTGTTGTCATGGCCTGTTTTACGTTTGTGGGGACAAAATGAACCGACGTTTATCAAACTGACCGTCGCGGAAATGTTTAGTTTTAGAATATATGACACATTTCAACTCTGTCTAATAATAAAACGAACAACAATTAACAAAGAAAACACAAAGTAAATCAATTGAAACCAAGTGTTGAAAAGCATACAAGTTCGATTGTGATAGGCGGGACATGATGAGTGACGTTCCATTTTCCAAATTAGGAAAGTGTAAATAAACAAATGCATGTGTCGTCTGCTTTGTTTATAAAACTCAAGTTGGATCGACAACGAAAAAACAAAAATAAATAACGAAAATAAAAAAGATAAACATTGTTCATTTAATAAGTATTTTTGCAACTTTAGCTGAAGTTTGTAGTGGAATTATTTTTAGACATATATGTATCACTGCGCTTTGTTTATATTTGGCAGTTTTGCTTGTCGATCGAATTGGACCAATGGCTCCTCACTTCTCGCAGTGTTTTGCAGCCAGTAGCAGCACAATTTCCCCGCGACTGCCCTGTAAATGATTTATGGGATAAACAAAATAAACGTATAGTGTTTTCAAGTAAAATATTTGTTCTACTCGTAGGACTAAGAATGAAACTGACTCGCCAAAGGCTCGTCGGTTTCATTCTTAATCCTACTCGTGGAATAATTTTTTTACTTGAAAACACTATACGTTTATTCTATATGTAATAATTTAATTCCGTTCAGGAATATTCCACTTTTTTGTCTGATTTGCCAAAATAGAAGAGTTGTCGTTAAAAACAATACATGAGTGAACACCACCAATATTACAGTTGCAAGAAGGTGAAATATTTAGGCCGACAACTTGGAGAGCTATGGAATTAGGATCGAGGTTCGATTTGATTCTAAATTGCCCTCCAGATTTGATTGGAGATTCACCTCGATCCCAAATTTGGGATTTGTAGGGTCCTTCTTGTACATATAGAATTTATCAGGTTCTTCAAATGACCAAGTTGTCATGTTTGTGCCACATTGTCCATTTAGGCATTGCTTGTCTTTACGAATTGAGAGAATCAAGAGAAAAAAATAATAAAACATCTTTTTGTAGGTCATACTCCTGCTAATAACAGCAAAGATAGGATCATTGTTGGTGTACTTGGCACTGGTGGCACTGTTGCAGTAATTTTGCTTCTTTTTCTCGCTTTCGTAAAAGTAAGGAAACAACGGGGGAAGAGCCAGTGCTGTGAAAAAGGTATGCATATGTAACGTCAGAAAGTAAAACAACTTGAGGTCGACTGTGGTCGCCAGGCTTAGAAAGTCATACAATGAAAGGCATTCACCGCCGTTTGATCATCCAGCAAAGCAGCCGTGCGAATAAAGCTCACCCCATCTCAGCAGTTGTTTGTAACTCCGATACGTCTATTATATCCGGCGTGACAGAACTGGAGGTCCAAAGAGAACATTACCCGCTCACCTTTAAACTCGCGTGGCTAAGGCCGTTCTCCGTCCACTTTACCTTATATTCATAATTAAAAACTTTCAGCGTTTTGCTGGGATCAATACACGAGATAGAATCGTGTCTCTGTGTGGGAGAATTTTGCGACAGATAATTTTCGCACGCTGTCGAAGTGTTAAAAGAAGCACATGCTTAATACTTATGTAAAAAATTTCCTCATGATACTGGTGTCGGTATCAGCATGCCCAGGTCACCATTTATCCTCAGCCTAACACACATGAAGTTTACTTTGTTCATACCGATTATTTCACATTATGTTCCGATAAGACTAAATACGTTTACGGTTCCAGGAGAATACGATACCTTTCGACGTTACCACTCGAAACTGAAATGAGGGTGCCCGTTTCGCAATTATTTCATCAACGGAGTGGCATGCAAACGGCTTCATTTTTCTAGATTTTTCACACGTGCAGCAGACGATGTTTCAAATAAAGTGTTGTTTAAAATACAAATCACTTTACGATTTGAATTGACGATAACATGTTCTAAGGTTAGCGGCTCAGAACTTATGTTTAACCTCGACGCACCGAGTTTCGGTTGAACATAAGCTCCGACCCTCAAACCTCAGGCCATGTTACCGTCAATTCATCACAATAATTTATGTTTCCCCTATTTAGAGCTATATGTTTATGTGAATCTCAGTGCTTCTTCTGCACCACTAACTGCAGGGGGTACTCGTTGAAGTACTGAACATGATAACCAATGCGGCTTTCTCAGATTGATAATAGAGAAGATTATATAGATTTTACTACCCGGAAGGGGAGTGTCCAGATTGTGTACAGAAGTCGAAACCTCGTCTCAGACCCGAAGGACGAGTCGATAAATGGCATCGAGACGAGGTCGAGACTTAATACAAAATTTCCCCCTCCCTTCTCGAGTGATAGTGATCAATTTATCTAAACAATATACCCCTGAAAGGTGGTAACAGACTCGTTATTTAAACAAATAACTCTTCTATTGTGCGCAAGTGAAGGTTGTTGTCACTGGTGAGTTGTTATATTAAAAACAACGCCATTGTCATCGGAGTTTCCGTTTTAGATGGGTGAAAAATGGATTTCCGAATGTGCTTGACGTTGTTATTCATATTAACCCTTTATCCAACGTAACTGGAAATCGACCATAGCTTTTCACAAAAATCACCATTCAAATTTCACTATTTTTCATTTTTTGTTTCAAAAACATAGCATATAATTCTTCATTGGAACGACCGCTTGAGCTCGTTCCAATAAGGGGTCATAAGCTATGTTTTTGACGAAAATAAAAAATTGGTCTTCAAGAATTTTGTTTGCAAGTATCGTCTGCTTTTCGTGTTAGATAAAAGGTTAAGTCACTTAGCTTTATTGTCATAATTGGGATTGCTGAAACAGTGACCTCAGCTTGTGTACAAATTAAAATATTTGATTACTATTCTCACTTACTCACAATTTATTTACTCACAGTGTTATAACGCCATGTTGACTTCTGACGGCAGGTGTTTATTAGACGTCTTCCGGACACTGGTCGCTAGACAACTGGGATTCTGCAAGGCTCATTGTTCACATATGGAAAATTGTCACCATCGGCGCCATCTTCTGGGGCGGAGTTTGCTATTAATAAAAGGTGCTCAACAACAACCAAAAAAAAAAACCTCTCGAAGGTTCTCATTTTCTCGTTGCTTCGCAATCACGGACTGCTTTTTAAAGTATACCTTGATGTCTGTGAAAAATGAATGTTGATGATATGCACATTTTTCGCGACAATTCAAAATAAATATTTACAACATAGTTTTGTTATTATTGACAAAACAACCCCCCCCCCCCCCCCTAAAAAAAACCCAAAACAAAAAAAACAAAAACAAAAAGTGCTGAGATTGGAAAATTAATACAGTGTGGTTAGTTTCTGTGCTAGATAAACATCCTGACGTTTGATGAAGGGAAGGCTGTAACGCTGTGACTGTGGTCACGACGTAACCCCTTTAACATCACCAAATGCACCAGATTTGGAGGAGTTTCCGCCTTGATTGACTTGATGCCAGCATGGGGAAGGGTGGTAGTTTGAGTTGCGACATTTTTCGCTGACGTTCCAGGAATCCAGATTTTGATATAGAGATCAATGGTTGCGGGCGGTGTTTCAGTAATGGGCTATTTAGGCGTGATTATATGATAAATATGATTATTTGGTGATTAATTCCCAAATAATAAATGATGAAGGAATTCCCCTTTCAGGTAAAAGTGAAGTAAACAAATCGGTTATTTAAAATTTTATATAGAGAGTAATCGCTTGACTGGACTGGTTACGTGAAATAATTCATGAGGGGTGAGGGACGTTGTACAAACACAAGTGCGCGAATGTGCACGAGTGTTTTACAATATAGTCCCTTTCCGCGAATGAATTATTTCATGTAACCAGTCCAGTCAAGCGATTACTCTGTTTATTACTTTTCATTATTAACGATAATTATATTATTTAACCATTTACCTAACGTAACGGCCAAAAATGGCCAGCGCTATTCTCAAAACTCGCCAGTTAATTTCATTATTTTTTCATCTTTTTTCTCTGAAACATAGGTTATGACCCTTCATTGGAACGAGTGCGTTCCAATGAGAGGTCGTAACCTATGTTATTCAAGAATTGTTTTTGCAAGTGTCGTCTGCTTTTCATGTAAGGTAAGAGGTTAAAAAAACAAAAACACAATGAAGTCCCATTACATCCACGGCAAAGCGTCTTCGTTTGCGCGCACGGATACATGACACAATTGTTCATTGCCTAATTCACTTGTGAAATTATCGTTTATAATCAAACACGGAAATCCCAGTAAATTACACTTTGGAAAGTAATAAAATGGTTTATATCTTTACAGGACAAAAAGCACCAATTCTACAAAGAAAAAAAGTAGCTTTCATTTTCACAGAGGACCACACTTGCCACAAGGAACTCGTGAGACACTTGGCGGTATACATGCAACGATATTGTCACTGTGACGTATTTCATCCTGACTTTTACAAAAGTGAGAATCTTTCAAAAGGGCCAATCAAGTGGACACTGAGCGCTATTGATAGAGCCGACTTCACCTTCATTATCAACTCCGAAGCTGCATACAAACTATACATCGCATGGAAAGGAGGACAGACGTACAGTGCTCCAGTGGAGAGTCCCAAAGGAGATACCTTCACACCTGCAATAAGTAAGATATTTCACAAAATTAGCCAACGTCCTGACTACAGAACAAATATTATGATTTCTTTTGATCACACCAAGGAAATGCACACTTTATCTGGAGAGTTGACTCAAGGTTTGAAGTATCAACTCATGAAACACATGAAAGAACTGCTTTGTCATATTCATGATTTCGATTCTTTTCAAGATGGTCTTGACCTCGCAGCCTTACCAGTGAATGTAAACTACAGAGATACCAGAGAGGGCCAAACATTGATAGAAGCTATGGATAAAGCGCGGAAGTTTCAGATTGAAAATCCATATTTTTTTCAAAACACTTTTGGTGACCCTGTACATAAATCTCATTTAGATTCTGGATTCAGCCCAGATTCCGTAGAATATCCACATATAGAAGATTTAGAAACCTTTCGTTCTAAATGTCAGGCACAGCTCTTAGACAGGGTGGGTATCTTGAGTTCCAATAATGTGAATAATCTGGACATGATGAGCATTGAAACTGAAGATGAAGTCAGCTTTTATCCTCCATCAGACTTTGATGATGAAATGATTTGTCAGATCGTCCACCCATACATGGCTGGACCCAATTCTTTAGGATCTGAAGCGTACAGCAAACAGTTTCAACAACAGAATGGTGATGAATCACAAGGATATGAATCTGAGCGTGAAGTCGACTTTTATGAACTTGAACCGCCCTCAGCATTCGAGTTTGATACAGCTACCAACACAATTAGTGCTCAGATTGTACAAATGAACAAGCGGTATTTTTGTCCACAAAGAGTCATCCATTTCAGCCAACATCAAGGTTTTAAGGACATCACGCTGGGTGAGAATGAAGAATGCATTACAATTGGAGGAGTAAGCGTGTAGCCCAACAAAGTTCGTCAGACACAGCGGCGTAGATAGGAGAAGGGGTGGGGGGTGGGGTGGGGGTGGTGGCTGGCGGCTGGCCCAATAAAAAGACATTTGCCCATTGCAACTTTCACACAAAATTGAGCTCCAAAATGGTCTCCAATATAGGGGCTACGCAAGCTACAAATGCATCAAATTCGTTCTTAGAGCACTACATTTCTAAATTTTGCAAAGTGGGAGGAAGAGGCAACGACCGGAAGGTCCTAGTTAGGACTTGGGGAGGCACCCGAAACCCCAACACAACGGCCATTCAAATATCATCTTTGCTCTCCTCAAAACTGGCAATGGGCACCCCATTATAGAATCCTGGCTACGCACCTGGTCAGAATTAACTTTAAGACCAAGGACTGTGTTCAAAAATATTGTAAAACTTGCTTGCGAATCCTTGTAAAATAAATAAGCTCAACTACCAAGCATGTACTTACAGTTTGGACATGGTAAGCTGCGGTTCAGCCACCAAGAAGGTGAACATTATCTTATACCCTTAGTTAGGCTCTCAGCACAGCCTCTAACAAAGGCTGTCGTAAGGCAAAACAAGCCTGATGAGCATCCCTTTACTTCCTGTTTTGCAAGTATATAGCAAAGTTTTTGTTTCCTAATATTGGCATAATATGTCAACATTATGGCAATACAATGGTACTGTTAATGCAATAATTTGCCGAAGGACGTAGCTAGGAAAAAGAGGTGTGTGACGAAATCTGTCCCCATATGAAGTTATGACCAGGCTAAAATCTGGAGTCTAAAATACTAGGTTAAGTCAGATACTTTGAGAATAAGGGATTTATAAATTAATGAATTGATGGATCAATACATTAAGATGTTTTTCACTCATACAATCCATTACAATCCCCATTTGATTAATACAAGAATCTACATGTTATTTTAGGGTACCTTACATATATGAAACTGCATGTTGATCGCACCGAGATGTGCTTTTGTGTTTGTACACATTGTGCCACAATGTGTACACATCGCATGCTGCACATAGGCACATACGATGAAGAAGAGATTCTAGGTGGATATTTAGAAAGGGATTCCAGATTCCATGGAACGTAGGGCTGGTGTTTGGTGAAATGTGCTTGTTTGCTGGTACAAATTGTGTTACAGTGTGTACAGTTTACAGATATGTAATATGAGGCTAGTGCACATTGTGTCACAAGGGGTACACATTGCAGATATATGCTTGTGTGTTAATGCACAATGTGCGCACACCGCATAGGCACATACGGTTGTTGTTTTGACGACACTTATAACATAGTGATGTACTATTGGATGATATCTATTGGAAGATACATTTTGGAGGATATCTTTTGGGGAATAGCTGTATAAACCTGTAGATTCCACAACCGGGTACTTCGCGCTACAACCGGGTACTTCTGTGGGAAAGGTATAAAAAGGGTGTGAGGTCGGCTTTAAGCTCATTTGTGTCCCGACCGTTGTCGGGTGGAGACATGCGGAATTATCGGTTCTGTTGATAATGTGCCAAAATGTATCCTCCAATAGATTTCCTCTAATCTCAGCTATATCATTTGTAATTGTCTTGTGCTACTCAGATCAGCAGAGACAGGTGAAACTCAATGAAAATGGGACTGGGGGCAGGGGCGCCGAGAGCGAGGTCGGGCCCTGGGGCAATATGTAGAGCGGGCGTTGCGGGCCTTGTGAGCGCCGAAGGCGCGAAACGATAAGCGGGGTTTCTGGGGTCCTCCCCCAGAAATTCACTTTTTAAATTAGTGTTAGGAGAAGCATTCTCCTGAAGTTTCTTAACAATATCTACTCAATTATTTCCTAACAATTTGGGTAATTTATTTTTCTGTGTGTATAGTGAATTTTTCTCCAAAGTTAATCGTGACCACCACGTTGCAGGAAAGACCGATGGAAAACCAACAAACAAGAATAAGTGTTTTTTTTATATGAATGGAACCTGGTCCATAATGCAACAACGTACTCTTGCCACCTCCACCAGCGTCGGGGGCCCGTTCCAAAAGCCTTTCCACGACTTTGAGCTCAGAATATCGATAGGTAAGCCTACATTGTTTTACAACACCAAAAACTCCGGGCCCGGGGCAGTTTTCCCCTTACGCCCTCTCGGCGCTAGTTACTGGGGATGGGCACAAGTATTCAAGATACACCGTTCCTACACGGTTCGTCCCAATGGGAAACAATCGAAAGGTGGATCCACAGATATACCGTTGCCGTGATTCTCAAGTAATTACCCCCCCCCCCCCCCCCAAAAAAAAAAACAAACTAAAAAAAAAAACAAACAAACTCAAAACAAACCAAACATCTGCTAATCTCATTTAGCGGGGGGTGTATGTAACGACCTGGTCTTGATTCGGTATACTTCTGCTTCAAAAGTCTTCCAAACCGAAGGCTTGCCTTTGAGATGCAAGTTGGCTGAAGAGGAAGAAATAGACCGATTCCGTTGAGGGTGCAATGTGCCATTCAAGGGGAACTAACATTGTTTACATTTGAAATGAATACATTATGATTATGCCTGAATGTGCATACATCTGATATTTTTCAACTCCCTTTGTGATCATGTAGCATATTTGCGAAAAAGAAGGGTGGGTGTGTCGGAAGATTGGAAGGACACATGTCCCCTATACCTCCAACCCCCATTTCCCCCGATCCAATAGATAAACGACTTGTGCTGCCTGGCAAAGTTTGTGAATTCGAATGAGATCCCGACTACTTTGTGAATTTGAATAAATTTCATTGTACTCCTGCCAATATTTATTTTTATCATATGACTCGTCCGTTTTGTTCACTTTAAAACATTTGATATTTTGTTTTCATATTAATCAGTGATAAATAAAGCCTTCCGTCAATTTCATTGGTCAATTTCAAATCTAGACAATTTGATTGGCTAAACAAAATACAACTGGGTCACATTTGCATAATTTCAGTAGGGAGAATTTACGTTATCTGTCCTATTTAGGGTGGGTTATATTGTATTAATTTTTTACCTACAAGAAAAACGCCAATCATTTTTTTTTATATTTTCACTTTTTGCTTCCAAAACATAGGTTATGACCCCTCATTGGAACGAGCTCGACGAGCTCGTTCCAATGAGGGGTCATAACCTATGTTTTGGAAGCAAAAAATGAAAATTTTCAGTTATACGAGTATGTTTTTCCAAGTGCCGTCTGCAACTCAAGTTAGGTGATGGGTTAAAAAGTCATACTAAGTGGCTCATTTGTGCGTGTGTGTGTCATACGATAAATAGAATATGAAATGAGTGTTTTTCTCATATAATATTTATGAAACTCGTCCGAATTTTCCGTTTGGGCTCGCCAAAACGGAAAATTCTTAGACTCGTTGCATAAATATTATATGAGAAAAACACTCATTCCATATCCTCTATATTCATAATACCTGAATAGTTCTGAGAGCGCGGTGGCTCATTGGTTAGAACATTTGAAGTGAAACCGAAAAGTCAACGGTTGAGTCTGATCCGCACCATCTGCGTCGTGTACTTGGGCAAAACACGTAACCCTTTGAACTCGTAAGACCGATTTTTCGGTCCAAGGCATAATTTTCTCCCCAGTTTTGTCTTATTATAAGAGGTCTATACACGGGGCATTGGTGATAAAATAATAACTAATAAATAATAATAGTTATTGTTTTATCCTCCCTCTATATTGATATTGGACTGACCCATCTCACCATAAGTGTACCCAAAGGCGATAAACATTTAAGAAAACGAGGGTTCAAAGTATTAATCCCGTTCGACCGTACAGGGGCGGGATGGCGATGTGTACTAAGGTGTATTGAACGTCGATGGTGATGCCTTCACACCTACTAACCTGCATGTTCCAGATTAATAAGTTGGAGAGCCTGACAGATGCCCACATTACTCAGTAGCTCTCTCCGAGTACTAGTCCATCTTTTTCCATTCGTAAAACTGTCCGACTCAATGTGACCCTAGGTGAAAGTGCCGTTAAACCCCACTAAAGAAACCAAGAAATGGAAAGAGTTTGATGATAACTGTTTAACAATTATACGACTTTGAATGGAATGGTCGAGTATACGCGGGATACGATCACGCCCCTAACAGAACCCGTAAAAGAACTGATCGAGCAGGAGAACGAGTATACTTGTCAAGGAAGGGTGTTGTCGGGTCAGCACAAAATTATTGAAGACCTCCAACAGACACCCTCTCTAGGATTACAATTGGAATTGACCGATCCAGAGACCGACTATACATGTCAATGAGAGCCGTCAGTCAGTTCGCATTGCAAAAACATCCTACGTGGCGGAATCTACATTCAATTGGGGTTCATATTCACTTAACTCAGTTGATTTGGGCTAATTTTAACCCCATTGATTTTAGAGTATATCTGCCTGAAGCCTACTGAATAACTCCCAACAGATCTCCAGGACGGAGTGCGAACTTGGTTTCGCCTGCCCTTTTGATACCACTGCATGCTCTTCTGCTCCCTCTTTCCGGATTTTGGATGTGGAATGAGGTGAGGTTTTATACAGAACATAGTCGCAAGGTGTTACCAAACCCCACATCTTCCCCGTTTGCTGTACTGCTTGTGATTCTATATCAGAGAGTGTGTCACTCTTGAAATAAACTGTTTGAAGTTCTCTCTTTAAGAGCTGTTTATATTGTTTGAGTTATTTGACATGCATATTCTGCCATGATGTAACATGCTAAGTTCATTAGAGTCTGGGCCTCTCCGATAACTGTTTGTATGTTAGAAATATTCTATTAAAAAAAGTAGGGGATATTTGATAAAAGTGAAGTATAAGAAGAAATATATACTACTCAAAGTTTGCTAAGCACCAAATATTTGACACATCATTGTGAAATTTGCTTGTGACATATTTGCGATATTGTTGGTGGATATGATTGAGGAATGTATTGAGATGGTCCCCAATGTTTACATTAGCTCTCTTGACAGGCAGACTTTTCGTGACAGTCATGGAAAGCATGCACCCCTTGATTTTCATCTACATGTACATGTGTAGGGCATTCAGTCTTCATTTCAACACAAACCCCTGTGATTTGATGATTGAATATGGCAAATGCAAATGTAAGAAGACATTTGTCTGAAGCAGAAATGTGACGGGCTGTAGAGATGGTGGAGAAAGGAGCTACCCATAGTCAGGTTGGTGAAGCCCTTGGTGTGCACCATACGGTGCTCACCAGAGCCTGGGAAAGATTTCAGCAGTATGACACACCAGTAAGACGGCATGGTGGTGGCAGAGACAGGGCAACATCTGCAGCTGAAGACCGGTTTTTGATTATTCAGGCCCGTAGGAACCGCTTTGCCACAGCAACCCAGCTTCGCAGTGACCTTCAGAATGCATCCGGGTTAAATGTTTCGACGCAGACTATCCGGGCAAGGTTGCACGAAGGTGGTCTCCGATAGAGAAGACCATGTATTCGCATTCCGCTCTCCCAGAACCACTGCCAGGCACGATGTGAATGGGCCATGGACCACGTTGGATGGACGAAAGAAGATTGGCGACCTGTCCTTTTTACAGATGAGTCAAGGTACTGCCTAGACCACATAGATAGGCGTTCTAGGGTATGGAGAAGACCAGGAGAGCAATTCCATGCAGCCAACATTGCTAAGCATGACCGCTATGGTGGAGGGTCAATCATGGTCTGGGGCGGCATCAGTAGGGATGGACGTACATAGCTCTGTGTCCTTGAACGTGGTACATTAACTACACCGCGGAATATTGATGATCCTGGATGTCCAGTGCAGATTCTATGCAGGGGCAGTGGGTGATAGATTCATTCTGGTGGACGATAATGCCCGTCCTCATGTTGCCCATGCTGTCGGGGAGTACCGACAGAGGAAGGGGATTGAGCGTATGGACTGGCCAGCAAGATCCCCTGACCTCAATCCAATCGAACATGTCTGGAATGAGTTGCAGCTTGCACTTTCAGCCCGTCCAGTCCAGCCAAGAAATGTTCAGGAGCTTGGTGCCATGCTGGTCCAAGAATGGAACAACATCCCACAAAGGACCACCAGGAACCTGATTGGTAGTATGAGAAGGCGTTGTCAAGCTGTAATTGACAGAAATGGATCTCATACTCGATATTTAACCCATGCCAGTTCGCTTCGTCAACTTTTTGTTAAACTGGAAAATTTCCTCTTTTACCAATAATATCCATTCTCAATGGTTATCGTATTCAAACGCGAAAAAATAATCTCAAACACAAATAAAATCTTAATTTCTGTACTTAAATCATTAAAGATATAATTAAATAAAAAATATATACACTTTTCATTACAATATTTCAACTAAAATGTAAAACAGGTAGTTGGATATACTTGGTGCTTAGCAAACTATGAGTAGTATATTTTTATTTTCATCAAAAAGACAGTTGAGGCATTGCACTGTGACATCTGGTGAATGACTTCAGCGATAATTGAGTGTCAGACAAGCACGCATTCCACGCACTGAGCTGTAGAAGACATGGACGGTCAGTCAGAGAATTTACCACATTCAGTTCAAGACCTCAGTACCTTCTAAATCCTCCTCGGATCGCGAGACAAGCGCGAATCCGACGTGGGATACTCCTCACCAAACGTCGAATATCAGCTTTACTGATGTTATTCCATTCTCCCCGCAGTGCAGTGGCGAGCTTCTGGACATTGGTAGGGGGTTGTTGGCGTTGTCGTAGGCGCCTGCCAAGCATGATCCAGACGTGTTCGGTTGGTGAAAGGTCTGGAAATGTGCTGGCCAAGAAAGTGTAGTGATGTTCTGCTCCTGGGGAAACTATGTAGCGACACGGACTGTGTGTGCTCTTGCATTGTCATCTCGGAAAATGAATCGACGGCCGTGACGTCGCGCAAATAGCACCACATGAGCTGCTAGCATGTTGTCACGGTGGTACTACCATCTGACATGCCCTTGGATGACATGTAATGGTGTTCTGCTTGTCATGGTTATGCCTCCCCACACCTTAACCGATCCACCACCAAAACGATCGTGCTGCCTAACGGCTACGTCATGGTATCGTCCGTTCCGCCTCCGCCTCACTCTGTTCCGCCTGTCGAGGAAGGGAAGAGTGAACCTCCATTCGTCGGAAAATATGACGTTGCTCCACCGACAATTGTCCCAGCACTGTCGTGCTCCACACCAGTTACGCCTTGCTGCGATGTGATTAGATTAGATTAGATTAGATTCTTTATTTACAGTATACTTGAAAAAACAGTTACAGTTATATAGTACAAGTAGTGTTGATGTGTATACTGAGGGAGATAACATAGCCAGATTGGCTGTCTACCTGTTACCCCCCTTGGAATTGCAGACAGACTATGACCAAAAAATTATTTGTAGCAGATTACATGCAACTGATATATGATGAGAGAGCATGGATAATTTCATAGCTGGGGACATGCTACTTCAATATACAGGTTCCGTCCTACACTTCCACCTACACATATACCGGCTGGAGACTGGTGGTTTCAAATTGAAAGGCAACCTGCTTATCGTAACTGTGATGTTCAGTCAAACGTGGAATTATTAGAGGTCGTCGAGCGTACAAATTCCAGCTGTGTAGGCGATTCCGAATAGTCTGACCACTGACTCACGCATCTGTCGCTAGGTGCAGCTGCTGTCGAATTCCTGAGGCACTTTGATGGCGGTTACGTAATGCTGTGGTTAGGATGAAACGATTCTGGTTAGCAGTTGTCGCCCTTGGACGACCTGACCGATGTCTGTCATCAGCATTGCCTGTCTGACTGTAGCGTGACCACAACCTGCTAATCACCGATTTAGTAACGTTGAGAATTTGAGCCACTGCAGTCTGTCTGTTGCCAGCTTCCATCATGTCAACGGCAAGTAAACGTTCGCCACGTGTCAGTCTTCCCATACCTCAAAAGTATACAGAAACTATTCCTTGAACGAGTTTGTACCAAAAAACGAACGATGAGACCTCCGAAAAAGCCCGACCAATACAAATGAAAATTTCAAAACGTACCCCACAGACATATCCACAGACGTTAACGCGGCGCTCATGCGAAAAACCTGCAGGATGTTTTCGTGGGCCGGTGATATTCATGATCCACACTAAACTTAGTAACATATTGATGTGTCCAATCACGCGTATCCAATACATTTTCCGAAAATATCAACATCAGTTTGAATATCCCCTACGTTTTTTTTAATACCTGATTCGATTCGACCCGAACTTTGAGATTCGCAAGGCCCTACTTCAAACTCGCATAGTTAGGGGTCGTACAACCCAATTGTAGTCCAATTTTAGGACATTTCTACAAAGTCTTAAAAAATGGCCAGAAACAAATAAGCCCTGTAAATTATATACCAAAATGTTTGGAAAGAAACATAGAACAGATGGAAACTGAAATTTGTCGTAGTACTGCTTTCATGTGGTTGGCCTCACTGCTTGAAAACCTACTGTGTCACAAGTAAGAGGCCAAAATTTTGACATTAAAATACTTTAAAATAACTAAATAGTGGTATTTTGCAATCCTTCTAGGGCAGACTCGGAGAAATCTTTTTTTGTCATTTTTTGCAAAGAATGAGCAGTAAGACTAATTCCAATCCATGGTATCTACAATTCCCAAATACTGTCATGTTCTCTTGTTTTTTGGTTTTGATGAAGAAAGATCAACAGGCGTAAACTCTAAACAGTTGAGAGCAACTCGTATAGAGGAACAATTGACTTCATCAGTGAAAAATCAAGAATGTGCAATGTGAACATTTTGTAATAATAACATTGTTAATGTTGTTATACGTTTTGGGTCCAAATACTCAATTCCCATTGGTCAGCTGGATGAAAACGTCATGACCAAATGTAATTCATTTTCCAATCAATACATTTGGTCGAACTTTGACCTCCCATTTACGGTAGAGCGCAGTTGACAGGATGTAATTCGGGCGGTGTTTGGGCGGGTTTGTAACTTTTAGCGCCTCTCGCAGTGATCAGTGATAAAAGTTTACTGATATGTTAAATAAATTGTTTTGAACATTCCACGTTTCGTTGCCAAAGACGGCAATTTGACAAATTTGGGTCAATGCCGAAAATCGGCGCTCAACTCAGAGTTGTGCGCTTTGTCTTTTGTGTGAGGGTGGTTTTCGCCTCGTTCGTTCGTACATGTTTTATTTCGTCTTTCTACTTTGTTGTTTGGTAAAAAGAAGTTTAAACAGTTACAGAATGTAATTATAAGAATTGAATGCAATTTTTATAATCTTTATTGGAGTATGAACGTGTGGGAATGGGTACAAATTGTATGAATCCCGGGATTCACACAATTTGTACCCATTCCCACACGTTCATACTCCAATAAAGATTATAAAAATTTCATTCAGTTCTTAAGTAATTATTCCTTATAATTCCGTTGAAGATAGTTTAATATTCTTGTCAAACTCACAAAAATGATTTTATTGATAAACTAAGGGAAAAACTGTCCTAATTCTTTTTCATTTTGTATTATGTGGGTCATTTCCGGTGTTTAGTTATGACAACTCCCATTGGAATGCTTAACTGAAGTAAACTTTGGCAACAAAGATTGGAAAAGCTATCAAAAGTCGCACATTAAGAAAATTTGTATCAACCAACGGATTTGGTTTTGAGTGTGTGAATGGTGAATGTTCATTCTAAATGTTTTATTTTGCATAATTTGTTTTCAAACTATCGTAATAGTAGTATGTTTCTGGGAATGTTGACTGTTACCAGAACCGGTCGATTTTATAACAATACTAGCTTATTTGTTGATTGAATCCAATTTGGTAGGCAGTCAATCAAAGGCGTGAACAAAACCGCGATTATTTCGGTTAAAGAGTTCACTCACCTGTAATCCATAAGCGTTCGGGCGTCATTTCGGTAATCTAACAGGAGGGAATGAATGTTTATGCTGCCTATACATGGTGACAACCGAGTGGTACTAGTTTCTTATTACAAGGTTTTTGATGGTAACGGCGATAAGATCGATATTGATCAATTTGACACTAAACATAAAATTTTATGTTGCAAAATTTCACTGTAGATCGACAGGTAACCCTTTGCAGCTTCGGTACGTAATATTACGTACGAAAGTAGCCAAGCGTTGCGACTATGGTACATAATATTACGAACTCTGACTTTGAACCCGAGCGATCGCTTTTTCGTCCAGGAACATGATACTTCATAATTTCATTAAATACGGTTGATGCTAAGTGCATGTGTGTGGCAGACCAATCAATATTTTCAACGAGCAGCCACAAGGCAGCCACGAGTTGCTCTGAATAATATAATGAATATGGACCCTCCCTGTTGAACTGATATGGCAGATACCACCAGGGTTCAAAGGGCTAAGATTGCGTTTGACGTCGCCGAAACCCGATTCTTCGTGACGTTAAAACGTCACGATAACCGTAGTCGGAATGGGTTAAAAGACAAAACATGAACTTCTGTGATCAGTATAGTTCGGCCTTCAATCAAATGATATTTCCATTCAAACACAGTTATTACGATTACCATTAATATGTGTGTGATTATAATTTTGTTTTCAAACTTAATTATCTGGTTTTATATTTTAGGTATCGGCAACGACAAAATTATAATATTAAGAAACAGAGGTGTAGTGGTCCATTTTTAAAAAAAATCACATCCCTGGATAAGGAAATTGAAAAGTTGTCCTGCAATTTCGACTTTATCTCGCAATAATTGCATTGTCAGAGCAACTTTTCTCTGTGAAGGTATTGAATGTTTTCAACTGAATCACCTTGCAGATTTGAGAAGAATGTGATCGCGTCTGCAATTCTCAGATCTTTGAAACCATTTTTTGCCCAAGCTTACGATTTGCTTTATTTGGTTAAAAACCGTTATGAGACCGATTCTCTCGTGAAAATTTCAAGTGGAAGCTTATTTCATTTTTGTGCATTTTCTTTGGGATCTTTGTAATACATCGGGGATACTCTAGTCATTAATTAAACCTTTTTTCTGTTCATGTATTTTCAGGCAAAATAATGGGCTAAAGTATTTCTTTTTTATCTTTTTATAACACAATGAACCGAAAAAAAACGCATTTAGGCCCGTCCTAAACCTGAGCCCCCAATGTCAGTCTTAAAATTACTTTGCACAGTGTGAATGGAAAAGAACCATTGCACGGTTATATTGTTTCAAAATGAAAAGTAATTAATATTTATCTCATCCTATTAAAAAGTCTTTCAAAATAAAATTTAATAAACAATGAAATCCTTATCATGCTTTTTGTTGCGTGTTCATTGTTTTTATACGCAATAGGAGATCGTCTGCTTTCATAGTTTTACCCAATTCAAACGTAAACAATGATCGGTCATAATAATTACGTGAACAAAACTTTCCAATTTCCAAATAGCCTGAAACTGTGTTTTCAATTTCTCAGGAAATGGTCAAAATCAGAATTATATTTAACTCAGTGTCGCGTTGAATGACAGCACTCTCCCGTCAAATGGAAAAGGAGATTGAAGTTGCGTATGGGCGTGGTCTATGACGTTTCTTTTAACTTACACAGTTCATTGGTCAATAAAATTGTTAATGACACAAGAACAAGCTTCAGTGAAATGTATCGTTATTTCAAACATAATTTTATAAAACTATGCCCTTTTCATTCAGTATCACCAGGAAGCATGATGCGACCTGTTTTTTTTTATTTCAACTCCACAAAGTAGAGACTGTTTAAATCCATGGCCCCTCAAGTTTAATTATAACGAATGATTGTTTGTTTCCATTTCTTGAGTTATAAACCCCCAAAAACAAAGGCCAAACACAGCGTAAATGGGCCCATTTACACAGTTTGGCCTTTGTTTTTTGGGGTTCATAACTCAAGAAATAGAAACAAACAAACAATCATTCCTTGTATATAATATGCCTTTATTTACTTCCTTTATCAGTATTTTGTGGCACTGGGGAAAATTTCAAAAAGTTTCCAAAACTTTTGTTAAACGACTACTTAAATCAAACACTTCAACCAAACGTTTGAAATGACATGGAATAATTCCGACCAAATCTTTCACACATATGGAACTTTGCCTGGAATTTAACATGTTCAGTATTATCCCCTTCCTCTTTAATATACGATACAAAGTGAAGAAATAGTACTCAGCTTTTGATTTTTTATAGAAACAGGAATCGAAGATTGAAAAGCTGATTCAATAAGCTATGTAGACCACAGTTTTCTCAGTAATAGGGAGCACGGTGGCTCATTGGCTAGGGCGTTGAACTTTACACCGGAAGGTCTACGGTTCGATCCTGATCAGAGCTAACTGCGTTGTGTCCTTGGGCAAGACACTTAATTCCGACTGCTTATGTGGGGGCACGGTGGCGCTGTGCACTGAGGCGTCGATGGTGCATTTGCCTTCAACCGCTGCAAGCGCTGCTCTGAATAATTATATAAACATATAATGTAAGTGGGGCGCATTGACTCTAGCACTAACACAATTAACCTTTGAAGGTCTAATGTCAACTTCCGTTTAATCTTGTGTCCTCAGAACAAGTCACCTAAAATGCAAACTTCGGCTAAACCTACAGGTTACAATCAAAGCACCCGGGCAGTGGTTTGCAATTAAATTTTTGCTGGCTATTCAAGCGATCAAGGTTTGATATAAAATTCACAGAAATCCACAGAGCATACGGCAGTGTGTGTGTGTGTTTGTTTGTGTGTTGTGTGTGTGTGTGTGTGTGTGTGTGTGTGTGTGTGTGTGTGTGTGTGTGTGTGTGTGTGTGTGGTTCAATAGTTAGTAATGTCAAGTGTCAAACTACCAACACAGTTGGAGATTTTATGGCCTTTGTAAATTTCGTGGCATTTATATGCGGATGTATGACCGTTTCTAACAGACATTTATTTAATGCTTCCTAGCCATATTTCATGGGATTTGCAACTGGGGTCAATATTCCGCCTCTTCGGTGCAACAAAGTGCCATCTGCAATGCAAAAGCACTGCAGATAGCACCTTGTTCCACTCAAGTGACGAAATCCGACTATAATACCCAAAGGTCATATTTTGAACACAAGAGGGAGCAGTGAGGTGCAAATGTTTTTCTCAAAGGTTGAATTTTCGGCAATCGGTATGTGTCGGGGGCAGAGGGTACAATTGGAAATTCAGAGGATACTCCCCGAACCAAGACCCATTAGCCATGACCCTGATAGCTTGACATGACTTATGTTTTTATGGGCTATTCTGGAGTCAGTGTCGGGGGGGGGGGGGCGGGGAGGTGCTGAGCAGTATCCAGAGGGTGCGATATGACATGCCATATGCATTTCCCAAGGTCCAAAGGAGTGAGCTGGTAGTGGGACGGGGAGATGGTGTTCTGCCTGGAGTGAATGTCTGGAGCACTTCCCGAGAAAAAAATTTGAAAAATCTAGTGCTCTGAGAGCGAATCTGTGGTAAAATTTGCCTCCAACTGGAGGTAATTATCTGTGACAGGAAGACAAGGAAACTGTGGTGTGGACAGACATGCTAATGCCTGTATCGTTCTCACGAGGAACCGATTCTCAAATAGGTCTTATATTGGGCAAATGACTGGTGATTTTTAGAATTGCAGCCACAAGTCACCCAGGCTCCAAACATCAGATATGGTGTCAGTGGCCAAGCCACCAAATATCTGCATGTCAGTATTCTCTCTAAATCTTCCTCATGAATGACTTACATACTAGCATCGATGTGAAGAAGATCCATTCATTACTCAAGTGATCGTACGGAAACCTGGAAACCAAAATAAGTAAGGATGGAAGCTAGGACAAACGTCGGAGTCGTGTTTGTGTTTTATTTCCAAATGAACTATACTCTTCAAAAAGGATGGGGATATTTGATAAAAGTGAGATATATGAAGAAATATATTTATATTTTCATCAAAAAAGACAGTTGAGGCATCATTGCACTGTGACATCTGATGAATGATTTCAGTGATAGTTGGGTGTCTGACAACCACACATACCACGCACTTCGCTGTAGAAGACGTGGACGGTCAGTCAGAGAATTTACCACATTCAGTCCAAGACCTCAATACCTTCTAAATCCTCCTCGGTTGGCGAGACAAGCGCGGATCCGACGTGGCATACTCCTCACCAGACGTCCAATATCAGCTTGACTGATGTTATTCCATTCTTCTTGCAGTGCAGCGGCGAATTCTTGAGCATTAGTAGGGGGCTGTTGACGTTGTCGTAGGCGTCTGCCAAGCATATCACAGACATGCTCGATTGTTGAAAGTTCTGGACTTAGTGCTGGCCAAGGCAGTGTAGGGATATTCTGCTCCTGGGGGAACTCTGTAGCGACACGGGCCCTGTGTGATCTTGCATTGTCATCTTGGAAAATGAATCGACGGCCGTGATGTCGCGCAAATGGCACCACATAAACTGCTAACATGTTGTCACGGTAGTACTGCCCTGCGACACGCCCAAGGATGACATGTAATGCTGTTTTGCTTGTCATGGTTATGCCTCCCCATAACATAACCGACCCATTACCAAAACAATCGTGCTGCCTAACGGTTACGTCATGGTATCGTTCGTTCCGCCGCCACCGCCACACTCTGTTTCGCCCGTCATCGAAGTCGAGAGTGGACCTCGATTCATCAGAAAACATGACGTTGCTCCACCGACGATTGTCCCAGCGCTGTCGTGCACCACACCAATTACGCCTTGCTGCGAATTGACGTTCAGTCAAACGTGGAATTATTCGAGGTCGCCGAGAGTACAAATTCCAGCTGTGTAGGCGATTTCGGATAGTCTGGCCACTGACTCGCACATCTGTCGCTCGGTGCAGCTGCTGTCAATTTCTAAGGCACTTTGATGGCAGTTACGTAATGCTGTGGTTCGGATGAAACGATCCTGATTAGCAGTTGTCACCCTTAGTCGACCTGACGGAGGTCTGTCATCAACATTGCCAGTCTGACGGTAGCGTGACCACAACCTGCTGATCACCGATTGAATAACATTGAGAATTTGAGCCACTGCAGTCTGTACTATTGCCAGCTTCCAACATGCCAACGGCACGCAAACGTTTGTCACGTGTCAGTCTTCGCATACCTCAAAAGTTACGTTTCGACCAGAAACTATTGATGAACGAGTTTATACCAAGAAAAGAAGGATGAGAACTCCGAAAAAGCCCGTCCAGCACAAATGAAAATTTCAAAACGTACGCCACAGACGTTAACGCGGCGCTCGTGCGAAAAACCTTCACGAAGTTTTCGTGGGCGGTGACATTCATGATCCACACTAAACTTGGTATCATATTGATGTGTCCAATCTACTTTTTTGGAATAGTATATAATGAACGTTCCCAACACCAAACAGTGAATCGGTGTTTTTTGCCTGAATTTGGGTGTAATATGTGATAGATGGGTGAAAATAGTTGAAATGGGGTTTGAATTGGGGGTGGTCGTATTGAGATGTTGCCCCCCCCCCCCGGGGGTGGGGGTACTGTCACAGCCCCGTCACTGCCTGGAGTATCCCTCAAAGTGCGACATGCTTAATATAGATGCAGAAAAACAGTCCCAGCAAAAAAGACTGACTAAAACTTTATATAAATCAGTCAGAAGACTGAGAGTTTGAAAAATATTCAAAAAGTTTTAATACAGTCTAATAAAGTACAGCTTGAAAAAGATTTCCATTTTCTTTTTGACGTAGCAATCTATGAAATACCTCTTCTTTGGGTGGGTAACAGAAAACACTAAGAAATATAAACGGACAAAAATTCGCTGAAGTTTCCAAGATGGGTGATTGTTGCTATGGATTTTTTTTCTTTTTAAAAACTCTTTCTGAAGAAACGTATTTTCAAATGAATGAAATCTCTTCTCTCTTCATGGACTGATCCTGACTCCTTGTCAATGTCATAACCCAAATGGAGGCAAGCAAACCTCTCAACCTGTCGCTGACGTTGCGAGTTGCAATTACTCTCACATTCCCCTCAAATTAAAACCATGAGAAAGTAAAGAAAGACCACAGAACAGTGAATGATGTATTAAAGCTGGGCAGAAAATAAAATAAATAAATAAACTGCAAATTAAAAATGGTGGGGGTTCGAAGGTTCTTTCTTGATTCTTCAGCATTCGGGAAATATGTAAACATACGTTCTCGGTGATTTCCACTTAATTATTCACGCTGGCCAGAAAGTTTTTGGTCTCAAGCGGAATTTTTGTTTGGTGTCAAATTAACTTTTTTTCTGGTGGCAAATGAAAGACTTTAGTGCCAATTGGAATTTGATTGTAAATGAGAACAAAATAACCATATGTCGTCCTTTGAGTGCAACAAGGCGTCCATCTGCAATGCTAAAGCATTGCAGATGGCGCTTTGTTGCACTCAAAGTACAATGTTTTAATTTAGTATTAACTAGCTCTTTTTAGTTTAATAAAAAAACACAAATGATATTAATAATAAAAAAGTAAAAGGCATTTATTAACGTTTACAAAATATTTCATGATTATTATTTACTCACTGTTTATTCACTCCAAATGAACTAGTAGCAAATAATTTATTATCTTCTAGAAGGGATCGCGGTGGCTCAGGTTCCGCTCCACAATTTTTCAGGCTTTTCCAAATATGACATGCCATACACTCTTTTCAAATGCAAATATTCTGTAACTTAGTTATCTAACCCATTACATGTATTACATTTCCCAAATCCACAAAAACACATAACACTATCTGACTAAGTAGAAATAAACAATCTGAATGTGGGTGGAATTATTTATTGTCAAAGGCAAGAATTCAACCTGAAAAATTGTCTGAAAAATACCGAAACCAGTCATTTTCAGCCACCTAGCAGTCTCAAAAGCAGAATTTTCCCACCAACCCCACCTACCCACTCCTGGGGCAGAGCATCCCCTGTTTCTAAAATGCAAATTTTTTTTATATGTTTCCATCTCATTTTTTAGTTACCTGTCTGGTAACAAACCCGTGTAAAAATTACATTTGAAAAAATAGCCAATTTTTCGAAGCCACTGTTTCCCATAATTCATCTGGTAATTTACCATTTATGTATCAGACTCCAACTTTGGGACCAAAACTTCAAATTCTCTTGTCCAACATAAAACCTAATGTAATCATATATCTGATACTAAAAATATATCTCTATTTTACATGGCCTTAGTTTCAACATATGCCCTAAGTTTAGTATTTCACCCCTGTGCAATAGTGCGAAACTGCAGAGCGGAACCTCAGTGGTTACGGAATTGGATTCCAAAGCGAAAGGTCCAGGGTTCGATCCACACCAGGGGCAACAATGTTATGTCCTTAGGCAAGGCACATAAACCCGATTGCCCACTTGGGGACACGGTGGTGATGTGTACTAAAGCGTACTGAAGGTTGATTGTGCACTTTTCTTCAAACAATTGCTAACCCCGCTTGTGTGGAGTTAGTACTTTGGGGAGTCTCTCTCCGGGTACTCCGGCTTCACCAACCCGAAAAACTGTCCGACACTAGGTGATCTTGGCTGTCGAAAGTGTTATTGAACTCCAATAAATATATAAATAAATAAATAAATGAATGAAATTAAAGTGATAAACTGTTTAATTCTGTTCATCCAAAACAGAGGCATAATTATTCCTAAAGATTTCTTGACAAGTGTGAATACAGTATCGCCTGTGTCGTGAGACAGAGATTTTATCTAACAATCATGTAGATTCTGGTCTGAAAACCACGAGAAACGTTACGTATTCTGTGTCATGTAGACGCCCCATTCTGATTCCGTATCATATAGACGACTTGTTTCTGGGAACGCGACGGTTTATCATAACATGCGCATGAATACATTCTATGTGCGTTTCAGTGATCGATTCAGCTGATCGCTTACAAAACAAAACAAATTTCCTTACAGTAAGCGACAGGACTATTAATAGTCAATGACCACCCCCCCCCCCCCCCACCCTCACACAATAAATAGAAACTGCATAATAATTCAGAATTACACACTCGTAAATTCAAGAGTATCATCATAGGAAGTGACACTGAGAGTGAATAATCTGACAGCACCACTATGAAAATTGCGGAGACTGCGTTACTCATTGTTTGTTAGTGAGCACAACAATATAGTTCCATAATTTTTAAAAAAACTTTTCTCGCCCAACGTTATGTCCCAAACTGTATTAATAATTTAAGATTTAATCTATTTATGTGACAGAATTGTTAGATAAATGAATCATCATAATGATGTGCATGTCCTGTGATTTGCATCAGATTCTCGGTGGTGTCCAAAAATGGGATCACAACTTGCCGGCAAAGCCGGCTCGTTGAGATCCCATTCTGGACACCACCTCGAATCTAATACAAATCACAGGACATGCACATTAGCACGATAATCTGTTTGTATCGCAAAAGATTAAGACCCACTGAAATAATAAACCACTAGCCTTTGAGACCAACCAAAAAATATATTTTGGTGCCAAATGCTGTATTTTGGGTGCCAAACGAATTTGTTTAGTGAAATTGTCACCAGTGGGACCTGACAGTCTGAACACTGCTTCACTCCTTCCATGCGGCTGACGGATATTCCTTCCATGGACATGATTTCTCTTACCGCTGAAATAAGTATTGTTTAGGCACTTTGAAGCAAATTTGCCCCTTGTAAACTTAATGAACTTTTTCACCAAAGATTTCTGAAGTTAAATTTAAATGAATTTTCAAATCTAGTCATGGCTGCTTCAGTGGATTAAGAGATAAACGCAATATGTAGAACAAAAAGCCGCAATCTTCTGTAATTATCCCTTTACTCAACGCACACGATATCAAAGTTTGTTGTTTTAGCTTTTTTTCTCTTCCAATTTTTGAACAATTTAAAACAAAACCATTTCATGTTACTCCCTCGTTGCAACTAGCTCAACTAGCTCGTTCCAATGTGGATATAATAATAATATGTTTTTGTTAACATTTTTTTTTAAATTTTGTTTTTAACTAATCAATTTGTAAATTACTTGAATGGATGGCCGTTGCGTTGGGTGAAAGGTTAAAGCCAACTTGTTTCACTCAAATTTATCTATTTATTTCAAATTGCCGGATTACAAGTATTATCCAACTCCACAATCTCATGTTCATCAAGGTTTCACCACTAATATATTTTATCTGGATTGCTGGAACGCCCATTTGTCACATATAGAAAAGTGTATCAACCGCCGCTATCTTGGAAGGAGGGGGGGGGGGGGGGGGGGGGTTGTTGCTATAAACCAACAATGCTCGGCAAAAGACATTTTCTGGAAGGTTTTAAGTTTTCTGACGCCTTGCAATCGCCGATCGCATTTTAAAGAAAGTACTTTGATGTCTGCTGAGTGAAAATGAATATGCTGGCGATGTGCACATTTTTCGTGGAAATCCAAAGTGAATATTAACAGCATATTTCAATTCTTATTGATAAAAAACAAGTTCCTAGATTGGAAAGTTCATCCCATGTTAATTTATTGCTAGTCTTTTGTTTGATGCTTAATGATGTGAAAAGTGTTACCATGTGACTACAGGCACAGCATAACAGCTTTCACTTCAAAAAACGTCATCGATAGCGCATTAATTGACTTGACGCCATATTGGGAAGGGAAGCAGATTGGCCTGCGAAATTCTTCGCTGACTTTCCAGCAATCTAGATGCATCGAGATCAGAGGGGGTCACGTTAAATTTGTTTACACCAACTACACACGTAAGGTTGTTATTCAAAATGATCTACTACGATAAAACTCTGCAACTAAAAAAAATAGATTATTATATGTACAGTCAAAACTAGAAGTCCTGTCACGAAATGCGCACAAATAGCACGCTGATCTGCGCGTTAATGTACGCGTTATAGCCATAGTAAAGCTATCAAATTCTGTACATATGGCCTGTGCACAAGCAATGTTTCAGCCAATGGACCTCCGGGAAACCCGGAGGTCCATTGGCAGAAACATTGCATGTGCTTGCCATGAGTAACCAGGAGAACCTGCCGTGATTTGGATGCCATTCTATATGGCAATTGCGCGCAATTCCAACGCGCAATTCAGCCTAGATAAGCGCACTATTCGTGACAGGACTTCTAGTTTTAACTGTACGAGTATTCGGGAGCGTGTTGTCTCAGTGGCTACGGCAATGGACTTTAAACCGAAAGGTCCACAGTTCGATCCCCGCCAGGAGTAACTGCATTGTGTCCTTGGGCAAGGCTTTTAATCCCAATTGCTCACGTGGGGGCACGTAGCGCTGTATGCCAAGGCGTACTGCACGTTGATGGTGCCCTTGACCTCAACCACTGCTAACCCTGCTTGTGTGAAGTTAGTACGCTGAGGAGCCTGACAGATGCTCGCCGCTGCTCGGTGGCTCTCTTCGGGTTCTCCGGCTTCCTCCACCCGCGAAGCTGTCCGACTCGAGGTGACCGTGGATGTCGAAAGTGTCGTTAAACCCAAATAAATAAAGAAATAAATAATGAGCGAGTTTTCCTGAATGTCAACCAGAAAAAAAAAACAACCATGATATTGCTAAAACTCTAAAATAATTCAGTTCCTCAACCTTTCAACCCAGATGCGTAACGTTTTGCGTAAAACAGACCATGGGTAGACTATACAATAAACAACTAACTGAACAAGAGGATCACAGATAATTTATTCTTACAGCCCTATAGGGCTGTAGTAATATGTTATTACTCAGCCTCCCCACAAACACAAGAAAGACTAGCTCATTTCGCTACATACGCCATTGTATAAGATCCCATTAAGGGCGTCATGGTTGAAAGGTCTAAACGCTGATCCCTCCAATGGTGATACATTCCGCTTCCTCGGAACAAGGGGAAATATACTTATCAAAAGACTGAGGTGGGACAAAAGCGGTGTCTCTCACAAATGGATATCTTTCATTGATTTGTTGTATTTGAACACTGATCGTTCTGCTATTATTATCCAGTGCACTTATCGAATCTGGAGCATCAAAAAGATGACATATGTCATCAGGGGGTCCATATTCGAAAGATATATGATCGTTTTCAGACTGAAATTCTTTCGTGCTCCCCGTACAATGAGCGCCACTTGATGCAGGCAGACAGGGGAAGTACACGTGTTCCAGAGAGAGATCACTGAACTGTGATGAACTACAATAGCTTTGCGAATCTTCAGCGTCTATACTCAAGAAATCACTGTCATTCGAGGCATTTTCATTTTCTTCCTCGCAATCAGTAAACTGAAACTCACTTCTAGGAGAGTCAGTGTCAACGTCTTGTTTAGGTAATAAATAATCAGATTGAGTAGTGCACCCAAACTCCTGACAAGATTTGTAAACTGGATCACCAAATGTATCTCGAAAGCAGTGAGGATTCTGGGTCTGATGCTTTCTTGCCCTATCTATAGATTCTAATAATTTTTGCTCAACTGTTCTGCTCCTGTGGTTAACATCGAAGGGTAAGTCCACGAGATCCAGATCCTCTTGAAAATAATTCAGGTCATGAATATGACAAAGCAGATCTTTCATATGTTTCATGAGTTGATACTTCAAGCCTTGTGTCAGCTCTCCAGATAAAGTGTGCTCCTCCTTAGTGTGATCAAAAGAAATCGTGATATATTTTCTGTAATCAGGATTCTGGCTGATTTTATGAAATATCTTACTGATGGCTGGGGTGAAAGTATCTCCTCTCGGACTTCTCATTGGAGCACTATATATCTGACCTTCCTTCCATGCCTTGTATAGTTTATATGCTGCTTCAGAGTTTATAACAAATGTGAAATCAGCTTTATCAATAGAATTCAAAGTCCACTGGACTGGTCCATCTGAGAGATTCTCATTGATGTATAAATCGGGATGTAGAACATCACAGTGGCAAAATGCCTGAAGATATCGTGTCAAATACTTGACTACTTCTTTTTGAAATGTATTATCATCAGCGAATATTAGCGCTATTTTCTTTCTTTTAATGATAGCTGCTCTTTTACCTGAAAAACGGGTAAACTGTTTAAAACGGTGGATACTACTTAAAAGAATATTGCTTAACCCTTTAACCTACATACACAGAACGACACGTGTGCGTGAATGGTTTCATAGATATGGCACGAGTGCCAGCGCGGAAGGAGAGAACGAGAGGCCGCAGACCTCGAGTTTTATCCATCCGCGATGGCACAAGTGCCATATCGATTAACCCATTCACACACGCGTGTCGTTCTGTGTTTATTACACGCCTTCACGTCTATAAAAAAAATAATTATTAGTTGGACATTCAGCAATTCATTTGACAACTATCAACAAAAAGAACACATTTTATCGCCAAACAAATTTGCGAGGGAACCCGTGTTACTATTTCGTCCCCTGAGTTCCAATGTGTTCTATGTGCCTACTGGCACATAGAACACCTTGGAACTCAGGGGAAGATTTTCAGCTATCACAAGGGATTCAAAATGTAATTGCGTTGTATGATTTGTCGAAAATTCCAGTGACACTGTGCTTCCATTTAAAAATAGTCAGTGAACGATTTCCGTTCCGCACATATGTGCGCAACAGATTTTCATTTTCTGCATGGTTCAGTGTTGCTGTAGATGGGGATTACATAGAAAATGCGTGTAATAAAAGAACAGCAGACAAAAGTAGCAAAGTATTAGTGCTTAACCTCACATCTGCAGCTAAGGCTATATCGTGGCGAGAAAACGATAGAAAGTAAATATGTCAATTAAAAAGTAAAAAGATTGAATAAAAATGAAATAATTCAAAGGAATGGTTTAAATAGTAATGGGTGATGATACAAGAAAGGGACTACCTTATGAATCAACCTGATGAGTTTGAGACTTGAAGAGTCTAGTTTAAAAGAATAAAAACAATTTCGTGTGGGCTCGTATGATAACATAGATCCCTTAGAAATTCAGCAATGAAATAGTGCCCTCTGACTTGGTTAAAATCATTGCATTGTAAAAGAATTTATTACACGCCCATTCTATATAATCCCTATCTACAGGAACACGTTAACAATCGTCGTCTGAGTTGCAATTTGTTCTATGTGCCAGTAGGCACATAGAGCACATTGGAACTCAGGGAACGAAATAGTAACATGGGTTCCCCTCGCACATTTTGTTGGCGATAAAATGTGTTCTTTATGTTGATAGTTGTCAAATGAATTGCTGAGTGTCCTTCTAATAAGGAAGGCGTGTAATAAACACAGAACGGCACGCGCGTGTGAATTACAATTTTACGCGCGTGTTGTTCTGTGTCTGTGCTCCACTGACAACACCTGGTGGCACGGAACACATTCTGGCCGCGTTTTACCCTCTAGCAAAAAAGGAATGTGTAAGTCTTGTGTGCCCAATATGACATCGCGTCAGAACTACATGATCTTTTCTTCAAAGGTTACTAGACGAGTAATGATCTATAATATTTGGTAGGAAGCGAAGGAGCTTGTTATTTATTACTCTATCCCACTCCGCCTGACACACAGATTTGATGTATTTACTGATATCAGGCTTGTAATCACAGAATGGAATCTGGAAATCAGTGATATGCTTGTTTAAAGCCTGTTTTGTTACACTGTTTGCCCCGGTTTTACCGGAGATACCAACTTGTCCATGTAACCAGCAAAGCACGATATCATATCGGTCATACATAAGAGTATGCAACTTTTCACGAGGTTCCAAAATGAGAGGGTTCTTCAACCCGCGGTTGAGTAAAGCTAGCAAATAAGAAACAGAGTCGGAAAAAATAATAATCGACTTCCTTTTCTGTACATTCTTAACGTCTTCAGGTGCAAGTTGTAAAGTTATATTCCGCACCAACCTCCTCGCGAAACTATACTGAACCACGTACACAACCCAGCCACAGACAGACCCTATAAAGGGAATGCTAGGTGACTAAGTATATACGAGACCAGTACAGAGCACACGAAATACTCAATTTTTCAGTTTCTTATCATAAAATGCATCACTTAAATATACATACTCCATCTCAAGGAAATCAGCGAGAACATCTCTTTTTCAAATTTCCCATGTACCACAGAATGAAGAAAGGACGCTGGTTTTATTTACAATGGCATGGCTGGGGTTCGAACCCACGCCGAGAGAGTTTCCTTCGGCTTCAACCGCCAACCACATGGTTTAGTGTTGCTGTAGATGGGGATTTCACAGAACAGGCGAGTAATAAAATAATGTGGTCGACTAAAATATTTTTACTGTCAGACCTCATGAGTGCCGGTTTTACGTACCCACTGAGCTTCAGTACGCCAAATATTATTAGTTTACCCGTGTCTGATCACGTGGTACGGGTTTTTACCCACCCGAAGCCAGCCGTATCCCATGAGGCCGAAGACCGAATGGGATACGGCTGGCTTCAGGTAGGTAAAAACCCGTGCCACGTGATCAGACACGGGGTAACGAATTTATCTATTGACTTTCCGTTTTAGAAGTACAATCTATTTCATGTGTGAACACACACAGCATGAGATCTTTTATCTTCCATTGTTGAGCCATACAGGTTTCTGTGGAATTTTTGTGCAAAAGAGTTTTTGTGAAAATATGCCGATATGACTAGTATAAAAAAATTATTGAATTTCTTTTTTTCTTTTTTGTCTCAAAAACATAGCTTATGAACCCCACATTGGAGGGTACTCGACAAGCTCATTCCAATAAGGGGTCATGAGCTATATTTTGGAGATAATAAATTAAAATATAATACATGTACACTGTAAAACTGGAATGACGCTCGTTTGATCCGGCGATATGACCCCCTGAACTCGACGTGATACTACGACCCAGTTCACTTCACTGTAGCGATAATGTGTATGTCTTCCTGGTGCTTATTTTATTTATTAGTGCTGTCTATCCTTCATTCGAACCAAATATCAATATGTGTACTACATTGCTTGGTGCAATCTATCAGCAAGTACAAGTAGATGGACCTATCATTTCATTCTGAAAGGTTGAACAGTTTATTCATATGACAACAAAAGGCATTCCTGTAGAAATTGGACCATTGGAAGAGCATGGACCAGTACATGAACCCAATGTACAACGCACTTTTATTAATATTAGAACCGCATATGACGGGGTTCTGATGCATTGCAATTCAATTTTTTTAACCCTTTACCTGACACGAAAAGCAGACGACACTTGCAAATAAAATTCTTGAAGCACCAGCGTCCTTTCTTAATTCTATGGCATCCGTGAAATTTGAAAAAGACAAGTGTCGCTGATTTCTTCTGAGGTGCAGTTCGTAGAATTAAGTACTTAGATGCAACTATCTGATGAATAATTAAATAATTGAGTATTTCGTGTGTTCTGTACCGGCCTCGTATATACTTGGTTAACTAGCATTCCCTTTTTGCGGTCTATCGGTGGGCGAGTGGTGTGCGTGGTTCAGTATAGCTTCGCTTGGCGCTTGGTGCCGAAGGAAACTCTCTCGGCATGTGTTCGAACCCCCACCATGCCATTGTAAAATCTTTTATTTTTGCCTCCACAATGTTGCTTATGACCTGTCAGTGGATTGAATTCATTCCATTGTAGGGTCATAAGCTGTGCTATCAAAAGTTAAAAAAGTATCATAATTTGGTTGGTCATTTTTGTGGTTAATACTGTTCGTTTTGGGAAAAATTGTTGATACGGTGTTAAAGTAAGCACGGCTATGGGTATGGGATTCATTAAAAATATTCAGATTTCATATAGAAGTGATCATTCTAAATTAGGCATTGACCACTTAAAATACATTTATTTAGTTTGCAAATTGTTTTATATTCCGCAATGATGAAGTTGGCAAGGGAATATTGAAATAGTGTATGTTGCTGGAACACATCTACCCATCAGCCAGTCAGCCGTGCGCACGCGCATCCATCCATCCATCACAAAATGATTAATTCCTTCTACATTTTTCATTCAATGAACCTTTCCTCCAATGTTATGTCCCTCGTTAATGATTTGTCCCAGTACCTCCTCTGACATTTATCTCTGGATTTTTACAAAAGTCTGTGTAAAGTAATTGGTCGAGGTCCAGAAGTGCCTCTGGACATGGGTTTTCGATTCGACAAGATTTTTCATGGCTGTAACCCCTGATTATTTTTTAAATGATTCGACAAGGTTTTTCAAAGTTTTAACCCCTGATTATTGTTTTAAATGATTCGACAAGGTTTTTCATAGTTCTGACCCCTGATTATTTTTTAAATGATTCGACAAGGTTTTTCATAGTTGTGACCCCTGATTATTTTTTTAAATGATTCTATAAGGTTTTTCGTAGTTGTGATCCCTGATTATTTTTTTAAATGAGTAGACTTCCATCGTACAAATCTTCAAGCCTAATTCTCCACTATTTTTCAATGGATTTCAATGAAATTTGGTTTAAAGTAGATTCTTGTTACACTATATGTATGCTATAATTTGAAAACTTGGCAGGGGATATGAAGGTTGCCAGATTATCTTGTTCATCATTAAATATTTATTGATGTTTAAAATCACCTATTTCTGCACAATGGCTAATTGTGACCGCAACATGGATAAAACGTCAAGTCCTGTCAATCATTCATTTCCATGTTGCCCATTTTAGAGGACACTTTTCTCCCCCTCACGGGGCATATTTTACCAGTAAAACAGAGCTTGTTTACCACAGTAAATAAGCACTGGTCCACTTCCATGGGTTCCCACCGAAAACATTATCATTAAATGGAACTTTATGAAATCGTAAAAGTGACAAGTCACACCATACCTTGTGATCCAGTATTATTTTGATTTTCTTCTAATCCAGTCTTTTCTCTCCCACAAACAGGCACAGATGCAGAGGTTTTATACCAACAAGTGAAACCTAGAAATGGTAATATTCATTTATTTATTGGTGTTTAAGGTCACATATTTCTGCACAATGTCCAATCCGCGTCTCGGTTGAACATAAACTCCAAGCTGCAAATTTCTGACTCGTTACCGTCAATTCATCACAATAACCTATAATGTTAGGTCATTTCATCATAATATTCTGCTAAAGTACAGTACGTGGAGAGTGTATTATCACTAAATCACACACAGAGTGGAGATTATAATTGTAATTTTTTGGCAAATAATTACAACCCAAAAGCAAACTTACAGCCAATGGACCTCCGGGTTGAACCCGGAGGTCCATTGGCTGAAACATTGCTTAGGTTTTCTGTCCATATGTCCAGAATTTGAAAGTGATACTTTGGGTGATTACTCCACTCCACGGGTGATTTAGTTACAATCCACTCTCCACGTACTGTAAGATAATGCAACAAAGTAAGAAACAAATTCCTTCAGTGAAAAAAAAGTATTGTATGTTATTAGCATTGAGACCTCCAGTATTTCCAAAACAAATAAAGAATACTGCACCTAAAAATTAACTGCATCTTAGAATGTAGTTACAAGCTTTTAAAAGGTAGCATTCATCTAATATCCATTTAAAAACGAAAAATGCGTTCCAAGCATGAACGATTAAGAACACTTGCTAGTAAATCAATATCGCTGAAAAAGAAAAAGAAAAATTTTAAATCAAAAGGGAGTTTTATCCCATGAACGGATGTTTATTCGGACAATAAAAGTCTTGGGTAAATTTTGGCTTTATTTACCTTGTAACAGTTGCTAGTAGGGTGATAAATTTTCCCCGTATGTTTAACAGTGAAAGAATTTATTCCTATAGCAGAGACGGACTGACCTCTACCGCATTCGTGTTGTCGTGACCTGTTTTATGTTTGTATGAGACAAAATGAACCGCCGTTTATCAAACGTTGACTGTCGCTGAAATGTTTAGTTATAGAATTTTATGACACATTTCAACTCTGTCCAACAATAAAACGAACTACAATTGACAAAGGCAACACAAAGTAAATCAATCGAAACCAAGCGTTGAAAAGCATACAAGTTCGATTGTGAAAGGTGGGGACATTATGAGTGATGTTTCATTTTTCAAATAAGGAAAGTGTAAATAAACAAATGCACGTGTATCGTCTGCTTTGTTTATAAAAATAAAGTTGAATCGACGACAAAAAACACAACAATAAACAACGAAAATAAGAAAGATAAACATTTTTGATTTAATAAAGTATTTTTGCAACTTTAGCTCATGTTTGTAGGGGATTTATTTTTAGACAGAAATGTATCACTGCGCCATGTTTATTTTTGGCAGTTTTGCTAGTCGATCGAATTGGACCAATGTGCTCCTCACTTCTCGCAGTGTTTTGTAGCGAATAACAGCACGATTTCGCCGCAACTGCCCTGTAAATGATTTATCGGATAAACAAAATAAACGTTTTGTGTTTTTAAGTAAAAAAAAATTGTTCTACTTGGAGGATTAAGAATGAAACCGACTCGACAGAGGCTCATCGGTTTCATTCTTAATCATACTCGTAGAATAATTCTTTTACTTGAACACACTATACGTTTATTCTATATTTATGCCATTACCTGGACTCCTTGATCCAGCTTTTGAACTTGCAACAAATCTTGCAAATAAATTAGTGAGTAGAATATGAAGAAAATGGCCATTGTACTTTATCAAATGTTAGAAGATACGCAACGTTTCAGAAGTGAAAAAGTTCAACGTCCTAGATTACAATCTAATCCCAAAGTTACAAATACCGCACAACTTCAGAAATGATTTGTCAACAGTTTTACAAAATTCAAAGTTCTTAGAAGTGAAAAAGAACTTAAGTATGGTGAAACTTGGAAAAAGTTTATAATGTCACATAAAAAGGCATTACAATCAAAATTGGTTATACCTGAATCAGAAAAAAACATTATCATTATGAGACTGTATTGTAAAAAGTGTTTCTGTTACTGATAGACGTAAAGCAACTTCATTATTATCTGCTTTATCCGCATTGAGTTTTGATGGAGAAGCCCTACGAGGTTAAAAGATTATTGCTTCAGTCGATGATATCCTTGGACACCAAAAAGCTTTCAAACTGAGAGGTTTCGAAATATTTAATCGTGGTTTAAAAGATGTAAATGTTCCCCAAAATTTTGTTAGAAATCATGACTGATGGTTATGGATGCAGAACACAAAACACTATGAAACCCGCCAGTAATTTCGGAGTTCTCCAGAAAATAGTTGATCAGAATCTTCTTCATCAACAACAGTAACGCCAATTCGTAAAACATGTATAGGGAAGAAAGTGAAGTGGGATGAAGAAACAACAAAGTCAATATCAAATCATAAATTGTCAAGACTTAAGATTTCTGACAAGTGGGACGTCTATTGAATGATTTATTAACTCAATTGTATTACAATACAAAACGTCTTGCTGGTTCTGGCGGTATGCACTTCATTTGCACTACACTGCAATACATTACACATTACAGTTGATCAAGTGAAGGATTGGTTGAAGGGAGAAACACATATTCTTTACAAAATCTATCCGTAAAAATATTTTCGAGACGTAAATCTATAATGGGTGGCACTGATCATCAGTGGCAAATTGATTTAGATTTACAAAGTTTACAACCCTACATTGATCAATTTCGTTTTTCGGTGTCAATGATATATTTTCCAAGTATGCATGGGGTTTTCCTATGAAAAAAAGACAGATGACACATTAACAAAACCTATCCAGACGATTTTGAAAACTTCTGGTCGTAATCCATCACCCTTACAACCTGATAAAGGCCCTGAATTTAAAAGTAGAGATGTACAGAAACTTTTGAAGAGATTCAATTTTTCACATAAATTCCTGAAACATAAGCTCGTATTGTGGAATGTTTTCAACGCACATTGAAAACGCACATGTGGAAATATTTCAATATACATTGATGTGCTACAAAATTTAGTTAATTGTTAGAATCGCATTTCCCATCTCAATATTCAAAGCTCTCCTTCTCTGGTATCTATGAAAATGAAGTAGAAGTATCTTAACAGTTATATGGGGAAGATTTCATTTTCAAGTTGGTGGTATAGTATGTATTAATAAAACCAAAACTTACATTTGGGAAAGGTTATTTACTAAATTGGACAAAAACGCTCTTTGAAATTACCCATGTCAAACACACAACACCAAACACTTACAAACGTGAAGATATGGAAGGTGGAAATATTCAGGGATAATTGTATTCAAAAGAAATTCAAAGTATAAAAGATGACGAAACAAAAATCATTGATCCAGTTCTTGCGGGGCAGTCAAGATGTAAGGGGGAGAACATCATTAAAGAACTTAAAGTACACCAGGAAGGTTATCCACAGAAATTTGATAGTTGGATAGCAGAATCAGGTTTGATACAAAAAGAATTTGTAAGTAAATTAACCCTTTACCCAACGAATCGGCCGCATCCGCCCGCGTAATATGCAAATTCAGCAGTTGAAAAAATATTATTTTTCAAAACATTTCAACAAAACCATATCATGTGACCCCTCGTTGGAACGAGCTCGTTCCAACGAGGGGTCACATGATATGGTTTTGTTGACATTTTTTGAAACATTTCAAAAAATGATATTTAAAATAATAAATTTTGATATCGTCTGCGTTGGGTAAAGGGTTGAACTTTATTCAATGGTAAAAGTACAAGTGTTGAATTACAAAGTCAACAGAAGCAATTTAAATGTTGTGAGAGACATGTTATGTATTCAGACACGGCAGATTGTACATTTCTTGGTGACATTGAAGCACCTGTTTTATGTGTAATACATTTTGAAACATAAAACGAGTGTCAGCACACCCACAAAGATTTTGATAATGTACATTACATACTAGTATCAAAATCTTTCCTTAATAAGATAAGTATAAATATAAATGGGAACACTGGCAAAGCCATTCAGTTTGTAAGTGAAAAATCTGTACTGAAGTTGTACATTATAGAACGGAACATCTTATATTTACAAAAAATGGTGGCAGTGTTTGAAGACAAGCCGCGACAATATGGGTACAGATTAGGTTCTATTTTATCATACAGCATTATAACCGTCGTACTATCAATGCTAAAAATGCATTTTGAACTTAAAAGAGAGAAGAAATGAGTTATGGGGTAGAGATAACAAATGAATTTAAAAGAAAAGCAAATCACCTAAAGAAGTACTCGTGAAAAAAAACACTATTCAAATAAGGGCATGAAAATACACTCATTCTGTATTTTGTAATGGAGGGGGGGGGGGGGGGGGGGGTACAAAAATCAGAAAGGAGAACCAAAATGTCAGTCTACGACCATATCTCATGGAGATAAGCTGCAACGAAAGCGAGTTCCTGTAAATTCAAGACCACTTGATATATTTGATTAACCCCCTTCACACTGATGTCAAAATTCCAATATTTCAGGAAGCTGTTTTTTCCCATAATGTATCTAGGAATTTAACCAATTCAGTCTCATTTGACAGAGCTCAAAGAGCTCTGTCAAACGAGATTGAATTGGTTAAATTTCTAGTTGCATTATGGGGAAAAAAAAGGATTAAACTACATCATGCAACAACTAAATTTTATTTGATTGACGGCGAAAATAAAACAAAGAAAGAAAATAAAAGCTATATTCAAAATATCAGCATTAGATTTGATCCAGATATTTACAAATAATTTTAACTCTTAACCCGCTGAGTGTTTTCACAATATATGTCATCAAATGTAGATTTGATGAAAAACTTATACATATTTAACTCAAGAAATCAAGGGTCAAAAAGTCAATTCAATTTACGAGGGGGTGGCGGATTTGATTAATTGTACTCAAATTATACTTATTTCAGTGCAAGTGATTTAATGTCCTGGGCAGAAATATCCTCATCAGCATGCAAGGAGTTAATGCAGAAATAAATCAATCAAATTTGAAAATTCCCACAAGAAGGCACTGAAATCAAAACGATTACTATTGGAAATGGTCTCCATTCAAAGATAGAAGACCGTCTGTTTCATAAACGGATACCGAAAACGAATCATTCTTGTCTTAGTATCTAATAGAGATATCAAAGGAGATATTGGCACCACTCCATTTAATTTTCAACATTTCAGTTTAAACAAGTTGAAAGTTACTGAAGATTGACATTCCATTAACGTGCTGTGTAAGTAATGGAAATCGGTTCACTTTGGAATTCCCAAGTCTGATATTCCATAAATATCAATTAAATATACACAATTATACACCAAATGAAGTTGTGATGCATTGAACACAAAACGTATATGCATTCAACTCACAGGGTTCTTAGCAGGCATCAGGGGTTCCTGGAATGCTGCTACTGTATTCTAAATCAAAACTGATAATCAAATAATATTTGACGAGAACAACTCGTGGCCAAACATGCTTTAGATATCAAAGAACAAGGCTAGGAGATCGAAGTTATTTGAAACGCAGCGACAGAGCTGTGTTGGGGTAGATTCCCAAACTCTAGAGTTTGTTTGGTTTGTATCGGTTTGCTTTTAGGTCAAGGACAACAGAGCCGAAAAAGCACCGAAATACAATGCCATCTACAATGCCATCTAAAATGGCATTTCATACTGTAGACTGTCATTATATGGAGACGGCATGGCACCAGTTGGAATTTCAAAGAATTATGAGATTATTTTTCGATTAAATTTCACGGTATCACGTGACATACACGTGTCCATCGGCCATGGATTCATTTTTTAATAAAAGAAAAGCATGAGACAGTGTAGGCATATCCCGAAACGCAGGACTGTCACTTTATCGTGAAACGTTTTGAAGGACTAGTTTTTTTGTGGATATCTGAAGCATATTTGACCACCAGTTGTTCTCGCGAAATATTATGTTATTATCAGTTCTGACACGAAAACAACAGCAGATTTCTAGGAACCATTGATGCCTGTTGTCCACTTTGTGAGTTGAGTGCATATATGTGTTGTGTTCTATACACCACAACCTTCAATCTAATGTATAATTTGTATATATTTGATTTGAATTTATGGAATATCAGCGGTGGGAGTTTCAAAGTAAACTAATTCTACTTACTTTTATAGCACCTCAAATCACATACCTTTCATACAAATTTAGATGGTGGACTTTATATAAATTCATATCTATCTCTATATAAGCTATGGATTATTGTGGGAAAAAACAAACATTTGATTTATCTTTGCAGGATAATGCAAAAGGATATACTCTTTTGGGAATTTATTTGACACCTGATCAGAGTAGCAGTAGGCCATTGTCTCACTCTATAAAATCTGGTAATCTTCGAATTGATCTTCAATTTCCTCAAACACTTCCACAGGTGATTAACGCTATCGTCTCTGCAGAATTCGACAGAGAGATAGAGATGAAAGAATTCAGAGAAGTGAAATTCGACTCATAAAGACGAGTAATTGTGAACGCGGCAATCTCCACAAAAAAACTGAAGTCAGAAATATGAAACATAAAGAGAGATAAAGGTTGTTACATTATTTCAAGAATGTGTCGAAATGGAAGTGACAAAGTTCATCAAGAAAAAATGAAAGAAATCTTTGAAGGATGTCAAACAAGTGAAGAAAGTTATTATAAACATGAACTCTGTAAGATCACACATCCAAGACCATGGATAGATATGTACATTGAAGAATGTTTGAAAAAACTGTGTTCAGTCACTGTACGAAATAAATTTACACAAGAAAACAAGAAGAATGAATGTTGGAAAATATATAGTGCAAATATGAACTTTGAAAATACAGCGATAATGATATTCAAATAAGGCTAACTTTTTGTTTCTTCTAAGTTTTATAGATGGCAAGAATTCAAACTACAGTACATGTCCACCGTCTCATTTTCTATTATAAAAAAATATGTATAGCTTTCTGTGAACTTTATATATCAGAAATATTTCTATACAACACAAAGTTTGCTAAGCACCAAGTATATCCAACTACCTGTTTTACGTTTTAGTTGAAATATTGTAATGAAAAGTTTATATATTTTTTATTTAATTACATCTTTAATGATTTAAGTACAGAAATTGAGATTTTATTTGTGTTTGACGTTATTTTTTAGCTTTTGAATACGATAACCATGGAAAATGGATATTATCGGTAAAAGAGGAAATTTTTCAATTGCCAAAACCTTGACGGAGCGAACTGGTATGGGTTCAATATCGAGTATGAAACCCATTACTGTTAATTACAGCTTAACAACGTCTTCTCATGCTCCCAATCAGGTTCCTGGTGGTCCTTTGTGGGATGTTGTTCCATTCTTGGACCAGCATGGCACCAAGTTCCTGGATACTTCTTGGCAGAACTGGATGGGCTGAAATTGCAAGCTGCAACTCATTCCAGACATGTTCGATTGGATTGAGGTCAAGGGATCTTGCTGGCCAGTCCATATCCTCAATCCCCTCCCTCTGTCGATACTCAGCGACAGCATGAGCAACATAAGGACGGGCATTATCGTCCATCAGCATGAATCTATCACCCACCGCACCTGCATACAATCTGACGTGGACACCCAGGATCTCATCGATATACGGTTGTGCAGTCAATGTACCACGTTCAAGGACACAGGGCTCTGTAGTCCATCCTAGCTGATGCCGCCCCCAGACCATGATTGACCCGCCACCATAGATGTCATGCTCAGCAATGTTGGCAGCATGGAATCGCTCTCCTCGTCTTCTCCATACCATAGAACGCCTAGTCAAGGCAGTACCTTGACTCATCTGTAAAATGACAGGTCGCCAATCTTCTCTGGTCCATCCAACATGGTCCATGGCCCATTCATATCGTGCCTGGCGGTGGTTCTGGGACAGCGGAATGCAAATAAATTGTCTTCTCGATCGGAGACCACCTTCGTGCAACCTTGCTCGGATAGTCTGCGTCGAAACATTTACGCGGATGCATTCTGAAGGTCACTGCGAAGCTGGGTTGCTGTGGCAAAGCGGTTCCTACGGGCCTGAATAATCAAAAACCGGTCTTCAGCTGCAGATGTTGCCCTGTCTCTGTCACCACCATGTCGTCTTACTGGTGTGCCATACTGCTGAAGTCTTCTCCAGGCTCTGGTGATCACCGCATGGTTCACACCAAGGGCTTTACCAACCTGACGAGGGGTAGCCCCTTGCTCCACCATCCCTACAGCCCGACACATTTCTGCTTCAGAAAAATGTCTTCTTACATTTGTATTTGCCATATTCAATCATTAAATCACAAGAGTTTGTGTTGAAATGAAGATTGAATACCTTACATGTAGACAGTACACGAAAACATCATGAAAACAAGGGGTACATGCTTTTCATGACTGTCTCGAAAAGTCTGTCTGTCAAGAGAGCTAATGTAAACACTGGGGACCATCTCAATACATTCCTCAATCATATCCACCAAAAATATCGCAAATATGTCACAAGCAAATTTCACAATGAGGTGTCAAAAATTTGATGCTTAGCAAACTTTGAGTAGTTTTTTATATAAATGTCACAGAAAATCATAATGTAACACAAAAAGGTTTTTACTTATCTTACATGTTGGTTTCAATCAGGGAGGTTGAATGATACCATTCTATCACTAACTGTTTTCAAAGGTAGCATATTATCCTTCAGTTTCATAAAATCTTAACCCTTTGAACACTAGTGGTATCTCCCATGCCAGTTCAATGGCAGCAATTAGAAGAGTCCATATTCATTTTTTGGGGTAGACCAATCAATATCTTCAACGTGCAGCCTCGGGGCGGCACGTTGAAAATATTGATTGGTCTACCCCACACATTTACTGAACAGCCATCCTATTTAATGATGTTATGACGTATCATGTTACTGGTCGGAAAAACGGCCGCTAGGGTTCAAAGGGTTACTATACAAGATTTCATAGAGAGGCGAACTCAGATGATCTCGCTGCACAATGTTTTCACTTTCACAAGAATATAGTTCAGAAATTTGAAATAAATCTTAAAATTGCAAACAACTTCTGTGACAATTTTGTCGAAATGTAGGTTAGTCCTTACTGCTGGCCTGAAACTGGGTGGTCATAAGGCCCCACAAAACCAATAGTTTTCTGAGGCCATATGACTACCCAGTCCCGGGTCTCTGCTGTGCATTGGATTTTGTTTGGGTGGGAACTGAAATTGGGAAATCTAGTGTTAAGAATTGGGGAAAATCATGCCCAAATGTCACTTGAAAAAAGGTCCCATATACGACCCCTCTGTGCTATAAGAATCCACATTGAAAAACCGGTTAATTATAGTTCCCGAATTATAGTCCTGGCTTTATAGCCGAAAACTTATAGAGCCAAACTTATAGCCACAAGGCAGTCTTATATAATTCCTGTAATAAATTCTGAAGTTGTCTTGCAGTCAAAAACCGAAGATATCTTGCATATAAAGAAGCTTTAATGAGTCTCGATTTAATATGAAATTGCTGTACACAGTTCACTAAAATCGATCTGGGCTGAGGTTTACCGAGGCACATATAAGGTTCAGAAATTTCATGACAAATCGTGACGAAATTTGAGATTCTTTTTATCACACAATGTGTAAATTAACCTTATAACCTTTTATTACACCCTAACGTCTAATTATAATAGGAATCGGTAAAAAATAAATTGCGTCCTCCCCCTCACTAGTGAGATCAAACACCTCGGTGATTAACATTTCGTGTGAACTTGAAATTTACAAATAAATTTTCACAAGCGCAAAACAAAAGTTGTTCTCGCTCCACTAGTGAGTATAACAAGACGCGGCAGATCACGATGGAATGCCAAAATGTATTAATGCGCGATCGAAATTTTTCGGGTCGAAGCGCTGATAGAGTTGTTGAATTATTTCAATTCAATGTTGAAGAATTATTATTGGAGGGAAAATGAAGGAGAAATTTCATTTTATTGAATTTGTTTGTGGCTAAAAATTACGTCATTTCGCCAACAATCCCGAAAACTATTTTGTGTGGATGTACACAACATCCAGTGTGATCTGTGTTATCGGAAACAGTGATCAGCTGATTGTGTAAACAGATTTTTTTGCGTGGTATGGGCGTCGGTTTGGATCGTTTCAGTTGAAGCTTCAAATGAAAGGGGTATAATAAAAAGAAAATCTAATGTATTCTTGTGAATACCGGGATTAAACTCATTCGTGAGTGAGAGAATTTGTATTTTCACTCGCAGCAAGCTGCTCGTGAAAATACGAATTCTCTCACTCACTCATGAGATAAATCCCGGTATTCACAAGAAAACATTAGATATCCTCTATTTACCTAAAATAATGACTAAAAATGACCAGGGCTGTTCACAAAAATAGCCAACCAAATTTCATTATTATTTTGTTTTGTTTTTGCCTCAAAAGTATAGCTTATGACCCGCTCGTTCCAAAATGGGTCATATGTTATGTTTTCGAGACAGAAATGAAAATATTTAGTTATTCAGGAAATGTTTTCTGAAAATGTCTGTTATTTGTGATTGGTAAACATCAAATGAAATATAAGAGAAGATTAATTTAATTGTACTCCCGAAACGAACTCACTCGCGATGTTACAACGTCGACGTCTGACGAAATACCCGTAGTAGACGAGTTGTGAACGATATTTCCGTTATCAGCTATTTGGTGGTGATTATCAAGCTCGCAGGCCACCAGTCTAATTCTGTTCGGAATTTGACGCTATTATGGGCTGTTTGTTTACCCACTTTACATGGAAATTTATGCGCAGACAAACGTTGATATTACGTGACGTGCTTTTACTTACAAAGACATACAAGTATTCTTTCCTGACCCAGGTATAGGTATTCCAATCAATAACTATTTAATTCCCCTTAAAAACAACAAAATATTAACCATAGTTTGTGGGACTACCCAGCGTAATCATAAAACTACGATAACGGTGAGTCTCCATTTCTGATTGTATAATGTTATCAAAATGCCGATCAAATCCTGTCTAGATTGAGCAACATTTCTAGCTTTGATTGACAGAAAATGAATCTTTATGGAATTTTTCCGATTCAGCCATCCGGAATACATCAGTTGGTCGAAACATTGGCGATGACCTATTTGAGACTGGTCCCAGGCAATAATAAGAGGGCCGAATTTCTAACAGAATTAGAAAGGTGGTCTGAGAGCTTGCGTGATTATGTGATAATTTTTTTTTCTGTGTCTAATACATAGAGGATCTCAAACGAGTGATGTTTGGATATAAGATTTTTTGAAACGAGTTTGATGAATTTGATTCACAACGAGCCTTTAGGCGACTATATCCAAACATCACGAGTTAAAGATTCTGTATATCACCTGAATTTTCGATTCATTGTCGCTAAATTCTCCCAAAACAACCGACAATCAGTTCGTTGGCTCAAACGCTTCACACCATGACGTCATGAATGCGCTTTACTTGCATCTGTTGACGTAACTGACGTCAAGTGAACTACAAACAAGAATACAATGCTGCTGCTATGGGACCACGCGCCGATTAGACACTAGTTGATAATCAGGAAATAAGACATGGGTTGTTACGTCGAAATTAACGACGTTTCATGTGATATATTCCTATTAACATTATCAAAATGTTTGGAAAGACAAAGGTAGAGTGACGAGATACTAGTCCCATGTGTATGAATTTAAAATTATACCAGCCAATAATTTACCGTCTGCGTAATTATTATTTATTTATTTATTGGTGTTTAAGGTCACATACTTATGCACAATGGCTAATCATAACCGTGGCAGTTTTACTGGTGGAAGAAGCCGGACCCGGAGAGAGCCACCGAGCAACGACGAGCAGCTGCCAGCTCCCCAACATCGTAACTCCGCACTGCAGCACAGGCAGGATTAGATTGGTCGAAGACATGCGCACCATCGACGTGCAGTACGCCTTAGTACACGGCGTCATCGTGCCCCCATGTGGACAATCGGGGTTAAGTGCCCTGCACAAGGACACAACGCGGGAGTCCGAATCGATCGCTCAGACGGTCACCCATCCAAGGACTAACCGGGCTCGATGTTGCTTAACTTCGGTGATCTGACGAGAACCTGTTACCGCAACGCCACCGCGCCCCACCGTCAGCGTAAAAGAAATTAATTCAGTAGCGACATATTTATTGACTATTAACTGAGTACCAAGGCTCCTAAGGCCTCTATAAATTAGAAATTACGGCAAGTCAAAAAAAATTTACCTCAACTTTCTTCAGGCAAACTATTTTTTTTTTCAGCAACCCTTTTAAAGATTTTTTAAGTAAGAGAAAGACAAAGTGACGCCGATAGGTACACCGTGGTATTCTATTATATCTTGCTTGACAGAGCTCTTGAAGCTCTGTCAAACAAGATATTATAGAATAAATCCAATTTTGGACCCACTGAGGCCAAATTGGTCAATAAATTTGGGAAATGAGTAATTCTCAGAGTAATTCTTCCGTTGATTAGAAGATTTTTATTTAAAGTAACACAAGTTTACTCTAGGACATATTTGCAATTAACAGGCCAAACTTGTACAGAAGGTATGATAAATGGTTCGGTGTTCAGAAGTTATATGAAATTAACAGGGTTATTCAATTAAGAAAGATCCAATTAAGCGAGCTGCACCGAATCGCATCAAAATGACAAAAACGTTGATCAATGGAACATTTCAGTTCCATGCACGCATCTATACACCTTATAGATTAGACACTTAATTAAGCACCTCCTGAAATGTTTCATGACAGTGAAGTTGCTGTTACTGATTATTTTGTTTTAATAATTGCTATGTCTTGCAGTACATTTCATCTCATGAAACATGATGTTTCTGGTTGACAGAGTACCCCAAACGCATCCTCTCGTCCACGTGAAGCATGCTATCCAAAAAAAACACTCTCATCCACATGCAATATCTGTGTATAAAACAATAGAATTTGTCACTTCTTTTATCAGTAAATGTTGGCATTGCAAGGGGTAGATTGTCAGATGCACTAGATTATTTTGTTTTAATAATTGCTATGTCTTGAAGTACATTTCATCTCATGAAACTTGATGTTTCTGGTTGACAGAGTACCCCAAACGCATACTCTCGTCCACGTGAAGCATGCTATCCAAAAAACACTCTCATCCACATGCAACATCTGTGTATAAAACAAGAAAATTTGTCACTTCTTTTATCAGTAAATGTTGGCATTGCAAGGCGGAGATTGTCAGATGCACTAATATGGCAAATCGTTGGCATGCATGGCAAATCGTTGGCATGCATGCAATGGCATGTCATTCAAAGCTATTGGAAGGCAACTTAGCTATAATCATTCTGTCATCAGCAGACTTGTCCGACAAAATCAACAAACCAACGGTGTTAAGGGCGGACCAGGGCCTGGATAACCCCGAAAGACCTTCCAGTGGGAAAATCGGAGACTGGTACTTCGTTACGCGTGAACCCTTTACTTCAAGTGGGGTTTTGAAACGATTATGGTTCACCAAGAGGTGTTTGTGTACCAGCACTGTCCGAAACCGTCTCAAAGCACTGGGTCATCAAGCGTCCAGCTCTGTCCAATGGAGTGGTGTATGGCACGACAACACTGGAATCTCAGGACACGGAGGAGAATCCATTGGTCAGACGAGAATAGATTCCTGCTTCACGTCACAGAATGTCGACTGAGAGTGTGGAGGCATAGAAATACTGCTTACGTGCCCAAGAACATCAGACCCACTGTTCCTTATCCCTTTAAGGGTTAAGGTGGAGGATCATCAACGATCTGAGAATGTCTCTTTCTTGATTGTAAACTAGATATGGTGAGTGTATGTGGGAATCTCAATAGTCATCAGTACATCTGGGACATTCTCAGTCCATCTGTCATGCCTCATTTTGCCAACCACCCCTTGTATTCATGGACGACACTGCAATGCCGCATCGTTCTCATGCTGTGAGAGCATTCCTTATGAACAACGCCATTACAACACAACGTTGGCCTGCATTGAGCCTCGATTTGAATCCCTTAGAACACACATATGAACTTTCGTGAACGTCGTGTGCAAGCATGTGATCCGCATGTACAAAATCTGGCCGATTTGGAAGCTGCATAGCATGAGGAGCGGCAGCAGTTGCCTCTGGACCGTATCAGAAGGTTCACTAGTAGCATTAGGAGGAGGGTTCAGGCTGTCATCTAGGCACGTGGTTGTTTCATCACGGACAGTTCCAGCTCCATACTTGTTGAGAGAACAGTTTCCATCAAAAACAGTGACAGATATGTGTAATTATCGCAATTAACATATTGCATATTTTCAACATTGTTTTGTCTTTCGCTTTCCAGTAGACCATTCTTTCCGCAAACAATCACTTTTGTCCATCTTTAAGAAAGCATGAAAGTAATGACAGTTTCTATTAACACCACTGCGAAAAAAACAGGGGGTGCTTAATTAAGTTCCAGATGTATACAATTCGAACTTGGACTGCACATCACTTTTCATAAAAAAACAATAACACGTGATAGTTAAGCATACATACAGAGTAAAGAACACGCGTGTGAATGAGTTAATGGATATATGGCACGAGTGCCAACATGTAAGGATAAAACACGAGGCTACAGGCCTCGGGTTTTATTCTTCGGCGATGGCACAAGGACCATATCGATTAACCCGCTCACAAGCGTGTGTCGTTCTGTGTCTATTACACGCCCTCACGTCTATAAAACAATTATTAGAAGGACACACAGAAATTCATTAGACAATTATCAACACAAAGAACACCTTTTATCGCCAACCAAATTTGCGAGGGGAACCTGTGTTACTATTTCGTCCCCTGAGTTCCAATGTTTTCTATGTGCCTACTGGCACACAAAACACATTGGAACTCTGTGTGGACGATTTTTAGCTCTCGCTAGGGATTAAAACTGTAATTACGGTGCACGATTTGAAGAAAATTTCAGTAAAATTTCGCTTCTATAAATTAGTCCGTCAACGAGTTCCATTCGGCACATGTTTGCTGAACGCAGTTTTATTTTCCGCGTGGTTTAGTGTTGCTGTGGATGGGGATTTCATAGAACTGACGTGTAATAAAAACGTTTTATGATAGAAAACTAGTTACCTCAAAGGGCCGTAACAACGGAAATATTTCTTTTCTACATTGCATGTACACTTCATACTCATACTTCACGCGAAGTTTCAGAAGAATCGAATGAAATGTGTAGAAGGAATTAAACTTTGGTGATGGTTAAACTGAGGGACGGACACTAACAAATGGTCAACACTTTTTAAGTTTCCACATATCCACTTCGATGATGGGAGATAATAATTATCAAGTTCCCTGTTGAAACATCGGGAAGTGGATTGGTGCTCGTTTGCTTTACTGGTAAAACAGGTCACGAAGCCAATGTCTGGGGTTGAGCGGGACAGCACAGGTACAAACGATTGTGATTATGGGACAGCCAAAGATGTTGGAGGTTCCCTTAAATACAAATAATTGTACAAATAAATTAATCATTAAGTATGCAGCTGTCTGTTACATGTTTTTATCCAATTCTCATGATGTTTCATAAACTTAAAAAATGTTAAAATTGTTTTTCAACCAGCATCGTTTTAGAAATTCAGTGTATTATAAATGTGGTTGTTTACTACCCAGAGGCATTAAGACCTAATTCCGGCCCTGTCCTTGCCATAGATTGTAAAGGTTCTTGTTATTATACAGAACAAACCTTCGTTATTGGAATGGCCTTTCCTTAATAGGACGAAAGCAACACTGATAAGAACTATAGCTCCAAAACTGCCCACAGTGGCACTGATAATAATATGATCATGTGTGTTATCAGTCGAAGACTGTGTCGGATACGTGTCACCTAAAATGATAAGTAAAGCAATTATGATTACTACAGCTATCATTAAACACTATTTGAACTTTCCCTCTGAAATTCACCCAGTAAGTTGTCACTTAGTAGGGTTTAGATTTTCATCTGCATTGCTGTCCCAGATATCGATTCCTCTTGCATACAATGATGCGCGTTCTTACGAAACTGGAGTTGATACTTGGCCTTATGGCACACATACGGGGCGCGGCGGCTCAGTTGGTAGAGGTGCAGGCTGCAAGCCGAGAGGTCCTCGGTTTGAATCCCACCTGCGGCAACCGCGTTGTGTCCTTGGGCAAGACACTTCACCCCGATTGCCTACATGGGGGCACGATGACGATGTGTACTGAGGCGTACTGCACGTCGATGGTGCGCATGTCTTCAACCAATCTAACCCTGTCTGTGCTGCGGTGCAGAGTTCCGAGTTACGATGTTGGAGAGCTGACAGCTGCTCGTCGTTGCTCGGTGGTTCTCTCCGGGTACTCCGGCTTCCTCCACCCGTAAAACTGTCACGGTCACGATTAGCCATTGTGCATAAGTATGTGACCTTAAACACAATAAATAAATAAATAAATAAATAAATAAATAAATAAATAAATAAATAAATAAATATGGCACACATACAATCGGTAACATAATTAAAAGTCTGAAGAATCCGATTCGGGTTATTGGGGGCCCTGCATGACCAATTTGTGGTATCGCAAGTACGTGTAATTAAACAATATGCTGCGTAATATTTATACATCCAAAAATAAATTTCAAAGAAGTCTTGATTTTTTAATTATAGTCCATACTACTATATTCAAACTATTCAAACTACATCATCAAGACATGCCTTCAGCGAAGGCTTGTCTTAATAAAATAGTTGGAATATTTGATCAGTCTGGGCTTGAGTCATCACTGTCCGGAAAAATCGTGTTTACTCCTCCACTTTCCCCTCCTTAATAATCGCGACGCTCCTGTCCACGATCTCTATTGCATAATGGGGGGTCCAAGACACAACCGTGTGAACATATTTTGTAACTCATTACAGTGGAGCCCACTTCATAGAATACTTCTTAGGCTCTACCGATATATCCACGTGATTCCATGAACTCTTCTGTGCTGTGGAGACTAATATGACTTACGTCCGATTGATATGCGAAATTCTTTATTTCTGAGTGTTGGTTTGTGTACATTGTTCTCCGTTAATTAAATTTTTGATGATTATTCCTGTAATTATATTGTTATAATATTAGATTCCAAACACTAATTATAGGTTCAACCCGGTGATTCATCAATTAAAATTTTGCCGATAATAATTACCTGGTAAACGCATGTGTGAACATCACTGCCAACGCGTGGATTCCGGCTTGCCCACGGCGACTGCCCTGCATCTCGAAAAGAACTGATATAACAGAAATAATGATGACAAAATCATCATGAGTTGAATATGATTTATTTATTTATTTGGGTTTAACGGAACTTTCGACAGCCAGGATCACCTCCTGTCGGTCATTTTTACGGGTGGAGGAAGCCGGAGAGAACCACGGAGCAGCGGCGAGCGACTGTCAGACTCCTAAACGTACTGACTCCACACAAGCAGAGTTAGCATTGGTTGAAGACAAGTGTACCATCAACGTGCAGTACGCCTTAGTACACAGCGCCACCGTGCCCCCCCCCGCCCCTGGGGCAATCGGGATAAAGTGCCTTGCCCAAGGACACAGCGCAGTTACCCCTGGCGGTGATCGAACCGTGCACCTTTCGGTTTGAAGTTGGAGGCTGCAACCACTGAGCCACCGCGATCTCTAACTTACTGCAATCTTTTTTTTTATTCAATTAACAGGAGTTACTATTTATACCATGAATACCTATTGTACTATATATGAAAAGCCTATGACATAAATTTTAGCTTTACACACCAGCCGAGGTGAACACGCCAGCAATGGGATTTCAGAAGTTAAATTTTACACCTACAGTGGAACTGCATCCAAGCTGACCTTTGGTGACGTCGACCTGAATGCGAACTTGTCTAAATTTATCGCATGTCGCCTCTTGAAGAGTGAAATGAAACCGGCAATTATTTATTACGTTTCTAAATGGGTTTACCTCATATGATGCCAAAAATTAACAAACATGCATTGTCTCGTGTTAATAAAGCGTCCATAACTCGAAATACTATGTTATTATGTTATTAAAATGGAAAAGGGCATGTTTCGTTTTCTATTTCGTTTCGGTGATAAAATTGACAGCGGAAGTACCGCCCACCGACGTTCATGTAAACAAAAACAAATTCGCACGTATGTACGTCTACTGCTCAGTAAAATCGAGAAAAAATAATAACGACTCTTAATAATCTGACGATCATGGTATAAATAAAATATAGCCAAAGTAGCTCGGTGTACCCATGTAGTAAATGGGTTTTTGTTTAGAAGTATACTCAATCCACAGGATTATCCATTTAACAGATATCTAATTAAGTGGACTCTGTTGTTGTTTCAGTTTTACTCTTTTCTGTTTTACAAAGATTGACCAGCAAGTTACACAAATAAAATTAACACCTCTGCTTGGCCGATTGGCGTGGGTCTCTGGGATGACATTCAAAGTGGCAACTTCATGACCTCACTCTTCTCGAATATTACGAAGGGATCTTCGTGGAGTGCGTCTCCTTCCGCACAGGGACGGCCATTTTATGTCCCCACTCGATAGGACGGTACACCGTGACAGCGCCACAAGTGATGATGCCAGAGAGTGTTCGGTCACTTCTGGACCATTCCCAATCGAAAATCGACCACGAGAGCTCTGGCATAAGTGGTCAGTACACTTATTCATTCGGCCACTTTTATGGTAACTTCAGATCGGAACATCAGACTGCAGCATATCAGACTTCAGATCAGAAAATTGTGAGTTTTATCCTGACCCAACATGTCGGCCCTGTGTTGTGTCCTTAAAGAAGACACTTAAACTTACTCGCCCTAGTTCACTCAGATGTTTAACCCTTTACCTAACATGAAAAGCAGACGATACTTGCAAATAAAATTCTTGAATATCAAACTTTTTTCATTTTTTGTCTCAAAAACATAGGTTATGACCCCTCATTGGAACGAGCTCAATGAGCTCGTTCCAAAGAGGGGTCATAACCTATGTTTTTGAGACAAAAAATGAAAAAAATAATGAAAATTAATTCGGCGATTTTTGTGAATAGCCTTGGCCGTTTTGGGCCGTTACGTTGTGTAAAGGGTTAAATGGGTATCGGTATATCCTGAGAACCTATCGCGCAATGGATTCACGTTCACTGGGAGTAAATTTGTCGCATCAACTTGGAGCACCGAAACCATGCTCAAAGAAGTCATCCTGGCAGGCTCGAAACAGATAAAGTTTAGTTAAAATCATGGCTGACAATTTTCGTCATTGGAAGAGATTTACGGGGAAGGTATTTATCTCTCTTAATTCCCTGAAGCTCAGATTCGAAATGTTTGCGAATTTGTCTCACCGATGTTCGTTTCATTTTAAAAACTTCATACATTTTCCTGTAGAGCAGTACAAAAATACAGAAGCTGGGTTTTCACATTCTTTTCCCAACCCGTTTGAAGGTTTGACTATTTTTCTCTGTTAAAGACCCATTTAAAAATAAGAAACAACATTTTCACCACCTTTTGATGTCCTGTAAGTTTTTTCTGTTCATTATATCAACAGTGTGCGCATCGTGACATATAACACAGACATTGTCCTTTCCATAAATATGAAAGTCTTGGAGGTGAGATTTGCTTCCGTATTTTTTTCCTTGGATAAAAAACAAACTTGCAAACATTCGCTAAACAAATCGCCAAAGTGAACGCTTAGTGTTGGGGTGTGTGACACTGTTAGATATTCTTAATGACGGATTATCTGTGAACTAGTTGCTTCTAATTAGCTTGCTATAACAAAGCCAAGTTTTCTTTTGTTACTTTTAATTAGGGCTGTCGCGACTATCATTTTTTGTAATCGAATAATCGTGACCAGTAATCGACGGTTAGTCGATTAATAGTCGCTTCCCATGATTTTTTAGCAAATCATTCTTCTGTTCGTAAAACTCTGAAAATGACAATAGCACCAGTGTGTTCAGACGAAGTGGGGTTGTGGGAACAACAAATCGGTCCCGACTGAAGCTACATGTAGTCCAATCTTGGACCCACAGTCCGTAATATAATTTTTGGGGTTGGTACGTCCTGTAGGACGTACCAACCCCAAAAATAATATTACTGACTGCGGGTACAAGTTTGAACTAGATTGAAGCCGATGAATTAAAATGAATTTACCAAAGAACGTTCCTGCATATGTTTCCTTTCTGCAATATGTTTCTCGAAATTTTGAACATTGAGATCTATGCATTCCCTCGTCAGTTGTTAAAATTGGATCTTAGTCTGAAGTTCCGAACTTTGAGAAGTGATCTGACGTTCTGACTTTCGTCATAATTTTGTCACTTCCGCGCTTTGGGTTTTCCAATGGGTGCATTCGTGTGTACAAGACTGGAGAAATTCAGAAGAATCTATTCTTCTCGAGTAACTGTGAGTGTTCTTTCTTACACAGTCAGTGACAGTCGTACAGTTTTCCGGATATGAATGTTAACTATGGTTAGATATTTGAAGTTATTCACCTTCATTGATCATTCACCTCACAAAACAATGCAATTTAGCCCCGACGTGTAGTAGACGTGTACCACCTTGAAAATGAACGACGATCGACTAAAAATAAAAAACGTCGACTACTTCAATAGTCGACGGTTAGTCGACTAATCGAATAATCGCGACAGCCCTACTTTTAATAAATGAAAACAACAGATAGCTCTGGAAAATGTCTGTTGTTTTCGTTTATTAAAAGTAACAAAAAGAAAACTTAGCTTTATCTTCTACTGATGGCAAAGGACATAGGTGTTTTTATCAACAATTACTTCATTCTTAATTTGACCTTCCTCCTGTTGAGGGACACAGCTTTATCGAAAGTTGATTTTCATGACGAAAAATAGTCAGGGATTCGGTAAAAAAAATAACTTCAATTGAACAAGCGGTATTTAGTTAACAAGATTTCTTTATAAATGTTTATTGTACAATATCTCGTGGAGCTCTGTTACACAAGATAGGGTAGATTAAATGTCTACATTGGATGTACTGAGATCAAATAAGGTATATAAACAAGGAAAATTCAACAGTTGTCAGACTATTTCTTTGATAGAGTGGACGATTTTTCATTCACTAACACAAGTTTACTCTCGGGAGTGCGGCGGCTCAGTGGTTACGGTTACGGCCTTGAACATTAAACAGAAAGGTCTATGGTTCGATCCCCGCCAGGGGTAACTGCGTTGTGTCCATGGGCAAGGCACTTTATACCGATTTCTCACGTGGGGGCGCTGTGTACTTAAGCTCACTGCACATTGATGTTGCACTTGCCTTCAACCAATGCAAACCCTGCTTGTGTGGTTTTAGTATGTTGGTGTCTGGCACTTGCTCGTCGTTGCTGGATGGTTCTCTCCTGGTACTCCGGCGTCCTCCACCCGTAAAACTGTCCGACACGAGGTGACCCTGGCTGTCGAAAATGTCGTTAAATAAATAAATAAATAAATAAATAAACAAATAAATAAATAAAATAAATAAATAAATAAATAAATAAATTTTAAATAAATAAATAAATAAATAAATAAATAAATAAATAAATAAATAAAACTCATATGCACTTAAGAGGTCAAATTTGTCCTTAAGTTATGGTAAAGGGACTGGTGTTTGGAAGTCATGTGCAATTAACAAAATCATACAATTAAGAGGTATCCAACTAAGTGAGAGCCATTCTACCATGATGGAGGCTTTTGTTGTGTTTCATTTGCGGTTTTGAAAAGATCCATTTGGCTTATATGATTTATTATGTTGTAATATACTTGATAAGCTCCCACAAAAACTCTCCACTGAATCGTAACAAAAAAGTGGTTGATGAACTAATTCGAACTACAGTTGAATCCTGTGAAATGAATAACCACTTTGCGAGTGGAAAATATTTCAGTAAACAGGAGTATTGATTTCACAGGAATTTGCCAATTTGGTCATTTTCCTGTATTCCAGTGATAAACTGAGCGTTTGTTCTATTACCAGTTTGCTAATATATCCAGCATTGCTTGAGGGTAAGAGTTAATATGACGTCGCACGTAAAATTCACCTTGCTAATGTTACTCCTCATACACTCTCCTTCCCCTGACCCATAGGCGCCAAATTCCCCCTCAAAGTCTCTGAAAATGTAGGAGTGCACAAGTAACAAACAGGCAAAGATTCGTGCTTATAATGTGCATATCTTGTTTGGTTGACGGTGCTCATGGAGATTATTACTCCTTTGCCAACACACATGGCATCAAAATTTGTTATTTTGAGTATCTTTTTTTCCAGTTTTGTTCAAAACATTTCAACAAAACCATATCATGTGACCCCTCATTGGAACGAGCTCGACGAGCTCGTTCAACAGAGGGGTCACATGATATGGTTTTGTTGAAATGTTTTGAAAAATTTTAAAAATTATTTAAATGAGGGGTGAAATGGTATGGTTTTAATGATATTTTTTTGAAAAAAATAACAGTTGTTTTTTTTCAACTGCTCAATTTGTAAATTATGCGGCGGAGTTTATTTTCTCCTTTCCAAACTTAACTATTCGTCCCCTGAGTTCCAATGTGTTCTATGTGCCAGTAGGCACATAGAACACATTGGAACTCAGGGGACGTAATGTCCATTGATTAAATAATATTAACACTTGATACTGCTTCATTTCTGTTAGTGAATAAGCTGATCTGACATTAACCCTTTGTGTCACACAATGGCCATATTCAAACAAGCTTATTGACAACAATCGCATTCAAATATTAATATTTTTCAACTTTACCCTCCAGAACGTAGTCTATGAACTCTCATTGGAACGAGCATATTTAATTTATTTCACTAAAGGTTAATGTTTTTTGCCAAAGCATGTCTTTTTCAGTTATTTAAAAAAATCACGCAAGTGTCACGCCTAATCCTGTTAGGTAAAGGGTTAAACTAAAATATAGCCCCCCACACTCCCCAAACACGCACGCACGCACGTACGCACGCACGCACGACGCACGCACGCACGCACGCACGCACGCACGCACGCACTTCAATATAATGGAGCATTTATTATCAGAACTGTCATTCCCCAAAATGTTCAACTTGCAGGTTAAACATTCAAACGTGACCTTTCACTGTGCTTTCTGTAGATGTAATTACACCCTCTGTGTCTGTATTCTTTGAAACAGGAGTTGTTTCTGGAGGAGCTGTAAAATAAACAAACACTCACTTTCAAAGAAAAATTCCAATTTTTGTTTATCTCATACATTCTGAGGTTCAAAGACAAGAGAAAAATAAAAAGACAAGTTTGTGGTCTTTAATTTCAGTACTGCGAATCACAAATTTCAGGTCGAATCGAATCAGGCAGAAAATTTCCAATCGAATCTTGATCGAATATCACCGTTCTTCATGTTGTAAATACTGCACCTTATTATAAACCGTACATTTTGTCAGTCACAACTTAAGCACTGCATGAAAAGGCAACTCGTCTGTTTGGGAAATCAATCAAAACAGTGGAATATTCCAAAACGAAACATGATGCGTTTCCGAAGTGGAACTTCCTTAAAATCTTCTATTATCATCAGGTCTACTGCACATGAGACTTGATGATCGCACGGGCATTCCAAAAAGAGAAACTTGGAAGGAGTTTGAGAACATCACAACGATTCGAAAATTTCCGAATCAGTCCGACTTGAATCAAACCGAGTCATCTGGGCGATTTCGAATCGAATCGAATACACCCTGTCAGGATTTAAAAACATCAAAAAAAGATTATTGAGACAAGATTTATTTGTTTCACAAATTATTTTTAATAAGTTGAAGGCCCTAATGTTATGGTCGGCGCAGTCTTTTCACCAAGTAAAGTGTTATGCCCTACGACTAACTGACTGCCCCCATCCTATCGGTAAACGCCGTGCCCAAATAATATAATTGTGTCCAATTCATTCCTCATTTGAAAATCTGTTTATCAGTTATGCGGTGTTTCGGCCAATTATATAGTTTGTTCAAGCTTCCCAAATATACGCAGTATACTTTAGGGCCTACCTGTCAACTCAAATAATGCAACAGATACACAAGTTTAACCCTTCTTACTGCCACGCCCACTTTAGCCATATATGGAGGACCACTATGTACGCATGTATGCGAGGAACTTTAATAAGATTTAGTTCTGAAACTCTACCATCCGATTAATTGTTGGCAAGGGCTCTCTGGGCCCTTTCCAACAATTAAACAGATGGTAGGTTTGAACTGCGCAAACCAGAACGTACAGATAATCATCATAAAATAGGTGACAATAATCCTTTTCGGCAGCGTTGGTTTTAAAAAACCAGAGTTTCGCCAGCGAAAAGTAATCTCCGTCGACTGTGTCATTTACAACGCTGGGGAGCTCGCTAGTTCAGTGGTGGACTGTTGGACTTCTATGCTAGAGGTCTCGAGTTCGATTCCCGCCCGGGGACGACCCGTGTTGTGTTCTTGGGCAAGGCACTTCATCCCGGTTGCCTACATGGAGGCACGATGCCGCCGTGTACTTAGGCATACTGCACGTTGACGGAGCACATGTCTTCAACCGCTGTAACCCTGCTTGAGCGGAGCTTGAACAGATATATAACGTTGAGGAGCTGACAGTTGTGGCCGATGCTCGGTAAATAAATAAATAAATTTACAACACTGTCGATGCAGATTCCTCTTCACAGGCGAACTTCATATGAGCATTATTATGTACTCAAAGCTTGAGATCTATCATTCATATTTATGGCGTCTCTCATTAAATGTCATGCTTAATTTACTTTTAAACGGGATTTGAGTTTGACACCGAAAAGGAAACCTTCTCGGTAAATGTTTAGCTGAATGAAGAGAACCAATAATAACGGTGAAGGTCTGTTACAATAGACTGTAAACTTAGGGCGTCTACTTTTTAGGGAAAACCGATAAGTATATGAAAGAGATGGTGAGAAGGCGAGAATAGCGGCGTTTTTTTCTCTCGCACCAGGCTGCAACACGGTGCATCTGCCCTCGTGCCGAAATTTGACTGATCACAAAAGATTGTATCACTTAATGCCATTTATTGCACTTAACTGGAAATCACCGGCACATGTCATTTTCAAATTTACTGAATGCTACAGAATCCAGACATGACGCTGATTATATTGCAAATGGCATAGCTGGAGTTCGAACCCACGCCGAAAGAGTAGTTTCCTTCGACGCCAATCGCTTAGCGAGACTGTACTCAATACGCACACCTACCACTCGACTATCGACAGACCGAAAAAGAGAATGGGTAAAATAGCGAAGTATATCTGGAGCAAGAACAGCACACACGAAATGGTCAATTACTTGCATTAAACAAGATTGCATCACTTAATTCTACATGCAGAATTTCACTGGAAACCATCGAGCACACATCGTTTTCAAGTCTCCCAAGTTCTGAACAATTAAAAACTTGTGAAATAGTTTGTAGTAGAGTCTGAAACAAACTATCTCCTGTCTAATTATTATGTATCGAAATCTTAAATAATTGCATGGATATTTTGTGTTTCGGGCCATCGGGTGTCGAAGAAACACATCTGTAATAGGCAGCGGGGAGGTAAAGATGTGTGTCTCACTGCACCTTCTAGTATTTCATGTCTGAAGAGTGGGTGAAATGTTCAAAGATAAATTTATTATTACTGTTATGTGTAGGTAAATAAACCCCCTCATTAACTGGTAGAGAACTAAATTATTTTTGGTCATCAACATTTGTTCACATGTATGTGCCTTGTTAAAATTTAGGGGAGAGAGCCTATAGATACTCTCCCATAAATTATAACAAGGCAAATCCATACAGGCCAAATTAATTCACTTCATAGATAATATAAAGCACATCTACAGAACATGAAGTCTTTCCGTTGTGGCACCCACACTTCAGAATAAAGCCCAAATATGGGCTCCCAGCACTCTGCGATTGAGCATCTCAACCCTCGATCTTGAAATATATTAACCCTTTTGAGACTTAAATTATTCTGACGTTCAAACGTCCTGGGAATTCAGTTTCTTCAACGTTTTTCAAAATGCGACGTCAAACATAGGAAAGTACCAATAACAAGATATTTTTCACATTAGTGATTATCTGATTGAGGGGTAGATTATTTTTGATGGTCTGAATTTGTTATTCAAGACTTGTTTTATTACAAATTATTGGAGAGTGCCCACAGGCACTCTCCAATAATTTGTAATAAAACAAATTTATATAAACAAAATATAATTTGTGTTTGACAGAATATGAAATATAAGCACGGAGAGTGTTGGCTTTTGCTCTGGTATCCTCGTTTTTTGAAAGCCCTGACAATGGCTTCTAGCACTCAACCAGTTAAGAAGTCTTGACAGCGGGATTATATTAGTATTTTAAGCTGCGATAACATTTGAATCAACGGTTATCACTGAGCACTATTCGGGAAAAAATAGGAATTTGAGGTTAAAACTTTAAAAAATCGAAAAATAATAACAAAACAAATGACGACAAAGTATCAACGTGCTGTTTGATTTCGTATGCAACAACACGTACAAAAGTATCAGAGGGTTAAACAACAATGTCTCTAGTTGTAAATCAGTATCACATAATTATGTGATAACACGGGCGTTGTATTGTATAAAAATTTACTTTATTGCTAAACTTTGAAAATTAACCCTTTACTTAACTCGTTCCAACAGAACACCCTGAACAAGAAATTTCCCAGTTAGTATAGTTTTGCTCAGAGCCAGAGCTTTGAGTTTCAGGGACAGATGCCCCATGATGCAGATAACAGTGATTTGACATCTTATCCCCCACTGTGACTTGAAAACATTAAGGACTCCAGTGTGATGCTTTGCACATGCACCGTCATATCATTAATACATTTTGGATGTTCGGTTGAAGAATTTTCAGTAGTCAGAAATTTATAGCTTTATAAAATGGTCAGTTTATTTCTTTCAAATTCGCGGCTTATTATTCCTTTTAATGTAGTGAATATAGTCCCTCGTCTAAATAGGCAAACGTATGTTTGGATGTTCGGTCATTGGGATATACAGGATGAAGACTATATATCCCCCACTTCTTCGATGTGGGAGTATAAATATTCAGTGGCATGGGAAATATGTCATGAAGAAAACAATGAATCCAAATAAGAGACCTCTCAACTGGTAAAGCTCTGTTTAGAGCGTTCAGGGGTGAGAGCCCCGAGAGGTAAATGACATTGATTTAGCTTCACTGTGACAAGTACGTGAAAAAGATATGGGTCATAGTGTGATGTTCTGCACGTGGTCCGTTATATAATACATTCATGTCAAAAGTTTGGATTCATTTCTAAAATTCAAGCACCCTTTAGTACTTTCAAGTATTCGTGTGAACTTTATAATTAAAAGATTCAATTTCTACTTAAATATTAATCTTCCTAAACTGCCATTTCGTAGACAGCTCCGTAAACGCATGAAGACCGAAACCCCCACGACCTGTGCCAAAAGAGGTACCCAAGCATTTAGCCCACGGACGTTCGGCCCAGACCTTTCAACATGGACGTTTCGGACCCGAATGTTTCGGAACACATTTTTTATCAAAAAGGACGTTTCAGCCCATATTTTAAAATGTCATATTTTTTACGTGTTTTGTTTTCTATTTGACTTCCATTTGTTTTATAATTTGCATTTGATTTTAACCTTCAAACTTTTCTTTTTGACATTAATTATTTCTCTTTTTATACTTTTTCGCTTTTAGTTTTTATATTTGGAATTTAGTTGAATAGATTTTTCAATTAATTTATTTGTAGATGAATTATCTGATTATTTTAGTGCTAATGATATTTGCTTTTTATAAATAAAATCATACACGTATGGGGGTTATTGGAATGAGCTCAGGGAAAGTGCTTTCTTTAACAGGCATATTTGTACTGTTTTATTACCAGAATCGCTGTTATTAGTTTTTTTTGTAACTGGCTCTACATATTGCAGCTCTCTTGATTGTGCATTTGAAACTTTTCTTTTTTCAATCAAATCATACATACACAGAACGACACACGCGTGTGAATGGGTTAATCGACATGGCACGAATGCCAGCGCCGAAGGATAAAACGAAAGGCCGCAGGTCTCGAGTTTTATCCTTTCGCGATGGCACAAGTGCCATATCGATTGATCCATTCACACTCGCGTGTCGTTCTGTGTTTATTACAAGCCTTCACGTCTATAAAAGCAATTATCAGAAGGACACATTCAGCAATTCATTTGACAACTCTAAAAAAGAGCATCTTTTATCGCCAACCAAATTTGCGATGACAACCCGTGTTACTATTTCTTTCATCCCCTGAGTTCCAATGTGTTCTAAGTGCCAGTTTCTTTCGTCCCCTGACTTCCAATGTCCATGTGCCTACTGGCACATAGAACACATTGGAACTCAGGGGCGATTTTCAGCTATCGCTACTTTTCAAATTGTCATTGCGTTGCACAATTTGTAAAAAAATTCCAGTGAAATTTCGCTTATATGTAAAAATAGTCTGTTGACAATTTCCGTTCAGCACATATGTGCCGAACAGATTTTCAGTTTCCGCATGGTTTAGTGTTGCTGTAGATGGGGATTTCATCGAACAGGCTTGAATTAAAATATATGTGAATTTCAACAGTCATACTTCTATGATTTTATTAACAAAAATTATACATTTTTGGGGGATTAATTATAGTACTGCAGCCCTCTTCAAGGTAAGTTTGATTCATTCACTTTCCAAACAAGTTTACAAAATACAAGATATAAGAACCTATGTGTCAATTAAACACCAAGACAAGTCCTTTTAATTACAGACTGCTCAGTTGAAACAAACAATCAAAATAATAATTAACGCAACTACCATCCTGGGGTTTCCTCTCTATTAAATAGGTGATTGAATGAAAAGGTATAACAGTGAAGAAAAAACATCAAGAATTTGTTTTAAAATAAACAAATTTAAAATATATTTTTCATGTTTGTTTTTTCACAAAAGTGGTTAAAATACGAACTGGGTCAAAATGTCCATATGTATCGAAAAGTGGTATGAAACGTCCGCCAATGGGCTGAAAAGTCCAGCATTCGCCGCCGGGATCTTTGTGGTATAACAAAAAGAGGATCTCAAATAATTTCCTATTTTATACAGGTTAAATCGTCCCTTGAGTGCAATAAGGCACCATCTGCAATGTCTTGTACTCAAGGGACGAATTATACAAATTGTCCATTGAACTCTGATAAGTGCCACGGTATCGGGGCTCATATCAAATTTAGTGGACGACGTTTATAAAAAAATTTAGGACACAGAGTGCATTTGATAATCTTTTTACCACACGATTGTGTAAACAATGTGAAAACAATGCACTTCGATCAAATTTAAAGATAAAAAGATTCGATATCTTACTCCGATTTTCTGGAATGATATAAACATTGGTAATGAGGTGTCATGCACGTGGCGAGATTGCACACGTCAATATCCAGAAATATAACACGAAGAATAAAAAAAACCCAGTGTCGCTTGTGTAATAAATATACATATAGATTTCTGGATGTACCATCGCGAGGGTCCCTAGGTGTTGTACTGAAGTAGATACATCGTCCCTGGACATGTGTCCACGAGCCCGATCTTGGACCTCCCGCCAACCAATGATGGTAACTGCCAATTTATCGTTCAATATTCTCTTAAGAGTGAACAACACGTCATTTAAACAAAGAACAATTTTATTGTGCGTAAATAAGATCAGAGCATTGTTGCCATAAGTGATTCGCTGGATTTGAAACATTGTCCTCGTCAATGGTGTTTCCGCTTCAAATGAGCGCAAAACAGTTGATTTCTGAGTGCATTTGGTGTTGTTATGAATATCAAAATATTTTGCTTTATTACTGTAATTAGTATTACCAAAAACGATACCGTTAACATATATACAAGTGGAAGTATTTAATTACTTTGTTGATCGAATGTAGGTTAAAAAACTACTCTTTCCCTGAGTTCGCACGTGCTTGGAGTGTTGCTATCCTCAATACAGATCAGATTTGTATTTAGTCTCGACCCTTTTACCTGTATTGGAGAAAATGTATGCTTGACAAGCTGAAGCCAGGATTTTAATATTCTCCGACTTGGTGGTGCGAGAGTTAAAACTTTTTTGATAGTGTTCACGGTCGTCACGGACTTGAAACCTACCTCAATATACTACTTCAAACACTTACCTAACGAAATGGCTGCATTCCTCCGAGTAATTTTTAAATTAAGCAGCTGAAAAATTCAAACAATTTCAATAAAACCATATGTGACCCATCATTGGAACGAGCTCATCGAGCTCGTTCCAACAAATGATCACATGATATGTTTTTTTTAAAAAAAAAATTGAGGAAAAAAATGATAAAGAAATAACCGAAATAACAAATTTTAATATCGTGTGCATTGGATAAAATGGTCAACTTTTTTCAAATTAGCGGCTAAATTTCAGAGAAAATGGTATTGGAGCAACCCATAGTTTTTCCGACGAACAACAACATTTTCCACCCCTCCTCCGGCAAAGCCCACCCACAAGCTTCAGGCCTGATGCTCATTGTAAGGTAAACATAGATATAAACAAATCACGTGTACAAATTGAAAAGGCATTCAGGATAAGTATAAATAAACAATTAGATTGAGATAAGCTTTAGTATAATTACCATGCAAATATACAGGAGAAGAGAGGTTGGTAACAATACAGACGCCACAAGACGAACGCGAGTCCTTGCACAGGCATCTGAAGGTTTCATCCCAATATGGATCAAAAGGCTGAATCTGAAACAAACAAAAAAACTTATGATCTTATCTTCATGCTCTGTGGCACCATCACCTCAATGGGTGTCGCTAAGTATGGTTTGGTGGATGTGACACCTTGCTTTCGGAAGTAAATCCAAGAAATAGAGTGCAGCGGTCGAGTTTACTGATGTCAACCTTTGCACTTCAACAGACAACCCTATCAATATAACTATTTATTACATGACTGCAAAGAGTAGCTCCTCAATATCCCCGTTAGCTGTCCGTAATTCTCACACGATTCACCGAAAAACCGAGTCTCAACATATCCAAATTCATGATATCATGCCTGTTTCACGTGACGGGCGCAGAATTTCGTAGCAGCAATTTTTCAAACTCGAAACAAAATCTGAAGCGCATTTGCTTTGAATACTCTGGACAAAGATTCAGTGAGAGGCCAGTTTAAAACTTGATTTAGCTTGTAGTGTTGTTGTTCATATCATCCTGGCAGTCATGGGAAAGCAATCTCATTTCTTGGATCCAACTACCGAAAAAATATGAAGAACACTACATGTGAAAAGTCGCCTGTTTCTCGGGAAAATATAATGATGCCAATTAGTGAGAAATATTTATATTTGGGCACAACGATCGTTGTCTCGTTTGATGGCAGGGAAGGGGTTAAAGGCCTAGAGTAATATTGCTGTCCAATAAATTTTACCTATGCAAGATGTTCAGTGACCTAAGATGGTTGGTTAATTTTTAGGAAGTGGTCTTGCAAGCGACTTTTATAAAGTTAGTTAGAAGGGCCTGTATGTTAAACAGTCGAGGTTAAATACAAACACATGATACCCCTTTTGTTGCCCACAAATGTCACTTTTTAAAGCCTTTTTAAATCAAACTGAGGACTTGTTCAATTCATCAAATTGCCTGGATTTGCTCCCTAAATTTAATAGCTTCAGAAAGAAGTGGGTTTAGTGCAGCACGCATATGTACTCGTACATTTTGCATGTAAGTGAGAAGAATTGAGACAACACACATACGTACTCATACATTTTGCACACAAGAATGGTCCCTGGTGAGGCATAGGGGCGTAGGCCGAAATAAACTGGGACATCCTACTAATTACAAATTTCAAAAGCTAAAATAAGTGTGAACTGACACAAACTACCAAAGATTTCAATATACAAAGACATAAACAACATTGCATTAAAACTCATTTTGACAGCTCTAAACATTTACTGTAAGCTTCGATAGAACAGCCATCTAGTTTAAAGTCCCTTGGAAGATAAATACGAAAATGTCATTACTACAAAATATATTTTCAATAGAAGCATTGCCTTGGAAAAAGGTACCCCAGATGGTTTTGAAATCGCAAAGCGAATTTGTAGAAATCATTCAACGAAGCACGGCAAATGCAGAGAGAGCCGCCAACGCTGTTGTGGTAGCCAACGCCGATGTGTATTGTGATGGTTGGAAGGCTTGCCAGAAGCTGAAAGTGGTATTTACTTTTTTGACGTTACTTGCTTTATAGCTCCAAAAGTTTTCCATCAAGAAACTTGGCAATGTTCGTAAAATGTCACTGCTACGTCGACATGCGAGGTTTGGTCCCTGTAAGTGCTATGGTTATGTCTTTTGGCAGCATAAAACACATGAAGGGGGTAGTTTTCCCTTGTTTAACGTTATTTGCGCGGTAACTCCAACAGTGTTGCGTCAATCACAATGAAATTTGGCAATCCTCGAGAAATGTCAGCGGCGACATGTGATTTTTGGTCTCTGTAAGTGCTATGGTTATGGCTGTAGACATGATTCAAGCTAGAAGTGGTATTTTTCCATGTGTCGGCGCCATTTGCTTTGTAACTCCAAACGTTTGTTGGCGTCAAAGAAAATACACTGGCAATGCATCACAACTCACTGCCAGGTCAGCATGCGAAGTTTGGTCTCCGTAAGAGCTATGATTAGATCTGTACGGGTAACATACCAAAGGGTTTTTCCCGTTTGCGTTGAAATTCCAAAAGTTTTCCGACAAGGGTGAAGAAACTTGGCAATAATGGAGAAACATCCCTGTGTTGGTCTCTGAAAGGGCTATGGTGATTGCGACAGGAGTGACACGTGTGTTTTTGAGTTCCAAAAACTCCATTTCACGTAAAAATTTCGAAAATGACGTTAAATAAAGAAATCCAAAAACAGATATCTTTTTATTTTTCAAGCTACAACATACTAAATGTTCATGGAAATCGGACGAACTTTAATTTTTGCGACGTTGACCTCCAGCCACCACCGCAACGTCAGTCTCAGACGAAGGTTTTGTCGACAAAAACCGAAGCCTGGTTTTGAAGAGTACCTTGATGGCACCTTTGGGGGTCATTATTGTTCAAGGTGAAGTCGCGGTCCCTGGAGCTGAGGGGAAAAAATGGGAAAAACAGTGAAAGGAGTGCCAAATGTGTAATTTAGGCGTGGTGGAGACCCTGGAACACTTTCTTCTAGAATGCCCAAAATACCAGTCTAAAAAAATAATATTCACTGGGAGTCTGTTGGGGAAGTGGGATGGGAGAATGAAGGACATGTGGTTAGTGTGTGACTCAAAGGAGAGGGTTAATATGCTAATCGGAGAGATTGGGAAGAAGAAGCGTGGGAATAGGGAGGCAGTTGGGAGCACATGGGTAGCCAAGCCCTTCTCGCCCGAGAACCGCGACAAGTCAGCGTCCGGCCAAAGTGTTAATAATATTTTTAGATGTGTTTTTTTGCTTTGCTGGAGACTATATTTCAAAACAATTTTGCTTTTAGTACCTTGCCCAAGGCCGATAACAAATATTAGCTCTCATCAAAATTTCAATTAATGAAGCGTCGGATTCATCCTGATGCTTCATTAATGAGAGAGTTTGCCACTGATTACTTTCCACGCGTGGATTTTGAACAATCATCGACGGCCGTGATGTATATATGTGACCATCTTACCATTGCTGTCTATCGCCCATTTATTTATTTATTTATTTATTTATTTATTTATTTATTTATTTATTGGTGCTAAACGCCACACCAGCAGCTAAGGCTATATCGTGGCGACAAATGGTTATGTGTGATAAAAAGATTCCACCAGAAAGAGAAATATATGTTTAAAAACATGAACATTATCATGACAGTGAAAGAAATTGCGAAAACAGTAGCGAATAATTATAACAAAATGTTAATGAATACTGTGTAAATCAACCAGATGACAAAAAAAGTTCTGTATATGAGATGCAAATAAAAGAATAAAAACTATTTAAACTTATTTAAAAGGTTGTTTTCTTTGATAAACGAGAAAATCAGGTGAGAACTGATGTTGTAAAATAATTCTCTCAAAGACGGTACACTAAAATGTCGCTGTCGGATGTCATTAAAATCAATACAATCTAATACAATGTGCAAGACTGTCAAAGGCCATTGACAGGGAAGACATTCTCGTCACATATTGCCGTCTAAGAAAAAGAAATTTGTATGCCTTGTTTGACGAATATGACATCGTGTCAATTTTACATGATCCTTTCTTCAAAGGTTACCAGATGAGAGCTTGCCCGCAATTTTATGAATATTATTATGAATGCGATGGAGCTTGTATTTGTCGCAACTTGGAGTTGAGTAAAGCTAGCAAAAGTGGAAAGAGAGTCGGAAAATATAATCGACTTCCTTTCCTATACATTCTCGATGTGTTCAAGCGATAGTTGCAAAGTTTTAACTTCAGCAGCGAAAACCGAACTTTTATTTGATATTCTGATAGATGTGAGGTGATCGCCAGTAACAAAAGCCGATGATACTTTGTCACCGTCTTTAGATCTGTATAGATCCTTCTATATGTACTATACTTAGACTTTATTTCGACATATCTTTGTTTGAACTGCAGAGAGTTTGTCTGAGTTTTTTTCAGGAAACAAGGTCCAAAATAACAATAGATTTTCTAAGATGCCAAGGAGGAGTGTGTGGCTTGCGGTTTTCTTTTATCGCATGAGATTCAAGTGTGACAGACTCCATATGGGGTTTACTTCTTATTCCCAGTGTATGAATATGTCTCTATAAGCAAGGCTTGATGGGTTAGCGAACAGTTTAGAAACATATTGGAGTAACAGTTTAATTCTGTGTTGCTCAAGAGAAGGGTCCTCTGCTTCAATAAGCATGCAATCTCTTGGTGATGTTCTAAAAACACCAAGGCTAATTCGAATACCACTATTACGGATTGCATTAAGTGGTTCGAGATACGACTTTCTTGCAGAACTGTAAACCATACAGTCGTAATCTAATCTTAATCTAACAAGTGATCTATACAGATGGAATAATGTTTTTTGAATTTTGGTCTTCCAAACCTTGAAACCGTTTTCTGTTGCCCATTCCTCAATTCTGTTTAAAAACAGCTGACGTTTGCACTCGATTGCATTCATATTTTCACTGCTATAGCAAATGAAAAAGTCATCGATATAAAACAAGGAATCCCCATGTTCTCAATTGCGTCAATGATGCTATCGATGTTAACAAAACACAGGGTAACAGATAGAATACTACCCTGAGGTACGCCCAATTCTTGTTCGTATGGGTCATATAAAATCGACCCAACACGAACTTGAAATTAACGGTCTTTTCAAAACATTTCTATCAAAACAGATATACGCCCTTTCAACCCCATCTTATAAAAATTTTCTTAAAATCCCATGCTTCTACTTTGTACCATATACCTTTTCTTGGTCAAGGAAGATGGCGACCACATGCTCTTTTCTTGCAACAATGGCATTTCGTATCAACGTTTCAAGTCTAACCAAATGATCCACAGTATTTCTCTGGCTTCTGAAACCACACTGAATATTCGCAAATGGAATGTTCGATTCTAGAAACCAGACAAATCAGTGATCATCCTTTCCCTGGTTTTCCACAGACAACTTTTTTATGCAATAGGTCTGTAGTTGCTTGGATTGTAGTGGAATTTATCGGATAGTAATAGGAATTACTGTTGCTTTCGGCAATGAAGGTGAAAACTGGCCAGTCACCCATATGTAGAATAAAATAGATAGTAAAAGGTCGAATGAAGTTTGAGGGAAATGTTTTAAAAGTCGATAGTGTATTTCATCGGGTCCAGTAGCAGTAGCTTTTGCTTTATGCAAAGAGTTATGTAACTCTCCCACGGGGAAAGGTTCATTGTAATCCACTAAATTTTCAGAGGTAAATTTGATCTTTAGCGTACTAGACTATTTGGTACCATCGAACCGCAAATACAAGAAGATGTACTTATTACTTGTCGCTGAAATGTTTAACAATTCAGTCACACATCAACCAATGGCATTCTGTGTGGAAACTTCGCATGGGCCAGTGGATGCACTCAATGTTCAATATACTTTCATTAATATTGGAATCGCAGGGGACGAGGTTTTGGCCCACTAACATGCAAGTTACTCTGCGCTATCGCTTTGCATGGATCACTACCGCAATGAGTTTTGACTTTTCGTGTTATTATTCCAGTGACTCATTCCGCGGTTATCTTATCAACGGCCTAGACTCTAAACGAAAATTGACTAGGTATCACCAAGGTGGTCAAAGAAAAAACGATATATCACCACATGACTGGAAGAAGGCGCCATCTGCATCGCTTTAGCATTGCAGATGGCGCCTTGTTCCACACAGTGGGCGATATGTGGTGCAAACTTGCCGTAAGGCGATCTCCGCTATCGCTTCAAATGACATTTTAAGGAGTTTTTCGACTAAATGTTGTGTTATTTAGTTAGTCTGTCAGTATGAGTGGTCATCCTCAGAAGGTCGACAATAAAATGTATGAAATCTCCGACATTCGATTCTTTCGAAAAAAAACCAGAGATGGTTTCGAATCGAAGCACTGAAACTATTCAAAACCGAATCGACTCTCGAACGTTTACCAGGCCCCACAAACATAACCTAATGCAGCCCATGTCAAACACAGACTATTGTTTTTGTATAGTTTCTTCTTCTTCTTCTCCTTCTTCTTCTTCCCCCATTCCCATTCCCTTGTCCACACGATAACTCGAATAAAATTCTTCCCATTTCGCTGTTTTTTTTAGTTACTTATAGCTACTAATGCTTGGCCATCTATATTTTTCAGGTTCTTAGTTTTGAAAGCGGGTCACACTCATACACTCTCAATCATGTTATGACATATCCACCTGTGACAAACACCAAAGAGTCAAAACTCAATGGAGGTCACCCAGGGGATCATCTACACCCAATGCATTCCCAAAGTTCATACATGTATTTCTACAATAAAAATGTAGGCAGAGCCCAATATTTTGAACGTGAGTCACGATCATATATCAAACATGGTATGACTAGTGGATTAGTGACTAACGCCAGAATGAGTCGAAATGCTCTAGACGTTCACAATATGAGTCAAAGGGCAACTTCCAGTTCCGGCAGCGAGGTGGACATAGAAAATTGAGAAGGAAATTTATGCTGAAAATCACTCATAATCGGCTTAAAAACGAAATTTTTCTGGCAAAATTGTACTATAGAATATAATCATAAATATATACCATAGTAATTTGTACATACTTTTCACTTAAATTATTTATTTAATCTATTTTTTCACATCTTATCTCTGACCAATCGTAAATTTAAAAAATGGCATCCTGTGATATAAAGATACACAACTGTGATATAAAGAAGGAAAATGACATTAGAAAAGAAAATGAGGAAGGAATTGGGAAAACTAGAGGACAGGGAAGAGGAAGAAAGGTGGTTAGACAGGAGGAGAGAGGTGTTTTTGGTGACAGACAGCAAAGGGAAGTATTTGAGAAATGAAACCAGGAGACACGATTATGTTCCAATAAAATTGTATTCAAAGTCAGGTGCTACTCCTACACGCAAAACAAATTACCTTCGTCATCTCCTACATAATATAAGCACAGCTAGAAAACCGATTGTTATCTTCTGGTATGGGACCTGTGAAATAACAGAGAAAGTTGGTAACAGGATAGTATTGGATGAGAATTTCTCAGCTGCCAACACAATTGAGGAATACAGAATACTGAGGCGCAAAGTTCATCATACAAATAGAGAGGCGGAAATAATCTTCCTGGAATGCCCATATTACTCCATTGATAAATGAAACACATCTAAATCTCATGAAGAAATAAAGGAAGAAGATAAAAAAGATAAATTATTGTTTAATAAAATAGAGGAATTAAATAAGGAAACAAAGGGACTAAATTTAATACAGGCACCCAAAATCAGCCAGGATCAGGTCGAAATCAAGAAATCCAAAAACAGATTTACGAAAACTATAAATACAAATCTATTATCTGGCGGAATTCACCCCAATAAATTACTATCAAGACTGTGGCTACTGCGTATCTACAGAATGATCAGAAGGAAAATTTTTTTCCAGAAATCATTACGAAATCGGGATTGCACCTTTTTCCTAAAAAAATCATCGAAAACTAAAATTATGTAAGAGATCGGGATTGCCCTTTCTCTCAACAGTGGACAGGAAAGCCCCGGATTATTAAAGGAATTTCAATGAGAAAATAGGAGAGCTCTGTATTTCAAAAATGGCAGCTAAAAAAGAGGAAGAGGAGAAATATTGGATATGGAAGATATGCACAATGAAATTCACAGAAGACAAGGCAGAGGTACTAGAATGTGAATTATGCACAGAACATTTCTGCAGAAAGTGCCCACAAATATCATCGGCTGAATACAACATGATGTGATCTCCACTGGTTTTGTCCAGAAAAATGTGAAGAAAAAGCAATGAAAAATGTTAGAATAGAAAAAGAAATAGAAGACAGATGTAATGCCTTTTTTGAAAAGATAGAGGAGAGAGTAGCAATACTGGAAGCTAAAATAGACCAGAAAGCAGATAAAGAAGAGCTCAAGCAAATAATAAGCAAAGGGAGTAACAAGGAGATACCGTCTCAAGAAAATGTTGATATTGATATGAAGATCTCTGAATTGAGGGAAAGTGAGGCAAGGAAAAATAATATTATTGTCTATGGCATAAAGGAAAGTGAGGCTGCGGAAGGCATGGATAGAAAAAAGGAAGATACCGCATTTATAAATGAACTATGCTTGATTATGGACACAACTTTAACTGAGGTAAAAAATGTGGTAAGACTTGGTAAACGCAGTACAGATGAAGGGGAATCAAAGCTTAGACCAGTAAAAATTGAATTTAAAGATGAGAAAGCGAAAAGCAAAATTATGAGAAATTTGAAGAAATTAAAGGATGCAGGAGATAAATTTTATAAAATAAGTATTGAACATGACATGACTAAGAAAGAAAGAGCAGATTACCAGGAAAAGAGAATAGAGATGAGGAGATTAAATGAAGAGAATGAATCGGGGGACTACAAGTATGTGATCAGAGGACAACCATGGGAGAGGCGAATGGTGAGAATAAAGAAAAAGAAAGAGTAAAGCGAGCAAAGAAAAAGGTTTTTAAATCTGTACATCAATCTAGAGATGATAATGTATATAACTTTATGGGTGAGGATTTTAAAAACAAAGATACTGCAAAGAAATGTTTGAAATGTTTTTATACAAATGCTGATAGCTTACTAAATAAGCTTGATAAACTGAAATCAAGGATATTTTTAAGTCCAGAGAAACCAGACATTATAGCAATTACGGAAATATTTCCTAAGAGTTGTAGATATACTCCAACTAATGCAGAACTTCAAATACAGGATTACGACTTAATAACCAACTCACTGACACAATATGAGAAAAAAGGGGTATAGCTATCTACTCAAAGACCCAGTTGGCAGCAGAAGAAGTGAAAATAGAATCCAATTTTGAGGAGAGCAAATGGATACAAGTTTCACTAAATAAACACGACAAGCTACTGTTTTGCTGTATCTATAAAAGTCCAAATTCTAGTGAAGGAAATCACAAAAGCTTACATGAACTATTTAAAAAGGTCGCAACAAAACATAATGGACTTACGCATATATTGATCACAGGAGACTTCAACTTCCCAAAGATTGATCGGTCAACATATACTGCAAAAGATACTGATGGAAATGCATTCCTAGAATGTATTAAAGATTGTTATTGGACACAACATGTAAGCCAACGTACAAGAAGCTAAGGCACAAACGAACCAAATATACTTGATTTAATTATAACAAATAAAAGAGAAATGATAGATGACATTGATTATGAGAGTCCGTTGGGGAAGAGTGACCACAGTGTACTTCGATTTAACTTCAAACGTGAAACAGAAGATGTGATAAACAGAACAAATCGAAGAAACTATACAAAGGGAAATTATAACAAGATGAATCAAGAAATTTAATGTAAATTGGGAAAGCTTATTAAGCGATGAAGACCCAGAGATCTTATATGAAAAATTCCTCGAGAAATATAATGAAGTTCTTGATAAATATGTACCAAAAATAAGCTCAAGGAAAATAGAGCTGATGAAAAAGCACAAGTGTACATCTTTAGATGAAAAAAACAATTAAGAAAATTAAGAAAAAGCACCGGTGCTGGCAGAGATACATGGAGACGGGTGATGGCCAAAAATACCAAGAATACGTTAAACTCAGAAATCAAGTGAAGGGAATGGTGAGAAAGGCAAAGAGGAATAAAGAGAAAGATATAGCAGAAAATGTAAAGACAAACCCGAAAAAATTCTGGCAATATGTAAACTCAAAAAGAAAAGTGAAAACAGGAATACCGGAATTAAGAGAAAAGGATAGTATGGGCAACACTAGAATATTGAAAAACAGATGAAGATAAAGCAAATGCTCTTATAAATTTTTTTTTCAGTGTATTTACAGAGGAGCAAATAGGCGAGATACCAGTATTACCACAAAGAAACTATAAAGAGGAAATTGTAGAAAACTATTTGACAGAGGAAAAAAATATGAAACTTATGAAGGACTTGAATGTTCAGAAAATTCAGGGGCCAGATGGAATAGATCCCAAAGTGTTGAAGGAATGTAGAACTACATTATGCCAACCTGTATAAAAATTATTTTTAATGCATTGCTTCAATGTGGAAAATTACCAAGCGTATGGAAAGAAGCCAATATCACTGCACTCGTCAAAAAAGGTGAAAAATTTGATCCAGGAAACTATAGACCAGTAAGTCTCACAAGTATACTATGCAAAATGATGGAAAAACTTATCCGAGAAGAAATGGTAAACCACATGAATGTTAACAAATTATTTAGCAAAAGGCAATTTGGATTTATGTCGGGAAGGTCCACTGTCTTGCAACTCATGAAGGTAATGGATGATTGGACGTCGATATTAGACAACGGTAATACTTTAGATGTGATATATATGGACTTCATGAAGGCGTTTGACAAAGTCCCCCACAAAAGGTTAATAAGCAAACTGGCTAGCTATGGAATCTCGGGGAAAATAAAAGACTGGGTAGAGAACTTCCTGGAAAACAGAAAACAACGGGTGATTGTGAACGGCCTTAAATCTGAATGGAAAGTAGTAACCAGTGGTATCCCATAGGGCGGCGTCCTCGGACCGATCTTGTTTGCACTTTATATCAATGATATGCCGGATTGTGTGGATTCAACATTATACTTATTTGCCGATGACACCAAAATTTATAAAGAAATAAGAGACTTGACTGACGAAAAATTATTACAGAAGGATTTAACAGCATTACAAAGATGGTCAGATATCTGGTTGCAGAAGTTCCAGCCAAACAAGTGCAAGGTAATGTCTGTAGCAAACAAAAGGAAATCTGTAGAAAAGGACAAGAGATATTTTTTAAATAACAGTAAAGGAGAGAAGGTGATATTAGAGAGAACAGAGAAAGAAAAAGATATTGGAGTCATTGTGGATAAAAACTTAACATTTGAAGACCATATTTGTGCACAAACCATAAAGGCAAATCAGATTATGGGTCTAATTAGACGATCGTATACATACCCAGACGAAAGAACATTTAAACTTTTATACCAAGCACTTGTCAGACCAAATTTGGAATATGCGGCATGTATATGGAACACATATAAACAAAAAGATATTATTTTCGGGAGACGACTTACATATAAGCTTAAAGCTTTCTGTCGAATCCCTCCTTTAAACAGTAACAAACTTCCCTGTCTTTAGTTGTTTCATTATAATACTGTATCTATGTTGTTCATATTTTTTTTTTGTTACTCAACAATTGTTGTATGCATTTATCAATTATTGAATAAATATTGTTTAAACTAAAAAGATATTACAATTGTGGAAAAAGTTCAAAAACGGGCAACGAAACAGATACCAACATTGAGAAACCTCCCATATGCAGAAAGGCTAAAAAAACTAAAACTACCAACACTAAAGTATAGAAAAATGCGAGGAGACATGATAGGGCTTTTTAAATTGACACATGGCATATATGATGTAGAAGTGACTGAAAACATGCTAGACTATAAATCGAACAGAACCACCAGAGGTTATGATTTTAAAATAAACAAGAGATATTGCAACATGGACATAAAGAAATATGCCTTCTAGGAAAGATCGATGGATATATGGAATGGACTTCCAGACCAAATTATGAAAACAACAACAGTGCTAAATTTTGAAGTAAAACTAGACAGGTATTGGTCAGGGATAGATGTGAAATATGATTTTCAATCTGAATATACGAAACCGGAAAAGACGAACATAAATATTAATGTGGACATAGAGGCAACCAAATGCCTGCGTCCATAAAGAGATCCTAAGGTATCCTAAGGTAAGATCACCCTGGGGTCATTGAGTTCATTTTTGAATTTTGGAGGTGACTCACTTTCTAAATTTTTGTTCGCGCCCACTTCTAGAGCATGGTATAACCTAAGGATAAAAATATGTTTGTAAGATAATCATGCTAATATCGCCAGTACAGTATGACATTAACAACCTGGAACCTTTGAAAAGTAAGTTGAAACTCACTGGATATTCAAATATGTGCCAAGGTCTTTCTATTCAACCTGTGGTTATTGATTTCATATTACAGAAATATTGGTAATCACAAGTTAGATCATCTGATGCATTCCTAAAATTCATGTGTAAGATTAAAAGCCTCCAAAGTGGACGAGGCGAAAAAATTTGAAAGAAGTCAAAATTTTTGAATTAGGATACAATTGCTTATCAGATAGATTGACCTGGGACCAATACAAGTTTTGTAATATGAGGTGAGGGTGGCCACTCCAAGCAGAATTTGATTTCGTTTTGCAAATCGTTTGTTTGAGGTTTGAAATATAAGGTGAGGGTGGCCACACGCGCAGAATTCGATTTTCTTTTGGCAAATCATTTTTATGATGCACACAGGCGTTATTTCTGGTTTCTTGAAAACATTTATCTGATTCCTGTATGAAAATCTTTAAATGCTGTTTACAAAAAGCTATTTCTGATTTCTTAAAAGATATTTTTTGCTCACGGAAAGAAGTCTCCATAATTTCTTGCTCAATATAATTTATATTCGATGGTATCGCTATTTTCACACATATTCGAATTTACTGTTCACAGTAAATTCTGATTCTCAAGTTATTATATATATTCATATACCAACAGACCCGACACTTGGCTTTAATGAATCATGCAAAGATTGCACCACCGAAAAATGGCATCATTTAACTGAAAAGAAAAATTGAGATGAGACTATCTTCTTGACATCACAACTTCTTATTATGTAACCCACGATGAGGTGACATACATGTACCGATATTATTTTTTAATCCATAGACACCCCCGGTCCTACGTTGCCGACAAAAGGTTGAATGACTCCCATACCAAAGCTCTCAGGCCACTTAGTCAAATTCTGTAAGGACGTCGATACCGTCATGGCTTGGGACCAGTCTAGCCCTTAAATAGTTCACAGCCTATGTTTAGCGTCACTCGCTTGGAATGTTTTAGTTGGTCTGAAAAGCGAACTAATTTAGCCCTTAAATATGAAATCGTCTGTGATTAGCTTCATTCGTCTAACATATTTCAGTTAGTCGAAAAAGCGAACGTACGGTTCTAAAATGTCACTAACATTCGTTTTCTTTGAACCAACGGAAGGAATATTTCTCAACTGAGACTTGATTTGACCGAATATTTAATGACTTACAAATACAGTGCAGTCGCCGTGGACTGGTCATAATCCACACGTGGGCAATGATGTCCACGCATGCGTTTACCAGGTAATAAAAATCATCATCAGCAAAATTTTAATTAACTCTTAAAAGCCGGGTGTCAAGTTTTCTTGCCCGTGATGTAATACGGTAGGTAATCTGGCTGCGACGGTTTGGCTATCTTTGGGCTGGGGGAGAATTAAGCAGTGAGCAGGTGCTTCTAGTCAAGTGTCGTCTGCCTGAATAGGCAGACGACCCTTGACTAGAAGCACCTGTTTTACTGTAAGTTTTTCGCGGTATGTCATGTTCAATAAATTCATTCTGATTCCCGGCTTCTAGAGTTAATGAAGCACTGGGTTGTAGCCGGTGCTTCAATAAATAAATTTTTGATGATTATTCCTATAATTAGTGATTGGAATCTAATATTATTGCATCCGTGGAAATATTGCCTGCCTGTGGAAAGTGACCAGTACACGGAATACTGTAATATTATACATGTTTGTTTTGAGAGGAATTGTGAATGCAGACTCGTTATAGCTGTAGTTTTATGATTATGTCTCATAGTTTCACAGATTGTGTTAAGACGACGTCCAAAGTAAATTTGGTCAAACTTCAGGTAATTTTCTCCACAGTCCAGAGAAGATCAGAAAGGAATCACCCCAATAAATTATATATCAATTTGTTTGGAATGAAACATAGATTTTGTGGAAACTAATATTTGCCATGGTACTGTTACCATGTGGCAGAAAGCACTGCCTGAAAGTCTGCTATGGCATAAGTAAGAGATCAGATTTTATACAATACAATACCTTAAATTTATTGAACGGTTAAATTTTGCAATCCTTCTTGAACAGACTCGGAGAAATCTTTTTATCATTCTTGCAAGGAATGTACCAGGAGATCATTTGTAATTTAGGATGCGTACATTTCAAAAGGGCTGAAATTTTTCTGTGTTTGTTTACCTTTTATGAAGTTCACCAAAGGTCAAATCCACACAGTTCAGAAGAGTAAGTATAGAGTCATGAGAGAGTGCATCAATGAAAAATGAAGAATGTCCAATGTGGCTTTTGTGAGTCTGCTGTGACCATACCCCCACGATCCTGTGCCACTTTGCATGAGATCTGTATCAAATTGGTAAAATACGATGAGATTGATACACCCCAAAAATGGTAAACTGCCATACTTCCTCATTTAGTATTATATGTGTCCATTTGTGGGGTTGCATGAGCAATGACAACTGCCAAGAGTGTCATTTGAATGTTCAAGTGTGGCCAAAACAACAAAACATTACCTGCCCTGCATGCATAATACTTTCACCAATCGGTTACACTTAGTTAGAAATCCTGGCTTCCAATTCATTTATGTACATGATTTGGTATGCTTCATTTGTTTTGGAACTATCAGCCTTCCATAGTTGCTGTTTGTGGAGGCTTGACTGTTGTTTTCTCGTGAGATTTAAGAACATTGATAACTGATCTGCTTACCAATACTAATTTTATAGGCGGAGGGGTAACCGGCCTGAACAATATCGGAATTGTGTTGGTTATTAAATTCATTTATCTAAACGCTTATGGCACGTGGTGGTCTTATTTCGGTAATTCGTGTGAATTTTAGTCAGCCAAGTGGATTTTTTTCTATTTCTGTCCACACAGTGTCAACACACATAGATTCTTACAACCTTCTGTTGCTAACAGCGCCCAAAATCGACGTTGATCCGCCTTATACACAATGCGGTTGTGCGAGGGAGATATTTAAATTTACGATGGTATGGCATTTCGCTATATTTGGTGAACAGGAAGAAACCTTTCTGATAATTCCCTTTGACATTGGTCTACCTTTTTTCATAGCAGACTTCATTAAGCCTTCTTTATGTCACTAATATAGTTCGGCGAATGTAAAATTATTGTTTCGTAAATATACATTTGTGAGGACTGTAATGTATGTTGATGTGAATATATTTTTGTTTTCAAACATAATTTTCCACATTTATGTTTTGATCATCGTCATCAACCAAATAATAGTATTTCGAATCGGTGGCGTATTAATCCCGTGCTGACACTTGCGTCACATTGCACAGATTTTGATCTCAACAGCACTACTATGGACTGTATCTCGCAATTATCACATTGTCAGATGAATATTTTACTATGAATGTGTCGTGAGTTGTACCTTACATCGCCTGCCAGACTCAAAAACAGCAGTGAAATGTTCGAAGATTTCAGATCGTGAGAAATCAAATCATTTCTCAACTTTGCCCCAAAACCCACGTGATCAAAACAAACATGTCGCCCGAACAGAATCAAGCGTTTGTGGTCATCCATTTTCCCCCGAGCATTCTCACCACGTTGGTGATAAAATGATAACTATGCTTTCTCCGAGTATGGAGTGTGAAGGCTTTTATTTACAATTCAGACATTCGAATTACCGATCTATTCCTTGTTAATCCTGACGGTTACTAATGCTGCAGGCAATGTCTTTGTCATCAAAAGCCACCCCCCCCCCACCTCCAAAAAAACCAAAAAAATTCAAAAAGGGGATAAATTCGGGTTTTGTATACTTTTGTCACTATTTTGGTATATAATATGTCGTTATTCACCTCTTTAATTCGTAGTTAGGGCATCGTTACTAGTTTTTAAAAAATGCCCAAAGGTACGTTGGACGACCCCTTAATATCTTGATTTTTTAAGTCGAATTAAATACTTATTTATTAGGAATATCTATACGGGGAGTAAGAGAGAATATCTGGACATCTATGTGAGTAAAGTACATCGCTTTTCATCAACGCTAATCTGCGCGCAAACTCCATGAAAAGTAGTAAACAAACAGCCCATCACAGCGGCGAATTCCTAACAGATTTAGACTGGTGGCCTGAAAGTTTACCCCACATCGCCCACGGCTCAGCAACAAAGCAACACAAATCCCTGGATCTGACAGTGTTTAGAAACAATTCTACTTTACTTATGATTTCTTCATTTCCTCAGGAGCACACCGTTTGACAGTTCCATTCAAAGAATAGCCAGAACGGTTGTCACTGGGTGTAATTTGGAGACAACAATGTTATATTGAAATCATAACCGACAGAGGACATAACCTTTGTCTTGGAAGCAAAAACTGTATGCAGATTTTTGTGTTTGTGTTCACAAATCAGAAAATGTTCGAGTGAATAACCCTATCATTTACTCCGTTAGCTCTGCCAAACAAGATATAACAGAATAAACAAGCACAGCATCACCAAAATGCAGAAAATAACCAAATTTTTGGTTAAGTAAATACTCTTATTCAGTATGTTTCACTGACAAAGTGGCTATTCAGTAACACTTAGTCTATGGATATCGAGACTTTTGCTGTGTATATTATAATGTTTTGTATGTTTTTAATTTTATATCGCTTTTGTCAAGCAGGAATTCCACCAGGCATAGGGCTGGTTCCGAGCCACGAAACTGAAAACTGTTAAGATTTTCAGAATTTGACTCCGACGGGAGTCGATCCCGGGTCTCTGGTACCCAATCACCTAGCCATAAATGTTCTGCCACCATACCAACGAAGCTAACGGCAACCCCCAAGAAAGGGTTATGATCAATTCAGTCCGCGTGTCAGTTCACACTTATTACCCGATCCGAGACCAGTATTCGTGGATTGACAAGGGAGACGACTTACATAAGCTTTAGCTTTCTGTCGAATCCCTCTTTTACATAGTAATCTGATTTCCTTGTTTTGTGTATACGATTGTATCTAGTGTTGTTCAGAATATCTGTTATCCTCTGTTATTGTGAAATGTATACACATGCCATTTGCTGAATAAATATTGTTTAAACTAATTACTGAATTTGTGGAATTATTGTTAGTGGTGATTCACAATACGCTAACATCCGAAAACCTTTATAGTTTTCAGTTCAGTGCCTCGGGTTCATCATTATGCCGGGCGGAAGTCATGCTTGGCAAAGGGGATATAAAATAAAATTCAAGCAGCTGCAGCTTCACAGATATTCCATTAATTGAGATTTCTGTGTTTACAAACTGGGTCCATAGACCATTATAACAGTAATCTGGTCAGTTGTATCGAATGTTTAGGCACATGATCCGCAGGTAAATCCCACAATAAATACAGACACAATATAGGCAATTACGAATCACCAGTAACGCCAATTCCAAAAATTCAGTAACTGTTAATTCTCGAATATCGGTCTGAGGTCGGGTTGAAAATGTGAACTGACATATTGGCTGAGTTAATTACAACCTTTCTGGGATTGCCTTTAACTCAGTTGATATGTGGCTATTCTATACATAGGTGACATAATTATTGCTAAGTCGCTCGTGGGGGGGGGGGGGGGGGGGGGATTCCGGAAAATATAATCGGACAATAGGCGCAAACAGTTTTTTCCAAACATTGGGAACCCACCCACCCCTTTTTTGAAGGAAACATTTTTTTTTCCATTTGGAAATTTGGTACCCACCCCCAAAAATTAGAGTAAATCGCACATAAACTGCTTTGACTGGCAATTTCATCCGGTATTTTTGCTGGAACATGGTTTGTATTGTTCCAGTAAACATTCCCGACATTTTATCTACCCACAACCAGCTAATGAAGACTGATCGGAATTTAGTCAAATTTCTTGGCAAGTTTATGAATTTATTCAAACTTTCTCACAGACACTGACAATCAGTGTATGCATGGGTAATAGGAGAGTATATACCATATGCTGGCATTCTACCTGAACAGTATTAAGACAGGTGTAACAGGAACAGGGATGAAATATGTAGAACATTTTGATGTTTTAACTGGTTTCACCACTGTATTTGCTGCTATTTCTGCTACTTCTTTCTGTTTCTCCCCATTTCTATACTCAATTTTAGTTTCATCAGTCCAAAGGGAATTTATTAAGCATTATCAAGTGCACATTTCCTAGAGGCAGTTAGCTCAATGTTGTATTGAACCAGTCAATAGTCAATATGATTAGGGCTGTCACGATTTTTTAATTTAGGAATCGATTAATCGTCGCAAATAATCGACGATTAATCGTACCTAAATGACCCCCCCCCCCCTCTGCCTCTCTTTGAAGTCGATAAAAATGAAGTTCAAGTCAGTTGACCTACCTCAAGGAAACAACGAAGACGAACCTTTTTAGGTGCATTCAAAGCTTTGATGTTCTGAGCTTTTGAACTGTCGGTGTAATAATCAAGACCGGTCAGCAGTTGCGAAGTTCGCAACTGCCGACCGGTCTTGATTATTACACTGACGGTTCAAAAGTTCAGAACATCAAAGCTTTGATGAATGTACCTGGAAGACTATTGCTTCCAACAGCGTCTTGGGGTTTAACATCGATGTTCTTAACTCTTTACCTTTAGAAACAATAGTTTTTTTCATCAAATTTTCTTTTAATTATTAAACGTCTAAAACGGGATACAATTTACCGATTATTCGACAACGAAAAATACTAATCGATTTCGCCGTGACCGATCAACAGTCGATTAATCGATTAATCGTGACAGCCCTAAATATGATGAGGAGTGATTCTTTGGTATCAGAAATCCACTCCTCAGAAAATGCACTGTTGCACCTTGGACGAATTGAGTTGTGCATCATTTGATGGAGCGGTTAGTAAGCTTTGGCTGATTCATCAGATGAGAAAGTGCGAACGAAATGGTGACCACGTTGAGTTGAAAAGGTCTATCACATCTCTCCAAATTTGGTCAGAATGCATTATGGAAATTTTGGGGGATATGATGTGTCGAGTGACGCCCCTGTGATTTATATATTACCTTTCACGCAATGAATGTCAGTGTTGTCCTACAATATATTGGAGGCAGGTCATTCAGCTCAGAGAGGCTTGAAACCTATTTGCTCAAAATATGGTACAGGACCAGTGACAAGACAGTTACTTTCCAAGTGGCTGTTACAATATTCAGTTTGATCTCACTGAAATATAATACACATGCGTATCCTTTCTGCCTCAGATGATACGCACTTTATTCTATGATTTAATTTTATTCTTTGTTACAGCAGATTGAAAAAGTTTTGTTTAAAGAAGTTAATTTTGTTTCTATTATAAGATAACCCATCCAGGTGTCTTATATGTGTTTGCAAAGTTTTGATATCTTATTTGCCAGGTTTCTCTCCAGACATCCAGTATCTTCCTCAACATGTGCTATACACTATGGAGCAGGGGTAAATGGCTAAAATTCACATTAACTCAACTGATTCCCTATTGATGAACTGTTTACACCATTGTATGAACAGTTTGTTAACAGGAAATCAGTTTCCCCCTTGATAAACTCTCTATCAATAAGATATAATGCCCTGCCTATTTGATGGTTCAGCCTTTTCTGACAGTATATCACAAATTGAAGGGAATGGATTTGAAAATTACCCACTAATCCCCAGGCTTGAATGATCAATAACAGCCCTACATTTTGCTCATACATGTATATGACTAAAATTCAAAATTACATAATGGGAATCCGTAAAAGTAGTCAGTTGCATTGGGAAATGGCATTATGCCACTGTATGATGTATTCTATTCATGGCGAGAAGAGTCATTTTATTGTCAGATCCGGTAGATCACACTTATGGTAAATTATATAAATGATAATTTGTTTAAATTGCTTTAACTTTTTTTCATAATTGTGAACCGCTGATGGTGTGGGGAACGGTGAACGTCTGTCCACATTCCCATGCTCCTAGCCCCTGTGCTGTATTGCTAATCAGCGCCTGTTAATCCAGAAGAGATGGAGTGGTGGCAAAATGCCTGCAAAAGCTTCCCTGATCAATATGCATCACTTATTTGAAAGATAAGAGCCCATATAAAAAAATGTCAAGGCATGGAAAAAACGTGTTTCAGAGCCGCTGACCTACCCACCCATCCCCGCCTTGTGTCCGACGGGGACCCCCCCCCCCCCCCGCCCCCGAGTCGGCTAGAATTTCCAAAAGTAATACCACAACGCTGGACAAGTTTAATACAGTATCCTGTACTTACCTGAATGTCATATTTGCCACTTTTAACGTTAGTGAAAGTCACATTTGCATGAGAATTTTCGTCCTGAAATAAAATAACAAGAGTTTAATTCAGGTGACATACGATATCAAAGTAAGGTCATTCGGCAAAGTTTTTTTTTCATACAGCCGCTTATTTATTTCTTTACTGGGGTTTAACGACACTTTCGACAGCCAGGGTCACCTAGTGTTGGACAGTTTTACGGTGGAGGAAGCCGGAGTACCCAGAGAGAACCACCGAGCAACAGCGAGCATCTGTCAGGCTCCCCAACATACTAACTCCACACAAGCATGGTTGGCTCAGTTGAAGACAAATGCAACATCGACGTGCAGTACGCCTTAGTACTCAACGCCACCATGCCCCCACGTGAACAATAGGGTACCTCTCGGCTTGCATCTCTACCTACTGACCCACCGCACTCCCCCATACAGCCGTTTAACCCTTCACACAACGAAATGACAAAAAATAGTCATTCACATTATATTGTTTCCTTTTTGTCAAAAATACATAGCTAATGACGCTCATTGAGCTCGTTCCAGGAGAGGTCATAAGCTATCTTTGAGGCAAAATATTAATATTTTTAGTTCAGGAAATGTTTTTTAGGGTGTCCTCTGCTATTCGGGTAAGGTGAAGGATTCAAATCTTCGGCCTATGTTCTTTTCTTGGTATAAAGTTTGTTAGGCAGCACGATCGTTTTGGTGGCGGATCGGTTATTGTGTGGGCAGGCATAACCATGACAAACAGAACAACATTACATGTCATTCAAGGGTGTGTCACAGGGCAATACTACCGTGACAACATGTTAGCAGCTGTTGTGGTGCCATTTGCGCGAAGTCACGGCCGTCGATTCATTTTCCAAGATGACAATGCAAGAGCCCACAGGACCCGTGTCGCTGCAGAGCTCCTCCAGGAGCAGAACATCACTACATTGCCTTGGCCAGCACTTTCACCAATCGAGCACGTCTGGGATATGATTGGCAAGCGTCTACGATAACGCCAACATCTCCCTACCAATGTCATCCAGGAACTCGCCGCTACACTGCAGGAAGAATGAAATAACATCAGTAAAGCTGATATTGGACGTTTGGTGGGGGGTATGCCACGTCAGATCCGCGCTAGTCTCGCGAACCTAGGAGGATTTACAAGGTATTGAGGCCTTGGACTGAATGTGGTAAATTCTTTGACTGACCGCCCATGTCTTCTACAGCACAGTGCGTGGAATGTGTGCCTGCCAGACACCCAACTATCGCTGAAATCATTCACCAGATGTCACAGTGCAATGCCTCAACAGCCTGCCTTTTTGATGAAAATATAAATATATTTCTTCATATCTGTCACTTTTATCAAATATCTTCTACTTTTTTGAATAGTATATACGAGACCAGTACAGATCACACGGGATTCTCTCTCAATTATTTTTAAGTTATTCATCATTCATCAGAAGTTCTCTGATTTCCTTGTAGTGCAGTATGGAGAACTGATGCAATTACTTGATAAATAACCTAAATTTCTTAATTTTCCAATAAGACCAAAATCATCACCCTCCAATTAGAAAATAATAGCCTTTTTTCCGCGTTTACTGCTCCAGCAGCATGTTATGGTTTGACGTCGCAACACGAAATATTTGAAATGAGGTTGCCCGTTTCTCGATTATTTCATCAACGTCGTGACTTGCAATCAGTTTCATTTTTCTAGATTTTTTCACGTGCAGCAGACGATGTTCCGAAAGAAGCGTTTGAATTAAAATCAGTTTAGGGTGTGAATTAAGATGGAGTGACATCGACATTTACCAGATTCATTGAATGTTTGTCAAGTCACTTCGCGTACACGAGAAGTTTATTTACTACACCTGCTATCGTTAAAAGTAGCACTGTTCAATTCATGATTTGGGTTTTGGGCTGTGGGTAAGGTCTTATTGGATCATACGCGTCATTGTGATGAATTGGCAGTAATGTTGTCTGAGGTATGCGGGTCGTAGTGTATGTTCAACCGCGACACTCTGCGTCTCGGTTGAACATAAACTACGATACGATCCGCAAACCTCAAACCAAGTTACCGTATAGGCAATACATTTTAACTCTTCACCTTATCCGAAGACGTGGGGGCGTCGCGGTAACCGGTTCTCGTCAGATCACCGAAGTTAAGCAACGTCGAGCGCGGTTAGTAGTTGGATGGGTGACAATTTCAGCGACTGATTCGTGCTCCCGCGTTGTGTCCTTGGACAAGGCACTTAACCCCGATTGCCTACATGGGGGCACGATGACGCTGTGTACTAAGGCGTACTGCACGTCGATGGTGCGCATGTCTTTAACCAATCTAACCCTACCTAGTTCAGAGTTACGATGTTGGAGAGCTGGCAGCTGCTCGTCGTTGCTCGGTGGTTCTCTCCGAGTACTCCGGCTTCCTCCACCCGTAAAACTGTCACCGACATGATATGACCCTGGCTGTTAATGTGTCGTTAAACCCTAATAAAAAAAAATATCCGAAGAAGTGGGAGCCCGGTGACCCAATCTTTAGAGCACTGCACGTCAAATCCTCACCAGCGGTAACTGCACTGTGTCCTTGGGAAAGGCTCTTCATCCCGATTGGTCAATTGCGCGCACAGTGGCGCTGTGTACAAAGAAGTACGTGGATGGTACACTTGCCTTCAACCAAAGTTAAGCCTGCTCATGCGGAGTTTGTACGTCAGCGTGTCGGACATCTGAAGCACATTTGACCGCGAGTTGTTCACCTGAAATACCGGTATCAGTTATGGTACGAATACGGTAGCAGACTTCCAGGAACCATTAGTGCCTGCCGTCAACTCTGTGAATTGAATGAATATATGTTTCGTGTTCTATAATTCACAACCTTCATTTTGATGTATAAGTTGTGTATATTTGATTTCAATCTATGGAATATAAGAAGTGGGAACTTCAAAGTAAACAAATTTCCCTTACTAAAATAGCATCTTAAACACCAAGCTGTAAATAAATAAATAAATACCGCCGAACTATTCTTAAATTTGTTAGTCGTATTCTCACTCCAGTGGCAGCTATAATTTCCCGGTAAAAAAAGTTATGTATAGTAATAAGATAAGGCAGAATTCGTTTCATTTAAAAGTTTTTCAGAAAATCCGCTCCACCAAATTTCAGAAAGAAGTATAGAGAAGTAAATAACAAAAATCGCTATTACAAATAAGAATACACATGGTGTATATACAGTAAGTGGAAAGAGGATTGTAACAAACTCACCCATAGAGTGGAGGTATCACCCAAAGTATCACTTTCAAATTCTCCACATATGGACAAAACACAAGCAATGTTTCAGCTAATAGACCTCCGGGTTTAACCCGGAGGTCCATTGGCTGGAACTTTGCTTGTGCTTGTTATGGTTTGCAACAAATCTGCAATTATTGCTTGGGTGGAATCGCAACTCAGCGGGTGATTTTGTGATAATACACTCTTCACGTACTGTATAGTCAAATATGCTGTATATCAATCAGCGTTTGATAAGAATTGAGAATGCATAAAATTCTCTCAGATCAAATAAATTTGTACTGATATTTTTGATTCGGTGTTGTCTGACTGGTTACGATTATACAAATACTTACTGTAACAACTTTTGTCTTGTTATATTTTAAATAAGTTGTCTTCTCCACGAGCTTCACTATATAGGTTGTGAATTTAAACTCATGAGGTGCCAATGAAAACTCGACAAAAATGTCCCTCTCCAAGGAATTATTGATGTACTGAATATGTGTTAGCCAATCTGCTGAGGGAGTTCGGCCATCAGAGCCTTCAAAAGATAACAGATGCAAAATCAAGTGACTCTAAATAACAGTCATTAAAATCATATAAAACTAAGGGCGGAGAAGTAAAAGCTATTTAAGTATCATATGACTCGTCCGTTTTGTTCACTTTAAAACAATTGATATTTTGTTTTCATATTAATCAGTGATAAATAAAGTCTTCCGTCAATTTCCTGGTCAATTTCAAAACTAGATAGTTTGATTGGCTGAACAAAATACAACTGGGTCACATTTTCATAATTTGCATAATTAGAGTTGGGAGCTTTCATTGGTCAATTTCAAAACTGGACAATTTGATTGGCTAAACAAAATACAACTGGGTTTCATTTGCATAATTTCCGTAGGGAGAATTTACGTTATCTGTCCTATTTAGGGTGGGTTATATTGTATTAATCTTTTACCTAACGTCTGCAACTCAAGTTAGGTGATGGGTTAAAAAGTCATACTAAGTGGCTAATTTGTGCGTGTGTGTGTCATATGATAAATAGAATATGAAATGAGTGTTTTTCTCATATAATATTTATGAAACTCGTGCGAATTTTCCGTTTGGGCTCGCCAGAGGTTCGCCCAAAAGGAAAATTCTTAAACTCGTTTCATAAATATTATATGAGAAAAACACTCATTCCATATCCTCTATATATAAATAAAACAAACACTGAAATAATTTACTCCTAGCTTTCTAAAGTCAAATTTATTCAATCATTTTTGCAATGTCCCTATCCTAAATATAGTTATGAATACATCCCAACAGGACTCCGTTTTGTCTTTTGTACGGCCTTTCTCCCATGTCCTCCCTTTACCTTTACTTTTGGACAAAGAGACCTGTAACGACCCTCGGTTTCGATAATTTAATGAATGGTGTCTCACAGCCTTAATCTACACAGTGAGGACGAAGTGTCTAATCCGAGCGATCAACAAGACCCCTATGTGATCACACACAGACACTCAAAGGTTAGGTCTCCTTGGTCACATGAAAGTTTAACTTGAAATGGTAGGGTGAAACATTAGATGCTGTCAACAATTTCTAATAATAAAGTTTAAACAGTTGCTAACACAAAGGTAAGGATAAGGTTAATGAAAGGTCATCAGTACTTGGGTTGCAGACCACTTATTCTATTCCAGTAATGGCTGTCGAAGTTTGATAGGGTTTACAGCCAGTTACTCTCTACCCAATAATAGCTGCTCAGTTCGGTTGTGGTTTGCTGCCGGTAACTCTGTGATCAGAATGGTTCCAAGTAGGTTATACTAATACTCAAGCGGACATGATAGGTATAGGGAGGCTTATCCCGGCGTGATTTTTGCTATCCTCAAGACCCCCCTTAGGGTGGGCCAGTACATTCCATAGAAGTTAATTGATGGACAGGTACAAGACAACGTGGACAAAACCACGCCAAAATAAAGTTAGTCGATGTGCAAATACTCTGCTATATAATGGCTAGCTCTGGGAGCTCAGAAAGTAAATATACATGCGTCAAGTTTATGTTGATACTGGCATAAGTCTCCTATACTAACAGCACAATGTTGACTGTTGTCCTGGGTAGGATCAACAATTGTGAAGAAGGTTAAATGGGACTGGTTATAATTCAAAGAGGTAATACAAGGGATACAGTTGTAAACATGTTCTATTATGTACAATATGATGGACCGTAGGAACTAGGTAAATCTGCTTGATGTCCACTTGCAGTGAGCTATGTGAACCTATAATTTTTACCAGTCGGGTGTGGTACGACAATAATTATGACCAAAAGAAGTGCACTCATATAATATCACTCCTAAAAACAAATTATAAGCTCTCCCGCTATTCCGTTGACTCGATTTTGAAATGCCTGAACACAGTCAGCAGTGTTATCCTGAAATGTCCTGGATAAATTACAGTCAAACAATACGGTTGTAACATGTGTAAAGCAGTGATCGACCACAGCATACAAGTCCTGTAAATGCAATGAAATGGCTACTTATATCCCAAATCTGTGGGTGGAATTTGTATGAAACGCCTTTTACTGGGTAAGTTTGATGAAATTCTGAGTTGGGTAGTACCTTTAATTATAGTGTTTGACGCTGGAAAGTCAAAATCTCAAATGGACTTTTCTTTTGGCTGTATTGTTTACAATATAGCCGGTGGATGACGAAGCGAAGACTACCGCTAATGAGAGACTTTGCTGTTATACCACCTGGCCATCGACGACCAAACCACTACCGCGAGAACCAATGAAAATCGGTGGTAGGCTGGTCGTAGAAAGACTACAACCGAAAGGACAAAGCCGGACGTGGGTTGCTCGCAGGGAAAGCCGGTAGTGGGTTGGTCGTAAATATTGACGACGACCAAAATAGCACTACCGCGTGTGGTAACCAGACAATACTACTCGATAATGTACGACCGAAGTAGTAGTTTACCGAGCATACCCAGGGACAAAGATGGAAGACTTTACAAACGGTTTAAATAACAACGTGCTTTGCAAAGTGCATTTTAACAAAGAATAAAAAACGACAACTCACACTCTGTCAAGGCACTGCTACGATGATAAAATGAGACGAAACAGACCTTATGAAATGTTAAAATGAAATACCAGGGCTTAAATCGTTGAAAATAGCGGAAATATTAAGTGACGAAATGGGGTGAAATCCTATTATGGAAAAATAACACGATGAGAAAACTATGTCAACGTGTTCCTAAATACCGAATAAAATAACACAATTACCGAAATACATCTTTTTGTGACAGTTTCCCAAAAGTAACTTGGCTTGAACATTGTTGGAAATTTTTATCGAAAATATATGATTTTTAGTAACGTATTAACAATTTCAAAAACTATATTATTTGTGTCATCTGACAGTACTGTGACTGTCATTACCGGCATTGACATTAAGATGATTAGTTCAAGCCCGACACACAAATGAGGTGTTGTCGCATTTCTGCCAACTATATCAAAAGTGGAACGTGCGTTGCCAAGACACAACCGCAATTCCACGGATTTGTTGTGAAACGTTGCGAGGTGAATTCCGTATACAGACAGACTACTTAAATAAGGGCCATGCGAAATTTCGAATTTCAATTCGACCCGAAATCGTCCCGATAATTCTATTCGATTTGCGTTCCGCTAATTCGGAAATTTTCGAATTGTTAAGATGATCGCAAAATCCAACAATGGATTCCCTCTTGAACTCTCCTGTACATGAGATCCGATGATAGATGGAGAGCTCAAAGAAGTTCCTCGTCCGACATTACTCTTTTGATTCCGTTCTGGAATACTCCACCTTTTGATCCACTTCCCCAAAACAGACCGTTGAATAGAATACTTGAGTGGAATCTGACAATATTCGGTTCGACCTAAATTTGATATACTCATGTCCCAGCCGTAAAAAGGTGAACTCCACATTCTTTGACGGGACAACTCACTACATCATCCAGACACTTCATTATGATTCAACTTACACACCACTCACATGCAGTTTCAAAACATGCATAACTGGAATTTAAAAATTAGAAATTCAAAACTAATTGGCGAAACGTCTTCTGTGCTCCGATTTAAAAAAAAAACAGATAAAGTGGAGCTGGGTTTCTTTATTCTTGTAATCTACCTCATTAAACATCTCCTGTTACACCCTGTCAATAATAAATTCCAAATTATTGTAGAACAGCTACTTTTTAACCCTTTACCCAACGCAGACGATACTGATAAAATTTATTATTTTAAATATCATTTTTTTAAATTTTTCAAAAACTTCAACAAACCCATATCATGTGACCCCTCATTGGAACGAGCTCAATGAGCTCGTTCCAATGAGGGGTCACATGATACGGTTTTGTTGAAATATTTTGAAAAATTTAATTTTTTCAACTGTTCAATTTGCATATTACGCGGGCGGATGCGGGCGATTCGTTAGGTAAAGGGTTAAACTTTTCTCTCTGCAGCAAGATTCATCTGCTATGTCAGATACCTTTCTACTTACTTAGAGCCTTTTAATCCTTTTGGACACTGATACCTAAATTCAAAATAAAAATTTTAAGCCTCATTTTTTTTCCGTAATGTACCTAGGAATTTTCTCTTGTTTGACAGAGTTCAATGAGATCTGTCATAAAAAAATAAACTGGCCGAATTCTAAGTTGCTGTATGGGGACAGTTAGCTGTTCAAGACGTTAACACCAGGGAGACAAAAGTTAACCCAATTCTCCAGCCCAAGCTTTTTTTTGTTATGTATAACAAATTTGCGATACAATAATTATCATCTACGGAATTCTAGATAATGTTACAACTAATAAACTACAGAGTTGTTAAGTAACAACTAGTTTAGTTGACTCCATCCAGTAAATTATATTCACGTCACAAATAATAGTTTAAATAACTAAGGAAGGAGCACAGTGATGTTTGCTTCATCCCATTTTACAATCACTATCAGGAGATGTTTTGTTAATTCGCGGGCACACCATCTCGGGAATTTAAACCCACCGCCGATCACTCCCTTTGTTTCACCTCCGCTGTTATCCGACAGAATAATCACCACAAGCAGAAAGTGTGCATTATTTTTAAGAATGACCGGGCTTTCTTTTAATTAAAACCCACTGCCGAATACTCTCTTTATTTTACCTTGTATGTTAACTTTTCCGAATCCCTCCCCCCACCCGCAAACAATAACTGCACATTATTAGAACAATAACTGGGTATTATTTTTTAAGACTACCCGGCAGTTTTAAACAATACGCAAGCCTTGTTACGAAACGACCAAGCATGGGTCTTCATGAATGTTAGGCCCGATCGATTCATTCGTGATGATATTTTTCCAACCCGTCGCACAGTGCGTAGATGGTTCGCCAACGATTATTTCCATTTTCTGAGAACAGAGGACAAGAAGCAGTCGCTAACATTCATCAGGTGTAACCCAGTGGACCATCAGCTGAACATGTAATTGGGCTTCGTCTCTTTTCGCGAATAATTGTTAATGTTTGTCGGGTGAAAATTTTACCCACCCTCCGCCCATTGTAAAACTATAAAATATATTACACACAGATAACTTAAATTTTGTACTCTATTTTCATTTTGACTCTTCGAGAAATACATTTAAACAATCAAACCCTCCTTCATTGTTTCCAAACAGAACGACTGCTGCTAGCCAATTCTTCAGGGAACAATTGAGAAGTACATTTTATGGGGGTTTAAGGGCACTTTCTAAGCATATATGGCTATCTCAGGACCACGATGAGTATGAAGTCATTATTAACAAATAATTTAGATCCACTCTTCCCTTTGGGGTACATCCATCCCAGGCGTTGGTTACCGGGTCATCTGTTTACAGTAAACCGTAGTCTGTTTACCAAAGTGAACCAGCACTTTTCCACTTCCCCTTGTTTCAACGGGGAAGAGAAGTACACTTGAAAAAATAAAAAAGTAATACGTTAATAAAAAAAACAAAAAAACTTTCTGTTAACATTAACAAGCGCTTTCGACATTCTTTGGTTCTTCAAACACTTATGGTTTGGAATAGCATATCTTTTCTGATTGATGATATACCGACTTATTCTTGATCACACTTTTGAGAGAGCCCGTGCAAAAGGTATGATTGCATGAGCAGTGAATACATTCTTATAAACAACTTCAGAGAACTCAACCGGTTGAAATTGGTACCCCTCATATAGTTATGATCCAAGTAGAATATATGAGTTCAACACAGCTTTCATCGCCCAAAGTTCAAGATAGTCCAAGATAGTTGTATTTAATCAACTGCCTAGCATCCTTATCTGTATGTTTATTGCATTCGTATCTTTTTCTTACCTAGAAAAGCTACTTGTTCAATACAGTAGAATCCTCTTAATTGAATATCAATTTTGCCAGTGAAAATTATTTCATTAACAGGAGTCTACAATTAACAGGGATTTGGTCAGTTTCCTGTGTTCTGGGGGTAAAATGAGCATTTATTCTATTATATCTTGTTTGACAGAGCTCATAGAGCTCTGTCAAACAAGATATAATAGAATAAATGCCTGTATTGGATGTAGTGAGGCCAAAAAGGTTGATAAATAAGGGGAATTTGGTGCGTGTCACAGTAATTTTTTCGACATATTACAAAAATTTATATACAATTAACAGGAGTTTACTCTACAAACCATATGCAATTAACAGATCAAATTTGTACTGAAGGTATGGTAAATGGTTTTGTGTTTGAAAATTATATTCAATTAACAAGGATATACAATTAAGAGATATTCAATTAAGTGGGATCCACTGTATACTTACTTATAAAGTTGTACTCGTATTTCATGAGACATGACAAGTGGAGTTGAATTAAAAATTTTAAATCTGAATCTGAGTGCGTAATACATCCAAGCTGTTTGATGCAAACGAGTTTTCATCTTGACTGTCTACCTGAACAATCCGTGCACCGACATGACTCCCCATCATTGAGTTATCTCCAGTATATCAAAGCCAAATGAAATTATTTAATTACTGTGTTACCCCAAATATCATCCAAACATTACCGTGTCAAAACACACAAATGAAAAACTTCGGATTTTGCATGTTGCATATCGGTTATCTCCCAAAACTTCTACAGCCAAAACTTCTACAACCCAGAACTTCTACACTGTGATTGATCAGTTAATTGTTCACACCTATTTTTGTAATGGAACAAACCAAACAGTGATTAGGAAATCACCTAAAATAACTGCTCATCTTAATAATAAAATTTGGTGTCGTCCCACCTAGCCAACCTTTTTAATTTCATTAGTAGCGTCTGGCCAACCTTTTAATGATCAGGAGAAGCGTCTAGCCAACCTTTTTTTTTCACACTTGCTTAATCCTTGTTATAGTCTGTAGCATATAAATTGTCATTTTTTTTTTTGCAAAATAAAAATCATTTTTGCAAATTAAAATGTTGTTTTTTGTCACTCGGTTGAATTGAGAAAACAATTAATTAGTTTGTTACTATATATTATCATCATCTTTGATGTCTTCATTTTTAAAATATTCTGCAGTTATGTTGTTTTTTTATACCACCCACTTGAAAAGTGGGCGGTATATAGCATTCATGGTGTCCGTACTTCCGTACGGAACGTACTTCCGTACTTCCGTACGTCCGTACGTCCGTGACGCTTTGGGGGTACACATCTGCTATCCGCTACTCCTCTTAAACCAGTGGGTGGATTTCATTGAAACTTACAGGCATTCTTTTCTATACATTATAGATGTGCACCTCCTATTTTGCTTTCAGGTATTTTTATTTTTTACTCTTTCCCAAAGGGCGAAATGAACTTAGAACTTAGCCAAATTGTTGTGATGCTTTAGGGGGGTACACTCCTGCTATACGCTACTCCTCTTATACCAGTGGGCGAATTTCATTGAAACTCTCAGACATTCTTTTATATACATTATAGATGTGCACCTTCTATTCTGCTTTCAGGTATTTGTATTTTTTCATCTTGCATGCTCTTTGTAATATTTACCCTTTCTCATATTGAAAATTGCTCTCATGTTTTCGGAGAACATACAGATGTGCTGTGTATATTAAATACTTTTTTACTGTTGTGAAATGTTTCTTGGTTGGAGTGGGTGGTATCTTTAGTGAGCAGTGCTCACAGTAATTCTAGTCTAATTTGTTATATGTTATCATTGTTTTTGATGTCTTGTTTTGCAAAAATAAAATATTCTGCTGCTGTCTTGTTTAATTCTCTATCAGAACACGAAATCATGGACGTTGCTGTTGGAGGTGCGTTGATCGGAATTGTCCGGCTACAGTGGTGACAAAAGAAAGTATTCTTGTTAAGTTCGGTAATGGACATAATCATACTTCTGATATTGAGAGTATTGCTTCAAGTGCATTCTTGTCGAAAGTTAAGAAGCGATGTCGCGAAGAAGTCGGACCAATCCCGAGCATTTATGATGAAGAACTCGGAAGCTTGCGAAATACAGATTCACATGAAGTTCATGAAGTTATCAAAAAAATTCCCACATTTGAGAGCTGTAAGTCATCTTTATACAGGAATCGATTAAAAGTTCTTCCAAACTTGCCATGAGAGCAAAACCAAATTGAACTTGGTGATGAATGGACAAAAACTTTTGCTGGAGAACGGTTTCTATTGCGTGACATAGTAGATGAACAGAACCGACGAATCTTAGTTTTTAGCACTGACGACAATTTGCGACGATTGTGCAATTCTGACATTGTTTTTGCAGATGGAACATTCTATTCGTGTCCCGAGTTGTTTTATCAGCTGTATTGTATTCATGGAATGGTTGACCGTAAAGTTTTCCCCTTGGTGTTCGCGCTTCTGCCAAATAAAACTCAATCAACTTACTCAATATTTTTCAACATTCTGAAGGATGAGATTCTTCAACGAAACTTAACGTTTGCACCAGATACATTCATGATAGACTTCGAGACGGCGGTGATGAACGTTTTGGAGTGCGTGTTTACTTCCGTTGTGGTTAAAGGTTGTTTTTTCCACTTTACACAGTGTATCTGGAGGAAGACTCAATCCGTTGGTTTAATGAGACATTACAATCAAGATGATGACGTCAAACTTCTTGTCCGGAGGGCTGCTGTTCTTCCACTCATTCCCGTCCAACATGTTGAAGATTTCTGGCTAAATGCTTTAGAATCAGCCGAGGACATTTCCGTGGATGTCACCGCATTTACTGACTATGTTACCGAACAATGGGTAGAGGGTGTTCCCATCAGCAAATGGAACCATCACAACAACGACAGCGCAAGAACAACCAACAATGCGGAAGGTTGGCACAGCAAAATAAAAAAAATGTGCAGAGCTGCTCACCCAAACATATACTCTTTCCTTGTGTTGCTAAAGAAATTGCAGGCAACCAACGAAGCAAAAATGATTCAACTTGAATCCGGAGGTCTCGCACCAAAAAGACGAAAGCGTTACAGAACGATAGACAATCATTTGAAAACACTGAAGAACAGACTCAGTAGTGACAATCTGGACGTTTTTGAATTTGGTGACGAAGCAAGTAAATTACTAAAATTGAAATAATGTGAAGGTACTTATAGATTTTATTATAAAGTTGAGATGTATTTTGATATGATGTTGTTTGATTATGTAGGTAAGACGATACAGACTATAGCCTAATCCTCTACTGCAAAAGTTGCGTTCAGCCAACCTAACACCTTTCTGTAATTCACACCTATTAACTGGTATTTTAGGAAGGTTGGCTGAGTGGGAATAAACCTAAAATTTGATGAGTTGTATGTGTATTTAGTAACAACAAATCACAAAATAATATTAAATAAAGTGAATTTTAGTCAGTGAATATAATTGTGATGAGTTTAAAAAAAGGTATGTAATGAAGTATCTCTTCATTTCATGTCATCAATTATGTCATCAATTAAACATAACAAACTCTACTTTTCTCAAACCAGCCATTCTGATATTTTTGATGACATGAATGAATGAAAGGTAAAAGGTAAAACCTTTCATTCATTCATGTCATCAAAAATATCAGAATGGCTGGTTTGAGAAAAGTAGAGTTTGTTATGTTTAATTATATGCGCCTAATTATGACATATGTCAAAAATCAAAACTACTTCTATTCATTATGAACTACTTGAATTTAATTTTGTATCAAAAATCAAAACAACCTTTAATTTATATGCGCCTTATCATAAAATTAATAATAAACAACCCATTTTTCACTTACTGTGTTTTTATTTAATTGGACAATCCCATTCACAAGTTAAGGTAGCATGCACAATATTAATCATGCCTTGGACCCTGAAATGTGTTGTTTTAGGCTGTAGAAGTTTTGGCTGTAGAAGTTTTGGGAGGTTACCTGCATATCTCTTGAATCACTGGAATTTGATTAACACCTCAATGATAAAGGAAGAATCGAAAAAGTAATTTTGAAGTGAAAAATGACTTAATTCCCTAATTTGAAAAACAGGCTGCAGCTGGATACGTGAGAAATATCGTCAAAATAGTTGAAACAAATTATTCAGTCAACATCCATCTAGGTCCATTTACCAACCAAATGATTTTTAAAAATATCTACATAGTCTTAAAAACGAAAATATTTCACTGTATGTTTTTTTTTTCACTGTGAACAAATGCCCAAAGCAGAACCTCCTCAATGTTAAAAACAGTATATTTGTGCTCAAAATGCACACTGTTTTGAGAATATTCAGTTTTCATTCAGACATGTAAATAGAGTGGTTAAATGGTACATTGAACTTGGAGAGAAAAACCTGTCACGAAAGTTGCTGTTAAATAAACTTAATTATTAGTTCTAAATCAGTTAAATTTGGAAAAAAAACCGAACGTTAACCAGTTTTGTATGAGTGGTATGGAGTGTAAGATGGAAAAACATTCAACCTCTGTTGCATAATTAGATTGTTACATGTTGTATCATGTTTGGAAGGAAACCTCCTTTCCATTAATGGGCAGCAAGTGGTAATCAGGAGCCAATACTATAAAACTTTTTACAATTGTACTTTCTAGAATTGTATTTTCTAGTTATGACTTTCAATGGGTTAAAATGAACCATTAGCGTTTTCAAGGATCTGGCAATTTGCCAGTTGGCAAATTGCCATATCTTTTAAAATTCTAATGATTTATTTTAGTCCGTTATATTAATAGGTAGAAAATATAATTCTACAAAATACAATTGTAAAGGTTTTATAGTATTGGCTGCAGATCTACTGAAATTATACATGGTTTTTTATTGTTTAGCCAAACTGAACAGCATCAATGACTATCTCCATGTGCATTTTCTTTGCCCATTTTAAAATATTTTTCTGCGATTTTTAAATACATTTTTCAGTAAAGTGCTTTAGATAGATTCATTATTATTATTTTGGTTGGTTTGTTTTCAGTATTTTATAATTGGATATTGCTGTAGCTTGTTTGCAAGAATTCCCATTTAAAAGTAAAATATCTTGTTGAAAACTACAAATTTAATGATACATTTTCAGCAAATATATACAAAATGTTACTCAAATCTCATCGCGTGAGTAAATTTAATCTCAGTTATTTTCTTCACTTTCAATTGCCCTTTCTTTTTTGGACCGATTTCTGATAGCATAGTCCTTAAGGTACTATTTAAGTAATGGACTGTTAGCATGAAATTAGATGACAAATATGATATGATGATATATGTTTACACAATATTCATGCCCACAATAACAGTGATAAATACTAGCATGTAATCATCCAATAGAATATATATACTGACAGGGAAAGGCATAGCAAGATTGGCTGTCTTCCTGCCTTCCGCTATAGGAGGGGAATGAGAAAATGAAGAAAAAAATTTATATCGCCGATGCCAAGCAGGAATTCCCCCAAGGCATAGTCCTAGAACCGGCCCACTGGATTGAAAACTTGAAAGTTTTTCGGAAGGTGGTTTCGACGGGCGTCGATCCCGGGCCTACGGCAACCCAATCACCTAGCCATAAATGTCCTGCCGCCACACCGACTGAGCCAGCTGCACCCCCCCCCCCATCCCGAAACAAAAGGGTGTAAATGACTCATTCCGTATGTTAGTTTACATTTACAACCAACCCGAGACCGATATTCGAGAATTGACAATTATTAAATTGTTTTCTGTGTTGATTCATAATTGTCTACAAGTGGCCTGTATTTTATTGTGAGATTTACCCGTGGATCGTTTGCCTTACCATCCAATGCAGCTGGAACAGATCGTCGCCTGAGTACTAGAATGTTCTATGTCCCTTATGGGACATAGAACATTCTAGCACTCAGCCGACGAGATTACTGTGATAATGGCCTAAACACAGGCTTTTAAACACAGGAATCTCAATTAACTGGTAGGGTGCTGGAAGCCCATATTTGGGCTTTAATCTGAAGTGCAGGTAGTGCAACTTAAAGGCTTCAAATTCAGTGTCTGTGCATCATATTATCTTTGAAGTGATATTGTTTAGTCTGTTAAGATTTGCCTTGTTACAATTTATAGGAGAGTGCCTGTGGGCACTCTCCTATAAATTGTAACAAGGCAAAGACATGTGAAAATATTTTGGTGGCCAAATATAATTTAGCACTCCACCAGTTATTGGAAGATCCACAAAGATGCAACTGCTTGAATTTCATTTTATATCGCCAATGTCAAGCAGGAATTCCACCAGGCATAGTCCTAACATCGCGCCACTGGTGGAGTATCAATTCAGTAATTGTCAGTTCTCGAATATCGGTCTCGGGTCGGGTTGTAATTGTGAACTAACATACCGGCTGAGTCAATTACAACTTTTTTTTTTGGAGGAGGGCGGGGGTGTCGTTGGCTCAGTTGGTATGGTGACAGAGCATTTATGGCTAGGCGATTGGGTGCCGTAGACCAGGGATCGACTCCCGTCGAGGCAGGCCACTTTCTGAAAACCTTTACAGTTTTCAGTCCAGTGGCGCGATGCTAGGACTATGCCTGGTGGAATTCATGCTTGACATCGGCGATATATATATATGATCGGAAAAGGCCAACTCAAAAAGCCTACTAGGACGAGCTTTCGAGACTAATTACAGATTGCCAGTACAAAAAGATATGTTTTGGCCATCAGGGAAGGGTCGCCTTCGCTATGTATTGAAACTGTACTAGGTAACACGGTCAGGACAATAAGGGTTTGAACATAAGACATTATTCAAATAGAAAGAAGTGAAATGAGCTGTCAAATTTTTCTAGAATTCCGTCCGATTAGTTACTTCACGAAAAGGTATCCTTTTCTAATTCATTCCATAATTTTGAGAATGCAAAAACTGGGAAGTTATGAAGTGTTTTATTTCTAGTTCTATGGCACAGAATGAGGCCTGTCTGACGCATATTTACGAAAGTTTCGTCATTCACGGTAGAGAAAAAATCTACAAAGGATACTGGAAGGTTCCCATTGTTCCAATAAAACACAAACAAACAAGCATAAATCCCCTATCTTCAGTATATTATCTTTCACAAATAAGGGGGCCGTATAGGTATTGTATTTCTTGTTGTTTATGATTCTTATCGAGCGCTTCTGTAATTTATAGAGACGATTGCGTGCATTCGATGAACCCCATATTTGAACTCCATAAATCAAATGACTTTGATATTTATTTATTTATTTATTTATTTATTTATTTATTTATTTATTTATTTATTTATTTATTGGTGTTCAAGGTCACATACTTGTGCACAATAGCTAATCGTGACCGTGACAATTTTACGGGTGGAGGAAGCCGGAGTTCCCGAAGAGAACCACCGATCATCGACGAGCAACTGTCAGCTCCTCAACATTCTAACTCTGTTCAAGCTCCGCTCAAGCAGGGTTACAGCGGTTGAAGACAAGTGCACCATCGACGTGCGGTACGCCTTAGTACACGGCGTCATTGTGTCCCCGTGTAGACAACCGTGATAAAGTGCCTTGCCCAAGGACAAAACGCGGGTCGTCCCGGGTGGGGATCGAACTCGGGACCTCTAGCACAGAAGTCCAACAGTCCACCACTGAGTCACCAAGCTCCCCAAATTACTTTGTACCAATGATAAATATAAGGTTTTCATAGCATTGTGTGGCAAGACTTTCTTAATTTTACTGGGGTCATAATTGGAAAGAGCAACTTTTGAACCAATTTGTGATATCTGTGCATTGTAAGAAAGATTTTCATCGAGATTTATGTCAAGGAATTTGACGTACTTTTCATTCTTTCTAACATCGACTTTATTGATGACTTCATTGTTTATACAAATTTCTTGGTGCGTGGATGTTTTATCTTTATGGCATGGGTTAAGTAGCATGTATTTTGTTTTTTAGCATGGAAGACTAAATGGTTTGCAATAGTTTTATTTTCGATGTTGTCAAAAATCTAAACTGAACAATAATTTGTGGCTTTTGCTTTTTCCATCTGTATTTATGAACAATTTTTCGCAATTTTTAACACAAAAAAAGAGTATAACATTGTTTTAGATTTCTGACGGCATTGAAAATAACATGTCGCCTATTTTCAATGCAAATTTCCCATTACTAAAATAGCACGTTAAAATTTGAATATTGGCATCTAATTTTATAAAATTAATTTAAGGTGTTGGGAGATAAAGCACAGAATTTACGAAAAAAATGGGTTTTAAGTCAAATTAACACTCGGCTCTGGGTATTCGGCCAGATAATGCTCTCGCGCTTCATCCTCAAGCAACATATGACCGAATACCTATACCTTCTTTTATTACACGCCTGTTGTATGAAATCCCAATCTACAACAACACTAAACCATGCGGAAAATGAAAATCCGTTCCGCACATATGTGCCGACCGAAAATCGTTGACGGACTATTTTTAAATAGAAGCGAAATTTCACTGGAATTTTTTAGAAATCGTGCCCTGCAATTACGAATTCAATCGCTAACGATAGCTAAACATAGTAACACGGGTTCTCCTCGCAAATGTGGTATTCGATCAAATTTGTTCTTTTTGTTGACAGATCGCCCCCTGAGTTTCAATGTGTTCTATGTGCCTACTGGCACATAGAACACATTGGAACTCAGGGGACGAGTTGGCAAATGAATTGCTGAGTGTCCTTCTAACAATTGCTTTTATAGACGTGAAGACGTGTAATAAACACAGAACGACACACGCGTGTGAATAGATTAATCGATATGGCACTTGTGCCATCGCGGAAGGATAAAACTCGAGGCCTTGGTCCTCTCGTTTTATCCTTCTGCGCTGGCACTCGTGTCGTATCGATTAACCCATTTACACGCGTGTGTTGTTCTGTGTATGTATTATCCTTTACATAATACATAGTTATTGTTCTGAAACAAACATGAAACCTGACCTTCACCTCGAGTTCCTACTGAGACATTCGTGTTCAGCGTGTTATTATCGTCGTGGTGTTATTTCGAACGACAACTCATCGATCAAAAACTGTTGACAGTTTTCTTCAATTTTTATTATCTCATTGTGATAAAATTATTTCATTTTTTCGCATCAAAACGAGGAATTTAATGTAAAGTGGGTTTTTAGTCAAATAATACACCCAACGTAGGGTATTCTCTTCGCTCTCAATAATTATCTGGTCGAATATCCTGAGTCTCGTGTATTATCATTTAAAGGTGCTATATAAGTAATGGAATTTTGTTTATTTTGAAATTCCCACCCCTGATATTCCTTAAATTCAAATTAAATATACACAAATTATACATCAAATTTAAGGTTGGGATGTATAAAACACGACAAATATATGAAATCAACTCATAGGGTTGACAATAGGGACCACTGGTTCCTGAAAGTCTGTTACCGGATTCGTACCAGAAATGATGATACTATAATATTTCCTGAGAACAACTTGTGGCCAAATTTCCTTCACATATCCAAGAACAAAGCTAGGCATTCAAAACACTTTAGAATGCAGCGATGGGACTGCATTTGGGAAAAGGACAACACTGTCAGCATTTTTTATTGAAGTTGGAATCCATGTTCGACCGACATGCACTCGATACCACGAATTTCCATTAAAAAACAAAATCGTAATTCTAAGAAATTTCACCAGTTGTCATCATACCTTGCATAGAATATGGTGGCAGCTGTGCGGTTTCTATATAATAATAGTAAGCAGTATTAAGGCGATCTTTTCTCATTAGTTGATTTTAGACAACGTTGTTTTTCGATGCCTTTTCCGTCCGATGACGTTGATCGGAAATCGAAAGTAAGAATATTATGTAAACAACGCCATCAAATTTGGAATTTACCCCCATGCAGTTCTGTCGCTGAGTTTTGAAGGATTTTGACGCCCGAGCTTTGTTCTTGGATATGTGAAGCACATTTGGCCACAAGTTGTTCTCAGGAAATATTATTTTATTATCAGTTCTGGTACGAATACGGTAGCAGATTTCCAGGAACCAGTGGTGCCTGCTGCCAACGCTATGAGTTGATTACATACTTGTTTCGTATTCTATACATCTCAACCTTCATTTTGGTGTATAATTTGTGTATATTGCATTTGAATTTAAGGAATATTAGGGGTGTGAATTTCAAAATAAACAAAACTGCATTACTTATATTGCACCTTAATGACACACCAGAAATGCAACTACATGTTTGGATCATCGTGTCAATATAGAAAACCTCCAACCAATTTTCAGAAGACCAGTCATATCGACTCTGATAAGATACAGAGGATCTCTAATGAGTCTTGATTTCATATTATCCGACACGAGATGACCCTGGCTGTCAAAAGTATCAGTAAACCCCAATAAAAAATCACATGAAATGTCTGTACCGAGATAACAGAAATCGATCTTAGCCTCGGTAAACCTTGGCTTAGTTCAGTTTTAGTGAACGAGGTTCAGAAATGTCGTGTCAAATCGTGACGAATTTGAGATTCTTATTATCACATGCTGTGTAATTTAACGTTTTCTCCAACATAACGATTTAAAATTGATCCAACAAATCTCCAACAAAGTTGTATTATCTGTTCATAATTTGCCTCAAAAACATAGCTTATGGACCCTCATTGGTCCGAGATATGTTTTTGAGGCAAAAATGAGAATATTTAGTTATTGAGGAAATATTTTCTGCAAATGTAGTCTACAATTTGTAGAAGGTAGACATTTGAGGAAACCTAATAGATTAATTCATTTCTCCTCCGAAACCACATCACTCAGAACGTTAACGACGTCGATGTGGACTTCTGACGTCATTCCCATATTGGACATGCCGTGAACGACATTTTCCGTAATGAGCTATTTGATGGTGATTATGTGATAAATATCTCTTCATTAAAAAAAAATTGACAACGAAAAGTGCAAAAATTATGAAAGGCAGTTTGTGGGCTATCAAATACACCCTATTCTTTGCAAGAAATATTTGTGAGCAGTATTTTCAATTTATGCCTTTTAAGGTGAGTAGATTACTGTTTTTGTAACCTGCTAACCACACCTAATTTCCGTAATTTAATTTTTTTTTTTTAATGTTTTTTCATTTTTTGGGGTGGGGTGGGGTGGGAGGGGGAGACCACCATGTAATTTACTGAATAATCTACAAATCTACCCAGATTAATGTCATCTTCGACTGATGAAGTTACCTCATATTCAATTTCTAGACTTAACTCCTACATTTTAGTGGGCAATACCCCAGGGTAGGATTTCAACCGGTCCGCGTGATTCACTGTTAACTTCCTTTGTGGGTTCTTTGCAACTTGAGAGTTTATTTGCAACATATATGTAACAACAGCGATTTTTTTTTCTGATCACGCTGCATGAATCTATCCAAATCATACCGATTTTAACGCTTTGAACACCAAAGGCCGCTTTTCCGACCCAGTAACATGATATTTCCTTCATAATTTCATTAAATATGTTGCCTTTTGAGTGAAAGTGTGGTGAAGACTAATCAATATTTTCAACGTGCAGCCACAAGGCTGCACGTTGAAAATATTAATTGGTCTACCCCCAAATAAAGAATATGGACTCTTCCCGTTGCTGCCATTGAACTGATATGGTAGATACCACTAGGGTTGAGAGGGTTAATGTGAAAAGAAGGTGAGTTTCATATCCAAACGAACTAATCAGGAGTAAAATCCCGGACTTTTTAAACTCAGGACATTTTATTACATTTTTGTTTTTGAGTACTTTCTTCAGTTTTTGTGGGCATGTTCATACTAGTCACTTTGAACACCTTAAAACCATTCTGCATATTCTATGCCACAGAAGTCTATAGAAAACAGGAACGGGTTCCCAATGTGAACTCGAAATGGTACGGAATTTTCATCCAACTGTGAGTAGATTCGGTGAACAATTTGTGCTTCCCTAAATACTTGAACGATAGTCAATGAGACAGAGAGGCTAATGTTCAACACAATTTTCTGCATTATTTGCATATGTTGCCACGTTTGTCGTGAGGACGGATTGCATCTTTCAACAAGAGCATCTGATTGAGGCATACATGCAGTGAGTCACCCGGGTCTTTTTAATATATTACCTTCACACAGTAATCGATTATAACTCAGATTTGAACTCCCTAACACAGTCTTTCGATTTTGAGGCGCGCTATCGCTCTTGCATGCCATGGCGCCCGCAATGTTAACCTCTTGCCAGCCAACAACAGCGCGCCTCGGTTCTGTTAAGAGAGCGATCAAAATCTGGTAATTCATTCCAGTTGAGATATCATTTCTGTGTGAACAGCCAATTATTTTTTATTAGGTAACAAGGGACGAATATTTGGCAGTGGGTTTTAGTAACAGTGTGAATGTATTCAGCATAAATCCTATTTATTTCTACTGTTTGGAAAAACCTGGTGTTCTCTGAGAGGTTCGTGCTCCCTGGACCAATCACCATTCAGTATTCACCAAGGGAGCAAATTTATTAGCTCTGCATAAATTACAGCCGCAGTGTGCTCTTTTCTTTTGTTACTTGGAGCATAAAACATCGTCATGACCCAAAAGTTGGGATTCATTTAACCCTTTACCTAACGTAACGGCCAATACCGGCCAGCGCTATACATGAAAATCGCCATTTATTTTTTTTTTTAATATTTTCATTTTTTGCTTCCAAAACATAGGTTGTGACCCCTCATTGGAACGAGCGCTCGTTCCAATGAGGGGGCACAACCTATGTTTTGGAAGCAAAAAATGAAATTTTTAGTTATACGAGAATTTTTTTACGAGTGTCGTCTGCTACTAGCGTTAGGTAAAGGGTTAATGAAAACCATGAAAGCACCAAATCGCCCAGCTTCCATGTTGCCGTTCAACATGGATGTGCCCAAATACCGTACTGAATGCACAGTGCTGTCAATTACTGGATGCATTTTTCATTGCATGTTAATTGTTCTTGCCAACAACACGACCATCACTCGACGGGGATGGATACAGGATAGCGCGCCTCACTTCAAATAGTAGCGAGCGATGTATAAAGCGCCTACGATTTTCAAAATCGAAAGACTGCCCTAACATGGTCAAACTTATTATTATTTCGCACCTAAATCTATAAATAGATTCAGTTACTATTCTATCGACATCAGTTAAAACCGCGTGGTAAGAAACAGCACAGGATTGGGCGCATTTTATGAAATAATTACAGGGGACAATAATATACGCCACATTACTATCTTTCATCCTGGCGTTGGTATAACTGTATCAACAGCTGTAAGATCCAAAGGAGCTTCTGTCATAGATGCTCGTAAATGTGACTTCCCAATCCAGGTCCAGGTTTTTTTTTTTGCAAATTCAGCATACCGACTGCACCATCATCTTAACCCTTTAAACCCCGGTGGCATCGTCCATGCAAGTTCAATGACAGAAATTGAAAGAATCCAATTTCATTATTTGGGGTAGACCAATTAATATTTTTAACGTGCAGCCATGGCGCTGCACGTTGAAAATATTAATTGGCCTACCCCACACATTCACTCAGCAGCCATCCGATTTAATGAAGTTATGACGTATCATGCTTCTGGGCCGGAAAAACGGCCACTCGGTTTCAAAAGGTTAACATAACATAACATAACATAACATTTATAAGCATAAGACATCCTCTATTGGACGGTTTGCGAGAATATACAAGTAACATGGACAATAACGTTACTCAAAACATTTCAATTTCATCCACCAATTTTCCCCAATCATAGTACTATATTTTATAAATATGATACGCGAAAGAACATGGATATGTGAACCAGAATTTCTCATACTCTTCACCAGATATATTATAATCGTCTGGCGAAAAATCCCCAATCACCCTGCAGATTTTTGGGCATAAACTGGGGGTTATATTTTTAAATATAAATTTGAATTGCTCAAATGTACTCAGATCACTAAAACCCGTCGATCTCACTTTTGATCAAAACAAATAGTTCTGATCGAAGCTTGGAATAATGTGTACACTCCATTAGAAGAAAATTGTATTTGTTTTCTTTTTTCCCCGAGTTTGTTTCACATTGAGTGCATATCCTGTTGACAACAGGTTTCAGCGGTCGATAAATGCGCCCTTTGTCAATAGCCAATTGACGATTGCTGATAAGAAGCTAAGTGAAAACTTCTCGGTCGAGTTCGTTTCCTGAAGTACGATTCCATTGAATAGTCATTTTTGAACAACATGTCATTATCATCAATCTTTTTTGCAGTCCTCAAACACTGACTTTTTGAACGTGTTTACATGATGCCAACGCAAATTATATTTGAGCTCACCCATAACATTGGTGTTAGTGATATCTCGATGTTGAAGGATAGCAAGTCCATATCGTCGCTTGGGTGCTAGAATGTTCTATGTCCCATAGGGACATAGAACATTCTAGCTCTCTGGCGACGATATCTTTCCAGTAATTTGAAAGGAGATTCCGGTTTGCCTTTTCGATTTCTCAGTTCAGCTACCACCTTCCACATCAGGTCATTATTATTCTGAGATATTTTGATTGCGAAAGTTGCCACCCTACTAACCGCCTCAGTGTATAGAGGATATCGACCAAGTTCTGCGAGAACCTCCTGGCTGGCTGTGGTGGGAGGAAAATTGTTCAGCTACCACATTCCACGTCAGGTCATTATTATTCTGAGATATTTTGATTGCGAAAGTAGCCATCCTACTAACCGCCTCATTGTATGGAGGATGTCGACCAAGTTCGGCGAGAACCTCCTGGTTGGCTGTGGTGGGAGGAAAATTTCCCAACGCCCAAGGCTTTTTCACAAAAAGAAGTGTGTAATTTTCACAGCCTATATTGTAACGCTTATTATACGTTATTTCTGAATCCCAAACTTCACACTCTATAAGGTTATAGGCTGAATTAATTTATCAAACAGCTTAGATATTGTCTTTATTGGAACCCGTGAAGTTTCATTAAATGCACGAAAAAGTTCGATGTCACGCAAGGCTAGTAGATCGTAAGTTTGGATTTCTGCCCATTGAAATGACCAGCAGTTGTTTTATTCGTGTATGTATTTAATTAACACTTTACCTAACGAATCGTCCACATTCGCCTGTGCAATCTGCAAATTAAGCAGTTGAAAAATATATATTTTTCAAAACAATTGAACAAAACCCTATCATGTGATCCTCTCATTGGGACGAGCCCGACGAGCTCTTTCCAATGAGGGGTTACATCATATGGTTTTGTTGAAAGATTGTGAAAAAAAATAGAAAAAAATATTTAAAACAATAAATTTTGATTTGGTGTGCGTTGGGTAAACATTTTTACTATTATTTCTCTGGGAGCTTTTAACAAAATAATTTCTGTTTTCTCGGGAGCTCTTCATTCATAATAAAACAAGTCACCACGAACAAAAAATGATTCCCATTGTCTTTTTACACTTTCAGAAGTATCTAAAACTGTGTCGAGGAGGAATTTTATTATACTCCTTTTACAAGATATAAATGTGTTAAAATCCTTTACCTAACACAAAAGGCAGACGACAATTGTAAATAAAAGTCTTGAATAACCAATTTATTTTCTCATTGTCAAAAACATAGCTTAGGACTGCTCATGGGAACGAGCTCATCGAGCTCGTTCCAATGAGGGGTCATAAGCTATGTTTTGAGGCAAAAAATGAAAAAAACTTGAATGGTGATTTTTGTGAAGAGCGATGGCCGGTGTGTGGGGGTTGGGGGAAATTCCCTACCCCAATTCACCATCCTTTGATTACGTCACTGACAATCTTGTGTGAATCATAAAGAACTGAACCTGTCAAGGTAGCATCCGTGTCAAGGATGAATGCAGGCGCTGGAACTAGGTATGCCAAAATTAGCAGCACTCAAAAGGTATTTGGACATTTCAAAGTATTCCACCATGCTATTGTTCACACACCTTTTTTCTCTCTTCTTGTGAACTATCTTTTTTCTCTCTTCTTGTGAAGCTATGTGGAGGGCGGGGGAGAATAGCTACAGTAGAACGATTGGGAATAAATCGCCTATAATAGCCATCAAGTGCCCAAAACTACAAACTTCTAAAACATTATTTGGGACTTTCAAATTCCTGATTGTCTTAAGATTCTCAGAATCAGGCTGGATCCTTCTATCAAAAAGTTTATGGTCCAGAAATGATACCTCATTCTAAAACAAGGAACACTAATTCAGATGGTTTGAGATTCAAATGTGGTCGTTAAAGGCCAATCAAAGACCGTTCAAACATTTTTAACCCTTTACCCAACGTAACGGCCAAAATCGGCCAGCGGTATTCTAAAAAATAGCCAATTAAATTTCATTATTTTTTTCATTTTTTGTCTCAAAAACATAGGTTATGACCGCTCGTTGGAACGAGCTCGTCGAGCTCCTTCCAAAGAGGGGTCATAACCTATGATATTGTGACAAAAAATGAAAAAAATTAGTTATTCAAGAATTTTGTTAAAAGTGTCGTCTGCTTTTCATTTTAGGTAAAGGGTTAAATCTTTTTTCAAAGGTTGTACAAAAAAACAATAATACGATAAAGGGAAGAACAAAGTCATAAACACTTTCCCCATCTCAACCCTTTCAAACCAATTCTATTAACCTTTCGTAACAACTTGGAGAGTTAGAGCGTTCAAACGCGATTATTTGCAAGAACTTGCCAAGAAGTACTTATTTTTCATTTCCAGTCTTGGAACTCATTGCCTAAATTAATGTCAGGACGTTTACAAAGTTACAATTTATTTATTGCTGTTTAAGGCCACGTGCTGCATATATGGTTATATTATGACCACAACATAGGCCTGAAGTCGAGTTTCGTCAATCGTTTATACCAATACTGCCCATTTTTAGTTGGTTCCTGTTTTACCAATAAAGCAGAACTTGTTTACCTCAGTAAACAATCACTGCTCCACCTCCCAGGGACCCCATGGGGAATAAAGTTATAATACATACCAAGTTTTTTAGACTGGAAATACAGATAAGCAAATTGGGTTGGCTTGTCACTGGCTGGTTCTGGCTTTGGAAGACTGTACAGATGAACAATATACTCTGCACCAGGGTTATGCAGATTTGTGTTCACTTCAAATGTTGTCTGAAATAAAGGGGCTTGAAAATGAGATAACATAAAAGTTGTTCTGAAAAAAGACTACTTATTCAAAACCCTTGTATTTCACCTGACACACAATCAGGTCTGTCAAATCTAGGCAATGCGATAAAGATTATCTTAACACTTTCTGGACGGATCTGCCAGAAATTACCGGAGTGACACACGGTTTGTTCCCGAGATGCTGATACATTTCTCGCTCCTGCTCTGTATGGTCTAAGAGAGCTACCCTTCCCCGTGGAAACTTGTTAAAAAATACGACTCAGATGATGGTATCTTGGGTAGGGCTGTCATGAATTTTGAATTTAGGAGCCGATTAATCGTCGCAAATAATCGATTAATCGTATCTAGATGACCCCCCCTCCTCTCTCTCTCTCTCTCTCTCTCTCTCTCTCTCTCTCTTTGAAGTCTTTAAAAATGAAGCTCAAGCCAGTTGACCTACCTCAAGTAAAACACGAAAACGACCCTCTTTTAGGTACATTGAAAGCTTTGATGTTCTGAACTTTCGAACCGTCAGTGTAATAATCAAGACCGCTCGTCAGTTGCGAACTTCGCAAGTTCGCGACTGCCGACCGTTCTTGATTATTACACTGACGGTTGAAAAGTTCAGAACCTCAAAGCTTTCAATGTGCCTAAAAGACAAGTGCTTCTAAAGGCTTCTTGGGGTTTAACGTCGACGTTCTTGACCTTTAGAAACAATAGTTTTCCCATCAATTTTTTTAATTATTAAACGTTTAAAACAGGGTAAAATTTACCGATTCTTCGATAAAGAAAAATACTAATCGATTTCGGCGAGACCGAACGACAATCGATTAATCGATTAATCGTGACAGCCCTAATCTTGGGAATTCACCCCCCCCCCCCCCCGCCCCCCCCCCCTCCCCCTGAAAAAAATCAATGTCTATGCTACTGCTCAGAAGACTGCAGAGTACTAGGTTCGTCAATTGACCCAACGGACGTAATATTTCTTAGATATACAACTATATTACGATCTTTAGGTCCACGTTTGGACTGACTGAAGGTCACAAAATAGCCAACAGACATATTGGTATGAAATACTGTTTTCTCTTCATATGGTTTAGAGACAGAGTACTCAGAAAGGGTATGATTCATGGAAAACTGATCGAGTTACATTCAGGAGAAGGCTAAAAAATGCACCTAGTATTTAAATTAACATATAAATAATTTTAAAATTAAGTTAGTCTGAAATCGGTTAACTTTTTCAGACAACCACCGTTTGTAGATTCTGTAAGTGGGAGAAAGACAAAGTGAAACTGCAACTGATAAGGGCTAATATGGACATGCTAGAACACTGTAGCTTATTTCACAAGTTTCTTTAACCCTTTACCTAAAATAAAGGAGCAGACGAAACCTGAAAACAAAATTCGCGAATCACTATTTTTTGTTTCATTTTTACGTCAAAAACATAGTATATGTCCCATCATTGGAACGAGATCAATGAGCGCATTCCACTGAGGGGTTATATGCTATTGTTGATAGAAAAAATGAAAAAGTAATGAAAACGGAATGGTGATTATACCGGGTAAAGGGTCAAGTAATTCGATGATATGCTGTGATGTAATGTGGTAAGTTAATTGATAATTGAACGTTCAAAGCGCCGTGCGCGAGAAATATTATTTTGACCAAGTATGAGCTCACAAATAACTGATATGGTTTCTGGTTGTGAACCATGTAATGTATTTCAGAAATCTCAATCACACGAGCTACTTATTTCACATAGAGTGCCGACACATTCCTGGCAAAGAGTAGCCTTGTACCTTTTTACTTTGGACAAACAAAACTATCTTAAATGTGTTCACTACGTTTCCAAATACTTTGAAATTGCACTACTATTATCACCTGACTGTAATGGTGTAGAGCTAGAAATGAACAAAATTGACGGGTGCAGTTTTAAGCTCCCGCGAAATCAGAGACGGGAGTAAATTGCAACCGTAAAATGTTAGTATATGAATTTTCGAGGGAATACTGTCACCAAACACCAGAAACCTTAACCCTTTGAACCGAGCGGCCGCTTTTCCAGCCAGGAACATGATACGTCATAACGTCATTAAATAGGATGGCTGTTCAGTAAATGTGTGGGGTAGACCAATCAGTATTTTCAACGTACAGTCCTGAGGCTGCACGTTGAAAATATTGATTGGTCTTCCCCAAATAATTAATATGGACTCTTCTAATTGCTGCCATTGAACTGGCACGGCAGATGGCACTAGTGATCAAAGGGTTAAATGTATAAGGAATTGCTGAATTATGACAGTAACTTGCCACTGGCCACAGTGTGCTCTTTTCTCAAAACAACACACATTTATCTGCCCTCACAGTATATTAGTGCCCCATAATATTTTTCAACGAGTGCATTTTTTAACTCGCACCCGTCTCATTTCCAGGACTGAAAGTGAGAGAGTAATTTTATCACTGAAGTCAATATTCGGTAGGCATGGGATACCTGAAATTATCATGAGTGATAATGGTTCCCAGTTCAACAGTGCTGAATTTGCCTCATTTTCTAAACATTGCAATTTTGAGCATGTAACTTCTAGCCCTCATTACCCACGTTCAAATGGGATTATTGAAAATACCATTCAGTCTATTAAAAGAGCACGAAAGATTTCGAAACACACAAAACAGACCCATATATGGCTATGTTGGAATTGAGAAATATCCAATTTGAAGGGTTAAATGTATCACCTGCCCAAATATTGATGAGTAGATGATTAAGGCCAGTCTTGCACACATCTCCAAATCAGTTAACCCTGTACCCAACGCAGCCGATATCAAAATTTATTAATTTAAATATCGTTTTTTAATTTTTTTCGAAAGACTTCAACAAAACCATATCATGTGACCCCTCATTGGAACGAGCTCGACGAGCTCGTTCCAACGAGGGGTCACATGATATGGTTTTGTTGAAAGTTTTCGAAAAATAATATTTTTTCAGCTGCTGAATCTACAAATTACGCAGGCGGATGCGGGCGATTCGTTGGGTAAAGGGTTAATGCCTAAAATAATAAGGATGGGAGAAGTACATAATTACTTTTCCGAAAGGTAAGCTGAACAAAAGCAGTTTCATGACATTGGTACCAAATCACTTTCCCCATTGTGCAAAGATCAATCAATGCGAATGCATGACAAGAAAAGAAAAACATGGAAACCAGCAGTGATTATTGAGAAAATTCTTGAATCAAGGTCATACATAGTCCAGACTCCTGAAGGTAAAATATTTCGAAGAAATCGCATTCATCTTCGTACAACTAAAGAAACTTTTCCTCATGGTAACCCAGAGAGTTTTAGTGAAAGTTTTGACTAGGATAGTTCAGATCCAGGCGAAGTGGTTACTTCCATAGATCGAACCAATTCGTATTCATCTGAATCATTTGTATCAACATATCAGACCTGCTCTTTTTTTAATGTTTGGAAGGGAACCCGTCTGTCTGTAAATTTTGAACTTAGACTAGAAGAGAACCAAGGGTTTATCCAAATATGCCATTGATCTCCATGACACATTCAAAGAAGCCTTCCAGAAAGCGAACTTAAATATAACAACATCAGGTGAAGTCTTCTTATGATTTGAAAGTACGTAGTGTTCATCTCCAGATTGGTGGAAGAGATCTATTGAAGAGAACCGCTTTTTATGGACGACATAATTCGCTGTCATAACGAGGTATACAACATCACTAGCTAATCAGACAAAATTATTCCTGTTTCGAAGGGAAGAGAGAAGCTGGGAGGGGGGTGGGAGGGGGAGTCTCGGCGAAAAGAATCGACAGAGAAATTTACTGTTACCTGTTGGAATTTTCAATAATGAAGCAACACGGGACCCGTCAACCACTGGAAGTGTATGGACCCAATCCCATAGCCGGTTCCCATTTGAATAACCTAAGATCGCATAGTCCACCGATGCTATTAGAGCACGTTGCTTGGTCAAATTAAACAGGTTGTATGATAATAGATTAGACGGCACCACTCACCACACAAAAATATCTCCATTGAGTTCATCCTAAATTCCCTTTGATCATTGTTAGGGGTTCTGGGAGATCAGTTGCATAGCCTATTGCGTCATAAATACAACACAAATTAGGGTAGCAAATGAATAAAGTTCATCTTATCGGAGTTGTGTTCTCCATTGTCACATTTTCTCCCTTAATGACTCATCGCGTGGACGAGTCAATGAGGAAGAAAATGTGACAATGCGAGCACCATGATAGGCTATGTGACGAATGTCCATAGCGGCCACTCTTCCAGTTCCCTCACAGTAAGGTAGGTTGATCAGTTTATGCACAGAGTAAAACCGCTCGGTCAGTTTTTGCTGGGCCTTGCGGTTCGTTTTTCCGGTTCGCCGCAAAAACCGAAAGAGAACCGGAAAACGGAGAAGCCTAAGGGCTCTAATTGGAAAGAAAGAATATGTATTTTAAAAGCTTTAACCGATGAAGATTTAAGCGGTAATAAAATGTGTGATGTGATTTTAACGTTTAAAACGATAAATCGTCGCTTGAGCGCTAGAATGTTCTATGTCCCATAGGGGACATAGAACATTCTAGCACTCAGGCGACGAAATGCCAGGGACGATATTTCATCGAAGTGGGGACTGTGTAGCAGATGTCATTTCAGTGGAAGAGTTAAATTGCAGTTACCTTACTTTAGCAGCGTACTCCGTGGGACAAATAAGACATTATCTAATTGGCCAACTATTTAATTTTATATTTCAGTGTGATAGAACGTCAAGATGTGATTAATTAAATTCTCATTTCCTTGTTGATTTCCAAAACATTTAGTAAAAGGGTTAGTGAATTAGTTTTTTTTTGTTGTAAGTTAAAGTCATTAGTAGTTTATAAGGATGTTCGAACATATAAGTGGTTAAGGTGCCATATAAAATTAGTTTACTTTGAAATTACCAAGTCTGATATTCCATGATTATAAATAAATTAAACACAAATTATACATTAAACTGAAGGTTGTGATTGTAGAACACGACAAATATATGTATTCAACTCCCAGAGCTAACAACAAGCATCACTGGTTCCTGGAAGCCTGCTAACGGATTCGTACCAGAACGAATAATCAAATAATATTTCACGAGAATATGGGAATATCAGAGTTGGGAATCCCCAAAGTGAAGACATTTTCCTAACTTATATACAGTTAAAACTGGAAGTCCTGTCACGAACTGTGCTTATCTAGGCTAATTGTGCGTAGGAATTGCGTGCAATTGCCATATCGAATGGCACCCAAAGCATGGCAGGTTCTCCTGGTTACTCATAGCAAACACTGGCAATGTTTCTACCAATGGACCTTCGGGTTACCCGGAGGTCCATTGGCTGAAACATTGCTTGTGCACAGGCCATATGTACAGAATTTGATAGCCTTACTATAGTCATAACGGGTAGATTAACGCGCAGATCGACGTGGTATTTGTGCGCATTTCATTACAGGACTTCTAGTTTTAACAGTAGCACCTTAAACTGTATTCTTTTCTTTAGGTCGTTTGGTGAATTATCTGTTCATTTTATGCAATGTTGACAATCAATGCACTCAACTAATTATTCATTAAACCACAGAACTAATCTCTCCTTATTTGGTAATTCCCCCGTGCTAATGTATATTATTTTGTTCAAACTCCTTTTGTGGGGACATGTGACCTTGACATGTTTTTTTAAAAGCAGTTGATAGTTGTGGGGCAGTTTGGACTTGTGTGTTTCCCAGGTCTTTTGTCTGTTTATAATTTGAAAAAATACTTCAAGAAGAATTACTTTTTATGTTCATAATGGATTGATAGGAAAAGATTGGGTTGAAAGTACAACAACGTTATATTTAACCCCATTCTTTAAATTTTGTTACTGCATTTTAATTGACACTGATTGCACTGTTTTGTCTGTTCAGTGCTCCATGTTGTGGAGCAATGGCCAATGGTGGCTGTTCGGCAGTTTGATACCTAATTTTAAATATTAGAGTAATTTAATATTTCTCTTGCTGTGATTTGTTAGGTCTATAAATGTTGGAAATTCGGGGGTAGCAGTGATGCGCACCTGTCTACCTTTCTCCAACGAGGCATGCCTTTCCCCTACTTTTCTCTGAGGGGGGTACACCGTTCCCCTTCAATTTCAAAACCCGCGATGGCTGGATATTCAACACAGCGAGAACTCATTGGTCTTGTTAGCTGCACTTAATCCATTTTAGCTGTGTGTAGCTCACATATAACAATGACCACTTCTTTTGAAAACTTGTGATTACTAAATTTTCCCTGAAGTTGCCACCCGGACACCCTACTACTACGAGGGGGTGGGGTACTGTCTCCCAACCACGCGTTCCGCATTGGCCATCGCGACGCGTTGCGCGCCCGTTCCGGACAGGCGCTCAACGCGCAGCGATGGCCGACATGGGCCATCCCGCAACTTCTTAATTTCAGAAAGCAGCATGGGGAGGGGGGTGGGGGAGAATAATTTTTCTACAGATCACAATATTTTATTTTAATTCATTTGACAGAAGCTCTTTACTCTGTAAACTATCGGCAATTAACATATCAAATTTGTACTGAAGGTATGGTAAATTGTTTAGTGTTTGGAAGTCACATACAATTAACGGGGTTATTCAACTGAGTACTATCCACTTAAATGGCCCCTCTATACGATGGGTAAAAGTATCCCCCACAAATATTTCACCCATTAAGATATAGCCTTTCATCTTTCACAAGTGGAGAGTGGACAGTTTTACGGGTGGAAGAAGCCGGCATACTCGGAGAGAACACAAGGCAAGTGCACCACCGACTTGTAGTACTCCACGTGGGCAACCGAGATTATGTGCCTTGATCAAGGGCACAACACAATTACCGCTGTCTGAACTGAACCGTGGACCTTCCAGTGCAATGTTCTAACCACTGAGCCACCCCGTTTGTAGGAAAGTATATAAATGCGTTATTCAACGCGCATGAAAACATACAGAGAAATGTTTCAATTTATGACTTCAGAGATGAAATAGGCGAAGTATACTTACACCCATTAAAATTTTGTATTCTGTTACGTTGTATATAGACAGCAAATGACACTGGGATTCACCACCCACTATCATACTTGTACCATCCTCCATCGCCATTATCGTCACTTCAAACCCTTTCAGATGATTTATACCAACTAAAATGAGAAGGAGAAAGCTTTCTTGATGCAGCCTGGCATGAAAGTCCATACAAGTAAATGTGGTCGGCAAGGAGGATGAGATTGCGCCTGTGTGTCAGTCAGTCTATCTGTCTGTCTGTAGTAGATTAAGCAGTTGAAAAAAAAATCGATAAATTTCAACAAGACCATATCATGTGACCCTCATTGGAACGAGCTCGTCGAGCTCGTTCCATGAGGAGTCACATGATATGATTTTGTTGAACTTTTTTTTTTAAATTGAAAAATCAAAAATTTAAATAATAAATTTTTATGTCGTCTGCGTTAGATTAAGGGTTGAAATCAGGCCTTTAGATTACCACAATTTCACACCTTTTACAGGTGTACCCAAATTAGAGAAGGTGTGAAGGCAACAAGAAAAATATATAAATTCTCTGTGCCTATTTTGCATTTTGGAATAACTTCCATCATAATATGACAATAGAAACACAAAGAAAGGAATGACAATAAAACATAACATGATAAAACGGTTATTTCTGGTTTTAATGTGCCCAAATTAGGACAAAACGGTGTCCCCAAAATAAATGAATTTAAAGGCCTAGTTGAAATAGTTACTCAACTAGTTCTTTGGATTGTCGAGCTCGTTCCAATGAGGGGTCATAACCTATGTTTTTGAGACTAAAAATGAAAATAATAGTTATTCAAGAATTTGTTTTGCAAGTGTCGTCTGCTTTTCATGTTAGGTAAAGGGTTAAAAAAGCAAAAATAAAAACAGTCCCCATCACATCCACGGCAAAGCGTCTTCGTTTGCGCGCACGAATACATGACAGAATTGTTGATTGCATAATTCATTTCTGAAGTTACCGTTTGTAATCAAACCCGGAAATCCCAGTAAATCACACTTTGGAAAGTAATAAATGTCAATAAATTATTGTTATTGTTGAAGTCTATTATATATCTATTGAATATGCAGAATTTGGGGTGTCGCATACAACCTTGGCGTCGTGCCAGTAAAAAAAAACACACTGCGCAGTCACAAGTAACTACCATAGTGTTCAAAAAAGGAAACGATTTGCCAGCGTGACGTCGTCCAGGGAGCAAAACAAGATTTCTGGCAACAGGCACCGAGGTAAACGGATTCGACCGTTACTGAGTTAATCTGGGAAAAACACGATTGAAAAATCCCGAAAACCCCGTACGAGGATGTCAAAAAATACATCGGAGTGAGTAGAAAAAAGATTTTCGAGTGACTTAGAAATATCTGTGAGGGTTTTGAGTATATTTCCTCATTTCCATGTATAAATCGCTCGAAAATGACATTTTATTTTGACTTGAGCTGCAATCACGATATAGCTCTGGCTGTTGAACATGATACCACCAAAGATAGATGGATAGATAATTTATTTGCAGTATAAAAAGTACAAACAAACAATTAATACAAATATAGCAATAGTATATACTACATGGGAATGGTACAGCCCGACAGGCTGTCTTCCTGCCATTCCCATAAGAAGAGGCCAGATAGATGTCCTGACAGCAGAGTTACCAAATACTGTGACGATTTGCTCTTTATAAATGGTGAGGTTGCTTCACTCTTAAGTGTAGATAAACGACAGATCCCGAGGGTGGTGCGGTAAAGTTATTATTGTCTTCCGCCCCCACCCCCACGCACAGCAAAAGCTACAGACTCTAGAGCGAAAATCCAGGTGAAACGGCCTCATCCTGGACATCCGCGATGGTCAAATCATCTGCCCGAACCTTACGCTTCATACACCAGCAAGACCCAGTGTTGACAAGAAAGTCCACCCGACAACCTCCATTGCACCGTGCACAGCAACTGTTCTGGTACAGGCATACTACGGCCTTTAACCCTTTACCCAACGTAACGGCCAAAACCGGCCAGCGCTATTCTCAAAAATCGCCAATTAATTTTCAAAATATTTTCATTTTTTGTCTCAAAAACATAGGTTATGACCCCTCGTTGGAACGAGCTCGTCGAGCTCGTTCCAACGAGGGGTCATAACCTATGTTTTTGAGACAAAAAATGAAAAAAATTAGTTATTCAAGAATTTTTTTTGCAAGTGTCGTCTGCTTTTCATGTTAGGTAAAGGGTTAAATTTGTAAGAAACAACATTAATTTTTTGACATGCCGATCTTGAGCAATGCTGCTTCTTTATAAGGATCGTGTGTTGTAACGCACTTTGTAATAAAAGTTGCAAAATGTAATAATTATTACAAAGTTCAATTACATGGACGGGAAAAGCGTTGCAACATGTAATAATTATTACAAAATTCAACTACATGGACTGGAAAAAACGTTGCAAAATGTAATAAATAGTATCAGAATTTAGTAACCAAATAATGCCAATGTGTGTTTTTTTGTGAGAATTTCCTTACATGTGTCAAGTGTTTGTTCATAGAGTTTTGTATTGTCTTATGGACCCCTCTCCCCCGACCCACTCCAAATAAATAAATAAATAAATAAATAAATAAATAAATAAATAAATAAATAAATAAAATGAGGCCATCATTAACATGGACCTGACTCTCAAAACGTCTTGTGACAAAATAACCAGCAGAGCAATAGGTCGCATGCGCCTGCTCGAAGCCCTCAATAGTTATATCTGGGAAGGTGGGGAACTGATAGAGGGTCTATTCTGAGGCTCTTCACGACCTGCGTCAGGCCCTTTTTCGATTATGCTGCCGTAGTCACACACATATATTATGTTAGTCGGATTAAAGCGCAGCAAGTCAATCGGTTACAAGCCCTCAGCCAGACGCTGGGGGCGCCCAGGACACCCGCATCACTCAACTCAGAAGAATCGGACCTTGAGACACTCCACGAGCGTCTCACCAACCTTGCGAAAAAGATCCTTTCCCGCGTGAGCTATGTCATAAAGCGGTACCAACACCTTGATAGAACCCACCCCAGAGGGGGGAGGGGCTGGGGGTAAGCATGCCATGTGCACCTGGGACTTCTGACCCTGTCTGTAATCTAAAATTCATCTTTCTGGCCGTCGCCAGGAGAAGCGTTAAGGTATCTGAGATATTCTCCTGGTCCCTTGCATGCCGGGTACTCTAGTGGTATGTTATGTACCCGACCTATACTTACTCACTCTCGGATCCCAGCTCCTCCCGGACCCCAATGTCCTGTCGCTGACACAACAACTAAAGGTTCAATGGCCAACTCTAGTACTGTACAGTGCGCATCGCTTGCATCGCAGGCTGGGTGTGGAAGCTTAATGAAGGGTGTATGTGAATGGGAAAACACAGGCATCAAGAGTGAGAAACTGTTGGCTATATGATGTCGGCGACGTCATGCATGGTGAACGCGCTGTCGTTGTCCACGGAGCTGAGTGACTGGATGTTGTCCGGGCCCAGCGAGAGGGCTGTGCCATGGAGTAGCTCCGGTCCTAGATTAGAACGGCTGTCCTTGGGATGGGCTAGCTGCGTTTGCTGGCTCAGTCGGCCAGGCCCAGGGATTCAAAACCTGCAGTATCAACGGAATTAATGGGGTGTTGACAATGTAAATTTCCTTCACAACTCCGCGTTACGTCGCACTCTCTTCAAATGCAAATATTCTGTAGCTTAGTTATCTAACTCATAACATGTATTACATTTCCCAAATCCACAAAAATATATAACACTAGCTGACTAAGTAGAAATAAACAATCTGAATGTGGGTGGAATAATTTATTGTCAAAGGACAGACTTCAACCTGAAAAATTGCATGAAAAAATGCCGAAACCAGTCATTTTCAGCCACCTAGCAGCCTCAAAAGCAGAACTTTCCCACCAACCCCACCTACCCACCCCTGGAACAGAGCATCCCCTGTTTCTAAAATGCAATATGTTTCCGTCTCATTTTTTAGTTACCTGTCTGGTAGCAAACCCGTGTAAAAATTACATTTTAAAAAATAGCCAATTTTTCGAAGCCACTGTTTCCCATAATTCATCTGGTAATTTACCCCTATGTATCAGACTCCAACTTTGGGACCAAAACTTCAAATTCTCTTGTCCAACAAAAAGCCTAATGTAATCATATATTTGATACTAAAAATATATCTCTATTTTACATGGCCTTAGTTTCAACATATGCCCTATGTTTAGAATTTCACCCCTGTGCAATAGTGCGAAACTGTAGAGCGGAACCCTAAGGGCTGGGCACCGAAGTCCGAGACGCGAGTTAGGACGCCTTTGGTTCGGCTCGGTGACTTCAATGGACGGATGGGTGCTGTGGCCTCCTCCCTCTTTATTTTTTCGTCCCCTTGGCGGGTGGCTCTTTGTGTCTTGGCGGCCTTCTCGGTTCTCTTGTTCCCGCCTGTCCTGGCCTACTTTTTTCCATGATAAACATTATATAAGTAATTTAGAATGTAAATGGGGCCCGCGCCCATATAGATGGCCCTGTGCGCCTTCAGTGCGCGTAACCACCCACTCCCCCATCACACGCACACACACCTTCTTTCTCCAGAAGCACATACGCTGGCGATTACCAGTGACATTTTAATGACTTTATTCATACACACATTGGCATGTGTGTTCTGACTAGTATATATCGTGAGTTGTAAGTAATCAGACCATGGCTGCCGGGTCCGTGTCACTCACGTTGTGTCCTTGAGCAAGACACTTAATCCCGATTGTTTATGTGGGAACACGGTGGCAAAGTGTGCTAAGACGTATGACACGCCGATGGTACTCACACCTTCAACCAATGTGATTGATTGGTTGACTGATTTTTATTTAGCATTATACAAGTACAAATGCAAATAGTAGTACCAGTAAGGTTAATCAAAATAATTTTGACACGAAAGAAAGATATTCGGCTTCAGTACTACCTTCATGTTCAACATTGCGTGTTAGTAGTATACCACAGGGAGACAACATAGCCAGATTGGCTGTCTTCCTGTTGTCTCCCACGATTACTTTATGCAACGTTTTAAACCAGACCAATGTTAACTCAGGTTATTGCGTTGGAGAGCCTGACAGTTACTCGTCGCTGTTCGGTGGTTCTATCCCGATACTCCCGCTTCCGCCACCCATTAAACTGATCGACACGATATGACCCTGGCTATTGAAAGTGTCGTAAAACCCCAAGAAAGAAATAAATGAATAAACAACAGTGAGTTGAAGCCTAGAAAAAAGCAATACACCTATAGCAAACCACGACGTCCTCCAGACGTCGTACATGTTGGTCCGCGATTTATACATCCTATATCATAAAGAGTGACACTTCTATAAATCGTAAACCTACGACGATGTCTGGTGGTGATTTGCTATTATGCTTAACCCTTTTCCCAGGGCAGACGATATCAAAATTTATTATTTTAAATATCATTTTTAAAAAATTTTCAAAAACATTCAACAAAACCATATCATGTGACCCCTCGTAGGAACGAGCTCGACGAGCTCGTTCCAACGAGGGGTCACATGATATGGTTTTGTTGCAATTTTTTGAAAAATATTATTTTTTCAACTGCTGAATTTGCATATTACGCGGGCGGATGCGGTCGATTCGTTGGGTAAATGGTTAATCGGTTATGATCCGGTCAACTCTGGTGGTTAACCGGTTAAAAATGTCGAATCGTCTCAACATTAGTCGGATGGTGGAGGGTGGAGTGTTGAATGTCGCATCAACAAAGTGTGTTCAGACTAGTCCACCTTGCAGTGCAGTCCTATGGAGAATGTATTCACACGTAGAAATATCAATATGGTCAACGTGTATTTTCGCAATGGATGAGAATAATCCACCAATTATGCAAGAACGAGCTTCTATGGTTTTATTGAAGTCCTTCATCAATATCGTGAAGTTGAGCTATATTCACTTCATATGTACTCCGAAAAAAGAAAAAATCGATAAAGACCAGATGGGAATCTCTACAAGCCCTGCTCTATAAACCTATTCAGTAATTTCCTCGTACGCACGGGACAATACCCCTCGACACTACAAGTATTTTCCTTTTTTTCATGAAAAGCCCATACTTCCTTATACAGCATTTCCCCGATACTGATTAGTAAACTATTTTATCTTATACCTGTTGAAGATATAGCCCATGTGTTATAGATTATCTATAACACATACCCCTATGTCATATAGATTGGAGAACGATTGGAGACACGAAATCATCCCCAAAACCCTTTTAAAAATGCAAAAAGAACAAAAATGGTCGGTATAAGATAAAGACAACAATACCATCGTGTGTTTTGATATGTTTGATATCTCAACTCGTTGAAAGTGTGTTTTTTTCGCTCGGCAAGCCTCGCGAAAAAAACCCACTTTCAACTCGTTGAGATATCAAACATATCAAAACACACTATGGTATTATCGTATATGTTTCTCTGTAATTCCTGATGAAGAAACTATTTCTGCTCTTAAATCTGTATGTCTGTAGAAAACTGCATTTAAGATGCATTCTGTATCATTTTCTTTACTCAGAGATGTACACAACATTTAATCTGAATAAAAAATATTCAAAAAAAAAAAAGAATTATGCAAGAACCTCGGTGTCTTTTCAGCAACTTTATACTTCTAGTAGCAGAAAACTAAAGATTTGCAAAATCAATGGAGACGGTAATGGGGAGTTTAAAATATTGCCGACTGACACATGGCGCGGGTACATGTCAGTGAATTAATTAGATGAAAACTTTTCTGATAATTCCATTGGAAAACAGGTTTATTACATAATGCAACTCCTGTCGAGTCAATTTCGTTGCATTTTGTAACAATTGTTACATTTTGCAACGTTTTCCAGTCCATGAAGTTGCATTTTGTAACATTTATAACATTTTGCAACGTTTTTACTGTCCATAGAGTTGCATTTTGTACCAAAAGTTCGAAAATCTACGAAACACGCGTAGAAGTGCACATAATATACTCTAAGACATTCGTAAAATCATAGAGATACCAATATATTTTAATGTTTGTATAATAACATGAATTAGTTTCTGATTGCTAAAAATGTTTATCACATTTTGCAACGTTTCTCCCGTCCATGTAGTTGCAGTTTGTAATAATTATTATATTTTGCAACTTTTATTACAACCAACGTGGGTTGTAACAATCGTGCCTACGGGATAATAACTCAATTTGTCTGTACTGTAGTCGAGAGAATCCAGAAAAGGTGACAATTAAAAGAGAGACAAAGAAAAACGGGGAAAAAATTATAAAAATAAATAAAGTTATAGGCGATAGTCCGGGCACATAGTGTTGTTACAAGAAACATTAGATAAGTAGGTATTCAAATATTGGGCGGTTGTAGGCCTGGTTCAATTATGTTCCAGCTTTTGGGAAATGGGTGGAGTGGGAGATCGGCGGAAAACTGAGTTCTGAGCTTTTTAGTTTGGATTTTCCCACTTTGTCTCGGGTTCGTGCCAAACGGATTCATATAGGCAGTAAAGTTATCTTCAAAACTAGGAGGTAACTTGTTGTTCAACCAGTCGTGCATGAACAGAAGAACATGCAGGTTGTAGAGATCTCTATATGTAAGAATGCCACAAGTACGAAACAAGGGATAAGTCTGTGCTTTGTATTTCTTTTTGTTTATGATGCGTAAAGCTTTCTTTTGAAGAATGAAGGTTCTGTTGGTTGATAGAGCGTGTCCCCAGATGTGAGGTGACTCTGAATGAGAAAAAAGTATAGCATTTTCAATGCTAATAGTGGAAGCTCTCTTTATGATCTGTTGATTACATAAATAGCACGGGCGACTTTTGAGCAAACGAGTTATACATTCTGTTTGAACTTCAGATTTTCATCCATCTCAACACTAGAAATTTGACGGTTGTTTCTTCACCGTGGTTACTGGGTAAAGAAACGTGCCGACTGCCTGATCTCAGATTTATGTGAGTTGGATTATATGCGGAGTTTTGGGGGATAAAGTAGCATACCTTTAGTTTCGGATGCGTTCAGTGAACGTTTATTCGCGTTACGCCATTCGTTAATGTTAGCCAGCTCCGCTATGCTTGTATCATCAGCAAGTTTTTCTAAGTTGTTGCCTGACGCGTAGGCTGTCTTATCGTCCGTAAAAGAGAGTACCTCGAGAAGAGTTGATTTGCTGATATCGTTGATGTACAAAAGAAACAGTACAGGCCATTGAATACAGCCCCGCGGTACGCCAGTGGTAAAGTCTTCGCGATTTGACTCTGCGTTGTGAAAAACGACAAATTGTTGTCTCCCGGATAGATCGCTTTGAAACCACGTGTTGGCTACCCCACGAATGCCGTAGAATTCAAGCATTTTCAGTAACCTTGAGTGGTCCAGTATATCGAAAGCTTTTGAAAGTTCAAGAAAAATTGAAAGAGTACAGTCTTTAGTGTGTTTATAGTTCTTTGAAGCGACATTATTTACGAGGTGCAAAATGGGGCGGAAAGTTTAATGTTTCTTTCGAAAACCAAACTAGCATTGGAAGACAGCATTTTGTTGGTCGAGGAAACTGACCAATCTTACTTCAATTATTTGTTTAAGAACTTTTTAGAAAGCAGGCAGAATACAAATGGGACGATAGTTATTGAACATTTACTTATCGCCTGATTTGAATACTGGAATAACTTTGGCAACTTTCATTGTAGACCGTACTGTTCCGTTTAAAACGAAGAAGTAATTATATGACATATGGGCTTGCAATTTCAGCGGCCACTTCTTTCAGGAATTTGTGGCTATATTATTGGAATCCTTAGTCACTTTTGTTGGTAAACTATTTACACAGGAAACTACTTCTTCAATAGTAGTTGGAGTCATGAAGAACGAATCTTGGTTGCGGTCTGTGATATAGTCCGAAACATTGTGTCTGCTCGCCGGTATATTATCACCTAATGCTTTTCCAATATTCGAAAAAAAGTCTTGAATTTATCAGCAATTTGATGGGGGTTTGTTAGTTCAATACTCCCGTCGATAAAAGAGGAGGGCAAAGTAGTGGTTCGATTACTTTTGTTTATGGCTTTCCTCAAGATTTCCCACGTTTTCTTAATGTTATTTTTGTTTTCCCATTAAGACTGTGTTATAGTAATCTGCCTTACCTTTGAGTTTTAATCGATTAAATATTCGGCAATAATTTTAATAAGACACTGCGTTTTTGTTGGAGGGTGTTTTGATTTTTAGCTCAACTTTGACGTAAGTCAAATTTGAGCTTATGCCATGGCCAGTCGCCCGTCTGTCCGTCTGTCCGTCAACAATTCAATAGGCTCGGGCTAGAGGCCGTATTTATGAACCGATCTTTACGAAACTTCTTGGGTACCTTTGTTATCACCGTGGAACGAGAACGAGTGTTTTGGGGTCCGGTCCGAAATTCAAGACGGCCGCTGGCAGCCATTTTGTACAAATTTAGGTGCAATCAGATTTTTGCGCAGAACTTCCATATGAAAGCTCTGATTTGAATAATGTTTTGTTTGAATGTTTAGTACCATGGGATACATCACATATAATACGCATGTCGTGTACGCTGCCCATATGAACACAGAAATTGAGACCCCACTAATTACACTACGAGGTGGGGTCTCAAAACCCCACCACGTGACTTCAATTTGTCTATAATTAACTTGTGTTTTTTGCAAGTGCGGTAATCAGGTTTATTCTTCCACCAAAAATAGTTTCAGTTCATTGTTGTTTAGTGATTGCTAGGTATTGCACTTAAGTATAAATTGAATACGCATGCTCCATGCGTGTTTTTGATAATAAAAAGCATTAATATGGCAGAAGAAACGATCCAAATATGGAGTTTGAATCGTGTTTTTAATCTCGCATGAATATGTCAAACTGTCTGATGGGATGTTCGGCTGACGTCGGTTTATCTTTTGATCTCTCAGTCACCGGCTCTTAATTAGATCAATTTTTTTCACAGTCAGTGAAATATTACTTTTACTTTTACTTGAAATATTAAAAAGATAGTTCAATATTTGAAAAAGTTATTGAAAGCTATTGCAATTCGGAATGTTGTTCATCAAAATCGATTCAGAACTCGAGGAATTACGAAAAAATAAATATTATACTGCACTGAAATCATGGATGTGAGTTGAAAAAATTATAACTTGACCAGCACAATATATCTGGACATTTTTCCGACGGTCTTTTACCTAACTGTACCTGTTGACGGAGAAGAATCATGTTACCGGTACTAAATTTTGAATAAATTGTGGGTTGGGGAGGAAGGGAATCCGATTTACGATTTTAAAAGTTAAGTTCAGAGTGGAATGTTAAAATGTAAATGTTGAGAGTGGAATTAACAAAAATAAACTACATCAACGAAAAAGGAATACTTGTGGTGGCCCTGGGACGTTTCAGCCCAAGACGCTTCGGAATCCATATATTGAAGCGCCTGCATGCACTAGCAAGGAAAACTTGCCAATATGGGGGGGGGGGGGGGGGGGGGGGGCAGACGGGCAATCAAACAATGATATCGGCCTATTTGTGCGTATGGGTTTTGGGGACTCTGGGGTCCAATTGCCTCGTTTCGGGGATGGGGGGGGGGGGGGGGAGGGCTATTTACTTCACCATTTAGGAGTGGTATGGATGACTGAATCTTGCACTGCCAAGACACTGAAATTTTTGATGTGCTGGCTGCACGCAAAAATCTGGGGTGGCGCCAGAAAATCTCCGATAGAGGAACTAAAATCTCCTGTCTGAAAGACCTATTTTAATTTTTGGGGTTTCAAGACACGTGTGGGGGGACAAAACAAAAAAATACGAAATTTCAGGGCATGTTTGAGCTAGGGTTACGATGTATGGTGGTCTGGCTTGTCGATCGGCATGTCATTATTGGAAATAAAAAAAAAAATTATTTTCTATTGATTTTATTTACATATGGTTATAATTATGATTACTGAATTAATAAAAAGTAATTGAAAATATTGATTTGTCTCTATTTTTTCTCAAGCTTGTCATGTGCAGAGGTGTTAAAACAGATGTTGATTTTGTCGCACCACTCAAATGTCATTTCACACCTTGTGCAAGTGGTAGTTTAATCTACTGCACCTAATTAATCACTTCAATCCCGACTACTTTAATGTAGTAGCAGTAGAATAATATTTTATTTAAGTGTCACATTTCAATACACATGCATAATATACATAGAGTATTTTCAAAATATTTATATGAAATCCAGCCTATGGAGGCTTATGAGACACATTTTCATCAGAGGTAGGTCTTTTTTTTACAGTAGTTCATAAAAAACAACAACAAAAAAAAAAAAAAACCCCCAAAAAACCAAACCCGAAAAACAAAAACACATGCACGCACACCAAAATACACACCCTTGCGGACCCCCCCCCCCCCCCCACACACACACACAAACACACAGAGGGTAATATGCAGACATACGCCCACATGCACTTGCGAATACTGTCGTGTACCAATTTTCTTTCACTTTTTCTTACTTTCTCCCCCTCCCCCCCCCCCTCATCACGTATATCTGTCTCTCTCTATCTCTTTCCCACTGAAGCGTACTCTCTCTTAGAATGGCACATTCGCAGATATTTTAATTCGGCATCTCCCTTATATTCACCCACGTATTTTTACATACACACAGGCTAAGCTATTTCAATTGATAATACAAATAACAACAATGTAGAGGAACGTTGAAAAATCTGCAAATGCAAAGAGTATAAAAAGAGTATAAAAGTATGTACAAACCCCTACAGAATTGGATGAAGGATATTTATTTCTGTATGCAAATATCTCCCGTTCACACCCCGTCCACCCCCCCCCCCCCCCCCCCCCCTGTGAAATAATCATTAGTTTCAGTCTCGAGTGAAATACTTTTTGGTATCCATTCAAAAACACTATATTTTCTTTTTACTACTATATCCTTTTTATAAGAATCTTTAATTGCGTAGCCCGACAGAGTAAGACAGGAAAGAGGATGTGCTAGTCGAGTTGACTCAATGTCGTGAACTGGTATCACTTCGATCACTAGCCGTGCGCCGTGGGCGCTTTCGTGGCGCAGGAGGCTTTTTCGCCCCCACTTCCCACCCAAGAAAAACACGATTCATTACGTGTTGGCCTACAGCTGTAAACAAAATGTGAAATTGGGAACTTCGCGAATATTAGTTGTTTTTTTCAAGTCTGGTTTATTTATTTCCTCGATCAAATCGATCGCGCAAACACAACAGTTTAGTTTCGAAAGTGACGAGGACTTTGTACTTAACCAAATGGAACTGACTGTTCTATTCCCAATTTACAATTTCAAACCACAGCAATAGTCGCCGTCTGCTTCCTCCAAATTCCAATTTTATTTTAAATATACGATAATACCATAGTGTGTTTTGATATGTTTGATATCTCAACGAGTTGAAAGTGAGTTTTTTTCGCGAGGCTTGCCGAGCGAAAAAAAATCACTTTCAACGAGTTGAGATATCAAACATATCAAAACACACTATGGTATTGTTGTATTTATCTTATACCGGCCATTTTTGTTCTTTTCTGTATTTTTAAAAGGGTTTTGGGGATGATTTCGTGTCAAAATGTCGACTCAAAATGTTCTCCAATCTATATGACATAGGGGTATGTGTTATAGATAATCTATAACACATGGGCTATATCTTCAACAGGTATAAGATAAAATAAATTATCAACTACCAGTAACAAACGCAGTTGTCTTGCCAGTTGACGTCACAAGACAGCATTTATTAATCAGCAGAGAAACTGACATGCGAAAGCAATTAAACTAATCGTAAACGCTCGTGACCAGGGTGGGTCACAGTGTTTTGAAAACTGTCTTCCACTGATCAAACACTGCGGTCCACTGGAATTCCACGGAGGAGAACACACCGCGGCGGCGTTTTTGTTTCAATCCACGTTGAACGTACTGCAATGTTAGTTATAAGAAACCAAATGAAGTTAAAAATTAAAAAATGACAACTCATTTATGTAAATATCAATGTGCAAAAAACAAACTTATTTATGGTAATATCTATGTGCAGTGTAGTATGTTTCTATAGTTTATTGCTCGTTAAAAGTTAGAACACTTGAATGAAATAAAATATATCAAAGCCAATAGTCCTGTTATTGTTGCTCTGTTGTCAATGAAGATAAGTAATTAATTGTATACGCCCACTCATAAATAGTTCCTCTATAAATAGACAGCACTAATCTAAATTTAGCATCAATAACTGGGGTATTTATTGACCAGTCTCATATGGGTACTGTACACGTAATGCGGGTTTTTTTTTCTCGTGCGTAAATTATGCAAATTAGACTAACTTTGATTTATTTAGTGTTACTCTCAGCACTGTAAGTGCAAATTCCAATACGGCTTGGGGTAGAGGCCGTATTTATGAACCGATCTTTACGAAACTTCTTGGGTACCTTTGTTATCACCGTGGGACGAGAACGAGTGCTTTGGGGTCGGGTCTGAAATTCAAGATGGCCGCAGACAGCCATTTTGTACAAAATTAGGTGCAATCAGATTTTTGCGCAGATCGTCCATATAAAAGAGCTGATTTGAATAATCTTTTGTGTGAATGTTTAGTACCATGGGATACATCACATATAATACGGTTTTTTTTCTCGTGCAAAAATTATGCCAATTAGACTAACTTTGATCTATTTAGTGTTACTTTCAGCACTGTAACTGCAAATGCCAATACGGCTCGGGCTAGAGGCCGTATTTATGAACCGATCTTTACGAAACTTCTTGAGTACCTTTGTTGTCACCGTGGGATGAGAACGAGTGGTTTTGGGTGCGGTCCGAAATTCAAGATGACCACCAGCAGCCATTTTGTACTTTAGTTAGTGCGATCAGTTTTGTACAGAACTTCTGTATAAAAGTTCTGATTTGAATAAATTTTTGTATTAATGTTTAGTAACATGGAATAAACCACATATAATACGGGTTTTTTTCTCGTCCAGAATTTATGCAAATTAGATGAACTTTGATTTGTTCAGTGCTACTTATACACAGTAAGTGCACATGCCAATACGGCTCGGGCTAGAGTCTGTATTTATCAACTGATCTTCACGAAACTTCTTGGGGTACCTTTGTTATCACCTTGTGACAGGAACGAGTGTTTTTGTTATCACTGTGCTATGAGAACAAATATTTTTGGGTTCAGTCAGACCCACTCTGGGACTCAAAGATTTCTTTTCTAGTTTAGCATCTAACTGTCACCCCACCTTTACAATACTTTACCTATATATTTGTTACATGCTACGGTCAGCATTTATGTACAGACCGTTACAATACTTTACATGTACCTTTGTTATCAGGTCATTACCTAGATGTTTGTCATTGCTGTGTCACATACTATACATGTACATGTCTTAAACAAGTTGAGCTTCAGTGTCGTTGACACTTTCATTCCCATACCTGTCGTTTAACGTACTTCTTAGGCTTTGGCGAAAGTTTCAAGGGAAATGCTAAATCAAAGGAGCTGTTGAATCCCTCAAGAAACTGGTTGTATGCTCTGAATTTTGGGTGTCATATACGCTGGTGAAGTCGCGCTCAGACAACAGGTTTCTAAATCTAGTGATATTATCTTGTTTGAATGGGCGAAAGGGGAATATTCTTTATCCGTGGTGCATTTGGATGCGTTCTCAACATAATTAGTCCCAAAGTGATCATTCACATCTGAGAGAATGAATCCAGATGTGTAGTCTTATAGACTGTTGCAGACGATGTGGTCAATCAGAGTCGATGTGGTATCTGTGACTCTTGTGGGCTTTGTTATGGCTGGGGGATAACTTGAACTGAACAAAATGTCCACGTATGTATTATTTTTATTATGGTTATTGAATTTGAGAAGGTCAATATTAAAGTCACCCATTAGCCAGGTCTTTTTGTTGTCTGTATTAATTTTGCCCCAAAATTCGGAAAGCGAAGATAGAAATTTATCTATGTCTGCTTTGGGTGCTGTATTTGGCCTCTATATTATCCCAACTATTTTTTTTCTTCGCTGTTAGTTCAGTAAATAAGGACTCTAAGGCGTGAAGGATAAATACAAAGAAGACACTGCGTACTTTGTAAGGTTATTTATTTATTTATTTATTGGTGTTTAAGGTCACATATTTTTGCACAATGGCTAATCATGACCACCTTTGTAAGGTAGATTATCTTTCACAAACAGACCAGCTCCTCCTCTGCCGTCGTCTTCAGCGGCCCTTGTTCGGGAAATCAATCGATTATGGCCTTCGGAATCATAGGAGATGTCATCTTTAATGTTAAATATTTCGGTCATCCAATAACATCAAAACAAAACTGGCCTGCCTGCAAATCACATTTTAGGTCCTGGGACCTATCCCAATTAGCATTTATGCTGCGGCAGTTAAAATTGAAGAAAGAAAACGTTCTACACTTTAATATAGCTTCTAAAAAAATGCCCAAAGGAGTAATATGTGCAGGGTTTCAAATTCAGATAATTTATTCACAGTATACATAAATAATGGTTACAAATTCATATATTTCATAAGTTTAGTAAATTGGGTTTGTTTTGGGGAGACATGGGGGAGGCTCAAGTCTTCGTTAGTGCCACCGGAAAGTGTCTCGCTGATTTAAGAAACAAAATCAAAAGTATCCGCGTTCTTGATCTCATAGATATATGAGATATAAGGAGGTGGGTTACGGTGGGTCTTCGTTCGGATAGTGTTGTCTACAGTCTTTTTATAGGTGTGGGGAGGGTGTTCAAGGGAGAAAACTCTATTTTTTATTTATTTATGTATTTTGAAATTGGCTTCCCTGAAAAGGACAGGTGTCAAGCCGAGGGTGGAGCTATTTTCACAGCTGATCTGTCACAGCATCCAATAGAATGTCTCTTATAGATCCTTCTCGAGTTCTCTAATAAATGCTTCTGCGTACTCGCTGAACAAGGGTGGTGGAATAATGGCAGCAGTTCTCTCACGCCAAAAGTCAAACATGAAATGGTGAGTACGGATTGCACCCCAGTGCTCTCGAAACAATTCTTTAACTTCCCGAGCTTCGTCTTCTTCCAAAAACTCTTCGTTGAAATCTTCTGGGTCGATGTCATGGATTTCGGTGGTCAGAATAGAAACAAACTGTATATAAGATATTCATCTTCAACTTTTGCAGTTTAATTCGATTTCTCAAAGCAACAAATGGAAATCATCGTATCTCACCAGGGATGTCGATAAGAGGGATTGGGGAGGAGAGGGGTGAATCCAATAGCATTCTATTTTATCCAATTAATGTTAGCTGCTCGAAAGTTAACTCTTAACCAGTTGAGTATTTTTTAAAATATTATTAGCAAACCCAGTCATGTTTGTTGTAAAGTAGCCATGACAAGATTTGCAAAAATCTTTTTTGGCAATTTAACTCAAGAAATCATTGGAGAAAACCTTGATTTAATTTACAGGGGGTAAATGTAATTTAGAATGCCCAAATTTTACTTATTCTTACGGTAAGAGATTTATATGTCATGGCATGAATATCCGCCAGCAGTAGATAAAGAGTTAATTAAACTGCAAAGTTCCGAAAACCTCATACAACGCAGTCATCTTTCTTTTAATTAAAGATAATAGGGCATACAGTGTCATTATCTTTATCCAAAAACGTCAGCTTCTTATCTTTATCTGGAGAAAAATTAGCAGCTAACATTGATAGTCTCATATTGAACATTATAACATTAACTCTGACAATTATCATCACCATATCATTGGCATCATCATCACAATCAATTGTTATTGTCACAGCAAAATGTAAATTATTTGTTTCTTACCTGCTGAAATAAAAGTTCAAAGTTCATTTTCCAGTCGGGACATTTTCATTGGGATTGGAGTCCAAAATATCAATTCTCTCTTGCTCGTAATCATGCAGGCTACTTTCTTAACCCTTCACCTAGCATAGCGACCAAAAACTGCTAGAAAATAAGCCAGAATAAGGCTACCACAGTCTAAAATATCTCGGAAGTTTCTTGATAAAACCATACAAGTATGGATATCATTAGAACCAGCTCGTCGATCTGGCTCTAATGATATCCATATTGGCATAGTTTATTGAAAAATTGTGAAATTTGTTTTCGAAAAGTGTGAAATTTAATTTATTTTTTAAAAATATTTTGTTAGGTTAAGGGTTAAAAGAATATATTTGATACTTGCATGGTTGTTACTTACACAGTCGGTCATACAAATGATGGTCCGTAGTACCTGATTGAAGGCTGATTCGGTGGCCCTGAATTTCCAATATGGAGTACCAATGCGGTACGTGTTAATAAAATCAGAATTTGCGTCACGCTTACCAATAAGAATATTAGTCAGTCGGGACGTGAGTCATCATATCAAATCAGACTTACACCCCATGCCACCCCCAATAGGTCATATTTCCGTCGCCCCTGTATCTCACACTTGATGATATTTCACTATGTTTTAGAGCTTGTTAAATGGAAGGAACGCGGCCAATTCTATACCACACTATATACTGAGTCAAAAAAGAAAGTATAATAGAAACAAATGTGAAAAAATAGCATAAAGGATGAAATAGTTTTAATGTTGCATGTTTGTGGACAAGAAGTCGTGCAAAGAGTTTAATGACATGTTGTTGTTGTCCACCCAACCGTATACAATTTTGCTACGGATTTCAAAATAGCACGTGCTACCTGAGAATGTCAAATTGAATGGGTGACCAACGATTTTCTTTGTGTTCTGTTGTGCTAGAGAGCCTGGGTTATTGAGAAAACACGCTAGTTTTTGTCTTCCAACATTTTAAAAATGCCAAGGTTAACCGAAAATCAGAGGTTGCGTGCCATTGGTATGCATCTTCATCGATGGTAATCTGAATGGACAGCGATATAGGAACGAAATTCGTAAAGCTGTTGTTGTCACGTTGTTCAACGCTAACGTCGGATTGCAGTTAATACAGCAAGACAATGCCTGATGTCACGTGGCGCGTATCTGTCGTGACTTTCTCGAGGAGCAGAGCATCGAACTTCTTCCCTGGCCCCCACTTTCGCCAGATTTGTCGCCAATCGAGCATCTTTGGGATCAATTGGACCATCGGGTACGACTTCATGATCTTGAGACGTTAGACGATGTACATAATGTTCTAAGGCAGGAGTGGAACGCAACACCACAGGGTGACATCTAGAGACTTATCAGGTCCATGCGTCGTCGATGTCTTGCCACCCAAAAGGCGAACGGTGGACATACACGCTATTGACTGCATGTGTGAACTTTTCATTTCACCCCATGTCTGAATTGCGGCGTCCTGACGTGACGCTGGCAAAAGTAAGAACATGAAATTATGCAAATTCATACAGCAAGACTCGAAATATGAATTTACAATAATTTGTTTGGGATTAAAGTCGATAATACTAAACAAATTGCTCCTCAAAGTTTATTATACTTTCTTTTTTGACTCAGTATATAAACGGTGTCCAGCCAATTTCGGTATTTTGTGTTCAAGCTCCGGGTATTTTGTTTTCATTGACATGCACTTGTGATGACAGTCAAAGAAATCCGACTTAACAATGAATTAGAGGACTCATTTGTTGAAAGTTGAACTGCATTGTCTTCAATATTATATTGCTATTATCACAATCACTTTTCTTGGTTTTAATTCCGTTGACTATTTTTATAATATACTATAAAAAAAGTAGGGGATATCCAAACTGATGTTGATATTTTCGGAAAATGTAATGGATACGTGTGATTGGACACATCAATGTGTTACCAAGTTTAGTGTGGATGATGAATATCACCGGCCCACGAAACCTTCGTGCATGTTTTTCGAACGAGCGCCACATTAATCTCTGTGGGGTACGTTTTGAAATTTTCATTTGAACTGGACGGGCTTTTTCGGAGGTCACATCGTTCTTTTCTTGGTATAAACTTGTTCATCAATAGTTTCTGGTCGACACGTAACTTTTGAGGTATGCGAAGACTGACACGTGGCGAACGTTCACGTGCTGTTAGCATGTTGGAAGATGGCAACAGACAGATTGCAGTGGCTCAAATTCTCAACGTTACTCAATCGGTGATTAGCAGGTTGTGGTCACTCTACCGTCAGACAGGTAATGTTGATGACAGGCGTCGATCAGGTCGTCCAAGGTCGACCACTGCTAACCAGAATAGTTTCATCCGAACCACAGCATTACGTAACCGCCATCAAAGTGCCTCAGAAATTCGACAGCTGCTGCATCGAGCGACAGATGTGCGAGTCAGTGGACGGGCTATCCGAAATCGCCTACACAGCTGGAATTTGTCCGCTCGACGACCTCGAATAATTCCACGTTTGACTGAACATCACATCGCAGCAAGGCGGAACTGGTGAGGAGCACGACAGCGTTGGGACAATCGTCGGTGGAGCAACGTCATGTTTTCCGATGAATCAAGGTTTCTCGACTTCCACAACAGGCGAAACAGAGTGTGGCGGAACGAACGATACCATGGCGTAGCCGTAGGCAGCACGATCGTTTTGGTGGTGGATCGATCATGGTGTGGGGAGGCATAACCATGACAAGCAGAACAGCATTACATGTCATCCAAGGGCGTGTCACAGGGCAGTACTACCGTCAAAACCTTTTAGCAGCTCATATGGTGCCATTTGCCCGACGTCACGGCCGTCGATTCATTTTCCAAGATGACAATGCAAGAGCACACAGGGCTCTCCAGGAGCAGAACATCACTACACTGCCTTGGCCAGCACTAAGTCCGGACATTTCACCAACCAAGCACGTCTGGGATATGCTTGACAGGCGCCTACGACAACTCCAACAGCCCCCTACCAATGTCCAGGAACTCGCCGCTGCACTGCAGGAAGAATGGAATAACATCAGTCAAGCTGATATTGGACGTTTGTTTGGTGAGGAGTATGCCACGTCGGGTCCGCGCTAGTCTCGAGAACCGAAAAAGATTTACAAGGTATTGCGGTCTTGGACTGAATGTGATAAATTCTCTGACTGACCGCCCATGTTTTCTAGAGCTCAGTGCGTGGAATGCGTGCTTGTCAGACATCCAACTATCGCTGAAATCATTCACCAGATGTCACAGTGCAATGCATCAACTGTCTTTTTGATGAAAATATAAATATATTTCTTTTTCTATCTCACTTTTATCAAATATCCCCTACTTTTTTGAATAGTCTAGGTAGAAAATTCCTCATTTTAGACGATAAACATACATATTTGTTCGTAATTTTATTATTTCATTTCGAAGTGACAAAATGGTGACATAATATCGATATCTTACTTATATAAGTGCTGATTGTGGGTAATTTTTGTCATTGAATTCATGCAAAAAAATGAGAGAAACCTAGCTGCAATCGAGATCATCGCGTGTACGGTGAGTTGGTGTAGACGGATACTGTTATCTGACATGTACAGGTTGCTGTTAGATACGGTGAATCGGGGTATACAAATTTATACTTATAGTTTCATATCTCATATATTTTCTTACATGCCCTGGAATCAAGCATTGAATCAACTTGTGCCTTTCATCCTCCCGGCATCCCTAATAAAAAGGGACATATGTCTGATACATCTTGTGTACTAGTCGTTTGTAGTTTTGCTTTCTAAATTTAATGACCTTTTGGAAATTGGTTGATTAGAAGCCGCTACCCCAGTCATCCAATGCACCACAACATGCCAAGTTTAGCCAGCTAAACCAATGCTGTAGGTGTTCCGAGCAGCCGTCCTCGGATACTGACGAAAAATAATCGATGAGAGGTACCTGGTATCCTCATGTAATGATCGCAGCAACAGCAGTGTAAGTCTTACTAATTTATACACGTACATTACTCGAGTCTTCAAGAAATATTGCTGCCTAGCTTGGTAACAACGGAAGATGGCAGTGTCTGACTAATGTGTAGGCAACTACTGTCTTTCTGGTAAAATAGGTCCCGGTCATCAACACCTGTAGATAAAAGATCCCTGTCGTGGACACCAGAGTAATACATGCGATGGGCGAAACTTGGACTTCAAAACTCTGCGGTGTTCACAATATAATCACAGCCAGCTGCTGAACGTGATCTTATACCCTGATATAAAAGTCTCACATAAATTCAACCTGCATGCATACGACTGTTAGTTAGCTCTCTTCCCGCCAGTGATATCTACCGCTGCTGTCATGTTTCACATTTCTTGCTTTGGTATAAACCAAGGTTTGGAGTTTATGAAAGCGAATGAGTGAGCAATTTTAAATTTTAAGTACATTGCCTAATGGTGGTGGATTTGAAATTTCTCACATCTTTACTTTCATAATAAGATTTACCAATTCATTAAGGCTTCACTCTGGGAAGAGCTATTTAAGTGATTGAGGGATAAATTAATCATTTTTACCTCCATGTTACCTATGAAACAAGTCTGGACGACATTGTGGGGCTTATTGTTCATAAATAATAAAATGTTTCAGTTTATAGACATTCTCCAGTAAACTTAAATAATTTAATATTCATGAACAAAGCGCTTTTATTCAACATTGATGAATCATCTGTAAAACTACTGCTGAAGGCAAAAACCACTATAGTGGTTTACAGCACTTAACCTGTTAAAATCCTGAATGGTATGAGCGGGTAGTATCTTCACAATCAACGTTTGTGCAAAGTCTTTATGTGGTCGTTTAAAATAGATTTATTTGAAAGAAAACGACTTGCATGTTGTGCATCGCTGGCTCTCACCCCTGCGACTACAAGTTTTCATGTAGTGATTAAGTGAATGCCAGTATGCAAATGTGGATCTACACTCTGAGCATTTAAAAGAGGCCCCTAGATTGTTGACCGATATTCGCTGTCAGCCCTGACTTTCCAATAAATCTTTTGTTACAAATCGTGCACACTGATAACTGATACAATACTTTCTTCTTGGCGAGCCGAGGCTCAAGGTTCATTTGCCCACAGCCATGCAAGTTCCCTTCATGACAGCACAAACTGCTCCTAAAATTTGTTGTAAAGGCGCACACATTGCATTTGAAATGTTTCTTGAACTTAGATTTTGTGGATTGGGCCTTTTCCTCCAACGACAGATCTGCGGTGGTTACTTCTGTATCTGCCGTAGCTGCTTCTGTATTTGTAAATACCCTTGTTCTGGTTTCCTCGGCCTTGTCAAGGTGCTAGCTTAAATTTACAATTTGGTGGTGTAAAAAGTGTTTGTATTTTTGATAATATTTTCACTCAGTCTAAAAGCCAAGAATATGTATTTGACGGGCCCCGAAAATCCGATTTGTCAAGTAAGCCATTTGTGTATATAATTAGTGGATGCGCAATAAGCGTGATAAGTTTAATGGGGAGGAATCTCAATAGGAGCCTGTAACGCCACTTAGTGTTTATCTGGTCTGAAACAGCGATCTTGCCTTATAAGCTCAAAACAAGACTCTCGTTTAGCCACCATAGGTAATCGGTCATCTAATTATATGATCATTAGTGTCGATCATCCCCTATCCTTGCGTAGCGCACGTGTACTGTTTGTTTTATATGCATTTCCCTGATTTTTGACAGAGTCCTGTCAGAAATACCAACGTATTAGGAAAATACGAGACTTTCAAAGAAACTTGAAAGAGAATGTTAAATTAAGACAGATCTAGAACGGCCAAGTTCAAGACAAGCAACTTAAGTTGGAATTAATGTCCTTGCGATCGAATAAGTGTCAGGGTTTTTTTTCTCGAAAATTCCATTCCAGTCTCAAGGCGTGTAAGACTGTGGGTCGTAGGCGAGGAGCTGGAGGTGCCCCATGCTATAGGATAGAAGGGAAAGGTGCCGCATCAGTGCGAAAGTATAGGCACGTTGTAGTGTAAGGGGAACCACAGAGCTCATATTTAGAGTAGGAACAGTCGCGGGCCAAGTCGGTGGCAATATATGAGTGTAGGTCAGAAGTTGGAAGTAGAAACTCAAGGAGCTCACGAATGTTGGTATTTAGGTACACTATATTACCTGTTGTAGAACGCAATCCATATAGACTGTATGAATATTAGTCTGAAGTAACTGGAGGTAAGCAGTTAACCCTCGTGGTAGCGGCTGTTGGAGGAAGGGCGTCCAGTAAACTTACAATACTTTAGTGGCCTTGCGACGGCAGAGATAGAGCGAAGTTCTAGTTGTATGTTCGTGAAAAGGCTATCAAGAGTCCAGAGACACTGCGTTAAGCCAAGAAGAACAAACAGCAGCGATAGGAAAGAAGTAACCAGCGACAACAGAGAAGGCGGGCCCACAAAGTGACCAAAAACCAGAGTGGATGGGGTGTGATTGACGTTTCGTTTTTCTTATTTATTGTATTTCATGTAAATCACAAGTTACTATATTTAAAATTGTTGTTTTCGGTGAACCCCTCTTGATTGTGCTTTGGGAAGAAAAGTCACAGACCCCTTCATGATAAGAACCATCCCAACAAAAACGAAGCGGGTGTGTTCGTCATGGTGAGACATACGTTCACGCACGGATTCAAGCGACACTCCTTGAGTTTTATTGGAGTCTAGAGGAAGCTTCCTTTCGATTTTGGTCCAGCTACCAATCCAATATGGCCGCCATGCCAGCCAATCCAATATGGCCGCCATACCAGCCATATTGAATTTGGTTGAATTTGGAAGAAAAGTCAGAGACTTGTGACCATTTCTCCCAACAACGACAACGTCCGGTTTCCGACAGGTCTCCTCAGCTTCTATACTCGTAGGTATCGCCATGGCTGTATCAATACTTGTACTTGTAACAGCGGCTTCTTCGCCTGCAGGGAATGTAGACAATGAAGTTACAGCCGAGACGTTGCCTCCATAAAATTACACAGCTCGTGGAATAATTGTTCCAAGGGAGACAAGAGCAACGCAAAGCGTGGCATATGCCCCCGACGGTGTCATAAAGGGGTATGTAAATCTCTTGGGAGCATAATCAAATCAAAAGGAAGCTTCCTCTAGACACCAATAAGGCATAAAAAATTGGTTTGAGTCAGCATTCATTAGTTATTAATGGACGGAAACCAAATAATTCAATACGGCCACCATGGTTGACATACTGAATAGGCTAACTGATCCAAAATCAAAAGGAAGCTTCTCCAAGACACCAATATTGCATAACCAAAAATTGAAATTGATTGGAGTCAGCATTCATTAGTTATTAGATGGAAACCAAATTCAAGATGGCCGCCATGGAAGCCATAATGAATTGGCCACTGGCGGCCATTTTGGTTCACCTGACTGCTCCAAAATCAAAAGAAAGCTTCCTCTAGACACCAACAATGCATAATTTAAAAATACAAATGATTCGAGTCAGCATTTATTAGTTATTGGACGGAAACCAAATTCAATATGGCTGGCATGGCGGCCATATTGGATTGGTTGCTGGACCAAAATCGAAAGAAGCTTCCTCTAGACACCAATAATGCATAACCAAAAAGTGAAATTGATTCGAGTCAGTATTCATTAGTTATTGTGCGGGAAGCAAATTCAAGATGGCCACCATCATGAATTGGCCACGGGCGGCCAGCTTGGTTCAGCTGACTGGTCCGAAATCTAAAGGAAGCTTCTTCTAGACACTAACAATGCATAAGTAAAAAATAAAAGATTTTCGAGACTGCATTCATGAGTTATTGGACAGAAACCAAATTCTAACTGACTGCCATGGCGGCCAATATTGAATTGGCTAGCTGGACCAAAATCGAAAGGAACAAGTAACTCCTAAAATAATGATTTGATCAAACAAGCAGTTCTTTCGTTATTTGACACAAACCAAAGTTAATGTACGGGCGACGGACGCCGGTCGACAGGCGGACATGGTGAAAACATAATGCTCCCGAGAGAATCTCTCGGGGGCATAATAAAACTGGGTACCAAGACAAGCATGTGTTAATATTAACTTCAAATCAAAACAATAACCTAATGCCGGTGATACACAAGGCAACTTGGGGAATAAAGCTGTTGTGGCAACAAGTTGGCTGAACGTTAAACGTGTTTAAGTTTCGAATAACTTTTCGCAAGGTAAATTACACAAGAGTAAACTTCAGTGAAATACGAGGCAACTTGTTGCCGTAACGAATAGTTTCAGCTGGTTGCCTTATATATCATTTATTTATTTATTTATTGGTGTTTAAGGTCACATATTTCTGCACAATGGCTAATCATGACCACGACAGTTTTACGGGTGGAGGAAGCCGGAGTACCCGGAGAGAACCACAGAGCAATGGCGAGCAACTGTCAGCTCCCCAACATACTAACTCCACACAAGCAGGGTGAGCATTGGTTGAAGACTGGTGTACCATCGACGTGCAGTACGCCTTAGCACACAGCGTCACCGTGCCCCCACGTGGGCAATGGGGTTGAAGTGCCTGGCCCAAGGACACAACGCGATTGCCGCAGGTGGGATTCGAAACGAGGACCTCTCGGCTTGCAGCCTGCACCTCTACCTACTGAGCCACCGCGACCCCGCCTTGCGTATCAGTTGCTTTAAGCCGCTATGTTATTTTCGATTAACTATAAACCCAACTCGAACCGTGAATTCCTCTGCCTTTACATTTACCCTACATAGCAAGTAACAGAACTAATATCAGGGACTCCGGAAGCAATTTTTGTGGGGTGGGGTGGGGGGGGGGGGGGTCTTGTTTCGGGGGTACGTAAGCAACGTGTCTTATTTTTACTATGAAAATTAGAGGGGTTTAACGAAACAAAATTTAGATTGTAGCCCTGTATTTGCGTTGCTCTGGCAACCCTGAATTAACTATACACTTAATTATGCACCCCCTGAAATGTTTCATGAGAGTGAAGTTGCTGTTACTGATTATTATGTTTTAATGATTGCTATATCTTGCAGTACATTTCATCGAGTGAAACATGATGTTTCTGGTTAATAGCGTACCCCAGACACACACCCTCGCCCACGTGAAGCATGTTTCACGCGAATGTCACAAAAACATCATCCACATGCAATATCTGGGTATAAAACAAGAAAAAAATTCACTTCTTTTATCAATAATGTTGAGATGGAAAGAAGGCGACTGTCAGGGACACTAAGATGGCAAATCGTTTGCATGCCTGCAACAGGCATGCCATTCAAAGCTATTGGAAGGCAACTTACTTGGCTCTAGTCATTCTGTCATCAGTAAACTTGTCCGAAAACATCAACAAACCAACGATGTTAAGGACCGAGCCAAGGCCTGGACAACCTCAAAAGACCTCTCCTCAGGAAGATCGGAGCCTGGCCGGCATCGTTGGGCGTGAAACATTTGCCTCAAGTGGGGTTTTGAAACGCCTTTGGCTACCCAACAAGCGTTTGTGCAGCAGAACTGTCAGAAACTGTCTCAAAGCACTGGGTCTGATGTTCAGAAGGGTCATCGAGCGTCCAGCTCTGTCCAATCAACATAAAAGACGACGTTTGTAGTGGTGTATGGCACGACAACATTGGAATCTCGGGACATGAAGGGTAGTCATTGGTCAGACGAAAATAGGTCCTGCTTCGCGTCACAGATGGTCGCATGAGAGTATGGAGGCATAGAAATACTACTTACATGCCCGGGAACATCAGACCCCCTGTTCCTTATGGAGGAGGATCAGTAATGATGTGGGGATGCCTCTCTCATGATTGTAAACTTGATATGGTGACTGTACGTGGGAATCTCAGTGCTCATCAGTACATCCGGAACATTCTCAATCCGGTTGCCGTGCCTCATTTTGACCACCACCTGTTGGCTACTCGCCCTCTATTCATGGACGACAATGCGAGGCCACATCGTTCCTATGCTGTGAGAGCAATCCTTCAGAACAACGCTATTACAACACTGCTTTGGCCTGTAATGAGCCCCGATTTGAATCTCTTAAAACACATCTGGGACTTTCTTGGACGTCGTGTGCACGCAAGCGATCCGCCTGTACAGAATTTGGCCGATTTGGAAGCTGCAGTCACAAGCAGTTGCTCTGGCCGTATCAGAAGGCTAGCTAGTAGCATTAGGAGGAGGATTCAGGCTACCATCCACGCACGTGGCGGATACACTCGCTACTGACGTCAGACACTGCTATTGTGTTCAGGAGATGACAAGGTACATTTTTTGTCAGTAATTAACGGCATTGTTTCATCATGAGCCGTTCCAGCGCCATACTTGTCGAGAGAACAATTTTCCATGGAAACATTAGTGATAGATACGAGTAATTAGCGCCATTAAAATACTGCATACTTTCATCATTGTGTTGTCTTGCATTTGTCAATAGGCCATTCTTTCCGCAGACAATCACTTTTGGCCATCTGAAAGATAGCATGAAAGTAATGACAGTTTCTATTAAAACCACTGATAAAAAACAATGGTGCTTAATTAAGTTCCAGATGTATATTTGCGGAAGACACTGTGCTGTTATTGTACTCATTAAGGGTCTAAACCCCTGCATCACAGACAAAAATAGCCTAGTAAATGGGGCCACGCTTGCCCATTGTACACTCCTAACGTAGGGAAGAGGCGAGAAAGAGGAGAGCCGACTGGGACAGTCTTGCGCTCTTACACCCCCTCCTCGGGGCAGGGCAGCCACAAACAACCCAACCCATGCTGCTGTTATTTTTTTTAAATGTATATTGTGGCTGGAAAGATAATTCGTATTGAATTAACACAATAGCGCCGTATCTCTATACACCGAACAACCGTTCCCTACATCTCGTTGTGGGCCTGTAAACAAAATCACCGTTCACTTATCAATATGCCCATGTCACTGAATATTGAAATTTACGACTATATGTTCCACAAAGGAAATAACGTACATGCTCTAACGCTTCAGAAGTGACTATTCTGTGTAATAGACACGTGTTTATAATGTGGTTCCTTTGTTTCGATGTAAAATACAAAGAAACCGCATTTTTGTACAACCTGTACGTTAATATCTGCATCATCCCTGAATGCTTGGGCCAAATCATCTTTACCTTTTCACGGTAACAGAAGAATACGTTTTTGTAACTATGGTAACAATCGCGATGTATTTATTAAATTTAACAAAATACCCGGAGATCGAACACAAAATACTGAAATTGGACACCGTGTATATAGTGTGTATACTGGATCAGGAATTTCGAAACTGTTTGTGAACTTTACGAATTGCTTTCTGGTACCCAAAATACATAGGAATTCCGCAAATAGATTTTTCCATTCTAGCATAGTAGCATATACCACTATTTAACCTCTTACCTAACTTTAGTAGAGACAACAACAGTTGTAAAAAAAAATATTGAATTTACTTATTCATTTATTGGGGTTTAACGACACTCTTGACAGCCAGAACCACCCCGTGTCCGACAGTTTTACGGGTGGAGGAAACCGGTGTACCCAGAGATAACCACTGAGCAGAAACGAGCAACTATCCGACTCCCCAATGTACTAACTGCACACGTGCAGGGTTAGCATTGGTTGAAGACAAGTGCTCCATAGACGTACAGTACGCCTTGGTAACTCTGCTACCGTGCCCCCCCCCCCCTCCCCGAATTACTGACATGGAAGTATCTAGAGGTTTCCGATTGGAGGGTGTAGGGTAGCGAATTTCCAACTAGGGAGAGGGACCTCCAAGTTGGAAATTCATCACCGTGAAATTTTTTTAACAGGAAGCCATGAAAGGGCGCATAAAATTAATTCCAGTAACTGAACTTTAGGATAGAATTATCAGGTTGTTATTGTTTGTTATTATTCTAGGAATTAAATATGTGCTAAACAAATGCTTTAGCTGAGAACTTTAAGCAATTTACACCGCCCTAACATTCAATCAGATCTTATGCATGAATGATCAATTTTCGATGTTTCATCATTTTATGACTGTGAATGATGGAATTAACTCAGGATAACGATTTTACATGATGTGATTTTCTTAAAGTGCATTTCGAGTTTTTTTTATAACAGTAAGTAAACGTACTATGGAAATCTCGTACCGATTGACACCGTGCATTCTTATGAAGCTCGATATTGCATACACTGTAGTGGAAAATAGTAAGAGTTGGAATTTTTGCCGATTTGAAACCGAGTTGAAATCTTGGGAAGTTAAAGGAGACATTAGCATCACCAAAGAAACTCTAAAGTCCAAAGAGATGGAATATCCAACTACTCGTGACTTGCCCTCCAAATTTCCAACTATAGGAAATTTGGGCCAGGATTGGGAGGGGGTGACACACACCCAAAACACACCCATGTCACCTCGTCCTGAGTATAAAATGCCTGAAAAACTAGCTATTAATAGCAGGCACTTGAAGAGCCTGGGAAGCATCATCTAAAAAAAGAGAAAAAATGAAATTTCATTCGTGTCCATGGTTAAAAGTTTGGAACTAATATATTAGTACCTTGAAGCTGTTGTTAGAAAATGTGCTATTTTGCATACCCAGAATTTTCGAACTCTATAGATAAAAGAGCCTCTTGCATTTGGACGAAGAAAAGTTTTATTATAACTATCTACAGATATACCTAATGTCCTGTGCGTCGCCATCTTGGATATTACCATATACGTGTATACATATGCAAATGCACACATCCATACATAAGTATATGCATTGGTAAATATATGCTCGTGAGGTAATTGTAAATAATCATATAGATCATTTTAGGAAAATAAAGGTCTGCTAGAGTATATACTGCTGAATTTATAATTTTGATATCATCCACAACTATATCAGAAAACCGTACCCATATACGACACTACTGCAGTGTAAACCTAGGAAGGGGACTAGGTTGTAAGTTGTATCATTCATCAACAAACCACACCCTTATTCTTTTGATAGCTCTGGTTACGGTCTGGGAGATATAGGTGTTTAGGGTAAGTTTCCGGTCGATTAATATTCCAAGGAATTTGGCCTCATCGCAGGTTTTAGGTTTGGTATTGTAAAGTTATAGGTCAATGAGAAGCACCTGGCGTCTTTTGGTTATATTTAGTTTCTGGGTCTTATTTGGATTAGGCTTGATGCACACTGATCTTCTAGATCATCGAGTGCGTACTGTAAGGGTCGACGTTCGATAATGTTATGGGACCTACTTGCGTTGTAGTATCCCTTATAATCGGCAAACTGGAAGGCTTAAACCTGGTTTTCAACCACTTTGTGGATGTAACAAAAGAGAAGGACCAAGGGCAGAGCCCTGTGGCATACCGATCGAGAACACCACTTCTTGTGATATTTCGCGATTAACCGTTACTCTAACTTTTCGCTCAGTTACGAAGGAGGAGATAATTCGGAGTATTTTATTGGAGAGATTAATTTTGGCCACTTTCTATCTCCTGCAGGTATGCCAAACTGAGTCAAACGCTTTTTCGACATTAGTGAAAAGCAATAAAAGAAATTATAGATCACCTTCTCTTTAAGTGGATTGCAGAAACGCTCATCAGTCACACGTAGGAAAGTATCTCAACCGACCCAATCTTGGTGGTGTGCGGGCTGTGCCATAGATAAACAACGCTCAATAAGGACAAAAATTGTTAAAGGTATTCAATTTCCCAACGCAATCGACAGATACTTTTTGGAGAATATAAAAATTTGACGTCCGTGAAAAAGGAATATTTTGATGATTTGTACATTTTCAAAGCAATACAAACTGAAATAGTTATTTATTTATTTTAGTCTAGTTATTACCGATAAAAACTAGTACAGAGGTTGGAAAGTTGATAACTTGTAACCAGTTTTTATGATATGTAAACACCATGGCACTTAATGACCTGAAAGCTGTTGTGCTGTGACTGCAGTCACAGCGTAACAGCCTCCACGTCATCAAATGTCCCCGATTAGAAGGAGACATCACGTTGATTGACTTGACGCCATCTTAGGGTGGGGACAAATTGAGTTGGGAAGTTTTTCACTGACATTCCAGCAATCCATTTGTTTAGAGTGATTCACAAACCATCCTGAGCTGGCTTCCATGTTATTTTCACTGCAGAACGTGTAACGTTTTCATCATCCTTAGCAATAAATGCCGTGGCTGACAGTAAAATGGGTTTTCCAGGCCAGCAAACCTGCGATTCATCACATGGCAAATAGTTTAGGCTGCAAGCTGAAAATTACCAAAGATAAAACAAACTTTAATAAATGGCTATATACCACTTTACTAAACATCATTTACAATTGACACTTTCAATATTTGCAATGAACAACTACTAATTCACACTTTGCTCATTTCATCAACAGCGTTTGACAAGCAAAAATAAAAACTAGAGATGTTGTTTACCAAATCTGAAGAAGATTTTAAAAGAAATTTTCTCATATTGCACTAAGTTAAAATTTGGGCAACCATATAGAGCCCAAATATGGACCCAGGGACCCGATCTGAACAAACTTGAATCCGAACAGCCCCCCCCCCCCCCCCTCGATATTTTCTCATATTTTACTAAGTTAAAATTTGGATTGCCATAGATAGCTCAAATATGAACCCAGGGACCGGATTTAATTTAAACAAAAGTGAATCTGACCATCAAGAGATGTTGTATACCAAATATGAAGGCATTCTAACTGGTGGATCTGAAGAAGAAGGTTTTTAAAGGTTATCCCCATATTGCATTAAGTTAAAATTCGGGCTTTCACAGGAAGCCCAAATATTAACCGAGGGACTTTATTTGAACAATCTTGAATCTGACCCTCATAACAATGATGTATGCGAAACATTAAAAGATTCTGACCGGTGGTTCTGAAGAAGAAGATTTTTAAAGATTATTCCCCATATTGCCTCAAGTTAACGATTCGGGCTCCTGTACTGAGCCCAAATATGAACCGAGGGGCTTCGTTTTAACAACTTGTATCTGCTCTCCGATGGATGCTTTATACCAAATATCCAAAGATTCTGATCATCGGTTCTGAAGAAAATTCGTTTTTTTTTTAATTTTTGCAAATATGCTGAATCAGCATGTTTTCGATGCACCCAACAGAACATCTATACACAACCGATGACAATTTCTTTACCATTCAGTTCTCCTGGTCCTAAGAGTGCTTCATACCAAATAACAGTTCTCTGTTCCGTGGGAAATATGGGCGTTCGAAAATATTTCTATTTTCAGCTCCTGGGGTTCCCACGGGGAACATGGGAAAACTCTTTTTACACGAGTCAAGCACTTATGACCCAATAATACCACATACCAAATTTGGTTAAAATCGGACCATCGTTTCAGAAAATAAAACTTCTGGGCGGGGCCAAACATCTTACCTCCCCCCCACCCCATTACAGAGGTAAATATTGCTCCACGAACTTCGTTTGAACAAACTTGATTGTACACCTCAAAAGGAAGCTCCTTGCCAAATATAAAGTCATTGAGAAGAAGTTTTTAAAAACTTTTTGTGCATTTTCTCCCACCCCCTCCTTATGGGGCTGGGAATTTTTGAGTTGGAAAAAAAACTCAACATGAGTTATTGGACTCAAACAAATTTTCGTTTGAATTGGTCCAGTGGTTTTGGAGGAGAAGTTCAAAACATGGTGTTGACGGACGACGGACGGAGAGCGATTAGATAAGCTCAGCTTGACTTCGTCAAGGTGAGCTAAAAACTTAAATGAACTTGGGGCACTAATGCAGAAAAAAATGGAAAATAGAAAGCTGATTACAATCAAGAACCTTAGCTCTGAAACTGTATGCACCAAACATTTGAAAATCGGACTTCACTTCGGGGTCAAGCTCTCAAGCCACCAATAAAATTATGTAAGGAATTATGACCTGGAACCAGGCACGCCCTTAAAGAGTTCAGTGCCTATATTTTAGATTCAATCCTCTGGAATGTTTCAGCTGGCCTGAAAAAACGGTTCGCGTTTCTGACCAACTGGAATTATTCCAGACAATAGAATCTAAAAGTACCATTAACATCCATTTTCGTTGAAGCGATGCAAGGAATTATTCTCAATCGAGAACTGATTTGACTGATTCTTTAATGACATCACAATACTATTAAACATGTTTGTGAACTGAATACTTATGAATGAAGACTCACCACAGCTGTAGTTTTATGATTACGCCGCGTAGTTCCACATATTGTGTTAATATCTTGATGTTTTCAAGGAGAATTATACACTTTTTGATGAGGAATATCTATAACTTTGGTACGAAAGGGTGTTTGTATATGTTTGTGAGCAAAGGGACATTGCAATTCATTAACGGCATTCTGCACACAAACTCCACTGAAGGAGGGGAAACGAACAACTCTTAGCAGCGTTGGATTCCTCGCCAAATTGGACTGGTGGCTTGAAAGCTTGCATCGGGCTATGGTTTTAAATGGTTATTTAAAATTTAAAGACCTTCTGTGGGAAGAAAATATCGCAGGGAATTCATATGCACGGCCCTACGGAAGAATGTACGGTGAGAAATACGGGCAGGGCAAGTCCCGACTGATAAAATATTCCAATAACATCACCAAGGCATGCCTCGTAGAAGCCATGCCTCGATGTTGTAATTGGAATATTAGTCAGTCGGGATTTTCGTTACAAAACTGAAGACTTCTTGAAAATTTATTTGTGGATAAATATTATGTACATGTAGTTCGATTCGCTTTTACCAACTGATATATTCTGGACGATTGAATCTGAAAACTGTCATAAAGATTCATTTTCTATGGATCAAAGCTAAAAATGCTGTTCAAACGGGACTTGATTTGATCGATATTTTGATGGTATCACAATCAGAAATGAAGACTGACCACAGCCATAGTTTTATGATTTCACCGGGTAGTTCCAGAAATTATGTTAATATGTTTTCAAGAGCAGTGGAATACTTATTAATTGGAATATCTATAACTGGGGCAGGAAAGAATACCAATATATCTTTGTCACTAAGAACATCACATTGCATCGACGACCGCCTGCGCGCAAATTACCACAAAAGTAGATAAACAAACAAACTATAACAGCGCCGAATTCCAAACGGTATTAGACAGGTGGCCTGAAAGCTTGCCTAAAATTAGTCAGGAACACGGCTCTGTTATATTCGTTAGATACTGCTATAAGGATTTAAACACCGAAATATTAATAGTTCTATCACCGGAGCGTGTACAGACCGTGCTAAACTTTCGAAACAAAAGACAAATTTACTGTTGTTATATTGCATTCACAATCTACTTATTTAATTTCAATTGTTTCAAAGCGGGCATATTTTTTATTCGCCGTGTGACAGCAAGCCTCTCTCATAGAAGTAGTTAATAAGTTGCCTCTATTCATTGTTTCCCTCCATTGTTTATTTAAGCTCTATTCACTAAGTTAATAAGGCATCTCATTAAGACCCAGTGAAAGATTACTTTAATCTTTATATTAAGTAAACTTATTATAACATGGCGCATTTATTGTATTGTATATATAGCCTTGATCACAGGTAAGAATTCAGTGCCGCAAGAAAAACAATCGCGACTTTGACCTAAAACTACTGGACAAAGTCCTCTCAGAATGCACAGAGGCGAAGTTCCTGGGCATTACTATCGACCAAAACATATCTTTCAATAAACACACCAGCGATATTGCCAGCAGAGCGACAAAACGTATTAATTTACTAAAAATGATACGAGGAACATCCTGGGGAGTCAACCAGACTACTCTACGTAAATTATACAAAGCCTTTATACGCCCTATACTCGAGTATGGGGCTATCATCCTAACCGATCTAAAACAAACAAATATGGGGAAACTCCAGAAAGTCTAAAATCACGCGCTTAGGCTCGCCCTCCGTGCCTCTGGGAAACACCCATCAAAACACTCCACGAAAGAGCCGACGTTCCAACGATAAAAGATCGCCTTCACTCCCTAGCAGCAAAACCCCACATCCGGCTCGCTGAGAGCCATCTAATATCTGAACTCAATGTCATCTGCGACAGTCGTCAAAAACCGAAAAACTCAACACAAGTATAATAAATAGTGTAAAATTGAACTGGAGAAGGTGAATTAAAAGGCAGTTATAACGGCTCAGCCGTGACCTTCTACCAAGAAGGGCTGTCTTCACCGACTCAGCTAAAAAACCATTAAAAAACCCGAAGGATTCAAACCAAATCGAGAACGCGAAGGTGAATCAATAGGCAGTAATAACGTCTTCTAACAGGAAGGGCTGTCTTCGGCGACTCATCTAAAATCATTAAAAATCGGAAGGCTTAAAACAAAATCGGGAACGAGAAGGTGAATTAACAGGCAGTAATAACGGCTCAGCCGTGACCTTCTACCAGTAAGGGCTATCTTCACCGACTCAGCTAAAATCATTAGAAATCGAAAGACTAAAACGAAAAACGAGAAGGTGAATTAACAGGCAGTTATAACGGCTCAGCAGTGACTTTCTACCAGTAAGGGCTGTCTTCACCAACTCAGCTAAATCACTTAAAATCAAACGTCTTAAAATAAGAAATTCAGTAAGATCCAACATCCGTGAGCCAACAAAATCGGTAAAGGGAAGGTGAATAAACAGGCAGTAATAACGGCTCTGCTGTGACCTTCTACCAGGAAGGGCTGTCTTCACCGACTCAGCTAAACCACTAATAACTCTTCAAGTGTTGAGAAAGCTGAAGTGTTCAATGAATACTTCAGTTCTATCTCCACAATTGACGACTCGAATGCTTGTTTGCCAGACCCACCGCCCCCTGTTTCCAAATGTATTGATACATTCCTTTACCATGGAAAAGAGAAAACGTCACCCCAATCCTTAAAAGACAACCTTCAAACTCGATCACTAATTATCGTCCGATATCGTTGATCAGCAGTGTTGGTAAACTATTTGAAAAGTGTGTTTTCAAACTCTTGTGGCAATTTTTGAATGAAAATAAAGTTCTCAGTCAATTTCAGTCAGGTTTTACACCTGGAGATTCAACTGTTCTCCAACTGACTGACACATACGATGAATTCTGTCGTGCGCTTGATGAAGGCGTAGTTTTTTGTGATATCAGTAAGGCGTTTGACAAGGTGTGGCATGCTGGTCTTATCCACAAGCTGGAGGGTATTGGCGTCTCAGTGGAACTACTTTTGTTTTTAAAATCGTATCTTACGGATAGATCGCAGCGAGTTGTGATAGCCTCTGATGCATCATCATAGTGGTCCATCAATGTAGGCGTACCTCAGGGGTCTATACTCGAACCCTTACTGTTTCTGATATATATAAACGATATAACCAGCGACCTTTTCAGTAGTATACTCCTCTTTGCAGATGACACGTCCTGATACTTAATTATTGAGAACCACGAGCAAGCCTCGACCATAATCAATCATGATCTGGCCACAATCGAGCATTGGGCCAGAACATGGTTGGTTGAGTTAAACCCCAGCAAAACAGAAAGTTTGTGTGTATCACGTAAAAGCAATCCCAATTCCCACCCACCCTTATATTTAGGTGATTCACAGATTTCGGAAGTCTCTGAACATAAACATTTAGGTGTGGTACTAAATAGCACATGTACATGGAACGACAACATTGACCACATCTGCTCCAAAGCCTGGTCCCGCTTAGATTTATTGAGGAGGCACAAATTTAATCTTGATCGTAGTGTCCTTGAAACAATATATTTCGCTTTTATTAGGCCTCTTCTTGAATACGCAGATACTGCCTGGGACAACTGTACTATTACCAATGCCGCGAAACTTGAAAAAAATCTTTGTTATATTCGGAAACACGGTGGGACTCCCTGCAAGACAGACGATGTAAACATAAACTAATCCAGTTTTTTAAAATGTATCATCACATGTCACCCCCATACACCCCCATACATCTCCAACAAAGTTCCGCCAATCATCTCCCTGTCGAATGCATCACTTAGTCTCCGATCTGGTCAAAACCACCGAGTTCCTTTTTGCCGAACGCAACTGTACCAGCGTTCTTTTATCCCCAGTGTTACTGACCAGTGGAATAACTTACCATTACCTGTCCGCGAGACCACGCCACTGCTTAACTTTAAAACTTTTCTGAACGATGGTAACCAAAGACCCTCCCCAAGGTTCTACAGTAATGCGAACTCTCGCAGGGCCCAAATATACCATCGTAGGCTGCGGCTGCATTGCAGTAGTCTTAATAATTCTCACCTGTACGATAATCACTTTTCGTCCAGTCCTTCCTGTCAGTGTGGTGAGCGTGAAACTACTGATCATTGTTTATTTCGTTGTCCATTGTTTTCCGACGCTCGCAATTATACGATTAGTTTACTCCCATTTGCAGTAGATACATCCATACTTCTATTTTGGGTCAGAATTCTTGAATAACGAGGAGTTATCTTTGAAGTGGTTCATGACTTTATTTTATCAAGTAAGAGCTTCCAATGGGTCGAACACCCGTGGGAAACCTGTGAAGCGAGGCAGTGCTTGTCTATTGTGGCAAACACGTTCTGCTGGCCCGTGAAGTGAGGCAGTACTTGTTTTCTATGGTAGACAAGTTCTGTTTCACTGGTAAAAAAGGGACCCTGTCACCGATGCCTGAGGTGTAAGTCCTCTTAAATGGGCGACATTGGGGTTAAACGATTGGTTAAATTCGACTCTAACTCTTTGATGCGGTCTCAAGTCTCAATTATCCATAGCTGCAGAAAAGTGACCCTAATCACTAATAATTAATTAAACAAATAACGATTTGAAACTCGATACCATGCCCTCATTCCCACTCTTTGTGGGAATCGCGATACTGAAGCTGTGATTGTTCACTGCGGTAAACTGGTGCAATAGGACCGAGTGACCCTCGCCTAAAGTCGAATACCTTTTCATGCGTTCCATCGTTCGGCACCAACGAATATTATTTACGCCTAACTCTCTACAAAATAAAATAATGTAAAAAACTGCCTATATCCGATTTTTTGACTCTTGAGTGTTCGATCAATGTATGATGTATTCAAGCTGTTTCTATTTTTTCTCTTTTCTCTTCCGATCAGTGCTGCTGTTCTACCTTCTTTTTCATTTCCTTTCCAATTCAATTTGATGTTTAAACAATCTCACATGTCGTTGCCTGGCGGTCGAGGCTACCTTTCTGCACTCCACATTTGAATGCCATTGACCTCTCCAACTATATTGTGTTGCACTAAACATGAGGGCTGCGTTTTGGTGCTTGAGGCTGATTGTGTACTTATACTGATCTACAATCGCAGGAACTAAGCTTACTTTTATATTCAATGGAGTGAGGGTCTCGGCATCCGGGTTACGATGTGTGAGCTTCTCCACGGATATGCATCACTTACAGGAGTAATTTTATATTTTGTTAGGGAGACGACTCACATAAGCTTTAAGCTTTCTGTCGAATCCCTCTCTTACACAGTAAGCATTCTGCTTGCCTTCACTTGTTTCGTGTATACTACTGTATCTTGTGCTCTTCAGATCTTTTTTTCTTTTTTTTTTGTTACTCATCTGTTCTTGTGAAGTGTATATACTTAACAATTATTCAATAAATATTGTTTAAACTAAACCACTAATAACTCATCGCCCTAAAATAATCAAAATGTGGTAAGAGAAAAATGGTAAATTACAAGCATTTTTTCTTTTTCTTCTTTCATTATTCTTTGTTTATCAAACTAATTCTGCCTTCTTCTTTTAGCAGGTATACAGAGAGGGGTCATAACCTATGTTTTTGAGATAAAAAATGAAAATATTTTGAAAATTAATTGGCGATTTTTGAGAATAGCGCTGGCCGGTTTTGGCCGTTACGTTGGGTAAAGGGTTAAACAAGAATATTCGCTCAGACTATCAATACTGATTGGCGAAAACGTATCGAAGTTGAGCCCGAGTGTCTGGCAATTTCCCCCACACATGCTCCCCCAAGCTCGCAAGCCACCAATCTAATTCTGTAAGGAATATTAGCTGTTTTGGCCTTACATAGTCCATCGACTGGGCCTATGTTTAGATTCACTTGTCTGAAATATTGAAGTTGGTTGGAAGAGCGAACCTGTGGTTTGCTTTTCTGACGAACTGATATATTCCAGACGGTTGAATTTTAAAAATACCCTAAACATTCATTTCGTTGAATCAGTGCAAGAAATGTTGCTCAATCGAGACCTGATTTAGTCGGATTTTGTGATGACATTATCACCAGTAATTAAGACGCACCTCAGACATAATTTTATGATTACGCCGCATACAGTTAAAACTAGAAGTCCTGTCACCAATAGTGCGCTTATCTAGGCTTAATTGCGCGTTGGAATTGCGCGCAATTGCCATATTGAACGGCATCCAAAGCACGGCAGGTTCGCCTGGTTATTCATAGCAAACACATGCAATGTTTCTGCCAATGGACCTCCGGGTTAACCGGAGGTCCATTGGCTGAAACATTGCTTGTGCACAGGCCATATATACAGAATTTGATAGCTTTACTTGGGCCATAACGCGTACATTAACGCGCATATCAACGTGCTATTTGTGCGCATTTCATGACAGGACTTCTAGTTTTAACTGTAGTTTCTCTAATTGTGTTAACTCTTCGAACCCTAATGGTATTTTCCATGACGGTTCAATGACAGCAATTGGAAGCGTCCATATTCATTATTTGGGTGTACGTCAATAAATATTTTCAACGTGCAGCCTTTGGGCTGCACTTTGAATATATTGATTGGTCTAAAGCACATATTGACGGAGCAGCCATCCTGCTTAATGAGGTCATGACATATCATGTTCACGGACCGACAAAAGCGGCCTTTTGGTTCCAAAGGATTAATATCTTGATAGTTTGTACACTCTAAAATCTAAAAAAGTGCCGTTGTAACACTTGAGGCGTTTACAGCATTTGTGAAGAGTTCCCATAGTGACTGGACCAGGGGTATTAGACGAACACTTGTATGGGTGTTTCATGCATAACACTAAACAAGTGTCTTCTATAGACTTCAGCTGTTGTATAATTGATCCAATCAGATGTTTTAAAACTTGAAGTGTAGAAATTACTCACAGTGAGTGTAACTGTTCACACTTGGAAGGGCGACAACTACTACTAAGTGCGATTTTACACACTCCGAAGTGTGGAAACTGCACCTGGTAAGTGCAGATGTTACACACTTTGAAGTGTGGATACTAAACAGTCATATAAGTTTAACCTTTTACCTAACGTAACGGCAAACACCGACCAGCACTATTCACCAAAAATAGTATCCAATTTTCATTATTTTTTTCATTTTTATCACAAAAACATAGCTTATGATCCCGCATTGGAACGGGCTCGTCGAACTCGGTCCAATGAGGGGTCATAAGCTATGTTTTTGTGATAAAAATGACAAAAATTAGTCATTCAAGTAATTTATTTGCAAGTGTCGTCTGCATTTCATGTTAGATAAAGGGTAAACCTTTTTTGATTTGAAGACTTGAAAAGACTTTCGTTAAGAATAGGAGATATTTTACACCAACCAGTCCTGAAAAAAATCATCAGAGATTAAAACCCTACCTCCCCCAGGAACAATCGCAAGTGCCTTCCATACACTTCATGTGTTGTTTAATTGACGAAATTGCAATGCTCAAAATACAATTCTTCGTGGTTCTACATTAAAACATAAATACTGGAGTTTCCTTTCCTTTGCAATCAGGCTTAGTTATCATTTTTGAGTAGCAGTACTTCAATTCGAGTTAATCTTAACTGGTCTGTAAATCGAGCAAAATCTAATTCCAAGCAGACGCCGAGAAAATAGTGACACCTCTCAGGAAATTGAACGAGAACCAATCAAAACGAAGCTGCTTCTTAGCACCCCACGAAGACTATCGAAAACTTGAATATCACCGATGAAGTGTGGGAGACATAACACCTGAGGAGCTGAATTAACACTTAAGTAGGCAAAATCTATCTCTCACATCATATGTGAACCCAAATGACACTTGAATTCTGAGAGTGTTGGTAAATTAAATACTTATTGAATGGAATATCAGTATATTCATGTGAGTGCAGGGACGTCACATTACATCAAAGGTGGTCTGCGTGCAAACTCCACAAGGAGTGGATGAACAAACAGCTCATAACAGCGTCGAATTCCTTATACAGAATTGGATTGGTGGTCGAGAGCTTGATTTGGACTGTATAAATCTTCTAAAACCATTATCTTCTTTATATTGATGAATGTACTTCGTCTTCTTTGATTATATTATATTAGGTTAGATTTTTAGATTAGATATTTTATTTACGAAAATGACGTCAAATGATAATAAAAAAAGTAATAAACAGCTATCTTTTTTTTAGTTTCTGAGCTCAACAAAATACTGTAATTTCATAGAACATTTATAGAACATTTTGATGCATAAAGGAGGATGAAGCTCAGGCTATTTCATTGTCAGATCCCAAGATACTGTCAAGAACAGATACCAGCCGGAGTCCGGTGGTTTCAGTTTGACAGAAAGCCTTCCTGCTTATTGTTTCAACTCCACCACTCGAGGTAACAACACAGAGCGACCCAGCAAGCACTCGTTGCCGCACAAACTTATGCGATGAAGTGTTATGGTGTGACACACTGTGTTGTTCATTTACGCCTTTCCAAACACTTCAGACAGAATTAATGATTAAAACGATTCATCCATCGGTGTCTGTAGGGGATGGGGTGGTGGGGCTCCGCTCACATAAGGCTGCCTCTTGGCGAGTGTAGCTACGAATTCTCCGAGAGCAGGTGTATAGAGTCTATTTATTTTAGAGAAAACGTATGTCTTACATGGCGACAATCTTACCATTTGGGCCGGATGAGGGAAAGTTAAAACTAACCAGACACAAATATTTTCTAATTTGTCATCAGTAAATATTAGATATTCGAATCCCCATATAAAACCTACAATTTTGCTTGGAATGTTACCGACTGGATTGTCTATAGTATAATTTTAAAAGGCGAAAAAATACTAATTCGTTGTTTAAAAATGTAATGTTACTGCATATTTTCGTTATACGAGTATAATTGTCATACACTTGTTAAGTTTGGTACAAAATAGAGGAGCTGTTCCGGCGTAGTTAAGCTAAATAAAAGAAGTGGGTGGATACCCCTCCTTCATTTCACCTCCTGCTGCGTAAAGGTGTATGTATCCCCATAGGCGACTGTCCCGTGTCTTCCCCGGTGAACAAATTACCTTTCTAAACCAATTGACCCACCTTGGTTAACTAAAGCCCAAATGACCCAAGGAACATATGAGAAGGTGAGAGTATATAGGTCAGTGTGAAGTTTTTCCGGAAAAGTAAGGGGACGTGTAACCACAAAAGATTGTGCGAGATTGTAAGCCGCAAGGCAGCTTATGGAGCGGCAAGTCAACTCTTAATGTGAATGCTCATCTAAGCTTCGCTTCAGCCAATATACACATTACGAGTTGGCAGGACGGTTCATAAACTAAAATATGGCTTGTAATCTTGCACAATATTAGTTATTTGTTAAATAATACAATACGCAAGTACCTATTCCATTCACCCTCGATAGCACCTCAAATTAAATATAGCAGCTATCACCCGAACTTAACGACTCGGTTTTATGAAATAACCCGGGAACTCGAAAAGAGGAATCTAAAATTGGGAAAGCGTTCGTAAACATGTGACTACAGCGACGTAACAGTTCCGTCGCAGGCGTTCGCAGCCAAACCCACGTTATTCAGACATTTACTCACGAGCACTAAATTTAACGTCACTAACTTGAGATTTGCGTACGGCATCCTGTAACAAATGTTAGTTTGATAGCTGGAGATATATAAGGAGAACAGATTTATGTTCCGTACTTTTCGAAGTTATCTTTCTTGTTCTGGTTTGAAATTGTGAATATACGAAAGAGAGTATCAAAGGCAAGAATAATAACTGCAAAAAGTCCGGAACTCGAGTTCTTCTGCTGAGTAAGACAGACAAGATGTTAACCCTTTACCTAACGCATCGGTCACATTGAGCAATTGCGCAAAATTATTAATTGTTTCAACAAAACGTATTGTGTGAATACTCAATGGAACGAGCTTGTCCACCTCGTTCCAATGAGAGGGTCACATAGTATGGTTTTGTTGAAATTTTGTAAAAGTTTGAAAAAAAATTAATATCAGGTGCATTGGTAAAGGGTTAAACCAGACAGACACTCGGTATCCAAAATAGTACTCCTACAATGAAAACTAGTCAGTTCCATCTGAAGTTCTCATACATTTCTGACTTTTGGAACATCGTACCAGGCTTACGTTCGTGTGAAAAACTTTCATTTTCGTGTTCAGATAAGATTAAGAAATATATTAATGTGTCGCATTTTTTCGAACGTAGGCCTACGAACATTTCCAAGTTTAAAACATCCACTGTGTGCAAGTGGTTGAAAATTATTGTCACCATTTTCAATATACACAAAATCTGAAAATTCCTGCCTCGCAGGCCCATGAGATCGTTGAGGGTGAAATGGTGACCCCATTGAAAATTAAAGACTGCCTCCTGCAGGAAAAGATCCCAAACACTCATAACTAATCTTGAGCGTACTTGTTACTGTGTTTGGCGCATGTATGAGATTGTGACCACCTTTTTGCTGGATTCAGTTCGCTCATATCGCATATAGTTTGAAAATAGAGCTGCGCTGCGAATATCAATAGCTCAGATGGAACATTTCTGTCCAAAACAGCTAGAAATCCTGCCTTTGTGATGCGGCATTTTGTAGAAAATAGCAGTAGGGTGTAATTTGTGGTCATACCTGCACTCACAAAATCTGCAACGACTTTTAAAGAATCGGTCAGTACGTGAGCAATGCCTTCACCAGCCACACCCCCACCACGATGTTATCACCTTAAATAATAAATAACAAAGTGACAGCAGGAAAGGTCCAACTTACATGAGCTTTTTAGACGACTCTCTATACATTGAAATGCCTGGAAATACAAAAAGATAGAATACTGAGAGTTATTTAAGAACTTTTGAACCTCATTTCTCACAACCCTTTCAAACTGGTGTGCATAACTTTTTGCGTGGATAATAAATGGCAGTAGACGAGCAGACGATATAAAGAACAAAAAATCGCAATCGAGGTTCGGTAATGCTTTAATCCAACAGTTCGACAGAGCTGTTGGGTTAAATTATTACTGACCCCACCCCCACAACAAACCTGAATGATTCGCCCATTTCGCCGTTGACAGTATAGGCTGAAATGATACCATCCAGGGCACCAGTGTTGAACGGGTTAATGTCACAGCAAGGCGTGCTTGCTTGCTTAATTCTGTACAATGAGATTAAATAAATAGGTCATGTTATTGTATTTGACAGGCACAGCTTTCTCCCCACTGCTTTTTGTGAAATTCTTTCATGGAGAAAATATTCATACAGGAATGAGAACAATTTTTCTAAGAAACTCGAAAAGGCATATATGTGCACACCATTTATAGGGTTCGATCAAGGAATCAGAAATGGACATTACTGCCGCTACCATTTATTTGAATGATGAGATACATGTATAATCTTCAGAACTGCATTAATTGGTATAAAATGAAATTCCCAATAGGTCGAAAAAGTATGCATTTAATGGCCTCTATTGGCCGCATAGAGGTGGACCACATTTTGAACCTCCAGCAAGTTTCAACTCGTTTGTTGTAGGTACCATTACTATAGGTCATACTAAACCTGAAGTATGAGCATAAACTACTTTATAAATATTGGCTCCACCAACTCTGGATCTGCCATATTTGTAGATGATGGCAAATGTTCATATTAGCAAGGCAGTGATGAAGTGCATGCACGGTACCTCTGGAAAATATATTGCAAGTAAAAAGGTTCAGTAATGTTGGAATGTAGACGTTGAAAGGCCTTGAAGACCCCCAAGAGCCTGTCTGAAGACTTATTGGCATTGTCAAAATACCGAGGTCCCATCTATATCCATGTGTGTTTAGAACAACACTGTGAGAATGGAAATGGTTTTCATTATTCCCAATGATTTTTTTCGAAGAGATGTGCACCATCGAAGTGCAGTACGCTTTAGTACACAGCGCCACCGTGCCCCCATATTAAGATTTTCAGAGGGTTAAAATATTCGCTTTAAATATTCCATTTTAATCCTTTAACCCTTTACCCAGATGGTAGAGGTGCAGGCTGCAAGTCGAGAGGTCCTCGGTTCGAATCCCACCTGCGGCAACCGCGTTGTGTCCTTGGGCAAGACACTTCACCCCCATTGCCCACGTAGGGGCACGGTGACGCTGTGTACTAAGGCGTACTGTACGTCGATGGTGCACCTGTCTTCAACCAATGCTAACCCTGCTTGTGTGGAGTTGGTATGTTGGGAAGCTGACAGTTGCTCGCCGTTGCTCGGTGGTTCTCTCTGGGTACTCGGGCTTCCTCCACCCGTAAAACTGTCACGGTCATGGTTAGCCATTGTGCAGAAATATGTGACCTTAAAACACCAATAAAAATTAAAAAAAAACTTTACCCAACGAATCGGCCGCATCCGCCCGCGTAATATGCAAATTGAGAAGTTGAAAAAATATTAGTTCCAACAAGGGGTCCCATGATATGGTTTTGTTGAAATTGTTTGGAAAATTTGAAAAAAATGATATTTGAAATAATAAATTTTGCTATCGTCTCCGTTGGGTAAAGGGTTAAATGGGGGCGCAATGGCTGAGTTGGCAGAGGTGCAGGCTGCAAGTCGAGCGGTCCTCACTCTGTCCTTGGGCAAGACACTTCACCCCATTGCCTACGTGGGTGCATGGTGGCGATGTGTACTAAAGCGTACTGCACATCGATGGTGCACCTGTATTCAACCAATGCAAACCCTGCTTGTGTGGAGTTAGTATGTGGGGAATCTGACAGTTGCTCGCTGTTGCCCGGAGGTCCTCCTCCCCAGGTAATCTGGCTTCCTCCGCCCGTAAAACTATCCTGGTCATGGTAAACCACTGTGCAGAAATATGTGAAATTAAACACCAACAAATAAATAATCCTTTAAAAAATGAGCTCATTCCAATGAAGGGTCATAAGCTATGTTTTTCAAGCAAAAATGAAAAAGTAATTAAAACTGAATAGACATTTCTGTGTATAAAGCTGACCGGTTTTTGCCGTTATGTTGGTTAAAGGGTTAAGAATCCCTTAGTTTGGAAAGCACACTGAAAAGGTGTCCCATTCCACATAGAATTCTAGAGCAAAAAACATTCTGTAGCCATGAGTTATATTAAAGATATTTTTTTACTCACATCGAAGTATTAAGACGGTTAAAATCTGACCATTCAAATATTCCATTTTATTACTTTGTAACTGTGATAGGTGTTTCGAGAAAGCCACACACCACTCCATCCCAAAACCTCTCAATCCTGAGTGATGATTGAGAATAAATAGATTTTTTTTAAAAAAATGCTTTGAGAAGTGAAGGTTTCTCTCTCTCTTCAATGACTGAGACTGAAGTTTTGTAACATGATACAACATAAATATACAGTGCTGTTCAATGTAACAAAGAATTCTATCTCAGCTTTCTCTCTGGAGATTTCTGTTTTAGATAATGGTTACTGCTTCAGCTAACTCATTTCCCAGTAAATGTTGTAAACATATTTTTAACATCTACAGCCCGAAGGCCCCACATGCCTCCAAATCATAGATGACCAAATACCAATGGCAGGCAGTCTATCAGTATACCAAAAACATTGAGATAGGATTGATTGTATTTAGGTTATCATGTTGACAAACAGTGCATAGAAGACATTCTATGAAAGTTATTAATTTATTGGGGTTTAACGACACTTCAACAGCTAGGCCCGCCTCGTGTCGTACAGTTTTTATGGATGGAGGAAACCAGAGAACACAGAGAACCACCAAACAACAACAACAAGCAACTGTCTGGATCCCCAACATGCTAACTCCACACAAGCAGGGTTAGTGCAAGTGTATCATTGGCATGCAGTATGTTTTAGTACACAACATCACTATGCCATTATGTGGGCAATGGGGGTGAAGTGTTTTTGCCCAAAGACGCAAGGCAGTTGCCGCAGATAGGATTCGAACTGAGAACCTCTCGCTTGCAGCCTGCACCTCTAACTGCTTAGCCACCGTGCCCCTCTATGAATGTAATGGGAATACTTTAGAGGCTTATTTTGGGGATAAAATAGTTTTAAAGAAATAAGAAATAGGTTTTCAATGACAGTATTTATAGATATTCATTCAAAAATCAGTTAATTTTTTCCAAGAAACCAGATAAGGTATATATCTTCACAGTATTCAAAGGGACCAATCAAGGGAATGCACAAGGAGGTTCAAAAATATGATTTCCAGCAATTCTGGTAATAACCCTCGTGACTCCTGTTTGACCTTGGCCCAAATTTTGAATCTCCATCGAGTGTCGACTCATTGGTATTGGTCCCAGGTCCATACATCATACCATGCTTGAAATATGAGCATGACCCACTTTCACAAATTTTGGCCACACCAACTTTTTTATGTAAAAATGGATGTATGGACTTCAGGAATGCTTTAGAGAGACAAAAAATGTGATTTCCAGCAATTCTGAAAAAATGCCCTCAATGACCACAAGTGACCTCCGTAACCTTGACCCACATTTTTGAACCTCCATCAAGTGTCAACTTATTTAGTGTTGGCTCCAGGTCCATGCATCACACCATCCTTGAGATATGAGCGTGACCCACTTTCAAAAATTTTGGCCACGCCCACTTTTTTCATGAAAAAATGCACATCTGAATTTTGGGGAAGCATTTGGAGGTCAAAAAATGTGATTTCCAGCAATTATGAAAAATGCACTCATTGACCCCTGAGTGACCTCGGTGACCTTGACCCATATTTTGAATCTCCATCGAGTGTCGACTCATTTGGTGTTTGTCCCAGGTCCATACATCATACCATGCTTAAGATATGAGCATGACCCACTTTCAAAAATTTTGGCCACGCCCACTTTTTTTTACGTCAAAATGCATGTGTGTATGTCAGGAATGCTTTCGGGAGTCAAAAAATGTGATTTCTAGCAATTATAAAGAATGCACTTAGTGAACCCTAGGTGACCTCCATGACCTTGACCCATATTCTGAATCTCCATCGAGTGTCGACTCATTTGGTGTTGATCCCAGGTCCATACGTCATACCATGCTTGAGATATGAGCGTGACCCACATTCAAAAATTTTGGCCACGCCCACTTTTTTCATGAAAAAATGCACATCTGAATTTTGGGGAAGCATTTGGAGGTCAAAAAATGTGATTTCCAGAAATTATGAAAAATGCACTCATTGACCGCTGAGTGACCTCGGTGACCTTGACCCATATTTTGAATCTCCATCGAGTGTCAACTCATTTGGTGTTGGTCCCAGGTCCATACGTCATACCATGCTTGAGATATGAGCGTGACCCACTTTCAAAAATTTTGACCACGCCCACTTTTTTACGTCAAAATGCATGTGTGTATGTCAGGAATGCTTTAGTGTGTCAAAAAATGTGATTTCTAGCAATTATAAAAAATGCACTTAATGACCCCTAGGTGACCTCCGTGACCTTGACCCATATTCTGAATCTCCATCGAGTTTCGACTCATTTGGTGTTGATCCCAGGTCCATACGTCATACCATGCTTGAGATATGAGCGTGACCCACTTTCAAAAATTTTGGCCATGCCCACTTTTTTACTTCAAAATACATGTGTGTACGTCAGGAATGCTTTAGGGGTAAAAAATGTGATTTCTAGCAATTATGAAAAATGCACTTAATGACCCCAAGTGACCTCCGTGACCTTGACCCATATTTTGAATCTCCATCGAGTGTCGACTCATTTGGTGTTGGTCCCAGGTCCATACGTCATACCATGCTTGAGATATGAGCGTGACCCACATTCAAAAATTTTGGCCACGCCCACTTTTTTTACGTCAAAATGCATGTGTGTATGTCAGGAATGCTTTAGGGGGTCCAAAAATGTGATTTCTAGCAATTATGAAAAATGCACTTAATGACCCCTAGGTGACCTCCATGACCTTGACCCATATTTTGAATCTCCATCGAGTGTCGACTCATTTGGTGTTGGTCCCAGGTCCATACATCATACCATGCTTGAGATATGAGCGTGACCTACTTTCAAAAATTTTGGCCACACCCACTTTTTTTACGTCAAAATACATGTGTGTACGTCAGGAATGCTTTAGGGGGTCAAAAAATGTGATTTCTAGCAATTATGAAAAATGCACTTAATGACCCCTAGGTGACCTCCATGACCTTGACCCATATTTTGAATCTCCACCGAGTGTCGACTCATTTGGTGTTGGTCCCAGGTCCATACATCATACCATGCTTGAGATATGAGCGTGACCTACTTTCAAAAATTTTGGCCACGCCCACTTTTTTTCGTCAAAATGCATGTGTGTATGTCAGGAATGTTTTTAGGGGGTCAAAAAATGTGATTTCTAGCAATTATGAAAAATGCACTTAATGACCCCTAGGTGACCTCCGTGACTTTGAACAATATTTTGAATCTCCATCGAGTGTCGACTCATTTGGTGTTGGTCCCAGGTCCATACGTTATACCATGCTTGAGATATGAGCGTGACCCACTTTCAAAAATTTTGGCCACGCCCACTTTTTTACATCAAAATTCATGTGCGTATGTCAGGAATGCTTTAGGGGGTCAAAAAATGTGATTTCTAGCAATTATGAAAAATGCACTTAATGACCCCTAGGTGACCTCCGTGACCTTGACCCATATTTGGAATCTCCATCGAGTGTCGACTCATTTGGTGTTGGTCCCAGGTCCATACGTCATACCATGCTTGAGATATCAGCGTGACCCACTTTCAAAAATTTTGGACACGCCCACTTTTTTTTACGTCAAAATGCATGTGTGTACGTCAGGAATACTTTAGGGGGTCAAAAAATGTGATTTCCAGCAATTCTGAAAAATGCACTCAATGACCCCTAGATGACCTCCGTGACCTTGACCCATATTTTACCACCATCGAATGTCGACTCATTTGGTGTTGGTCCCAGGTCTGTAGGTCATACCACGCCTGAGATATGGGCGTGACCCACATTCAAAACACCCCCTCGGAGAACCCTAATGCCCCAGGAATCTGAAAAATATTCAGCGCCGAGAACTTGTGGCTGTCTATCAGCATGCCAAAAATCAACGAGATAGGACAATTCGTTTTCGAGTTATCTTGCGGACAAAAAAGTGATGAGAAGACAGAAGACAGAAGAAGAAGAAGAAGAAGAAGAAGAAGAAGAAGAAAAAAAAGAAAAAAAAAAAAAGAAAAAGAATCTGTGCAAAAACAATAGTCTGTGTGTTTCACACAGACTAATTAGTATGTTATGTAAATTGAATTGGATAAGTGCGACCGATTCACTGTGCAATGAAACTTGTTTCCATCTGATAGTGCTTCATTTCAGCACAGAAATAATCACTAAAGTCGGTTCGATATTTCTGTTTCGATCGTGCGTTCGACTTCAGTTCAGAAATACAAAGGGACGTCATCCGAATAGGAGTAATTCATTAGACCATGGAATCTAAAAGTAGCCGGGCCGCGGGCCGCTAATGGCTATTTATACCATTATCGTCCGCGGCCCGGCTCCGTCGAATGACGTCACTGAAATTATGGAGTTTTAACGAGCCTCCAAACTTATGTTAATCGACTAGTAACTTATAGATTGAGTGGTAATAATATACAAAACTGAAAGAAAAGAAACTCAGAGAGTAATTTAAGTGATATCAAATTGCATTTTACGACGTATTTGTTTTCTTTTTAGCGATGCTCCACATCACAAAAAGTAGCAAAAAGCAAAAAGGGGTCGCTTATGGATATAAAAAATATTTAATATGAAAATAGGTGCAACCTACAAGCGATCGAAGTTTTAGGGTACATTGTACAGTACCTACCCCCCCCCCCCTTCTCTCTCTCTCTCTCTCCCTCGCTCTCTCTCTCTCTCTCTCTCAAATATATACTAATAACCAGCATGAAAATGCAGCTAAAACCGTGGCTAGTTTTGGTTATTTTAAGAACTGCAGGACTGCAGGAACCGAACATATTCCCATATAGAAACAATGTCTGTATCAATGTGGTTTGGTTATATGTCATATGTCATCGTGACGTCAATATCAAATATCTCTGCCCATTTAGCACGCTCAAACGTTCGATGGTTGATCCTCCCACTCGGTACACTAATTCGCAATTTGCATTTCTCGTAAACTCTCGTTAAAGCAAACAAAATGTTTGCGTTCAAAAAGAAAACAAATGGATAATTAACACGTTTTATATTTACTTTTAAATGATTTTATTTTGAAAGTTTAGTAGAATATACGAAACACTATTTTTTTTAAACTCTCGCACTCGACTTCGGGAGAGATTCAACATGGCCGTCGGCATAAATCACGATTTTTTATTCCATAAAATATAGAAATTTCTGATATTTATTTATTTATTTATTGGTGTTTAAGGTCACATATTTCTGCACAATGGCTAATCATGACCGCGACAGTTTTATGGTGGAGGAAGCCGGAGTACCCGGAGAGAACCACCGAGCAACGGCGAGCAACTGTCAGCTCCCCAACATATCGACTCCACACAAGCAGGGTTAGCATTGGTTGAAGACAGGTGCACCATCGACGTGCAGTACGCCTCTGTACACAACGCCACCGTGCCTCCACGTGGGCAATGGGGGTGAAGTGTCTTGCCCAATGACACAACGCGGTTGCAGCAGGTGGGATTCGAACCGAGGACCTCTCGGCTTGCAGCCTGCACCTCTACCAACTGAGCCACCGCGCCCACGAAATTTTTGATGAAAATACTGAAACATCTCTCACGTTATCTATAAGCACAATTCGTGAGCCACTCTGTGCCCGGCTCGAACTGCGTACGCTGCTACTGATAGTAACACTGTCAAAAACAAAGCACTTTTGACTGGAAATCCAACATTTCATGGATGACATATCGTCCCTTTAGTTCAACAAGGTGCCATCTGCACATCTTCAGCATTGCTGATGGCGCATTGTTACACACCGGGGACGATACACCACCATTGGTCCAAACTGCAACACACAAAATCATTTCAGATATGTTAGCGAAATGAGGCACGTTGTGTCACTTTGATTGTTCATACAAGGCAAAAATGTTGTAAGGGATATACTCTGTTTTACCCTATCTGTTAGAGGGTCAGTACATCTACCCAACTGAGGAATTTTCTTGATTAATTTCTGAGGACTGGAATTACTTTGCGATCATTAGAAAGAGAGACACATTTCTATTTACTGTGAGGCAATTTGCCAAGCCAAAATTTAAAAGTAAATTATTCCTCGGAGAAACTTGAGTTCCAAATACAATGTGAAACTTCTAACTGGTGGTAGGTCCTGTCAATGGTTACTGCAAACTGTGACAAAGCTTGGCAAGCTTTTCAGAATTCATCCATGTCCGATTTGAAAATTAGCCTTTAGCATAATCGCCAAATCAGCCTCCGCACGCTTCACATTGTATAAACTCATATCAAAAACTGATTTGAATGACTCTAACAAAAAATGTTGATTTGTTTGTGTAACACGTAAGACACCTAACTTTTCGTGCTCTGGAAAGATACCAACCTGCATATTAAATCGGTGAGGGTTAGACTAAGCTCTCAAGCCACCTGTCAAATTCTGTAAGGTAGTCAACTCTGTTATGACCTGGGACCAGTCTAGCCCTTAAACCTTTACCTAACATGAAAAGCAGACGACACTTGCAAACAAAATTCTTGAATAACTAATTTTTTTCATTTTTTGTCTCAAAAACATAGGTTATGACCCCTCGTTGGAACGAGCTCGACGAGCTCGTTCCAACGAGGGGTCATAACCTATGTTTTTGAGACAAAAAATGAAAATATTTTGAAAATTAATTGACGATTTTTGAGAATAGCGCTGGCCGGTTTTGGCCGTTACGTTGGGTAAAGAGTTAAATAGTGCATCGCCTATGCTTTTGGTCATCTTGAACATTGCCGTAGAAATAGTCCAGATGATTGAATCTTAAAACACCATTAACATTCTTTTTCTTTGAATCAACGTAAAAATTGTTTCTCAATCGAGACTAAACAGAATCTTTCTTCACTTTACCAATACTAACAGGCTAAGAAAACAGTGTTTTGATCCCCATGCAATCCTTCATTGAATTTGAACCGCCTCATTGAATATTTTTATTGCCTTTCAGTGTCTTCCAATGTTAGTACAAACTCAGAGAACCCCAAAACTTTTTCAATTTTTTGATTGATGCATATTTATTTAGATGCGTCACCAATATGTTTGCCTTATTACAATTTAAGGGAGAGTAAAGGCACCCTGCCATAAAATGTAACAAGGCAAATCCTCAAAGTTTAAATACTTTTACTTCAAAGATAATATGAAGAGCATTGAAAGTGTAAGAAGCCTTTGAATTGCTCTACCTACAGTTTGTTTTTAGAAGAATGTTTTATTTTTCAAATCAAAATGAATTTATTTGTATAAATAAGCACTTTCTATATGTCTGTGTGTAAAAAGACAGCCTACATTCTCTCCATGTTTGTTAACTGTTTGCAAAAGAAAAAGAAAAATTAAAAATAAAATCCTCCCTCTCTCCCTTACTGATTGGAAAAAAACGTTTGTCTGAGAATCAATTAATTTATTTTGTGTGGCCTTATACGTGTGTTTACTATATAATTCTGATTGAAGACTCATCGAAGCTCAAGTTTTCAAAGGATATCAAAGTTAGGGAGGCAAGAGTAATATCTTGGGGAGGGGGGCACAGATTATGATTCGCTGCACCATCCGAGCCCTGCAGCAGCTTGATGTGGGCGAGCACAAGAGGGGGTGTCCCCCCCCCCCCTCATTGGAGGGGAAAATTTTGAAGTAAGAGACAAAAGCCACACAATTTCCTTGACTCTGAGTCCGTTTCTGTCCATAATTTGTAAGTTGTGAAAGACATAAATAATTAGGCCACAATGTGGACTAACAAGTTGTGAAAGACAAAAATTAGGCCACAATTAAAAAAAAAAAGCAGAAAAGGACCATGCAGGAAGGCCTTGAAACAGATTTTTAACTTTTTAGGTCTTACCACTGTAACGTAAACATGAATTGCCTCACTTTCTGGGTTCTCATGAGGAGATTTCGGCAAATAGCCCTGTGTGTGATCTGGACCCTCAATCAGAGTTAACGGATTTGTTTGAGAGAAAGGTTTTTTTTCGTCACCCTGCACAAACAGTTGTCGATAAAATCGATTTCTGTACATTACCCCATAGACACTGAAGTCGAAATACCAAAATTCTAAGCAGCACTTTCCCATAATGCAACTTGGAATTTAGCAAATTCAATCTGTGTTTGACAGAGCATTACAAGAAAAGTGCATCAATTTTTAAGTGGAAATTGAAATTCGAAGACTTTCAAGGATTCCACTTGAGCACTTTCAAGGCCATGAAAATGAATTTTAAAATTCGAGAACTTTCAAGGATTCCACCGAGCACTTTCCAGGGCTTGAAAATTAATTTTAAAATTCGAGGACTTTCAAGGTTTTCAAGGACCACAATAAATGTACAGAGCGACAAGCGCTTGTGAACGGTTTAATCGATATGGCAAGAAAGCAAGCGCGGAAGGATAGAACGAGAGGCCGCAGGCCTCGAGCTTATTCCTTCCGCGATGGCACAAGTGCCATATCGATTAACCCATTCACACACGTGTGTCGTTCTGTGTTTATTACACGCCTTCGCGTATCTAAAAACAATTATTAGAAAGACATTCAGCAGTTCATTTGACAACTATCAACAAAAACAACACATGCTTCGCCAACCAATTTGCGAGGGGAACCCGTGTTACTATTTCATCCCCTGAGCGCCAATGTGTTCTATGTGCCTATTGGCACATAGAACATATTGGAGTTCAGGGGACAATTTTCAGCTATCGGAAGCGATTCAATTTTAATTACGTTGCACGATTTGTAGAAAATTCCAGCGACATTTCGCTTCTATTTAAAAATAGTCCGTCAACGATTTCCGTTCCGCACATATGTGCGGAACAGATTTTCATTTTCGCATGGTTTAGTGTTGCTGTAGATGGGGATTACGTAGAACAGGCGTGTAATAAACCCTGTTCAAAGACTCCTGTATAAGTGTAAAACTGCCACGAATGATTACAAATTTAGTATATTTGAATGGGACCGGAAATTATCCACAATAGAAAATGCGATGGTAAAAGCCGAGAGAGTTGGCCAAGCTGTCGTTTATTCTACCTAATCTCGACGACCGCATATTTGCATTTTCTAAAGGTAGTAATGGTCCAGTGAGTAGACCAAGATCATTATAGGGGTCGTCAATTGAGCAGCCGTTCGGTGGGTGCAAATTTCCTTGACTCACTGATTCTAGAATTTAAGCCAGAAACATGGGCGTTGATTGCAATTAAAAAAGTGTGATGGGGAGGGGCTTGAAGACTTTGTATGCAGGTCTGAAAATAAGCAGTCTGACATTTGCAGAATGAGGTCCCTAGAGGGTGAATTTGATGATGCTATCCCATACAGTGGGCCAATGTATCCTCTGGGTACCTCTCTGTTTAGTTTTCAGACCCTGATTCAGATTGAGGTTCATAGAGGGTAAATGTATTGATGTGTACAGGGTGGCATCACTAAATTCACCCTCTGGTGACCGCATTTTGCAGGTGGCAGTCTGCTTATTTTCTGGCTTGTTTGTATGATCAAACCATGGAGCTCACACTGTACCGATATAAACACAACACTGCTATTAGGAGCTGGAGTGGTAGGTGAGTGGTGGAGCATACGAGGGAGTGAGGGTCGCTACGCTTAGGAGGAAATCAAATGGAAGGTCACGAGTGATGTAGTCAAAACGTTCGTCCCTTGATGCTGGACACGGGGATACTGCTAAGCAGTATATCAAATATATCGTGCGGCATCGGAATCGTACGAATACCGATTTAGGCCTACCGTACAGAGGAAATTCCAACTACCGAAAGTTTTGTATTGAGAAATATTCCCGCTGTTTTTAAACATAGTTCAGGCAACAGAATATTAACCAAGCTTGACTTACAATAAGAGCACATGGCCTAATACCCCCTAGCCTTATCAGTGAAGAAGAGAGGATGCAGCATCTACAGGAACGCAGGGTTAAACAAAGGAGCACCAATGTTTGCATTCTGAAAACAGATAACGAATTTACAACACTTGAAAATATTAAAATGTGACTTCGACGTTAATAAACCGGATCTTACACATAGCAGGCGTTTTACCCTTTCAAAGCAGTATGCAAACATTTTCGTGTGACGAAAAATGCCATTACACGAGAAGACAACACAACGAACAAAAAATTGGTAGCGAGTATCTGTAAAATTAAATCCTACAGCTCTGACCCAAAATACATAATTGATTCGCCCGTTTCGACGAAGACAGCATGGTACGAGTCGATACCACTCGGTACGCCTGTATTGAAAGGGATCCGCCTTTACCAAATAAGGTCAGAAAACGACACTACACTTGCAAGCAAAATTCTCGAATAACTTGATGCTTTAAATATTGTTGGCCTTTAAACAATGCTTCGACCCTTCACTCAGTGGCGTATAGCCATGAGTGGACGGGAGGTGAGTGTCATTTGGGGAACATTTTCCAAAGTTTCTTCGCCTTCCCCATAGAAGATTGAAAATAAAATCCCAGCCAGCCCCACCAACGCGAGAGGGAAACAACTTTGATATCTTTCACGAGTTCAAGACTGCAATCTCAGTCATATGCCTACGGCATAAAAATGTTTAACAGCCCCTCCCCCCACAGACATACACAAAAAATCATTGTGCCCACCCCCTCCAAATATGGGTACCTGGCTACGTGCCTGTCTTAATTGCCTCTTGTTAAACTGCTCTTTGCACTAAGGTGTTTTATACTATGTTCTCATGACAAAAATGGATAAAAACCAGTATTTTTATACTGTACCAATGACCCAGACATAGCTGGTGCTAACTCTTAAAATATAGGGCCAAACACAAATTTTGCCCCCCAATCCCCAAAATTTGCATCTAAAACCAAAGAAAACCTGTCCTGAATGGCCCTCCACACTTCACCTCTACTGCGCATGCGCAGTGTCAAGGACGTTCCGAAATTGGCGCCATTAATCATTCTAAGTTTGGCCCTTCATCAGTTAACATCTGACTGATCTTTGTGCTTGTAAATCTCAGTTTAAATGATGCCAGACACATAAATATTAGTGAAATGGTGATTCTAAGGAGGATAGAGAAGGAGGAGAGGAAAAATGTGTGACAGAATATTATCAGGGCTGTAACTTAAAATTTTTTAATGAAATTATGTTAAGTTACCTATTTTCGAGGCAGCAGCCATTTTGTTGTCATTCTTGTTATTTAATTACACTGATTTTTCAGTGTTTTCCTCTCTCCCTCTCCTTTAAGTCCCCTCTTGCTATTCTCCCATGCTTTTGGCATAGTTTCTGTAATTATTATTACTAAAATCTCTTGGGAGTTTTAGCTGAATAACAGAATGAATTCTGTTCTTTTCCCCATGTTTACGTCTTCACCTACGGGTGGTTAGGCGTTGTGTTCTGCATCTACCATCTGATGTTCTGCAGTTTCTTCCCTGGAAGTCTCTGTTTTGCATCAGATAGTGTATTTTTGGTAACTGATTTCGGGCCTGGGTGCCTGGAGTCTTATTTTAGTGTTTTTACACTCATTGTTTACATTTACAAGAGCCCTCTGTGTGAGGGGGGGGGGGGATTTCTTGAAAATAATATCTTGATGTTAGTTTAATCATAACTAGATACATTATTATTGTTCGTAAGTGTTGAATAAATTGTTTAAAATATTTTTAAAATTTTTGTCCACACTTAGGCTTGGGATCCATTGGGGCTCAACGTTACTTTTCAGAAACTTGGGCTGTTCTGAAAAAATATTTTTTCAAAATATTTTGATTTCAATTATTTTTTCTATATTAATGGATCATATTATTATTATGTATTTTGATTGACAGGGGTTGGTGCGAGTACCAGGACTTTGTTTTCTTTTCACATTGAAAGGATTTTGATCAATTGTAATAAGAGGAAGTCTTCCTCCGACTTTTATAATCATTCTATATGTGGTCAGTGTACTCGCATTAACTCCTGTTCTGTATCGTATGATTTCGATGACAACATGGGAAGCGTATGTCACGGTATGTTAGTGGGGAATTGGACATTCCGGTCCTTTCCCCGCAGGGTCACTCTACTTTATCAATTTCTATTTCAGACGATCAAGATTAGGGTGATGTATCTGTGATGTCTTCCAACAGTGTGCCTCCGTCGTCACAATTAATGAAGGGCTAGCGGAAAAGTGCTCATGTAAATACGCCAATTGCCTAAGAGGACCCTAGTAGGTTCGACGGCCTTTGACGTCCGCTAGCTCGCCCGGTGTAGCGTCCATTCATCGAATGGTTCGGCAGCCGGGTTCGACCGTTGCGGTCTAGAAGGAGTTTTGGGGGTGATGCGAGCACTATAAATCAACCAAATGCACACCCAGTGACGGCGGATTAGAGGGAGAACGGAGGAAGCCTTTTAGTCCGGTTCATAGCTCGTTCTGGTCCATCCGGACGGCGAGCGAGAGAGGCCACTCTCTCGTACAACAACATCTGGCCCCAGATGTTGTGGTACAAAATGTTTCGCATTCGGAGCAGACGTCCGTCGCTCGGGACGCTCCGACATATAGTCAGTCCGGAGAGACTGTCAATAAGGCTTCCTCATTCTCATGGTAGCGCACACGACCGCTCTTGGCTACGTGACCTCGGATATCCAGTCAGCTTCGCAAGTCAGAGAATCATCGGCGACCAGGTCACACCATCCGGTAGCCAGGGACACGAGGACTGCAGACTCCGGACGTTCGCATAGGAAAGTGTGCGGGAGTCAACGTACACGGAGCTTTCGGCGGCAATGCATCGTAAGACCGCTACTGTACAGGCCTCGGGGACGGGCGTGCTTTCCTAAATAGCACAGCTTATCGCAGCATCCCAGCAACAACTGAATCTGTCGCATATGTTTTATCCGACGATGCTGGGTCGGGACGCTCCGCGGAAGCGGGTACGGACGTCCGAAAATTTCATCCGGTCCGACGGGATACCGAAAGGGATTCGGAGGATTTCGAGCTTTCCCTTTCGGAATAACATATGCTGTTGTGTATGTCATCTGACTTGATCTTCTACAGCTTCTTCGTCGGACCAGAATGCTGCGATGCCGGAAAAGAAACTGACAGCGTCGGTGGACTTAGAAAGTTTTGGTTCGGTTCAGGGACTTCGTCCCTCAGATCCGACATAGTCCAATAATGTCACACAAACTTTCGAATTATTGAACGACGCTATATATTTATTATTATATGCTTGCTATTACCAAGCATTTCTGGTTTCTTGTTCGCAAAGTTACGGAGATGTCTTTCAAAAGTGTGCCTCTGTCGTCATAGTTAATGAAGAGCTAGCGGCAATAAGTGCTCATGGAATATGTCTATCGCCTAAGAGGTCCCTTGTAGGATCGACGGAGTGACATTCGCTAGCTCACCCGGTGTAGCGTACATTCATCGAATGGTTCGGCTGCCGGGTTCGTCCGTTGCGGTCTAGGAAGGAGATTTGGGTGATGCGAGCACTATAATTACTTTAGTACTCACCCAGTGACGGCGGTTTGAGGACAGATCGGAGGAAGCCTGTTAGTCCGGTTCCTGGCTTGTCCAGGTCCGTCCGGGCTGTGAGCGAGAGAGGCCCCTCTCTCGTCCAACAACATAGGGGACCGCATGTTGTGGTTCAGATATTTTACATTCGGAGCATATGTCCGTCGGTCGGGACGCTCCGTTATTTTGACAGTCCGAGAGACTGTCGATAATGCGTCCTCATCCTCACAGCAGGGCATTCGACCGCACATTGGCTACGTGACCTCGAGTATCCGATCAGTTTCGTCATTCAGTGATTCCACGGCGAACAGGTCACGCCATCCGGTAGCCAAGGGACACGAGGCCTATACACTCCGTTCGCTCGCATATTAGTAGTATGCACGGGGTAACGATCACGGAGCTTCCAGCGGCAATGCATTGTAGGACCACTTCTCCACAGGCCTCAGTGACGGACGTGCTATCCGAGTTAGCACACTTTTTTCGCAGCATCCCAGCAATCGACAGTTTCTTAGTCGAATCAGGAATTATCTGACGGCACTGGGTCGGTGCGGTCCGCGGTTGCATCAGGTACGGACGACCGAACGCTTTATAGGGTCCGACAGGATGGCGAAAGGGATTCGAAAGATTTCGAGTTTTCCCTTTCGTAGCATCGGAAGCTGCCATTCATATCTTCCGGCATTATCTTCCAGTGATTGTTATTTCGGACTACATTGCTGCGATGTTGGATAAGAGACTTATAGCGTCATTGGACACGGAATTTTGGATCGGTTCAGGGACATTGTCCCTGACTTACCGACACAGTCCAATAATGTCGTTAGAACATGTGTATTATTTATCGACGCTATATATACATATAAGCCTGCTACCAGGCATGATAGTTTAGTTTCTTGTCCGCAATGCTCATTTCTGCCTTTTTATCATTTATACGAATAATTTATTTTGGCAGAACAGGGCATACCGAGAGTTCATATGCGTCTAGACGGCGTGGTTAAAGACTGGAAATATTCTTTTTCGCCGTCTATGTCTTTTCCAACCACAATGTTGGAAACGACAATGATGTCTAATAGACTTAACTTAGACGCTTTATCATACGTAATCCACCTTACTGAGGCGTTATCATTACGTCTTCAAGAGAAAGAATTACGGGATATTATCCTCAATGTGATTTCTTTTGAGGGCAGTAGTTTGTTCACGTATAACTCCGCCCTTCAGTGGCTGATTGGAGTTGGTTAGACGTGACGCAGCCCTAGCTACATCCACGCGCGTGGATAGTAAGGTGAAGAACTCTCTCAGAGTCGCTTCGTTCTCGGAGAAGCTTCTCTTCGACGGCAACTTTTCAGCAATCCATGAATTGCTCGATTTACACGTTCTCTTGTCTATCTAGTGTTGCAAGAGATTCAGACTGGGGCAAACATTCGGTGGTTGACTCAGAGAGTGCCACTGCAGTTGCCGGATCCCAGTTTTATAATTATGACGGTTGCCAGTCAAACAGGTTGGGATATAATATTGATCCCAACGGATTCGAAGTGCCAGAGTCTTTGGGTTCCGCAGTCTCTAAGTAAGCACTTATCTTCCGCGGAATAATGTTTTTTTAGGCTTGCTTTAATATGTCATTGGATGAACATTATTCAGAAACGCATGTCCAAATCCTGTCCGTTAATTCGACAGTAGTGGCGTATCTCCGAAAGAAAGAATCCTTCTGTTTGTTATAGTACACCAAGTTCTGTTTCGGTCCGTCATATTCCGGGTCGTCTGATTGTTTTACCGGACTCCTGTTCACTCATGGGTCGCTTGTTGCCGTCAGAATGGACTCTTAACAAACAAGTATTCAATCAGATTTGCTATCAATGGGAGCGCCCAATGATAATTTATTTACGACACAACTTGCTTGTCAATTGCAGACGTATGTGTTTGCTTGTCCGGATCTCTGAGCTAATGTTGTTAACGCTCTATTGATCTAATAGGACGGAATGATAGGATATGCGTATCCTCCTGCGCTGTTGTTTCAGCAAGTATTGCTAAGATAAACAACCACAATACATTTCTGTTGATAGCATCTCTGTCTTCACAGAGACCGTGGGTAAATTTACTCTGATGTCTACTGTGGGACTTAACGCGAAATCTTCCTCAATGAGAGGATCTTTTTTCGCTGGGTAAAATCGTGTCATCTTTATCACAACCCGCAAGGTCGCAACCTTCACGTATTCCGTTGTGTGGTCCTTATTGCATTGTAAGCATTGTACTGGACGAGCTTTGGACGCGATTTCTTACTATAGGAGAACCTCTTCTTCGCTATTCTATGCGGCTAAAGTGGAGGCTCTTCCGTCGTTCGTGTAGGGTTCACTATGTTGATCCCTCCATACTAGTCATTGCAACTTTTTAGTATACTTGTTTGACAAGATCTACTGCAGCCTGTTATTATTAAGGTTATAGGTTTATGTTACCTCATACCTATGCACTCTATGATAGTTTACAAATGAGTCTTATGTCTCTTTATCTAAGTCACTTAGTAACTTTTTGATAAATAGACTTAGAATCATTAGATTAAATTCCTATATGGAATTTAACTTCGGTTCTTATTTAGCTAAGTAATCATTTGAGCCTCTGGAAACAGTAGTTTTCAAATTCTGACCTTTTAGTCAGTAATTCTGTTGGCTTCTCTTTTACTGAAGAGTCAGTGAGTTTCATGCACTATCGGTGGATGATTTTCACTTTCGTAGTTTCGGAATCACTACTTCCTTTACTATTTAGGTTGGATTTTTGCATAAGAGTTAGGCTCCTAGTTAATATCCGGAACCTATTGTTATTAAGGTCCTTCCGTCTTCGTACGGGCATAGGCCTTTACTCTGTCCGGTTAGAGTTTATGTATTTATAAACAGATATCTGTTTATTACTACGGGCGTAAGCTTCTTCTGTCTTTGATGCCAAATAGAAGGACGTTACGCTCCATTCTATTGCTAATGGATTCAATTAACTATCGATACTGCTTATGGTATATCTTTGACTCAGCAGTTGTGTTTGAGATTTCGGCTCATGAAGTAAGAGTTCTTCTACATCTTGGGCTTACATTAATAGTGTCGCTATTATAGATTTTTGAAGGCTGCTCATTGCGCTCAGCCATCCACATTCATGAATTTTTGTCTCAGAAATATTGTGTCCATTTCTGGAGGCCTCTATTGTTAGGTCTATTATCTACTGCTCAGAATGTCATTCACTTAACAGTTGCTACTATAGCTAGGTAGGCTGTCTGTTTCGGCAGTGACTCCGTTCTGCTGCCCTCTTCGCTCTGGGCTATTTGACCCAGGGCAAGAAAAAAAAGGGGGGGGGGGGAGGGTGTTCCCTTGGGTCACCTGTTTTACTCTGAAAACAAGGGGATACCTCCTCCGGAGTTAGTAATTCTGAGCTGTTATTGGGATGGTTGTTTAGTGAGAAGTTTATGTTTTAAAAATTCATTCAAGTCTTAGTTTTTAAAGTATAGCTTTTGAATATAGCACGTGTCAACGGACATGATTATACAATTCTCAGACACTTTTAAGGAGTATAAAGAGTCTCTATTCTCTAGACTTACTTTATTTATTGGCTTACTTTAAAAATTATTAGTATAAGGATTATACTAGATATTAATAGAGTACATGGATGTATGATGCTCAATTTTGGAAGGTGTTGTATCTTTCTAATTTATCATAAATAAGAAAGATACATGTAAGGCCTAATACTTCTTTTTCCCTAGAGGGGATGACTCTATTTTATATAATTGAGCGTATTCCATCTTGCTCTATGTCCTTGGCCCTCCAGCCTTTTTACTATTCAGCTATGTCTGGGTCATTGGTACAGTATAAAAATGTTAAAAAATTTATAGTAATTTATATATTTTTTATACTTACCAATGACCCAGACGGGGATGGCCCTCCCAGGAGTTGGGAACTCTTACCTCCCCGCTGAGTACATAGCGCTTACCAGGCACTGGTTATTAGAATGATTAATGGCGCCAATTTCGGAACGTCCTTGACACTGCGCATGCGCAGTAGAGGTGAAGTGTGGAGGGCCATTCAGGACATGTTTTCTTTGGTTTTAGATGCAAATTTTGGGGATTGGGGGGCAAAATTTGTGTTTGGCCCTATATTTTAAGAGTTAGCACCAGCTATGTCTGGGTCATTGGTAAGTATAAAAAATATATAAATTACTATAAATTTTTTTAACTTTTGAGAATTGCGTTGGTAGGATTGGCGATTACGCTAGATAAATTGTCAACCTAAAATTCCAATTCAGAAGTAGTTTTCTTTCTTTCTTTCTTTTTTTTTTCTTTCTTTCTTTCATTTTTCTTTGTTTCTCTTCTTTCTTTCTTTCTTTCTTTTTGTTACTTCCGGTCTCAACTTGACACACCAAACTTCATTTAAGAACGCATTTGATTAGTCGATACGCATCTGAGTGTCGCTATGACGTGACTGAAATGAATCGTCAACGGTGTCAAGCAAGAAAGTAAACAGACCGCCGAAAATGATATTTTTCTTTTAAAAATCAGTTTCATTCACTTAACTGGTCTTGTAAGTTGTCGTTTATCCTGGCTAAGTTGGCCGACTGCATACTCACATTTTCAAAAGGTAGTAATGGTCCAGTAAGTAGACCAGGATCATTATAGGGGGCGTCTATTGAGTAGCTGTTCGATGGTTGCAAATTTCCTTGACTCACTGATTCTAGAATTTAAGTCAGAAACAAGGACGTTGATTGCAATTAAAAAAGGTGTGATGGGTAGGGGCTTGAAGACTTTGTGTGGTCAAACCATGGACTCGTGGAGCTCATACTGTACCGATATAAACACAACCCCGCTGTTTGGAGCTGGAATGATAGGTGAGTGGTGGAACATACGAGGGAGTGAGGGTCGCTATGCTTAGCAGGGAAATCAAACGGGAAGTCGCGAGTGATGCAGACAAAACGGTCGCCCCGTGATGCTGGAGGCGGAGATAGAGCTAAGCAGTATACCAAATATATCGTGCGGCATCGGAATCGTATGAATACCGATTTATGCCTACCGTATCGAGGAAATTCCAACTACCGAAAGTTTTGTATTGAGAAATATTCCCGCTGTTTTTAAACATAGTTCAGGCAACAGAATATTAACCAAGCTTGACTTACAATAAGAGCACATGGCCTAATACCCCCTAGCCTTATCAGTGAAGAAGAGAGGATGCAGCATCTACAGGAACGCAGGGTTAAACAAAGGAGCACCAATGTTTGCATTCTGAAAACAGATAACGAATTTACAACACTTGAAAATATTAAAATGTGACTTCGACGTTAATAAACCGGATCTTACACATAGCAGGTGTTTTACCCTTTCAAAGCAGTATGCAAACATTTTCGTGTGACGAAAAATGCCATTACACGAGAAGACAACACAACGAACAAAAAATTAGTAGTGAGTATCTGTAAAATTAAATCCAACAGCTCTGACCCAAAATACATAAATGATTCGCCCGTTTCGACGAAGACAGCATGGTACGAGTCGATACCACTCGGTACGCCTGTATTGAAAGGGATCCGCCTTTACCAAATAAGGTCAGAAAACGACACTACACTTGCAAGCAAAATTCTCGAATAACTTGATGCTTTAAATATTGTTGGCCTTTAAACAATGCTTCGACCCTTCACTCAGTGGCGTATAGCCATGAGTGGACGGAAGGTGAGTGTCATTTGGGGAACATTTTCCAAAGTTTCTTCGCCTTCCCCATAGAAGATTGAAAATAAAATCCCAGCCAGCCCCACCAACGCGAGAGGGAAACAACTTTGATATCTTTCACGAGTTCAAGACTGCAATCTCAGTCATATGCCTACGGTATAAAAATGTTTAACAGCCCCTCCCACCACAGACATACACAAAAAATCATTGTGCCCACCCCCTCCAAATATGGGTACCTGGCTACGTGCCTGTCTTAATTGCCTCTTGTTAAACTGCTCTTTGCACTAAGGTGTTTTAAACTATGTTCTCATGACAAAAATTGATAAAAACCAGTTTTTGAGAATTGCGTTGGTAGGATTGGCTATTACGCTAGATAAATTGTCAACCTAAAATTCCAATTCAGAAGTAGTTTTCTTTCTTTCTTTCTTTTTTTTCTTTCTTTCTTTCATTTTTCTTTGTTTCTCTTCTTTCTTTCTTTCTTTCTTTCTTTTTGTTACTTCCGGTCTCAACTTGACACACCAAACTTCATTTAAGAACGCATTTGATTAGTCGATACGCATCTGAGTGTCGCTATGACGTGACTGAAATGAATCGTCAACGGTGTCAAGCAAGAAAGTAAACAGACCGCCGAAAATGATATTTTTCTTTTAAAAATCAGTTTCATTCACTTAACTGGTCTTGTAAGTTGTCGTTTATCCTGGCTAAGTTGGCCGACTGCATACTCGCATTTTCAAAAGGTAGTAATGGTCCAGTAAGTAGACCAGGATCATTATAGGGGGCGTCTATTGAGTAGCTGTTCGATGGTTGCAAATTTCCTTGACTCACTGATTCTAGAATTTAAGTCAGAAACAAGGACGTTGATTGCAATTAAAAAAGGTGTGATGGGTAGGGGCTTGAAGACTCTGTGTGGTCAAACCATGGACTCGTGGAGCTCATACTGTACCGATATAAACACAACCCCGCTGTTTGGAGCTGGAATGATAGGTGAGTGGTGGAACATACGAGGGAGTGAGGGTCGCTATGCTTAGCAAGGAAATCAAACGGGAAGTCGCGAGTGATGCAGACAAAACGGTCGCCCCGTGATGCTGGAGGCGGAGATAGAGCTAAGCAGTATACCAAATATATCGTGCGGCATCGGAATCGTATGAATACCGATTTATGCCTATACCGTATCGAGGAAATTCCAACTACCGAAAGTTTTGTATTGAGAAATATTCCCGCCGTTTTTAAAAATAGTTCAGGCAACAGAATATTAACCAAGCTTGACTTATAACAAGAGCACATGGCCTAATACCCCCAGCCTGGCCAGTGAAGAAGAGAGGATGAAACATCTGCGGGGACGCAGGGTTAAACAAAGGAGCACCAATGTTAGCATTCTAAAACAGATAACGGATTTACAACACTTGAAAATGTGACTTCGAGGTTAATAAACCTTTCAACCCAGTATGCAGACATTTTCGTGTGATAAAAATGCCATTAAACAAGAAGACAACACGGTGAACAATAAATTGGTAATGAAGATCTGTAAAATTGAATCCTACAGCTCTGACCCGACCCAAAATGCAGAATGGATTCGCCCGTTTCAACGAAGACAGCATGGTACGAGTCGATACCACTCTGTGTGCCAGTACTGAAAGGGATACGCCTTTACCAAATAAGGCCAGAAAACGACACGAAACTTGCAAGCAACATTCTCGAATAACTTAATGTTTTAAATATTGTTGGTCTTTAAAACAAAGCTTCGACCCTTCATTCAGTGGCGTATAGCCATGAGTGGACGGGAGGTGAGAGGGACTGGTGAGCCCCCCCCCCCCCAATCTCTACCGGCCTCCTGAAAATCCTGAATTCTCCGCTTTGCGTGGGGCATCAACTGATGAATTTAGAGAAGACATACCACGCTTGATGTTCCTTCGAGCCTCAAATAGTGTCATTTTGGGAACATTTGAAGATTTGAAAATAAAATCCCACTCAGGCCCCACCAACGCGAGAGGGAGACAACCTTGATACCCTTCTCAAGCACAAGACTGCAAGCTCAGTCAAATGCCTACGGCATAAAAATACTTACCCCCCCCCCCCCACCCACCCACAAACACACACACACGTCCCGCTCAACAGTTTCGCACATTTGCACAGGGGTGAAATTCGAAAAATAGGGCATATGTAGAAACTAAGGCCATGTAAAAGAGAGATATACTTTTAGTATGAGATATATGATTACATTAGGCTTTTTGTTGGACAAGAGAATTTGAAGTTTTGGTCCCACATTGGAGTCTCATACATAGGGGTAAATTACTAGATGAATTATGAGAAACAGTGGCTTCGAAAAATTGGCTATTTTTCAAACTGTAATTTTTTTTCGGGTTTGTTACCTGACAGGTAACTAAAAAATGAAACGGAAACATATAATTTTTTTTGCATTTTAGAAACAGGGAATGCTTTGCTCCAGGGGTAGGTAGGTGGGGTTGGTGGGAAAATTCTGCTTTTGAGGCTGCTGGGTGGTTGAAAATGACTGGTTTCGGCCTTTTTTCATGCAATTTTTCTGGTTGAAGTCTTGCCTTTGACAATAAATTATTCCACCCGCATTCAGATTGTTTATTTCTAGTTAGATAGTGTTAAACGTATTTTTGTGGATTTGGGAAATGTAATACATGTTATGGTTTAGATAACTAAGTTACAGAATATTTGCATTTGAAGAGCGTGTATGGCATGTCATTTTTGGAAATGCCTGGAAAATTGTGGGGCGAAACCTTGATACACCACAAGTGGAATCTGGCTTACGTGTAAGAACTTCATTTAAGAGCGTATTGGATTAGTCGGTAAGCGTCTGAGTGTCGTTATGACGTGACTGAAATGAATGAAACGGTGTCAAACAGGAAAGTAAGACTGCCGAAAATATTTTTCTTTAACCCTTTACCCAACGTAACGGCCAAAACCGGCTAGCGCTATTCTCAAAAATCGCCAATTAATTTTCATTATTTTTTCATTTTTATGTCTCAAAAACATAGGTTATGGCCCCTTGTTGGAAGGAGCTCGTGGAGCTCGTTTCAACGAGGGGTCATAACCTATCTTTTTGAGACAAAAAATGAAGAAAATTAGTTACTCAAGGATTTTTTTTTGCAAGTGTCGTCTGCTTTCCATGTTAAGTAAAGGGTTAAAAAATCAGTTCCATTCACTTAACTGGTTGAGTGCTAGAATCCACGATCAAGGCTTTCAGAAAAATGATGGTACTAGAACAAAAGCCAACATTTTCCTAACTCATGTTTCATATTCAGTAAAACACAAATAATATTTTGTTCATATATATTTGTTTATGACAAATTATTGGAGACTGGGCACACTCCAATAATTTGCAATAAAAGAAATGCTGAATAACAAATTCTACCACCCAAAATAATTCAGTCCTCAAACAGTTAATTCAAGCTGAATCGTAGTATAGTATACTACTCAAAGTTTGCTAAGCACCAAATATATCCAACTACCTGTTTTACGTTTTAGTTGAAATATTATGAAAAGTGTATATATTTTTATTTAATTACATCTTTAATGATTTAAGTTCAGAAATTAAGATTTTGTTTGTGTTTGACATTATTTTTTTATTTTTTGAATGCGATAACCATGGAAAATGGATATTATTGATAAAAGAGGAAATTTTTCAATTTCCCCAAAATTTGACGGACCGAACTTGTATGGGTTCAATATCGGGTATGAGACCCATTACTGTTAATTACAGCTTGACAACGCCTTCTCATGCTCCCAATCAGGTCCCTGGTGGTCCTTTGTGGGATATTGTTCCATTCTTGGACCAGCTTGGTACCAAGCTCCTAGACACTTCTTGGCTGGACTGGACTGCAAGCTGCAACTCATTCCAGACATGTTCGATTGGATTGAGGTCAGGGGATCTTGCTGGCCAGTCCATACGCTCAATCACCCCCCCCCCCCCCCCCCCCTCTGTCGGTACTCCCCGACAGTATGGGCAACATGAGGACTGGCATTATCGTCCATCAGAATGAATCTTTCACCCACTGCACCTGCATACAATCGGACGTGGACATCCAGGATCTCATCAATATACCGCTGTGTAGTCAATGTATCACGTTCAAGGACGCAGAGCTCTGTACGTCCATCCCTGCTGATGCTGCCCAAGACTATGATTGGCCCTCCACCATAGCGGTCATGCTCAGCAATGTTGGCTGCATGGAATCGCTCTCCTGGTCTTCTCCATACCCTAGAACGCCTATCTGTGTGGTATAGGCAGTTACATAACTAATGATGTTCAAAAAAGAATCTTGTGTCAATAGATGTGTCAGTTGTATTCGACAGCAAGCTTTGAGCTTATATAAGTTGTCTCCAAAGACTGAGAAATTACAATGTAACTCTTTAAGCTTATGAATTACATTTGAAGTTTGAAGTTACCCACAATTCGGCCCCAAGGTATTCACATAAAACTGAAAAACAGACATTGATTTCGAACGTCAAATATATTCAGCAACATTGCTCAGCACATAATAAGCGGAAACGGGACAAATTTCGGGTAGCCGGGTAGCCGGGCACGTCAAATACAAAGGACATTCTAAAATGAAGATCATTACCAGTCCAGATTGGTCTACTTTATCTCTTCGCCAAACAATGGTTCAATCCGCCCAATCCTAGGCAAAAGCTTCACCACACAAATTTTGTTTTGTATGTTTTTTTACTTTCTTGTATCATAGCTTATGACTACTCGATGGAACATGTTCTTTGAGCTCGGTCCATAGAGGTTGCTATATTATAAAGTGTTTTGAAAAGAAAAGGCTTATTTTTTTAAAATTTTATTCTAGATATTGGTACTGTTTGTCTGAAAACTGTGTCATGTAAAACACTCGTGTAATACAGGAAGCGCATGTTTATTTACGGGTTGTGGGCTAGGTGGATGGGGGAGGGGGCTTGTTATATAGCTAAGGTCTTTGCAACCTACATCGGCAGTATTTTCGTTTTTCGGATGGTCAGCTTAGCGGTGAAGGACGCCGGAGTAGGCGGAGTGGGCTAGATTATTTTTGGCGGTCTGAATTTATTGATCCAAATTTGTTTAATTAAAAGCACTCTCCAATAATTTGTAATAAAACAAATTCTGATAAACATAATGGTATTCGCGTTTGACTAAATATGGTACATAAGCAAGGAATATGTTGGCTTTTGCTTTGGAACCCTCATTTTTAAAAGCCCTGATAGTGGCTTCTAGCGCTCAACCAATTAAACAAATGTTAATCCTGTTTGTGCTGGTGTAACAGGAATGGAAGTCCGCAGGAAAATTAGTCCCTCTGGACTATTATTCCGCGGAATTATAGTCCTAGGTCTAACATTTCTAGGAATAGTAGTCCGGCAGACTACTATTCCTAGAAATGTTAGACCTAGGACTATAATTCCGCGGAATAATAGTCCAGAGGGACTAACGTTCCTACGGACTTCCATTCCTTTTACACCGGGTTAGTATGTTGGAGCGGAATCTGACAGCAAGTGGTTCTTTTTTGGTCCTCCAGCTTCCTCCACCAGTAAAAACTGTCGACACGATATGAACCTTACTGTTGAACGTGTCGTTAAACTCTCACAAACAAAGAAACTTCACAAGTCCAATGCGCTGGCCAAAGAACCACTGTTCCCTCCAATTTTTGTGCAGTACTTATCTCAAATCTGTATCTGTAGGCAAATTTAGACGTAGAAAGTCAAAACAGGAGAGGAGACAGGAGAGTGGGCATAGTGAGGCTGGGAGAGTCTTGGCCCCGCAAAATCTCCATCCCACCCCCTAAAATCCTGAATTCTACGATCTGCATGGGATGCCACCTAATGAAATTTCAGATGACATATATGACGTTTGACGTTCTTTCGAGCCTCAAAATAGTGCCCGATATCTATCCCCAACTCAAGACTTCAATTTTTGTGGCACGCCTACGAATAAAAAATGCTTGATTCCCCCCCCCCCCCCCCAAAAGATCCATGTGCCCCCCCCCCCCCCAAACACCCACAATGTAGATTCCTGGCTTCGCGTCTCAGTCAAGATATGTTTGAACCAGGCCTGAAAATAAGCAATCTGTCATTTGCAGAATGAGGTCCCCAGAGGGTGAATTTGCTGATGCTATCCCATACAGTGTGCCAATTTATCCTCTGGGTACATTTTGCTGTTTAGGCTTGAGATCATCATTGAGACTAAGGTTTCACAGAGGCTGTGTAGGGTAACAACACCAAATTCACCCTCTGGGGGCCTCAATCTGTAAATGACAGATTGTTTATTTTCAGGTCTGGTTTGAACTGTCTTTGAAATATCATTGTAGCTATTGATGTTGAAGTTGTCTATCCTACGGCAACCCAACTTCCAAGCTACCACTTGAACGCTGGGCAAAGATTGCTAATGTCCTCACTAGGACCGCCCCAGCACACCTGTACACGATCGATGCCTTTTTGGAACAGTGAGAAACTGCAAACTTACGTGCGATGCGAATCCAACGCGACTCTCTGTGTCAATAACAGTACAATTCTTTTTGTTCACATTCCAGTTCACCTGCGCAAATGGAAATCCAAATAGGCCCACTGTTAAACTTATCAGATACAACCTGAATAGCATCCTAAGCGACTGTCTTCATATTATTCCACCCAACGAAATAAAATATGATTCATAATGGAAAAGGTAAACGTCTCACGGACAAACCATATCTTTTTACTTGTTTATTAGAAATGAGCTGAAAAGATAAGCTCTTATCACTTGGTGTATTCTATTCCACAACAATACAAATCGAGTTTATCTGTTCTTCCTGACAACGCATCCTGTAATCTTTTTTTATCGACCAAATGGTTTGTCATTAACCCTTTACCTAACATGAAAAGCAGACGGCACTTGCCCAAAAAATTCCTGAATAACTAATTTTTTTCTTTTTTTGTCTCAAAAACATAGGTTATGACCCCTGGTTTGAACGAGCTCGTTCCAACAAGGGTCATAACCTATGATTTTGAGACAAAAATTAATTGGCGATTTTTGAGTTTTGCGCTGGCCGGTTTTGGCCGTTACGTTGGGTAAAGGGTTAACCGATAAAAATTCTGTACACGAATACACTGTAAAACATTACCGTAATTTTACGGTTAACTGCTGCCAGATGACTGTCAAATACAACGGTCTCGAGGCCGTTAATTAATTTTAACGGTGTTGCCGTAGAAAAACCCGCGAATTTGATCCAATGAACGTATTTCTCCCGTCACGCTATCCAATTACGTCGCGCGGCGGTAAAAATGATGAATTATGAGATCGGTCTTGCCGTACGCCAATCTGGAAGACACCATTTCCAAGAAGGATGCTCGATGCTTTTGAAGACGAACAACGACGTATTACTATCAATTTGTAAGTTTGTGGCCAAGTGAATCATGTTCATTGCAGTCTTGGACATGAAAATCAAACAACGTCAATTTTTTATGCGTATAATCATGCAGAATGGCAGACTGTTTGTACTGCGTCACCGATATTCGATGGATCTTATGGCTTGTGGCCACGGCTCTCCGCTAAGGCCGGCAAACCCATATGCTTTTATTGGTTCAAGGTAAAATGCGGTTAATGATGGCTGGAATTAAATGACGGTCAAAATGACAGGTGGCAGTGTTCCAGCCATATGGCTGGAACACTGCCACCGGTCATATTGACCGTAATTATTTTGATGGTAATTTTTACGGGAAAATAAGGCAAATGATGGTTAACATTTTTTACGGTCATATGTCCGGCAGCTAGTTTCCAGGCATATAATCGTACAAATAACGACAAACCGTGAAAAAAATTACGGGAATATACGGCAAATGACAGTGATATTTTTTTACGGTTTGCCGTATAAGTCTTACGGTCATATGCCTGGAAACTAGCTGCCGGTTATATGACCGTAAAAAATAATGGTAATTTTTTACAGTATAGAGGGGAATCGGAAAAAAATCTCCAAGAAAGTATGATGATTTTTAACTTTTGACATGTTAGATCACCCACCCACCCCTTTCCCCAATTGTTTTTCCATTTTCTACAGCATTTTCCAACCAGTTTCTGAGCCCCTCCCCCTGGAGGGATATGTAGAGTCCTACTCGGTATTCACTACAGTTTAAAAACGTTGACGGGGTGGTCTTTAATGATATATCATTTTCTCCAGTATTATTTGTCCATAACCTTCACAGGAAGTTGATGAGCATATTATGTCACGATACCAACCGCAATACCTTGCAGTGATTGGTCAATGCCTCGTTGATTTTATTTTATGTCGCCGGGCACGCGCATATGTCTACTGTCACCGATTCTTGTGTCCACTGCCAAGGAAAGCGTCTCGTTGCCATGAGCGTAGGTTCATCGCAATGTCTTTTTTCACTTGAAATCAACTGAGACAAATACATTTAACTAAAGTAAAATACACACAAAAGTACCGTTATTACGTACAAAAAGATTAGTTATGTAAACATGGGTAATTATTTATGAAATCGATTAGATTATAAGGTCTCTTTTCATTAATTTACTGTAACATAAACTGAAATCGCTTCATTCGAATCATTTTAAAATTTGTTGTTGTACAGCGAATATTAGAAAGCAGACGTTGTTCCGGTAAGGTGTTAACTTTTATCATTTTTTTTCCAATTCAATTTTACTTGTGTAAGGACGGGACATATACGTTATTCTGTTTGTTGACAGGGGACATTGTCTCATGTTCCCTGCATGAAACATATATTCATCCTCGGCTTACTCCTCGGTTGAATATAAATTTCATGCAGGGAACGTGAGACCATGTCCCCTGTCAACAAATAGAATAACTTATAATATTGAAAAACGTCTGCAAAATATGGTGAGTTTTCTGCAAGTTTGTGGTCTATATATACCCTTATCCTCACAGTAGGCTACCGGGGATTTACAGTTTGGATCATGGGACAAGGGCAAGCAAATGATGACAGTGAATCAGATGTTAAAAAACAATTTTATTTTCACTAATCAATACGTCCAGAAGTGAACAAAGCCTTGTCTGCTTGTATCCACGTTGAACAAACATGGACTATGAGATACTAAAATGGACCAATGCATTAATAAGATTGCCCAGGTAGGGTGTACTATTCAATATTTGTGACAGCATGCAACTTAAAAAATTAGAGCATGTGATTCTAAAAATACATCAATATTTCTATTCTCTGGTATTCCAGGGTATGACTTCTATTTTAGTTTAAACAATATTTATTGAACAAGACAGGTTAACTACTGTATGCATGCGAACAAGTGTAAACGGGTTGAATGTTTTGTACATAACTTTCAGTAAATACAATTAACACATAATGTATCAGACTGTATTGTTGTAGTAGGCAATTCGGAAGAAAGGTAAAAGCTCATGTGAACCGTCTCCCAAGTCTGTAAGTTTACACTGTTTCAATTAGACAGATAGGACGGGTGGGTTGCTTGGATACAGTTTAAACACTGAAAAAAAAGAAAAAGTAGAACGAGAGAACGAGTGAAAGAAAAGGAAGACATTTGGAAAAGGTCAACTTGAATGAACTACACATCAACATTGATCAACAACAGTTTGGGAACTGACTCACTTGGAGATAACAGCCCAACACTAGTATGCCAGGATAATATTCTAATGGACAACGGGGGGGGGGGGGGGGGGGGGGGAGGGGGGCCGTGAGTAGTAAGGGGTGTCACTATAGGTACAAGCCTTTAACACTGAATCCCCCATACCCCAATGTTGTCACTATAGGTAATAATAATAACTCTTTGGCCAGCCGCTGATTCGTCGCGGTCCTCATAAGAGAAGGCCATCATTCCCCTTGCACCCCACCCCCTCTTCCCCTCCTCTCCTCCCAGCATTCAGATATAAACTGCTTAATAGTGTCCCTCACTTCCTCTTTTTCAATTTCTTCAATAAGCATTCCTACCCTCTCCCTCGTGTCCCCCTTCAGCCATCTATCCTTTGTTTCTTCACCCCACTTCTGCATTATTCTTCCAGTAAATTTTATTCTATGAGGTATATACTGTGGGCATTCCAAGAGAAAATGTTCCAGGGTCTCCACTACTCCAGAGTGGCACATTTGGCATCCCTTTTCCCCATCTCTCCCAATTTTTCCCCGAAGCTCCAGTGATCTTGATCTCAGTTTGAACAGCAGTGACCCTCCAAAGGTGCCATCTAGGTACAAAGTTAACATAGGTATCTCCATAGGGTGTTGTACCTATAGTGACATTTGTGTACCCGAGTGACATTTTTGAAGCCAGGAAAAAGATTTTAGATTTTAAAATCTTTTTCCGGCCTCCAATGATGCCACTCTGGCGAAGAAATGCCACTCTGGCGAAAAAAACCTATGGAGAATCCTATGTGAATTTTGTCCCTATAGTGACAGTCCTGTGGTATGGGGGTTTCAGTGTTAAATGTTTGTACCTATAGTGACACCCCTTACTACTCGCGTGCACTTTTGAAGTTTTTTACTCCAGGGCGGAAACTGGCTCCGGGGGGGGGGGGGGGGGGCGCCAGCACCACGCACCGTCGGAAAACGAACAAAAAACAATTTCTCGCAAGTGTAAGACGCATTATTTCATTAGCATGCAATGTATCGTTCAGTAAAATATGAGACATTGATCGCCCCCCCCCCCACCCCACACACGGTACACAGCGCCAAAAACAATCACCCGGAGCCCCGCCCCCCGAACGAAGAATCCCAACAGTTTGAGAAGCGGATAGTGAAGCAGGCGCTCACCCTGCAGTTATGTCATTTGAAATGGGTTTTCACCAAGGCCACACGTAAAACAGACAACCAAACTCTCCGCCACACGATCATCGTTAGGTTAGTGTGATGGTCCATTAACAGAAGAGACACTTGCTGCTCTTTTAGAGAAAATAGTTGGATAACACGATAGAAGCTTATTTGGAAGAGATGCTGTATTGAGAGATAACCCAGGGGGCGACTTGGCCTGGATTCCATTATTGTAAGCTGTAAGGTGAGCAACGGTAGGGTTACAGTTATTGGAAGCGCTAACTAAGTAGAATAAAGTTCTGCACCATTTCAAATACAGACGAATATTCATTATTGGTAAGGAATTCGGATCCAAAAAGGAGTGTTGTCACATCTGGTGCTAATGGAAGTGATTTTATTGTTGACCTGCGTGCCTCTTCAAAGGCAGGACAGAACAATAGAAAATGTTCGCTTGTCGCGAGTTCGCCACATTGACACAGGGACGATGACGACAAATGGTTATTGAATAAATGGGTATTAAGATTACTGCAACACAACCGCAATCTGCAGGGATAGATTTGACCTACTCGTGATTTTGACGGGGGACGCAGTCTGCCTCTGTTAAGATAACTTGCGAAATTACTCACCGATGAATTTTCTCTGATTGATAACGGTAGGCCTATGTCGTTCCATAGGCTTGTAGTTCTCGGTACACATGAAGCCTGATACTGTGTTGCAGAAGGGAACTCTGAGATTATTACTTGCTCGGAGATTGGGACCTTGACTGGTAGCAAAGACTGTTGGAGGAACATTATTAGCAATACATGGGCGCGTCATACTATGAAACATTCGGAAGAATTGTTTCAGTTTGTGTTTGCGTCGTCTTTCCTCAAGGGAGTCCAAGCGGGTTTCATTGTACAACGCGAAAGTCCTAGCACTCATGGTTGCTCCAGTCACTATCCTTGCTGAAGCCAGCTGTAGTTTTTCCAGCTCGATTGTATTACTCGCCGTGCAGTTGTCTCAAATGGTTCTACCGTATTCGAGAAGAGGCCCGATAAAGGCAAAGTAAATCTTTTCAAGGATACTGCGTTCAAGAGTAAACTTTTGCCCCCTCAATAAATCTACGCGTGTCCAGGCTTTACCGCAGATATGTTCGATCTGGTAATTCCAAGTACATGCACCGTTCAAGATAACTCCCAGATGCTTATGACTTTTAACTTCCGATATCTGGGTGTTACCAAGAAATAGTGGTGGATGCAAAGCAGGGGTAACCTTACGCGATATGACGGAGATAACTCCAGCTCCTTATTCCTTATTCGATATTCAGTAAACTGCCGAGAGGCATTAAACAAATACCACCGTAGGGGTGGCACACCTCAAACACTATTACCAGAGGGGTCAAACACCCCGGCCAACCACCGCCAACCGTCCAACCAAGAGGCTTAAAAACAGGGGTTTTGATTTTCTCGGCCGTTTCACGCAACAGATTCAAACAAATGCCACCATAGGGTGGCACGCCACAGACACTATTACCAGAGGGGTCAACCACCCCGGCCAACAACCGCCAACCGTCCAACCAAGAGGCTTAAAAACAGGGGTTTTGATTTTCTCGACCGTTTGACGCAATAGATTCAATTAAATACCACCATATGGTGGCACACCACAAACACTATTACCAGAAGGGTCAATCACCCCGACCAACCACCGCCAACCGTAAAACCAAGAGGCTTAAAAACAGGGGTTTTGATTTTTTTTCTCGACCGTTCGACGCAATAGATTCATTTAAATACCACCGTATGGTGGCACACCACAAACACTATTACCAGAGGGGTCAACCACTCCGGCCAACCACCGGCAACCGTCCAACCAAGAGGCTTAAAAACAGGGGTTTTGATTTTCTCGGCCGTTCGACGCAACAGATTCAAATAAAACCACCAGAGGGTAGCACACCACAAACTCTATTATCAGAGGGGGTCATCCACCTCAGCCAACAAGCGCCAACCGTCCAACTAAGGGGCTTAAAACAGGGGTTTTGATTTTCTAGGCCGTTTGACGCAACAGATTCAAATAAATACCACCATAGGGTGGCACACCACAAACACTATTATCAGAGTCGTCAACCACCCGGCCAACCGCCGCCAACCGTCCAACCAAGAGGCTTAATACAGGGGTTTCGATTTTCTCGGCCGTTTGACGCAATTGATTCAATTAAATACCACCGTAAGGTGGCACACCACAAACACTATTACCAGAGGGGTCAACTACCCCGGGCAAGCACCGCCAACCGTCCAACCAAGAGGCTTAAAAACAGAGTGTTTGATTTTCTCGACCGTTTGAGGCAATAGATTCAATTAAATACCACCGCAGGGTGGACAACCACAAACACTATTGCCAGAGGGGTCAACCGCCCTGGCCAACCACCACCAACCGTCCAACCAAGAGGCTTAAAAACAGGGGTTTTGATTTTCTCGTCGTCTGACGCAATAGATTCAAATAAATACCACCATAGGGTGGCACACCACGAACACTATTACCAGAGGAGTCAACAACCCCGGCCAACCACCGCCACCCGTCCAACCAAGAGGCTTAAAAGCAGGTGTTTTGGTTTTCTCGGCTGTTTGATGGAATAGATTCAAATAAATACCACCATAGGGTGGCACACCACAAACACTATCACTAGAGGGGTCAACCACTCCGGCCAACCACCGCCAACCGTTGAACCAAGAGGCTTAAAAACTGGGTTTTTGATTTTCTCGGCCGTTTGACGCAACAGGTTCAAATAAATACCACCATAGGGTGGCACACCACAAACACTATTGTCAGAGGGGTCAAGCAACCCGGCCAACCACCGTCAAACGTCCAACCAAGAGGCTTAAAAACAGGGGTTTTGATTTCCTCGGCTATTTGACACAATAGATTCAAATAAATACCACCATAGGTTGGCACACCACAAACACTATTATCAGAGGGGTCAACCACCCCGGCCAACCACCGCCAACCATTGAGCCAAGAGGCTTAAAAACAGGGGTTTGGGTTTTCTTGGCTGTTTGACGCAATAGATTGCCTCTTGGTTGGACGGTTGGCGGTGGTTGGCCGGGATGGTTGACCCCTCTGATAATAGTGTTTGTGGTGTGCCAACCTATGGTGGTATTTATTTGAATCTATTGTGTCAAATAGCCGAGGAAATCAAAACCCCTGTTTTTAAGCCTCTTGGTTGGACGTTTGACGGTGGTTGGCCGGGTTGCTTGACCCCTCTGACAATAGTGTTTGTGGTGTGCCACCCTATGGTGGTATTTATTTGAACCTGTTGCGTCAAACGGCCGAGAAAATCAAAAACCCAGTTTTTAAGCCTCTTGGTTTTCGTCAACTTTTAGAGATTAAAATATTTTTTAGTCTTCATATTAGCAATGCTCTGCGCATATGTGCATATAATATAGATATTGTCCTCTCTAATCATATAAAAATATATAATCTGACATTTGCCCATTTTTTTCCTTTTGATGTTAAAACCAAGACAAATTTGATTGTTGTAAAAACAGTTGAACCCACAGTCCACAATATGCAGAAGGTTTCGGTGTGAATAAAAGGAAAGGTGCGATAGCCCTATTAATTACTTTCAGTTCAGCCAGAAATGTGAAACTTGTCGCTTATTTAACTAGTATGCCTCATTGTCCATTGAAGTCCATAAATATATGTATGTGTGTGTTTTTTCTACAATAAGAAGATAGTTTGCGTTGCAATTTGTAATGTCACACAGATACTGTTGACTCTGTCCGGAGGTTCCTTTAATACCTGCTTTAAAAGAGATGGCTCACACTTTCACAAGCATGGCCACTGAAAGACAGCTACGTTCACATTCGCATATTGACTGGAAAAAAATTGCACAGGGAGAAAAGCTGCCACGCCCTGTACGAACAAGTACCTCGGTGCCAAGAAATATTCTGCCTACCAAATATGAAGTTGAGAGACTAATAGAAAAAGATGGAAAGGTAAGATTTATTTCAATAATAACTCAATTATAGTGCATGTACAAACGGGTCAACGGGACAATAAGCCACCGGTCAAAGAACCGCCGTCCAAACAGCCACCCGATTAAAATTCCCTTTTTTAAGATCGGACAAGAAAAAAAGCCACAAAAATGCGGACAAAAACCCAGTTAATATTTTCCGCCGCTACGTTTACAACTTTCATTATAGCAACAAATAATTATTTATATATTGCATTTTAGAAGGAATTTAGTTATTTCGCTATTAATTTCCAATAATTTAGTACGAATATTAAATAATTTATTTGTAATAGATAATTACACCGGGTCGGAGAAAATCAAGCTTATCGAGACGTTTTCAAAATTTTTAGGGCAAGTTTTGAAATGTAATTTTAAAAATTCAGGCTATTGTCATCACGTGTTACGTGTTTTTAAATATATATACTGTTATAGGTACTGTATGTATATAGTGATATATATTTATAAATTTATGTGTATTATATCCATTTTTATAGTAGGCATGGTCAGTTTATTATTTTTTTAAATAAAATTTCAAGTAACATGCAATGAATAACTGACAGTAACACATTTAAATTATATAGCACATAATATATTTTGATTTTTAAACGTTGGTCGTAAAAAGACAATAAAAAATATCACCCCTTTATCCAACGTGGATAGCACCTAGGAAAAAAATTCTTGAATAACTATAAATATTACATTTTGTCTCAAACATAGCTTTTGAGCCTCATTGGAACGAGCCCAATAAGCTCATTTCATAGAGGGTTTTAAGCTATGTTTATGAGACAAAAAATTACAATATAATAAAATTTGAATAAAGATTTTTGTATATAGCGTTGGTTGGTTTTGGTCGTAACGTTTGGTAAAGGATTAACTTTCTTTGGGAGGGTGCAAACAGTTTTTTGGCGATAGACAAACATAGACAAGATAGGTTGTCTTTGAAATTGTTTTTGATTAAGATATGTATTGATAAAGTGGTCGACAAAACGTGAATTGACAAGTTGGGAATTGCTGAGTTTGTAATTGACGAAAAGGGAATTGACGAATAGGTAATGTGTCGTTTCTGCTAAGAAACAAAAAAGTTAAATTTCTACTTCCGAAAATATGGTTTACGACCCCTCGTTAGAACGAGCTTGTTTTAGTGAGGGGTCATAAACTTTAGGCAAAACTGGAGGCAAAACTTTAGAAAAAAATGAATTTTTTTCATCAGTTTTGCTGTTCATATTCTTAGATCCCCCCCTCCTCCCCAACTCAGTTACTTTTCACAACAACGCCTTTGTGTTTTTCCGAGTGTTCGTTGGCCACGTACCTTTGGTTTAACAATACAAATCTACTAATGTATGGAGATTTTTTTACGTGGTGCCTACCAAGATACAAAGGTAGGCGTGAGCGTACATCAGCGGAAAGTTTTATGAATACCGACGGCCCCCCACCCACCCCCTACATTTTTGGTCAATAAAGTTGATAGTGAACAGCGCTTGAAATATTTTCTGCTAAAACCTAAAAAGTTTAAATTCCAGTGAAGGGTTTTAGAGGCACTTTTCTTGTCAATTTTTATATTAGGCACTGACTATTTCAGCAGCTCGAGCAAAATAGCCCCATATCAACCCCCAGGAACACCCCACCCACTATTCGACAAACATCGATAAATCATATAAACAATTAGTTTGCACAATCAGTGATTATGTTTTTCCTTTCATAGGTTGATCAGTATTTGGTGAAGTGGAAGGGTTATGACATATCTGAGTGTACCTGGGAGCCGGCTCAACATTTAACTCCGGAGCTACTAGAATCATTTTCACATCCAGTAATAAGTGATGACAGATTAAACAGCGCTGCGAAACTGTTTGAGCAAGCAGTTCAAAAAAGACTCAAATCGAGAAATAACACAATTACATTCGACTTTGAAGGTGATATTTGTAGATATTGTTTCGGGGTTGAAAAGGATAAATTGTTGTTTTTGTTGGACTTTGACAAGATTCCATTGTCAGAAAGCTGGTATTACAAACTGAATGATAAGGGTAAAGGTGTGAAATTAAGCTTTCCAGTGAAAATGAAATTTCGTGTTTTAACAAGAAAGGTATTTGTAGTTAAGAATGACCTTGTTGTAGAGAAACAAATGCCATTTGAACGTTTGTCGATATTATCAGCAGTTGATGCTATGGTGGTTTAGCTCACAACTGACCTTAATTAATTGTGTAATTGTGTTAGATAATTATTGCTTGAAAATGTCTGATTATATGTCATCAGTCGAACTAATCAAGTTTGACAGTTTAATTTGTGTGGGCGATAACTCGCCTAAACTGAATAAGATATATTCAGAAAATTTGACTCTGACATTCACTCTGAGTACTATGTTTTTTAAAGAATTGTTCAGTATGAAAACAAAGTTTCCTTCCTTTTCTTACATTGAACTAATAAATACACAGCTACAATTTATGCAGCTAACATTTTCAGATAGATTAGAGCGTAGATTTTCAATTAAGACAAGTGCAGTTTCAAGTGCTTGTAGAAGGATGAGTGGCAGAAAGCGTTATGCATATGAGAGATCACTGCATAAAATAGCAATTTTGGATACAGAAGTCGAAAATGTTAAACAAATGAATTTTGAAATTACAAAATTAGTAGAAAAAAATATAGAACTGGAATTGAAATGTGAACAACTTTATGAAGATTTACAGACTGAAATGAACAAAAAAAGTGTAAAAAGTAATTTAGAGTTTGAAAACAAAAATTTGATAGACTATGTTAACAAGTTAGAACAACGTGTAATAGTTCAAAAAACACCAAGGTGTCGAAAAAGTCAATGATGATATAAAATCTATTCACCAAACAAAATCAAATAAATTTGATGCCGCTATGGATGCCCTGAAGGTGAGGAAAAGAATTGAGTATCTCCGTGAGGACAGTACTCGTGAGAAACGCGAGTATAAAAAAAGAAATGACATTTACTGGGAAGATGGTATATTCAGACAACGTGCATCAAAAAAATCACGTATTTTATCGGAAATGGCTGCAGCAGGCAATGTTAATTCAACATTTTCAGATTCAAACATTAATTATCAAGAAATGTCAATGAAAGAAATTAAACAAAAGTTGAAACTGCTTGGTGTGAAAACTAAATTGAGAAATAGAGAAAAACTTATTTCTCTGCTGATTGAACACACACAAGACTGAACAATCGTTAAGGCGTTAATAGTTATTGTGTTTTATTGGATGTATATAGCTGCACACTTACATTAATTTATTACAGTAGTGGTCAATTACGTTAGGCCATGCGGGACGTCGTATTAATAACATTAAATGTGATTATGAATGAGTTACTCCTTTCCCGTGGCGGCTGCACAGGGGGCAATGGGAGAGTGGTGTCGTTTGCCCCTAAACATAGACTTTGCATTCTATTTGCCCCTCATTCATCCGTCAATGACATCCACATTTTCGATGTCCAAAAAGTGCCCAAGCTTAAACTAAAAGCAAAAAGAAAAGACATTTGCCGAGGACATTAGCCCCCCCCCCCCCCCCCGTTCGAGCCCCCTCGTTATGGCAAAGAAAAAATAAGAGAGACCCAAAGTCCGTAATATAATTCTTCAGGTACGTCCGGATGGCCAATGTCAAGGGGATGAGACTCATCGGGGGGGGGGGGGGGACACATTCCCGGAATTCCCTTTGAAAGCTCAGTTCAGTTGTTTGTCATCCAGAAGGAGAAACCCACCTTGTCTTCCTGGAAAAAAGGCAATCGAATCGACCCACACCCATCCCCAACCGAACACCCCACAAACTCAATAGGACTGCTTGTCTCCAAACTGGTTGAGTACTAAATTATTGTTCTTCATCAAAATGTATTTAAGTGTGTAATGGTTGTAAAGTAATGTAATCTGGGTGCTTTTGGTTGTATATATATATTATCGTTAATAAAACTGTTGGACTCGAAGATCATGTTGTTTTTTATCCATTCTATTGCCTTTTGCATGCCCCAGTAATATTTACACTCTGACCCCCAGTGATTTTCTATCTTAATTTATCCTTCCTAATCTCCCAGCATGCCGACATGCCTTGTACCCCGTCCACCCATTTCTCGCGTATTCATCCCATTCTTCCTGGACTTTCAGTTTCTCAAGGAGTCGCATTCGACTCGTCAAGTATTGGGGCTTTCCAACATATATTGTTTAAACTAAATGTTCTAGATGTCCGTTTCTCATACGCTGCACACTTGGCATCCTCTTTTGTGGCTTTTTTTATTTTCTCATCAGCTGCGATGACTTTGATCCAGGTGTGCCGGAAGCACTACAGGGCTGGAGGGGCAGACCTATGAAGAAGGGCATTATGTATTTTTTTCATTCTCTTAAACCGTTACCTATCGTAACGGGAAAAACCAGCCAGCGCTATATATACACGAAAATCTCCATCCAATGTTTTTTTACTTTTTTCATTTTTTACTTCCAAAACATAGTTTATGACCCCTCATCGTGTCGCGCTCGTTCCAATGAGGGGTCATAACCTATGTTTTGGAATAAAAAAATGAAACACTTTAGTTATACGAGGATGTTTTTTCCCAAGTGTCGTCTGCAACTCACATTAGGTAAATTGTTCAATAAGGCAATTTTTGCACAGTTTGAAAAAAGGGCCAATTCTTTGAAATTTTCGAAGAACAAAGGGAAATCCTTGCGCCCGCTCGCCCCCGTAGACTGAAGGCAGGAGGGACCCTCGTTGATTCGGCGCCCCTGCCTTGATCTCACAACGGTCACTCAAATGATCCACCTAAGTTCTGATAAAACCGCTGACGCATTATTTTTCATGCGTGACTTCTGCTTGCCATTGATGTTAAAATCTTCGAAATCTCTTCCTCTTCCCTCCCCCGATAAACCTGTCCCGTTTCTATACCCCCACCCAACATCGTAGTTGAGAGGACAGTGTAAAGTACCAACATTCTCAAAATCAAAACAATTCTCGATTATTGTAATCAAATTAACAATTCTCTTAAATGATTGCACAATAAACTGTCTGACGCCTTCATTCTCAACTTACTTCTCTCGCCGCTTGAGAAAACGATTTCCCGACAAACAAGATTTTATTCACACCTTTCAGTGGATCAATGCTAATTACATTACAGTCAGACTCCAGTATTCACAGGGGGAGATAACTTTTCGAATAATACATCCCTACGACGAATTAAGTTGAGTATGGGTAAAGTTTTCTTATTGAACCTCATCAAAAAGTGTAGTTATGTTTCCCGGATAGAAAAATGGAAAGTTGAAAGTTCGTGACTTGGACCCTTCAAAAGAATTACACCCATATCGTCCGCTAGCCGAATCGGCTGCTGCCATTTTACCCAATTCGTCCGCTGCAATTTTACCCAAGTCGACCGAAACTCATCCGCTAGGGAAAATTTTGACTTTTTGTATTTCGAATCATTTTTGTTTTTATTTATTTTGGATTTTTAAAAAAAATTATGGTATATAATCTACTGTAATAAATATTAATGTACCCCCTTGAATTAAAATTTCATACACGAGATTGTGAACACAAACATGCCAGAACACAATAAACTACTCAGCCGTCTAATTAATTTCTACATTGTTAAAAACGGCTGTGGTTAATGTTTATTCAATGTTTAGCTAGATAAACATTGGTAGAAATTAATTTATTGATCAGTAATCATTAATTACAATGCACCAACAGTGCTCAATTTTGCAATTATTCACTGAAAGATCCAACTTTTATATTAAATTATAAAAAAAACTATTCTTAAAGACAGCAAAACTTCTTAAAGTGGTTGAAGTTCCATAAAAAATCTTATAATTTTGTAATTATTCATTGAAAGGCCAGGAAGTCGTTGTGTTGGGACGTGTTTTTCATTTGCTTCTGCAATGCGGACTTAACATCTGGTCAAACAGCGCTGACTACTGAAGATAACGGACAGTATAATAGCTAAATATAACTACGGATGAAATTACTATAGATACGGTCAATACAATTACAAATACTGGAAATACTGAGACTGAGAATGAAATGAATAACGAAGAATTTATTAATGTGAATAATTTCATTATGGACAGAAACCATTTTAATGAGAAACAGATGACGATTGAAAGAGGTAATGAACAATCTGTTGTTTCAAATTTGGATAGTCCAGACTTTCTTAGTCCCACCAAGAAAGAATCTCTTCATTCTGATGTAGACACAGCTATACTGGATACCGAGCTTGACAATTAATTATAAATAAGCAAGACACAAGAGACATTAATTTCCGAGAAAAAGAACGAAACTATGTTTTGAATGTGTCCAAAGTTTTAAAGAGGAAACAAAACGTCCTAGTTGAGGACATCCACAAAATTCAAACAAAAAATCAAGGGAAATGTGTCGTTCTTACACTGGATACAAAAAAAATTGGAAATTATTCCAACGGATTAACACTTCGGTATTGGAATGAAACAACTCAAACTGAAGACATGGGGTAATTTGGGAATGTGTCAAAGATCTGAAGGGTGTAATAGTAGAAGACAAGTTGTGTGTCCTGCGTACCAGATTAGGTAAAGTGCGAATTCACATTTTTCGGACAACCAACACAATAATGCTCCAAGGTACAGAGTCAATATTCGATGGTGGATTACTACAGAGTTACATCCAGTATTTGAATTTGAGTTTAACGGTGAATATGAAGGAGACATTCAGGATGTTGTGACTCTTGTTGAAATGGTCGATACGACAGCAATCCTTCCGATGCCTTCACTGAACCCTACGCCTCGTGTCCCGGCTAAGAGGGGTAAGGTGGTTCCTAAACTTAGAACATGTTTTGCACCTAAAAAGAAGCTACAAAATGCCACAAAAAGACTCATACGTGTCACTTCTTAACGTCATCTTTAACTAAAAGAGTGATCGACGAAATTCAAGTAAACGTAGAAGAGATGAAATTAAAATTTAGTGAACACGAATCATCATGTCATTCCAAAATCATGGATGCTAAAACACAGCACTTCAACCCCATCCGCGTCGTACGACAAGACATCCTGCAGAGGCTGACTGCTGTTGAGCATGAAAACAGTCTTATTAAGCAGGAAAACATGAAGCTGAGAACCGACATACAGAACATCAAATCTCAGCTTAAAAGTCACTAAGGAGAGGTCCTCTTATCAGATCACAAAAGATAACAAACCCAGGTCGGAACCCAAACACCTCAACCCACATTCGGAGCCGTTCCACCAACAAACTCCAACCAAAAACTATAGTAGCAATAAGCCAGAAAATAAGCAGACTGTCATCTGCAAAATGTGGTTCCCAGAGGGTGAATTTACTGACGCTACCCTGCATAGGAGGGTATCATTACTAAACTTACCATCTGTGAACCTCAAACTGAATCAGGGTCTCAAAACTAAACAGAAAGAGGTACCAGGAGGATAAATTGGCCCACTGTATGGGATAGCACCATCAAATTCACCCTCTGGAGACCTCATTCTGCAAATGTCAGACTGCTTATTTTCAGGCCTGAGTAGCAATGTGACACCAGAATTTAATAAAACAGGATCAAACATTGCCGCATCGGCAAGTCAGTCTTCTGTCGGTGGGCATAATATCAGTGTGTCCACCGGTAACAGATATGACTGTCTTTCAAACGAGGACAACAGTATACATTCGGGGGATATTTTACCTGTCTCAAATTGTGATTTATCAAAACGTTTTCTCGAGCCACCCACTCAAAACACCCACCTTATATTAGGTGACTCGGTAATTCGGCCACTGAATGCCCAAAAAGTTGCGCTCAGGGGCAAAGAAGTAAAAATTGTCATGGCACCTGGACAGAGAATCAAGGAGTTGTTGAAATGGGTTAATGGTGCAAATCAAGACCAGCAAATAAAGAAAGTGACAATTCATGTTGGAATTAACTCTTGTAGAAACAATGTGGAAACTGATAACAGCGAAATTCAACAACTAATAACTAGGATACGTGCGAAATACCCTAAGGCTGTTGTCAGATTTTCATCAATCGTACCCACTACACATGCTCCTGGAATTAATCGCTTAATAAAACAAACAAATGATCAATACAGGCTTATTTGTGGAAATATGGGTTGTGATTTTATTGACAACTAATAACTAGGATACGTGCGAAATACCCCAACGCTGTTGTCAGATTTTCATCAATCGTACCCACTACACATGCTCCTGGAATTAATCGCTTAATAAAACAAACAAATGATCAATACAGGCTTATTTGTGGAAATATGGGTTGTGATTTTATTGACAACACAAGTGGATTTGTTTCACCAGACGGTTCAATCAAAACACACTTGTTTCGAGACCACTGGCACTTTAATGACATTGACATAAAAAGTATTAAGTATCACCACAGACATGAAATTGTTACCGATAGTGTAGCCCTACCTAACTTAAGTATTCCCAGAACAATCCATCAACTGCCAGCAGACATAGTCAAAGGTCTGAAACATTGCCGACAATCGTCTGATGACACGAGTAAGCATAATATCACCCAAACATAATATCTTACAAAGGTCGACAAATAGACACATGCCAACAATATAAATACCTTGGAACTCATATCAATGCATCTGGAAAGATCGACTTTGACCAATTGTACAATAAAAGCCTTAAAGCCATATATGTTCTGCGTCAAAAAAAATTCAATTAGGGGATATACCTGCGGACATTTCAATTAAACTTTTTGAAACTTTAATACGACCAATTTTGACCTATGGTTGCGAGGTCAGGGGGATCCGAGCCATTAACCTAAACATGCTGAACGCTAATACTGATATTCGTGACAAATTTGACAAACTGCAAGCTAGGTTTTGTAAAGGAATACCCGGTGTGAACAAATACACGATTGTTCTCGCAGTCAGTGGCGAACTGGGAGTATTCCCTGTGGACATATTCATAATCAAGATGACTATCAAATACTGGCTACACCTCCTGGAGAGTGCCCCACGGCTCGATAGGACATGTGTGTTTGCTCGATGCATTGGATAATGGTAAATCCAAGTGAATCTCGGGGTTGAAAAATATCCTCACCTCATTAAATTTTGATCATGTTTGGTACAACATGACTACTTTTAATTCAAAAAAGCTGATCCATTCCATTCACAAAAAATTAAAAGAGAGATATACTACTTGGTGGAACAATAAAATTGCTGCTTCGTCAAAACTCAAATTCTACAAAACAATCAAAAAAGATTTCAAATTCGAGAACTACCTACGTATTGATATCGATAAAAAATTAAAAGAGAGATATACTATAATTAAAGAAACTGACTGGAGCTTTATAGAGAAAGGAAATGCTCAAACATCGTGGGACAAATTTTACGATATTATGGATATACTGGTAAAGAAGCACATACCCACCACTAAAACAAGAACCTCACTGTCACTACCATGGGTCAACAAAGGGGCGTTTCATCTCATAAAGGAGAAACGCAAAGCTTTTAGACTGTACAGAAAGACTAGAAAGTCACAAGACTATAAACAGTACACAAAAGCCAGGAATTTAGCTAACTCAGTAATTAGAGACAGTAAGAAGTCTTTCGAAAGGAAACTAGCAAATGAGTGCACAACAAACCCCAAAGCTTTCTGGAAATATGCCAAAAGCAGATGCAGCACGAGACAGAACGTTGCCGAGTTGAGGGATCATAATAACAAAACAGCATCAACTGACGAAGACAAAGCAGAAGTGCTAAATGAGTTATTTATTTATTTATTTATTTATTTATTTATGTTTAAGGTCACATCTTTATGCACAATGGCTAATCATGACCGTGGCAGTTTTACGGGTGGAGGAAGCCGGAGTACCCGGAGAGAACCACCGAGCAACGACGAGCAGCTGCCAGCTCCCCAACATCGTGCTAAATGAGTTTTTCTCCAATGTCTTTACAAAAGAAAATATACAAGATATGCCTGTACTGAAGGACAAGAACGGCGGAAAATATCTTTCCGAGATCATACTCACCCCACACGCCGTGGAGAAAAAACTTCAGAGTCTAAATCCAAATAAGAGTCATGGGCCAGACAAAATACCGTCTAGACTACTAAAGGAGACTGCACACGAAATCAGTACACCTCTTTGTAGACTTTTCAACAAATCATTACAGAATGGATGCATACCGCACATATGGAAAGCAGCAAATGTTACTTGCATTTTCAAAAAAGGATCCCGCCACGAGCCTTGAAGCTATAGACCCGTAAGCCTCACCTGCATACTTTGCAAGATTCTGGAGTCCTTTATAAGAGATGCTATAATGCAATACATGGAAGATAATAACTTGTTTGTTGAATGTCAACACGGACTCAGAGCAAAGAAATCACGTAAATCTCAGCTACTGGAATACTAGGAGTACATTACCTCTATGCTAGAACACAACCGACCAGTCGATGCAATCTACCTAGACTTCAGGAAAGCTTTTGACACTGTCCCACACGCTAGACTGCTACATAAACTAAAATGCTACGGAATCTCAGGAAATGTACTGCAATGGATCGTTTGCTAAAAAATAGGAAGCAAAGGGTCATAGACAACAACAAACCATACCAACAGGAAGAGCGTCACAAGTGGCGTTCCACAAGGAAGCGTACTCGACCCTACCCTATTTCTCATTTTTATAAATGACCTTCCAGACAATCTGAATACCTTATTGTAACCAGTTCTTGTGAATAAGCAACAACACAACATGGTTTAAGTTTAACGTGGGTCCATTTATTATCACTTCATGACGATGAGAATGTATCACAGACAATCAATCAAAATATATACATCAAGATGAACATGAAGACAAAGAACCACTGAAAATAAAAACAATGTACAAAGTCTAAGTATAAAAGCAACCCAAATAAATCTCAACCCTATCACATAAGTTTTTGATTATTTTCCAATAAATTAGCTTTTGCCAAAAAAGCACAGATGGGTGAGCCACAATGGAACAAGCCCAATGAGCTTATTCCAGTGGGGCACACCCACTGGTGAATTTCTGGTATGCCCAGTGATATATATATCACACCGAGCTCTTAACAGAAAGCTCTTCACAGGAAAATATAAACTGACGCACCACACTGGAACAGGCCCAATGAGCTCATTCCAATGGGGTGCAGCAGTCGATAAGCTCCTGTATATCAACTCTGTAATTACAGAGGAATGCATCCAAGAAGACACAAGCCGATGAGCCACACTGGAGCAAGCTCAATGAGCTCATTCCAGTAAGGCACACCAGTCAATGACCTCTTGGTGCAAGGTTGAATATAAATCTCAAAATGCCAATGTAAATTCAAATGATAGAGTTGATCGATAAGCAACATTCGGTTATATTTCCTGGTTGCAGTACAAGTATGAAGTCAAACCTAGCCAATCGTTTATACCCTTGCTGCCTAGTTCTGGAGAACCAACAACCAAACAATAATTACTGGGTCACAGTACACCAGCGAAACAACCCACCTGCTGCAGTAAGCAAGAGAGCAGCAACTTACTCCAAGTAACTAAAATAGAAAGATATTGGCACAATACACCAAAGTATATTACTGAGACTGAGCTGCATATGTACACAACACAGGTAAACATTGAGAAATCTCAAAGTTACCCTGTGACTGTGTACATAGGCAGATCAGTTAACAACTGCAAGTATGAACAAGGAGTAACTCCAATCACGACACAATATCCACATTTCAAATGAGGGCTCAAAGTTACTTTAAGCATGAAAGGCTACCTTATCACAAAACTTCTAATTAAAATCTAATTCAGCTAAGTTCATAATATACATTCTAGCTGATATACAAAGTTGTAAAACACACCAGGTGACCAAATTATTAAAGTTAAAAAATTTATAGTAATTTATATATTTTTTATACTTACCAATGACCCAGACTTAGCTGGTGCTAAACTCCTTAATTCAGGGCCAAACACAAATTTTGCCCCCCCCCCAATCCCCAAAATTTGCATCAAAAACCGAAAAATACATGTCCTATATGGTCCTCCATACATTTACTCCTCTGCGCATGCGCAGTGTCAAGGAGGTACCGAAATTGGCGCCAATTATCATTCTTACAACCAGTGCCTGGTAAGCGTTATGTACTCAGCGGGGAGGTATGAGTTCCCATCTCCTGGGAGGGCCATCCCCGTCTGGGTCATTGGTAAGTATAAAAAATATATAAATTACTATAAATTTTTTAACATTTTTATACTGTACACGTCCCTTTCTGATGAACTCAGATCTACGTCTGTAAATACGTATTGCTCTAACAGGACACAGTAGAGGCCTACGCCCATCAGATGATGGAAGGGCCTTAATAATAATAGGTTCAGGATACTTATTAGGAGCCTGATTCTTAGCCAAAAATCCAATATTGGTGGTAAAGGTAATAGTATTACCGACACTACGGTAGTGAGAATCCTCCACAGATAGTGCATGAAGCTCATTAACTCTTCTAGCAGAAGAGAAAGCTAAGAGAAAAGCTGTCTTATATGTTAAGAATTTGAAGTCAACTATGTCAAGAGGCTCAAAAGGCGCTTCTTTTAGCTTAAGAAGAACCCAGGCCAAATTCCACTTCGGAATTAATCTAAGGGTTCTAGGTCTATTTACCGAAAAAATTCTAACTAACTTAGATAAAGAGACATTAGTTCCAATCATCAAGCTATCATGATGTGCATAGGTATCGGATAGCATAGACCTATAACCCTTAATGGTGATAGGCTGCAGATTAATCTCATCAAACAAGTATACTAGAAAGTTTGCAATGTCTGGAATGGAGGGATCATAAATATCTACTGAATGATCCTCACACCACTGACAAAAGACCCTCCACTTAGCAGCATAGTTTAGCGAAGAGGAGGTCCTCCTGCAGTTAGAAATCGCGTCCACTGCTTGTCCTGTAAAATGTTTTCCGTGCAAGAAGGACCGCACAACGGAAATACGTGAAGGTTTAGACCTTGCGGATTGTGATGGAGGATGCGCGATTTCCCTTGCGAAAGAAGATCTTCCCGTTGAGGAAGCTTCCTCGGCATGTCCCACAACAGACACCTGAGTAGATTTATCTGTGGAGACAGAGATGCTACCAACAGAATCTTGCATTGCGATTGTTTTATCTTGAGCAATATCTGCTGAATCAACGGCACTGGAGGATACGCATATCCTATCATTCCGTCCCAAGAGATCGAGAGAGCCTCTACTGCAAACGCTCGAGGATCCGGACAAGGTGACACATACGTCTGCAACTGATTGTTGAGATGTGTCGCAAATTAATCTATCATTGGCCGTTCCCATTGGTAGCAAATCTGATTGAATACTTGCTTGTTGAGAGTCCATTCTGACGGCAACAGGCGACCCCTCCGTGAAAGGGAGTCTGCTAAGACGTTCAGACAACCCGGAATATGACGGACGGAGAGAAGAATCTGATGTTCTAGTACAAACAGAAGAATTCTTTCCGTTAGATTGAGCAACGGAATGGAATGAGTGCCACTCTGGTTCCGAATATACGCAACTACTGTCGTATTGTCGGACATAATTTGCACGTGTGCATTCTGAATAACGTCTATCCAATGACGTAGAGCAAGCCAAATCGACATCATCTCTTTGATGTTGATGTGCTTGCTTAGAAACTGCGGATCCCAAAGACCCTGGCACTTCAAATCCGATGGGCTCAGTGTCGCGCCCCAGCCTGTTTGACTGGCATCCGTCATAATCGCAAAACTCGGATCTGGCAACTGCAGTGGAACTCCCTGAGTTAACCACTGTATGTCTGCCCAAGTCTGAATCTCTTGTTTCACTTGGCTTGACAAGAGTATGTCCGTTTCGAGCGAATGAATCATCACTCTCCAATTCTGAGTCAGATAGACCTGGAGAGGACGAGTGCGTAGCCGCACCATCGGAATGAGATCCGAGGCAGCTCCGCACAGACCTATTAGTCTCATGAATTCCCTCGCTGACACTTTGTCTGAGTGAAGACAATAGCGAGCGTAACAACTGACTAATTTCGCTCTGGTTAACGGCAGACGAGCGAGATTGTTGTGCGTCTCGAAGCTCATTCCCAGGTGGGTAAATGACTTGGACGGCACCAGATCCGACTTCTCGTCGTTTACTATGAAACCGAGACGTCGGAGCAATAGAAGCAGGTTGTGCATGTCGTTCTGAAGCGTTAACTCGTTGCCGTATCTCTGAAGAATATCGTCCAGGTAAGCCGACGTTACCGCAGACGAATGAGCTCGGAAATGAGTTATTACCGAGTTCATTACTCGAGTGAATGCCCAGGGCGCTAGATTCAGACCAAAGCACATCGATCGGAACTGATAAACAACACCTAGGACAGCGAAGCGAAGATACTTTCTGAACGCCGGATGTACCATGACGTGAAAGTACGCATCCTTGAGGTCTATGCTCGCAGCATAGTCGTTCACTCGAATGCTCGCTCTGACCGATCGAATGGTCTCCATATAAAACTTTGGAACCACGATCAGCTTGTTTATCCAGCTTAAGTCGGTCACTGGACGGAACGAGCCGTCTGGCTTCGGAACCAGAAAAAGATGGCTGTAGAAACCTGGAGATTCCTGATTTTCTACGACCTCTATCGCGTTCTTCGTTAAAAGAGACTGGACTTCTGATAGAAGTGCCGTTCTTTTTTGACAATTTGACGGAAGCTGAGTCCATCTTGGACTTCGAGTTAATGGAGGTTTGCCTTTGAAGGACAGTTTTAGTCCTTCCGAAATAACCCCTCGAACCCAAGGGTCCTCCGTAATTGATTCCCAATTGCTTGAGAAACTCGACAGTCTTCCGCCCACCGGAACGCGGCAGAGGTCTAGACCATCACCTCCTGGATCCGCGAGGCTTGCGGTAGGAGAAACCACGTCCTCCGCGACCCGCATCTCGCCCCGTCGGCCTAGGGGCGTCTGACCGGTTATTTCGGCTAGCGTAACGGCCCCTAGTCGAGTCGCTACTCTGTCGGTCTCTAGAGTAAGACCTAGAGGACGCATAGGAACCTCTATAGGAACTTCCCCTGGACGAACTCGTTCCGGAAGTGCCTGGCCTACTCCCGTCTGCTGGTTCCGATTTCTTGGAAGCAGACTTAAACAGCAGAGAGTCCGAAGCTTTCTTTGTTAATTTATCATATATATCAGAAAGCTTGCCACTGAAGAGAAACTCTCCAGAGACCGGAGCGACTCTAAGAGAGTTTTTCACCTTACTGTCCACGCGTGTGGAAGTAACCAGGGCCGCGTCACGTCTAGCTAACTCCAGATTTGCCACTGAAAGGGCGGAGTTATAAGTGGAAAAAGCTATGGCCCTGGACAGAACTCTTAAAGACGTTTGTACGTCTTGAAATTCTGGTCCTTCAAAGCGTAATGACAACCCTCTAGTAAGGTGATCTGCGTAGGAAAGAGCGTCTAAACTAGCTCTGTTAGACGATATCGTCGTTTCCATCGTAAACGACGGAAGTGACATAGACGACGGCATGGATATATCAAGGTCTCCAGCCTGGTCGTCTAAACGCAGAGGAACTCTCTGGGTGCCCTGACCTGCCGTATCAAACTTGTTCCTTTGATTAATAAACGGCAGCTGTAGAGCAGATGCCGGTAGGAAGGCTGACCTGCCCGTCTTGTTGGCAAGTTTATCAATAGCGTCATTCAATAATTCAAAAATCCGAGAGACATTCTTGGATTGTGACGGAAATTCCGGGACAATGTCCCTAAACCGATTAAAAAAATCGGTGTCCAGTGGAGCTATCACCCTCCTGTCCGGCTGCGCAGCATTTCTAGCGCTCAACCAATTAAACAAATGTTAATCCTGTTTGTGCTGGTGTAACAGGAATGGAAGTCCGCAGGAAAATTAGTCCCTCTGGACTATTATTCCGCGGAATTATAGTCCTAGGTCTAACATTTCTAGGAATAGTAGTCCGGCAGACTACTATTCCTAGAAATGTTAGACCTAGGACTATAATTCCGCGGAATAATAGTCCAGAGGGACTAACGTTCCTACGGACTTCCATTCCTTTTACACCGGGTTAGTATGTTGGAGCGGAATCTGACAGCAAGTGGTTCTTTTTTGGTCCTCCAGCTTCCTCCACCAGTAAAAACTGTCGACACGATATGAACCTTACTGTTGGACGTGTCGTTAAACTCTCACAAACAAAGAAACTTCACAAGTCCAATGCGCTGGCCAAAGAACCACTGTTCCCTCCAATTTTTGTGCAGTACTTATCTCAAATCTGTATCTGTAGGCAAATTTAGACGTAGAAAGTCAAAACAGGAGAGGAGACAGGAGAGTGGGCATAGTGAGGCTGGGAGAGTCTTGGCCCCGCAAAATCTCCATCCCACCCCCTAAAATCCTGAATTCTACGATCTGCATGGGATGCCACCTAATGAAATTTCAGATGACATATATGACGTTTGACGTTCTTTCGAGCCTCAAAATAGTGCCCGATATCTATCCCCAACTCAAGACTTCAATTTTTGTGGCACGCCTACGAATAAAAAATGCTTGATTCCCCCCCCCCCAAAAGATCCATGTGCCCCCCCCCCAAACACCCACAATGTAGATTCCTGGCTTCGCGTCTCAGTCAAGATATGTTTGAACCAGGCCTGAAAATAAGCAATCTGTCATTTGCAGAATGAGGTCCCCAGAGGGTGAATTTGCTGATGCTATCCCATACAGTGTGCCAATTTATCCTCTGGGTACATTTTGCTGTTTAGGCTTGAGATCATCATTGAGACTAAGGTTTCACAGAGGCTGTGTAGGGTAACAACACCAAATTCACCCTCTGGGGGCCTCAATCTGTAAATGACAGATTGTTTATTTTCAGGTCTGGTTTGAACTGTCTTTGAAATATCATTGTAGCTATTGATGTTGAAGTTGTCTATCCTACGGCAACCCAACTTCCAAGCTACCACTTGAACGCTGGGCAAAGATTGCTAATGTCCTCACTAGGACCGCCCCAGCACACCTGTACAGGATCGATGCCTTTTTGGAACAGTGACCACCCCGGCCAACCACCGCCAACCATTGAGCCAAGAGGCTTAAAAACAGGGGTTTTGGTTTTCTTGGCTGTTTGACGCAATAGATTGCCTCTTGGTTGGACGGTTGGCGGTGGTTGGCCGGGATGGTTGACCCCTCTGATAATAGTGTTTGTGGTGTGCCAACCTATGGTGGTATTTATTTGAATCTATTGTGTCAAATAGCCGAGGAAATCAAAACCCCTGTTTTTAAGCCTCTTGGTTGGACGTTTGACGGTGGTTGGCCGGGTTGCTTGACCCCTCTGACAATAGTGTTTGTGGTGTGCCACCCTATGGTGGTATTTATTTGAACCTGTTGCGTCAAACGGCCGAGAAAATCAAAAACCCAGTTTTTAAGCCTCTTGGTTTTCGTCAACTTTTAGAGATTAAAATATTTTTTAGTCTTCATATTAGCAATGCTCTGCGCATATGTGCATATAATATAGATATTGTCCTCTCTAATCATATAAAAATATATAATCTGACATTTGCCCATTTTTTTCCTTTTGATGTTAAAACCAAGACAAATTTGATTGTTGTAAAAACAGTTGAACCCACAGTCCACAATATGCAGAAGGTTTCGGTGTGAATAAAAGGAAAGGTGCGATAGCCCTATTAATTACTTTCAGTTCAGCCAGAAATGTGAAGCTTGTCGCTTATTTAACTAGTATGCCTCATTGTCCATTGAAGTCCATAAATATATGTATGTGTGTGTTTTTTCTACAATAAGAAGATAGTTTGCGTTGCAATTTGTAATGTCACACAGATACTGTTGACTCTGTCCGGAGGTTCCTTTAATACCTGCTTTAAAAGAGATGGCTCACACTTTCACAAGCATGGCCACTGAAAGACAGCTACGTTCACATTCGCATATTGACTGGAAAAAAATTGCACAGGGAGAAAAGCTGCCACGCCCTGTACGAACAAGTACCTCGGTGCCAAGAAATATTCTGCCTACCAAATATGAAGTTGAGAGACTAATAGAAAAAGATGGAAAGGTAAGATTTATTTCAATAATAACTCAATTATAGTGCATGTACAAACGGGTCAACGGGACAATAAGCCACCGGTCAAAGAACCGCCGTCCAAACAGCCACCCGATTAAAATTCCCTTTTTTAAGATCGGACAAGAAAAAAAGCCACAAAAATGCGGACAAAAACCCAGTTAATATTTTCCGCCGCTACGTTTACAACTTTCATTATAGCAACAAATAATTATTTATATATTGCATTTTAGAAGGAATTTAGTTATTTCGCTATTAATTTCCAATAATTTAGTACGAATATTAAATAATTTATTTGTAATAGATAATTACACCGGGTCGGAGAAAATCAAGCTTATCGAGACGTTTTCAAAATTTTTAGGGCAAGTTTTGAAATGTAATTTTAAAAATTCAGGCTATTGTCATCACGTGTTACGTGTTTTTAAATATATATACTGTTATAGGTACTGTATGTATATAGTGATATATATTTATAAATTTATGTGTATTATATCCATTTTTATAGTAGGCATGGTCAGTTTATTATTTTTTTAAATAAAATTTCAAGTAACATGCAATGAATAACTGACAGTAACACATTTAAATTATATAGCACATAATATATTTTGATTTTTAAACGTTGGTCGTAAAAAGACAATAAAAAATATCACCCCTTTATCCAACGTGGATAGCACCTAGGAAAAAAATTCTTGAATAACTATAAATATTACATTTTGTCTCAAACATAGCTTTTGAGCCTCATTGGAACGAGCCCAATAAGCTCATTTCATAGAGGGTTTTAAGCTATGTTTATGAGACAAAAAATTACAATATAATAAAATTTGAATAAAGATTTTTGTATATAGCGTTGGTTGGTTTTGGTCGTAACGTTTGGTAAAGGATTAACTTTCCTTGGGAGGGTGCAAACAGTTTTTTGGCGATAGACAAACATAGACAAGATAGGTTGTCTTTGAAATTGTTTTTGATTAAGATATGTATTGATAAAGTGGTCGACAAAACGTGAATTGACAAGTTGGGAATTGCTGAGTTTGTAATTGACGAAAAGGGAATTGACGAATAGGTAATGTGTCGTTTCTGCTAAGAAACAAAAAAGTTAAATTTCTACTTCCGAAAATATGGTTTACGACCCCTCGTTAGAACGAGCTTGTTTTAGTGAGGGGTCATAAACTGGAGGCAAAACTTTAGAAAAAAATGAATTTTTTTCATCAGTTTTGCTGTTCATATTCTTAGACCCCCCCCCCCCCCCCCTCCTCCCCAACTCAGTTACTTTTCACAACAACGCCTTTGTGTTTTTCCGAGTGTTCGTTGGCCACGTACCTTTGGTTTAACAATACAAATCTACTAATGTATGGAGATTTTTTTACGTGGTGCCTACCAAGATACAAAGGTAGGCGTGAGCGTACATCAGCGGAAAGTTTTATGAATACCGACGGCCCCCCACCCACCCCCTACATTTTTGGTCAATAAAGTTGATAGTGAACAGCGCTTGAAATATTTTCTGCTAAAACCTAAAAAGTTTAAATTCCAGTGAAGGGTTTTAGAGGCACTTTTCTTGTCAATTTTTATATTAGGCACTGACTATTTCAGCAGCTCGAGCAAAATAGCCCCATATCAACCCCCAGGAACACCCCACCCACTATTCGACAAACATCGATAAATCATATAAACAATTAGTTTGCACAATCAGTGATTATGTTTTTCCTTTCATAGGTTGATCAGTATTTGGTGAAGTGGAAGGGTTATGACATATCTGAGTGTACCTGGGAGCCGGCTCAACATTTAACTCCGGAGCTACTAGAATCATTTTCACATCCAGTAATAAGTGATGACAGATTAAACAGCGCTGCGAAACTGTTTGAGCAAGCAGTTCAAAAAAGACTCAAATCGAGAAATAACACAATTACATTCGACTTTGAAGGTGATATTTGTAGATATTGTTTCGGGGTTGAAAAGGATAAATTGTTGTTTTTGTTGGACTTTGACAAGATTCCATTGTCAGAAAGCTGGTATTACAAACTGAATGATAAGGGTAAAGGTGTGAAATTAAGCTTTCCAGTGAAAATGAAATTTCGTGTTTTAACAAGAAAGGTATTTGTAGTTAAGAATGACCTTGTTGTAGAGAAACAAATGCCATTTGAACGTTTGTCGATATTATCAGCAGTTGATGCTATGGTGGTTTAGCTCACAACTGACCTTAATTAATTGTGTAATTGTGTTAGATAATTATTGCTTGAAAATGTCTGATTATATGTCATCAGTCGAACTAATCAAGTTTGACAGTTTAATTTGTGTGGGCGATAACTCGCCTAAACTGAATAAGATATATTCAGAAAATTTGACTCTGACATTCACTCTGAGTACTATGTTTTTTAAAGAATTGTTCAGTCTGAAAACAAAGTTTCCTTCCTTTTCTTACATTGAACTAATAAATACACAGCTACAATTTATGCAGCTAACATTTTCAGATAGATTAGAGCGTAGATTTTCACTTAAGACAAGTGCAGTTTCAAGTGCTTGTAGAAGGATGAGTGGCAGAAAGCGTTGTGCATATGAGAGATCACTGCATAAAATAGCAATTTTTGATACAGAAGTCGAAAATGTTAAACAAATGAATTTTGAAATTACAAAATTAGTAGAAAAAAATATAGAACTGGAATTGAAATGTGAACAACTTTATGAAGATTTACAGACTGAAATGAACAAAAAAAGTGTAAAAAGTAATTTAGAGTTTGAAAACAAAAATTTGATAGACTATGTTAACAAGTTAGAACAACGTGTAATAGTTCAAAAAACACCAAGGTGTCGAAAAAGTCAATGATGATATAAAATCTATTCACCAAACAAAATCAAATAAATTTGATGCCGCTATGGATGCCCTGAAGGTGAGGAAAAGAATTGAGTATCTCCGTGAGGACAGTACTCGTGAGAAACGCGAGTATAAAAAAAGAAATGACATTTACTGGGAAGATGGTATATTCAGACAACGTGCATCAAAAAAATCACGTATTTTATCGGAAATGGCTGCAGCAGGCAATGTTAATTCAACATTTTCAGATTCAAACATTAATTATCAAGAAATGTCAATGAAAGAAATTAAACAAAAGTTGAAACTGCTTGGTGTGAAAACTAAATTGAGAAATAGAGAAAAACTTATTTCTCTGCTGATTGAACACACACAAGACTGAACAATCGTTAAGGTGTTAATAGTTATTGTGTTTTATTGGATGTATATAGCTGCACACTTACATTAATTTATTACAGTAGTGGTCAATTACGTTAGCCATGCGGGACGTCGTATTAATAACATTAAATGTGATTATGAATGAGTTACTCCTTTCCCGTGGCGGCTGCACAGGGGGCAATGGGAGAGTGGTGTCGTTTGCCCCTAAACATAGACTTTGCATTCTATTTGCCCCTCATTCATCCGTCAATGACATCCACATTTTCGATGTCCAAAAAGTGCCCAAGCTTAAACTAAAAGCAAAAAGAAAAGACATTTGCCGAGGACATTAGCCCTCCCCCCCCCCCCCCCCCCCGTTCGAGCCCCCTCGTTATGGCAAAGAAAAAATAAGAGAGACCCAAAGTCCGTAATATAATTCTTCGGGTACGTCCGGATGGCCAATGTCAAGGGGATGAGACTCATCGGGGGGGGGGGGGGGGACACATTCCCGGAATTCCCTTTGAAAGCTCAGTTCAGTTGTTTGTCATCCAGAAGGAGAAACCCACCTTGTCTTCCTGGAAAAAAGGCAATCGAATCGACCCACACCCATCCCCAACCGAACACCCCACAAACTCAGTAGGACTGCTTGTCTCCAAACTGGTTGAGTACTAAATTATTGTTCTTCATCAAAATGTATTTAAGTGTGTAATGGTTGTAAAGTAATGTAATCTGGGTGCTTTTGGTTGTATATATATATATATTATTATCGTTAATAAAACTGTTGGACTCGAAGATCATGTTGTTTTTTATCCATTCTATTGCCTTTTGCATGCCCCAGTAATATTTACACTCTGACCCCCAGTGATTTTCTATCTTAATTTATCCTTCCTAATCTCCCAGCATGCCGACATGCCTTGTACCCCGTCCACCCATTTCTCGCGTATTCATCCCATTCTTCCTGGACTTTCAGTTTCTCAAGGAGTCGCATTCGACTCGTCAAGTATTGGGGCTTTCCAACATATATTGTTTAAACTAAATGTTCTAGATGTCCGTTTCTCATACGCTGCACACTTGGCATCCTCTTTTGTGGCTTTTTTTATTTTCTCATCAGCTGCGATGACTTTGATCCAGGTGTGCCGGAAGCACTACAGGGCTGGAGGGGCAGACCTATGAAGAAGGGCATTATGTATTTTTTTCATTCTCTTAAACCGTTACCTATCGTAACGGGAAAAACCAGCCAGCGCTATATATACACGAAAATCTCCATCCAATGTTTTTTTACTTTTTTCATTTTTTACTTCCAAAACATAGTTTATGACCCCTCATCGTGTCGCGCTCGTTCCAATGAGGGGTCATAACCTATGTTTTGGAATAAAAAAATGAAACACTTTAGTTATACGAGGATGTTTTTTCCCAAGTGTCGTCTGCAACTCACATTAGGTAAATTGTTCAATAAGGCAATTTTTGCACAGTTTGAAAAAAGGGCCAATTCTTGAAATTTTCGAAGAAAAAAGGGAAATCCTTGCGCCCGCTCGCCCCCGTAGACTGAAGGCAGGAGGGACCCTCGTTGATTCGGCGCCCCTGCCTTGATCTCACAACGGTCACTCAAATGATCCACCTAAGTTCTGATAAAACCGCTGACGCATTATTTTTCATGCGTGACTTCTGCTTGCCATTGATGTTAAAATCTTCGAAATCTCTTCCTCTTCCCTCCCCCGATAAACCTGTCCCGTTTCTATACCCCCACCCAACATCGTAGTTGAGAGGACAGTGTAAAGTACCAACATTCTCAAAATCAAAACAATTCTCGATTATTGTAATCAAATTAACAATTCTCTTAAATGATTGCACAATAAACTGTCTGACGCCTTCATTCTCAACTTACTTCTCTCGCCGCTTGAGAAAACGATTTCCCGACAAACAAGATTTTATTCACACCTTTCAGTGGATCAATGCTAATTACATTACAGTCAGACTCCAGTATTCACAGGGGGAGATAACTTTTCGAATAATACATCCCTACGACGAATTAAGTTGAGTATGGGTAAAGTTTTCTTATTGAACCTCATCAAAAAGTGTAGTTATGTTTCCCGGATAGAAAAATGGAAAGTTGAAAGTTCGTGACTTGGACCCTTCAAAAGAATTACACCCATATCGTCCGCTAGCCGAATCGGCTGCTGCCATTTTACCCAATTCGTCCGCTGCAATTTTACCCAAGTCGACCGAAACTCATCCGCTAGGGAAAATTTTGACTTTTTGTATTTCGAATCATTTTTGTTTTTATTTATTTTGGATTTTTAAAAAAAATTATGGTATATAATCTACTGTAATAAATATTAATGTACCCCCTTGAATTAAAATTTCATACACGAGATTGTGAACACAAACATGCCAGAACACAATAAACTACTCAGCCGTCTAATTAATTTCTACATTATTAAAAACGGCTGTGGTTAATGTTTATTCAATGTTTAGCTAGATAAACATTGGTAGAAATTAATTTATTGATCAGTAAACATTAATTACAATGCACCAACAGTGCTCAATTTTGCAATTATTCACTGAAAGATCCAACTTTTATATTAAATTATAAAAAAAACTATTCTTAAAGACAGCAAAACTTCTTAAAGTGGTTGAAGTTCCATAAAAAATCTTATAATTTTGTAATTATTCATTGAAAGGCCAGGAAGTCGTTGTGTTGGGACGTGTTTTTCATTTGCTTCTGCAATGCGGACTTAACATCTGGTCAAACAGCGCTGACTACTGAAGATAACGGACAGTATAATAGCTAAATATAACTACGGATGAAATTACTATAGATACGGTCAATACAATTACAAATACTGGAAATACTGAGACTGAGAATGAAATGAATAACGAAGAATTTATTAATGTGAATAATTTCATTATGGACAGAAACCATTTTAATGAGAAACAGATGACGATTGAAAGAGGTAATGAACAATCTGTTGTTTCAAATTTGGATAGTCCAGACTTTCTTAGTCCCACCAAGAAAGAATCTCTTCATTCTGATGTAGACACAGCTATACTGGATACCGAGCTTGACAATTAATTATAAATAAGCAAGACACAAGAGACATTAATTTCCGAGAAAAAGAACGAAACTATGTTTTGAATGTGTCCAAAGTTTTAAAGAGGAAACAAAACGTCCTAGTTGAGGACATCCACAAAATTCAAACAAAAAATCAAGGGAAATGTGTCGTTCTTACACTGGATACAAAAAAAATTGGAAATTATTCCAACGGATTAACACTTCGGTATTGGAATGAAACAACTCAAACTGAAGACATGGGGTAATTTGGGAATGTGTCAAAGATCTGAAGGGTGTAATAGTAGAAGACAAGTTGTGTGTCCTGCGTACCAGATTAGGTAAAGTGCGAATTCACATTTTTCGGACAACCAACACAATAATGCTCCAAGGTACAGAGTCAATATTCGATGGTGGATTACTACAGAGTTACATCCAGTATTTGAATTTGAGTTTAACGGTGAATATGAAGGAGACATTCAGGATGTTGTGACTCTTGTTGAAATGGTCGATACGACAGCAATCCTTCCGATGCCTTCACTGAACCCTACGCCTCGTGTCCCGGCTAAGAGGGGTAAGGTGGTTCCTAAACTTAGAACATGTTTTGCACCTAAAAAGAAGCTACAAAATGCCACAAAAAGACCCATACGTGTCACTTCTTAACGTCATCTTTAACTAAAAGAGTGATCGACGAAATTCAAGTAAACGTAGAAGAGATGAAATTAAAATTTAGTGAACACGAATCATCATGTCATTCCAAAATCATGGATGCTAAAACACAGCACTTCAACCCCATCCGCGTCGTACGACAAGACATCCTGCAGAGGCTGACTGCTGTTGAGCATGAAAACAGTCTTATTAAGCAGGAAAACATGAAGCTGAGAACCGACATACAGAACATCAAATCTCAGCTTAAAAGTCACTAAGGAGAGGTCCTCTTATCAGATCACAAAAGATAACAAACCCAGGTCGGAACCCAAACACCTCAACCCACATTCGGAGCCGTTCCACCAACAAACTCCAACCAAAAACTATAGTAGCAATAAGCCAGAAAATAAGCAGACTGTCATCTGCAAAATGTGGTTCCCAGAGGGTGAATTTACTGACGCTACCCTGCATAGGAGGGTATCATTACTAAACTTACCATCTGTGAACCTCAAACTGAATCAGGGTCTCAAAACTAAACAGAAAGAGGTACCAGGAGGATAAATTGGCCCACTGTATGGGATAGCACCATCAAATTCACCCTCTGGAGACCTCATTCTGCAAATGTCAGACTGCTTATTTTCAGGCCTGAGTAGCAATGTGACACCAGAATTTAATAAAACAGGATCAAACATTGCCGCATCGGCAAGTCAGTCTTCTGTCGGTGGGCATAATATCAGTGTGTCCACCGGTAACAGATATGACTGTCTTTCAAACGAGGACAACAGTATACATTCGGGGGATATTTTACCTGTCTCAAATTGTGATTTATCAAAACGTTTTCTCGAGCCACCCACTCAAAACACCCACCTTATATTAGGTGACTCGGTAATTCGGCCACTGAATGCCCAAAAAGTTGCGCTCAGGGGCAAAGAAGTAAAAATTGTCATGGCACCTGGACAGAGAATCAAGGAGTTGTTGAAATGGGTTAATGGTGCAAATCAAGACCAGCAAATAAAGAAAGTGACAATTCATGTTGGAATTAACTCTTGTAGAAACAATGTGGAAACTGATAACAGCGAAATTCAACAACTAATAACTAGGATACGTGCGAAATACCCTAAGGCTGTTGTCAGATTTTCATCAATCGTACCCACTACACATGCTCCTGGAATTAATCGCTTAATAAAACAAACAAATGATCAATACAGGCTTATTTGTGGAAATATGGGTTGTGATTTTATTGACAACTAATAACTAGGATACGTGCGAAATACCCCAACGCTGTTGTCAGATTTTCATCAATCGTACCCACTACACATGCTCCTGGAATTAATCGCTTAATAAAACAAACAAATGATCAATACAGGCTTATTTGTGGAAATATGGGTTGTGATTTTATTGACAACACAAGTGGATTTGTTTCACCAGACGGTTCAATCAAAACACACTTGTTTCGAGACCACTGGCACTTTAATGACATTGACATAAAAAGTATTAAGTATCACCACAGACATGAAATTGTTACCGATAGTGTAGCCCTACCTAACTTAAGTATTCCCAGAACAATCCATCAACTGCCAGCAGACATAGTCAAAGGTCTGAAACATTGCCGACAATCGTCTGATGACACGAGTAAGCATAATATCACCCAAACATAATATCTTACAAAGGTCGACAAATAGACACATGCCAACAATATAAATACCTTGGAACTCATATCAATGCACCTGGAAAGATCGACTTTGACCAATTGTACAATAAAAGCCTTAAAGCCATATATGTTCTGCGTCAAAAAAAATTCAATTAGGGGATATACCTGCGGACATTTCAATTAAACTTTTTGAAACTTTAATACGACCAATTTTGACCTATGGTTGCGAGGTCAGGGGGATCCGAGCCATTAACCTAAACATGCTGAACGCTAATACTGATATTCGTGACAAATTTGACAAACTGCAAGCTAGGTTTTGTAAAGGAATACCCGGTGTGAACAAATACACGATTGTTCTCGCAGTCAGTGGCGAACTGGGAGTATTCCCTGTGGACATATTCATAATCAAGATGACTATCAAATACTGGCTACACCTCCTGGAGAGTGCCCCACGGCTCGATAGGACATGTGTGTTTGCTCGATGCATTGGATAATGGTAAATCCAAGTGAATCTCGGGGTTGAAAAATATCCTCACCTCATTAAATTTTGATCATGTTTGGTACAACATGACTACTTTTAATTCAAAAAAGCTGATCCATTCCATTCACAAAAAATTAAAAGAGAGATATACTACTTGGTGGAACAATAAAATTGCTGCTTCGTCAAAACTCAAATTCTACAAAACAATCAAAAAAGATTTCAAATTCGAGAACTACCTACGTATTGATATCGATAAAAAATTAAAAGAGAGATATACTATAATTAAAGAAACTGACTGGAGCTTTATAGAAAAAGGAAATGCTCAAACATCGTGGGACAAATTTTACGATATTATGGATATACTGGTAAAGAAGCACATACCCACCACTAAAACAAGAACCTCACTGTCACTACCATGGGTCAACAAAGGGGCGTTTCATCTCATAAAGGAGAAACGCAAAGCTTTTAGACTGTACAGAAAGACTAGAAAGTCACAAGACTATAAACAGTACACAAAAGCCAGGAATTTAGCTAACTCAGTAATTAGAGACAGTAAGAAGTCTTTCGAAAGGAAACTAGCAAATGAGTGCACAACAAACCCCAAAGCTTTCTGGAAATATGCCAAAAGCAGATGCAGCACGAGACAGAACGTTGCCGAGTTGAGGGATCATAATAACAAAACAGCATCAACTGACGAAGACAAAGCAGAAGTGCTAAATGAGTTATTTATTTATTTATTTATTTATTTATTTATTTATTTATTTATTTATTTATGTTTAAGGTCACATCTTTATGCACAATGGCTAATCATGACCGTGGCAGTTTTACGGGTGGAGGAAGCCGGAGTACCCGGAGAGAACCACCGAGCAACGACGAGCAGCTGCCAGCTCCCCAACATCGTGCTAAATGAGTTTTTCTCCAATGTCTTTACAAAAGAAAATATACAAGATATGCCTGTACTGAAGGACAAGAACGGCGGAAAATATCTTTCCGAGATCATACTCACCCCACACGCCGTGGAGAAAAAACTTCAGAGTCTAAATCCAAATAAGAGTCATGGGCCAGACAAAATACCGTCTAGACTACTAAAGGAGACTGCACACGAAATCAGTACACCTCTTTGTAGACTTTTCAACAAATCATTACAGAATGGATGCATACCGCACATATGGAAAGCAGCAAATGTTACTTGCATTTTCAAAAAAGGATCCCGCCACGAGCCTTGAAGCTATAGACCCGTAAGCCTCACCTGCATACTTTGCAAGATTCTGGAGTCCTTTATAAGAGATGCTATAATGCAATACATGGAAGATAATAACTTGTTTGTTGAATGTCAACACGGACTCAGAGCAAAGAAATCACGTAAATCTCAGCTACTGGAATACTAGGAGTACATTACCTCTATGCTAGAACACAACCGACCAGTCGATGCAATCTACCTAGACTTCAGGAAAGCTTTTGACACTGTCCCACACGCTAGACTGCTACATAAACTAAAATGCTACGGAATCTCAGGAAATGTACTGCAATGGATCGTTTGCTAAAAAATAGGAAGCAAAGGGTCATAGACAACAACAAACCATACCAACAGGAAGAGCGTCACAAGTGGCGTTCCACAAGGAAGCGTACTCGACCCTACCCTATTTCTCATTTTTATAAATGACCTTCCAGACAATCTGAATACCTTATTGTAACCAGTTCTTGTGAATAAGCAACAACACAACATGGTTTAAGTTTAACGTGGGTCCATTTATTATCACTTCATGACGATGAGAATGTATCACAGACAATCAATCAAAATATATACATCAAGATGAACATGAAGACAAAGAACCACTGAAAATAAAAACAATGTACAAAGTCTAAGTATAAAAGCAACCCAAATAAATCTCAACCCTATCACATAAGTTTTTGATTATTTTCCAATAAATTAGCTTTTGCCAAAAAAGCACAGATGGGTGAGCCACAATGGAACAAGCCCAATGAGCTTATTCCAGTGGGGCACACCCACTGGTGAATTTCTGGTATGCCCAGTGATATATATATCACACCGAGCTCTTAACAGAAAGCTCTTCACAGGAAAATATAAACTGACGCACCACACTGGAACAGGCCCAATGAGCTCATTCCAATGGGGTGCAGCAGTCGATAAGCTCCTGTATATCAACTCTGTAATTACAGAGGAATGCATCCAAGAAGACACAAGCCGATGAGCCACACTGGAGCAAGCTCAATGAGCTCATTCCAGTAAGGCACACCAGTCAATGACCTCTTGGTGCAAGGTTGAATATAAATCTCAAAATGCCAATGTAAATTCAAATGATAGAGTTGATCGATAAGCAACATTCGGTTATATTTCCTGGTTGCAGTACAAGTATGAAGTCAAACCTAGCCAATCGTTTATACCCTTGCTGCCTAGTTCTGGAGAACCAACAACCAAACAATAATTACTGGGTCACAGTACACCAGCGAAACAACCCACCTGCTGCAGTAAGCAAGAGAGCAGCAACTTACTCCAAGTAACTAAAATAGAAAGATATTGGCACAATACACCAAAGTATATTACTGAGACTGAGCTGCATATGTACACAACACAGGTAAACATTGAGAAATCTCAAAGTTACCCTGTGACTGTGTACATAGGCAGATCAGTTAACAACTGCAAGTATGAACAAGGAGTAACTCCAATCACGACACAATATCCACATTTCAAATGAGGGCTCAAAGTTACTTTAAGCATGAAAGGCTACCTTATCACAAAACTTCTAATTAAAATCTAATTCAGCTAAGTTCATAATATACATTCTAGCTGATATACAAAGTTGTAAAACACACCAGGTGACCAAATTATTAAAGTTAAAAAATTTATAGTAATTTATATATTTTTTATACTTACCAATGACCCAGACTTAGCTGGTGCTAAACTCCTTAATTCAGGGCCAAACACAAATTTTGCCCCCCCCCCCCCCAATCCCCAAAATTTGCATCAAAAACCGAAAAATACATGTCCTATATGGTCCTCCATACATTTACTCCTCTGCGCATGCGCAGTGTCAAGGAGGTACCGAAATTGGCGCCAATTATCATTCTTACAACCAGTGCCTGGTAAGCGTTATGTACTCAGCGGGGAGGTATGAGTTCCCATCTCCTGGGAGGGCCATCCCCGTCTGGGTCATTGGTAAGTATAAAAAATATATAAATTACTATAAATTTTTTAACATTTTTATACTGTACACGTCCCTTTCTGATGAACTCAGATCTACGTCTGTAAATACGTATTGCTCTAACAGGACACAGTAGAGGCCTACGCCCATCAGATGATGGAAGGGCCTTAATAATAATAGGTTCAGGATACTTATTAGGAGCCTGATTCTTAGCCAAAAATCCAATATTGGTGGTAAAGGTAATAGTATTACCAACACTACGGTAGTGAGAATCCTCCACAGATAGTGCATGAAGCTCATTAACTCTTCTAGCAGAAGAGAAAGCTAAGAGAAAAGCTGTCTTATATGTTAAGAATTTGAAGTCAACTATGTCAAGAGGCTCAAAAGGCGCTTCTTTTAGCTTAAGAAGAACCCAGGCCAAATTCCACTTCGGAATTAATCTAAGGGTTCTAGGTCTATTTACCGAAAAAATTCTAACTAACTTAGATAAAGAGACATTAGTTCCAATCATCAAGCTATCATGATGTGCATAGGTATCGGATAGCATAGACCTATAACCCTTAATGGTGATAGGCTGCAGATTAATCTCATCAAACAAGTATACTAGAAAGTTTGCAATGTCTGGAATGGAGGGATCATAAATATCTACTGAATGATCCTCACACCACTGACAAAAGACCCTCCACTTAGCAGCATAGTTTAGCGAAGAGGAGGTCCTCCTGCAGTTAGAAATCGCGTCCACTGCTTGTCCTGTAAAATGTTTTCCGTGCAAGAAGGACCGCACAACGGAAATACGTGAAGGTTTAGACCTTGCGGATTGTGATGGAGGATGCGCGATTTCCCTTGCGAAAGAAGATCTTCCCGTTGAGGAAGCTTCCTCGGCATGTCCCACAACAGACACCTGAGTAGATTTATCTGTGGAGACAGAGATGCTACCAACAGAATCTTGCATTGCGATTGTTTTATCTTGAGCAATATCTGCTGAATCAACGGCACTGGAGGATACGCATATCCTATCATTCCGTCCCAAGAGATCGAGAGAGCCTCTACTGCAAACGCTCGAGGATCCGGACAAGGTGACACATACGTCTGCAACTGATTGTTGAGATGTGTCGCAAATTAATCTATCATTGGCCGTTCCCATTGGTAGCAAATCTGATTGAATACTTGCTTGTTGAGAGTCCATTCTGACGGCAACAGGCGACCCCTCCGTGAAAGGGAGTCTGCTAAGACGTTCAGACAACCCGGAATATGACGGACGGAGAGAAGAATCTGATGTTCTAGTACAAACAGAAGAATTCTTTCCGTTAGATTGAGCAACGGAATGGAATGAGTGCCACTCTGGTTCCGAATATACGCAACTACTGTCGTATTGTCGGACATAATTTGCACGTGTGCATTCTGAATAACGTCTATCCAATGACGTAGAGCAAGCCAAATCGACATCATCTCTTTGATGTTGATGTGCTTGCTTAGAAACTGCGGATCCCAAAGACCCTGGCACTTCAAATCCGATGGGCTCAGTGTCGCGCCCCAGCCTGTTTGACTGGCATCCGTCATAATCGCAAAACTCGGATCTGGCAACTGCAGTGGAACTCCCTGAGTTAACCACTGTATGTCTGCCCAAGTCTGAATCTCTTGTTTCACTTGGCTTGACAAGAGTATGTCCGTTTCGAGCGAATGAATCATCACTCTCCAATTCTGAGTCAGATAGACCTGGAGAGGACGAGTGCGTAGCCGCACCATCGGAATGAGATCCGAGGCAGCTCCGCACAGACCTATTAGTCTCATGAATTCCCTCGCTGACACTTTGTCTGAGTGAAGACAATAGCGAGCGTAACAACTGACTAATTTCGCTCTGGTTAACGGCAGACGAGCGAGATTGTTGTGCGTCTCGAAGCTCATTCCCAGGTGGGTAAATGACTTGGACGGCACCAGATCCGACTTCTCGTCGTTTACTATGAAACCGAGACGTCGGAGCAATAGAAGCAGGTTGTGCATGTCGTTCTGAAGCGTTAACTCGTTGCCGTATCTCTGAAGAATATCGTCCAGGTAAGCCGACGTTACCGCAGACGAATGAGCTCGGAAATGAGTTATTACCGAGTTCATTACTCGAGTGAATGCCCAGGGCGCTAGATTCAGACCAAAGCACATCGATCGGAACTGATAAACAACACCTAGGACAGCGAAGCGAAGATACTTTCTGAACGCCGGATGTACCATGACGTGAAAGTACGCATCCTTGAGGTCTATGCTCGCAGCATAGTCGTTCACTCGAATGCTCGCTCTGACCGATCGAATGGTCTCCATATAAAACTTTGGAACCACGATCAGCTTGTTTATCCAGCTTAAGTCGGTCACTGGACGGAACGAGCCGTCTGGCTTCGGAACCAGAAAAAGATGGCTGTAGAAACCTGGAGATTCCTGATTTTCTACGACCTCTATCGCGTTCTTCGTTAAAAGAGACTGGACTTCTGATAGAAGCGCCGTTCTTTTTTGACAATTTGACGGAAGCTGAGTCCATCTTGGACTTCGAGTTAATGGAGGTTTGCCTTTGAAGGACAGTTTTAGTCCTTCCGAAATAACCCCTCGAACCCAAGGGTCCTCCGTAATTGATTCCCAATTGCTTGAGAAACTCGACAGTCTTCCGCCCACCGGAACGCGACAGAGGTCTAGACCATCACCTCCTGGATCCGCGAGGCTTGCGGTAGGAGAAACCACGTCCTCCGCGACCCGCATCTCGCCCCGTCGGCCTAGGGGCGTCTGACCGGTTATTTCGGCTAGCGTAACGGCCCCTAGTCGAGTCGCTACTCTGTCGGTCTCTAGAGTAAGACCTAGAGGACGCATAGGAACCTCTATAGGAACTTCCCCTGGACGAACTCGTTCCGGAAGTGCCTGGCCTACTCCCGTCTGCTGGTTCCGATTTCTTGGAAGCAGACTTAAACAGCAGAGAGTCCGAAGCTTTCTTTGTTAATTTATCATATATATCAGAAAGCTTGCCACTGAAGAGAAACTCTCCAGAGACCGGAGCGACTCTAAGAGAGTTTTTCACCTTACTGTCCACGCGTGTGGAAGTAGCCAGGGCCGCGTCACGTCTAGCTAACTCCAGATTTGCCACTGAAAGGGCGGAGTTATAAGTGGAAAAAGCTATGGCCCTGGACAGAACTCTTAAAGACGTTTGTACGTCTTGAAATTCTGGTCCTTCAAAGCGTAATGACAACCCTCTAGTAAGGTGATCTGCGTAGGAAAGAGCGTCTAAACTAGCTCTGTTAGACGATATCGTCGTTTCCATCGTAAACGACGGAAGTGACATAGACGACGGCATGGATATATCAAGGTCTCCAGCCTGGTCGTCTAAACGCAGAGGAACTCTCTGGGTGCCCAGACCTGCCGTATCAAACTTGTTCCTTTGATTAATAAACGGCAGCTGTAGAGCAGATGCCGGTAGGAAGGCTGACCTGCCCGTCTTGTTGGCAAGTTTATCAATAGCGTCATTCAATAATTCAAAAATCCGAGAGACATTCTTGGATTGTGACGGAAATTCCGGGACAATGTCCCTAAACCGATTAAAAAAATCGGTGTCCAGTGGAGCTATCACCCTCCTGTCCGGCTGCGCAGCATTTTGGTCTGGCGGAACAACTTCTGGAAGGTAATGCCGGATGAATTCTACGGCTATTTTATGTTGTTCCGAAAGGGAAATATCTAATTCATCAGAATCCCTTTCGCCATCCTGCCGGACCTCATGTAAATCATGTAAATCTCGGTCGTCCGCACCGGATCCAGCGGCGAAACCTACCGACCCAGCATCTTCTGAAATTTCATGTTCCGACAGAGGCTCTGCCGGTTCCTGGGATGCTGCGATTAACTTTGCTATCTGTGATAGCACATCCTTTACAGAGGCCTGGGGAGCTGCGGTCTTACTGGATTTAGCTGCCGGAAGCTCCCTGGACGTGGCATCCTGCATACATCTTTTATGCGAACGTCCGGATGAAGAAGGCCTCGTATCCCTGGCTACCGGATGGCGTGACCTGGTCGCCGTGGAATCCCTGGTCGGCGAAGCTGGCTGTAATTCACTGGCCACATAGCCAAGGTGCGGTCGAGTGTGCTGCTGAGGGGATATGGAAGCCTTATAGGTAGCCTCGCCGGACAGCCTATATACCGGAGCATCCCGAGCGGCGGACGTATGCCCCGACTGCGTAACACTACGGACCACAACATCTGGTCCCAGATGCTGCTGTATGAGAGAGGGACCTCTCTCGCTTGCAGCCCGTGCCGAACTGGACAAGCTAAACACCGGACTGTCATGCTTCCTCCGATCCATCCTCCTTTCCGTCGCCACTGGGTGTGCACGTGGATGTTTTATAGTGCTCGCAACACCCGACTCTCTCTGCTGGACCGCAACGGATGAACCCGGGTGCTGCCCCATTCGGTGACTGGACGCAACCCCGGTCGAGCTAGCGGACGTCAACCCCTTCAGGTTCCTTTCAGGGAATTGACGAATCTCCATGAGCACTTTTGCCGCTAGCTCTTCGCTTGTATGTGACGACGGAGGCACACTTCTGGACGACATCACGGAAACATCACCCTGTTCTTGTTCCTCTGAAAAAGAGAGTTGAATACTAGAGTGACTCTGAGGAGAAAGAACCGGAATGGACCTTTCTCCAGGAACAACATAACGTTTTTCATCCCATTTGAAACACACAGAACAAAGATCAGTGCGGGTACAGAGAGAACAATTAATACAGAGATCATGAGAATCATAGGAAGATTTCCTCCTATTACAATTTGAACAATAATCATTCATTGTGAAATGTAAACAATCAAAGTACTCGCACTAATCCTTGAAAATAAAGATACATAATACAACAATCCATTATATTCATTAATAAAAAATGATTTGAAAAGAAAAAATTAAAAAAAAAAAAAAAAAATTTTTCAGAAGAGCCCATGTTCCCAAAGGAAACCTTGAGCCCAATGGATCCCAAAAAAGCCTAAGTGTGGACAAAAATTTAAATTCATTTTGAAAAAATTAATGAGACACTTACGGACAATAATAATGTATCTTACTATGAATAAGAGATGCAGAAGACAAATAATCACTATCAGCAGTAACTGTTGTCAACCTAAGCAAAAGTGTCAACAAACCGGAAACATGACTCCAGGCACTGAAACAAACATGGCCCAAAATCAGTCACCAATTAAAACACTATCTGATGCAAAACAGAGGCTTCCAGAGAAGAAACTGTAGAACATCAGATGGTAGATGCAGACCAAAACGCCTAAACACCCCTAGGGTGAGGACGTAAACATGGGGAAAAAAACAGAAATAAATCTGTTACCAAGCCAAAACTCCCAAGAAATTTTAGTAATAAACATTACAAAAAATAAGCCAAAACATGGGAGAATAGCTAGGGGGAATAAGGAAGGTAGAGAGGAAACACTGATCAAACAATGGTACTTCATAGCAAGAATGACAACATCAGGTCTATGCCTTGAAAAAAGGCAACTAGAAATAATTTCATAAAATAATTATAAGTTACAGCTCTGAACATTTTCTTGCACTAAATTTTTTCCTCTCCTCCTTATGTATCCTCTATATTTCCACCATTTCTCTCATGAATATGTGTCTGGCATCATGAAAACTGAGATTTGGAAGCACAAATAACAGAGACGTGTGACTGTTTTGAGGGCCAAACAAGGAATGATAATTGGCGCCAATTTCGGGACCTCCTTGACACTGCGCATGCGCAGAGGAGTAAATGTATGGAGGGCCATATAGGACATGTATTTTTCGGTTTTTGATGCAAATTTTGGGGGTGGGGGGGGGGCAAAATTTGTGTTTGGCCCTGAATTAAGGAGTTTAGCACCAGCTAAGTCTGGGTCATTGGTGCAGTATAAAAATATACCCTTAATACAAATAATGGTCACCCAAACTAAGACTTGACCCAAATGTAACTATTTATATGTTAAGGGTCTATATAAGTAATGGAATTTTGTTTATTTTGAAATTCTCACCTCTCATATTCCTTAAATTCAGATTAAATATACACAAATTATACATCAAAATGAAGGTTGGGATGTATAGAACACGAAACACATATGTAATCAACTCGTCGAGTCGACTGTAGGCACCACTGGTTCCTGGAAGTCTGCCACCGTATTCGCACCAGAACTGATAATAAAATAATATTTCATCAGAACAACTAGTGGCCAAATGTGCTTCATATATCCAAGAAGAAAGCAAGGCATTCAAAACACTTTCGAATACAGCGATAGGACTGCATTTTGGAAAAGGACAACACTGTCTGCATTTTTTATTGAAGATGGTTTCCATGCTCGACAGACATGCGCAAATCATTCGTTACCACGAATTTCCATCGAAAAACAAAATCGTAATTCTAAGAAATTTCAACAGGTATCATGATATCTTGCATTGAATATGGCAACTGTGCAATCTCTATCGAATAACAGTATACTGTATGAAGGCGATCTTTTTCATTATTTGATTTTAGACGACGTTGTTTTTACATGCTTTTTCTGTCCGATGACGTCGACCGGAAATCTAAAGTATACTCATACGTAAACAAAAGCAAAGGCTTTGGAATTTTCCCCAATGCAGCTCTGTCGCCGTGTTTTGAAGAATTTTTATCCCCTAGCTTTATTCTTGGATATATAAAGCACATTTGGCCACAAGTTGTTTTCTTGAAATATTATTAAATTATCAGTTCTGGTGCGAATACGGCAGCAGACTTCCAGGAACCAGTGGTGCCTACAGTCGACTCTATGAGTTGATTACACACGTGTTTCGTGTTCTATACATCTCAACCTTCATTTTGATGTACATTTTGTGTATATTTAATTTGAATTGAAGGAATATCAGAGGTGAGAATTTTCAAAATAAACAAAATTTCATTACTTATATAGGCCCTTAAAACCCTATTTGTAATTCAGTAAATATGCAAATAATAATGCATACCATCAGTGTGACAAGGCTGTTCACAATTCTACTCTGTGATGCAACTCCATGGTACAGCTACATAATAATTACTGTCTAGAGAAATGGATATGAAATCATCCACCTGCATAATATAAATACAGCACTAAGTATCGAAAGGGTTAATGCGTGTAATAATAATAATCAGAACTGGTCTCGCCATCGGCAGTGGTGTATTGTGCAATGTATTCTGCAAAGCAGGACACATTGAACAGTACACTCACCGACGATGAAAATTCCAATAATTGCGTTAGCTAAACTGTTATTAATTTCACAATATGCCACACAATAAAAGGCATTTACTAAATATCCAAAAGGAATCACTGTCATTATAATTACTCAGAATTATCAGTCAACAACAAATTGTAATAAAATAATATTTACCATCTCTTGCTACAGTAAATTGTAACAAAACAATATGACCCAATAAGCTCTTGCTATTAACTGAATAAAAACTCCTCACAGCAGCTTGTAAGAATTATAAGCCAAAATACTGCTGTACTTGGTCCGGCTGTGGATTGTGCAGCCAGACCAGGCCTTCACAAATGTGAAACCCTGGGCTGGCTGAACAATCAACAATGCTACAGAATTTTGTGAGAAAATGAATGACAATGAAATGAGAAGTTATGTCACTGTATCTAGAATCCAGAAAAGTTGATCCCTGCTCCTTCCAAAGAATCCTATCAGAATGTCCAGGAATCAAAACAAACACCACAGAACTTTCTATTTAAAATTTACATTGAATTAACAATCAGAATAACAGCACAACCGCATTTTGAGTGGGCAAAGATGATATGTCAGAAGACTCCTTCAATCAGTTCAATGCAGGTAAAAACACTGGTTTGGGAAAATAATTACCCAATCAAATGACCCAGGACAAGTTAAGTGCTAAAAATACATTAGAGTATCTGCAGTGTTCAGTGAGTGATGGAAAAGCATGCAATGTTACATTTTCAGTCAACAGAAGTCAACCTACAAACACACAAGTGAATATTGACCTACAATTGAGAAGTAAATTGTACTGTTAGCATTTGTGAAAATCTGCTGTCTATCTGTAAATGAAACAAAAATGTCATTCACCTATGAATAATCTGAAATTGAATTAAACTGATTTCTTGCAGAATTCACTTGACCATTCACACTGCATTTGCCTGAAACTTACAAGAAATATTCCTAAATCCCGAAAACTGCAACATCAACCCTGAAATAAAATACATTACATTTAACCCCTATATCTGTAACCGCCACATTATGCAAAATCTTTGCCGACGACACAAAGTTAATGGGTGACCCACTATTGGAAGACCTACAATCTGCGGTTAATGCTGCATGTGAATGGTCCAACAAATGGCAATTACACTTTAACTCTAGTAAAATTCATATCCTGCACTTTGGCCGGAATAATCCTAAGCGGACCTACTATATGACAGACTCTCAACTTCTCAAGACCAACCCGAGAGTCTTCGTACGGACTGCGAGAAGGGTCTAGGTGTCAATATCGATGACAGGCTGAAGTTTGATAAACACATTGCCAGCATAACTACAAAGGCCAACCAAACTCTTAGTATCGTAAAACGGACTTTCACCAACATGGACAAATACATACTTACAAAGGTTTATACCACTAGAAATGCTATATCCTAAGCATAAAAAAGAAAACATCCAAATTCTATACACTCGATGGCCACATACTTGAAGAAGTCCAATCCAATCCATACCTAGGACTACAAATATCAGAAGATCTTCAGTGGCAAGCTCACATTAAAAATACCACCAAAAAAAGCGAGCTCAACACTTGGCTTCCTGAAGAGAAATTTAAAGCACTACCCCATAGACTGCCGCAAACTAGCCTACATCTCACTAGTAAGATCCACTCTGGAATACGGCTCAGTCATCTGGGACCCATACCAAAAACAGGACATAAATAAAATAGAGAAAATACAGAGACAAGCAGTGCGCTACATCACCCAAAATTACAAAAGCAGAGAAGAAGGCTACATAAAATCATCAATAGAAGCCCTGAAATTAACATCATTGGAAGAAAGAAGACGACAAATTCGGCTGATCTTCTTCTACAAAGTGGTTGAGGGGTCAGTACCAGCACTGCCTCCTGATAAATTACTAAAATCAACAACAAACAAAAGACGAATAATACCAACAACATTTAAAGACTGTGAAACAAGGAACGCCATAACAAACCAGGTCAGAGTAAACCAAAAAACTTTCCAAGTCCCATATTGTAAAACGATCATTTATAGAAATTCCTTCTTTCCCAAGACAACCACAGACTGGAACCAGCTGGAAGATAGTGTTGTCTCAGAACCAACATCGGAGCTGTTTGAGAAGGCCATCCAAAAGACACCATAAGCGCTCTCCTCATCCCGTAGCATTAAAGCCTCAATGGGTTACTGTTACGTAAGAATACAGATACAGAGATACAGACACTTTAATAAGACCAATTCTGGAGTACAACAACACGATTTGGAGCCCTTACCTGAGCAAACAAATTATAGCACTAGAAAAGGTACAGAGGCGAGCGACAAACCTTGTACCGGAGATTAAACACTTATCTTACAACCGGAGACTTCAGGAGCTACAACTTATGTCTCTACAGCACAGAAGATTTCGGGGCGACCTTATTGAAACCTACAAAATACTAAATGGCTTCTACAACCTCGACCCTTCAGTCTTATTCACAAAAGCAAAATTACAGACAACAAGGGGAAATCCTTCAAAACTCTATATTCAACACAGCGACACAAAGCTAAGGAAGACCTTCTGTACTCAACGGATATGCAAAGGTTGGAACAGCCTCTCTACCAATACCACAGAAGCAAACAGCTTAAACGACTTCAAAGCCCGCCGTGATAGACACTTCGGGGATAGAATGTACACAACCGACAAAATACAACAACTACAAACATCCACTGGACAAAGTTAAAACAATTTATCTAACCGGAAAAAAGCAGCAGCTTATAATCGGAGAAAATGATGATGATGATGATGATAATGATGATGATGATGATGATGATGATGATGATGATGATGATAGAGACGTCAAAAGGTCATTTACCCACATGCGTATCAGTGCCCATCGTCTACATACCGAAGTCGGAAGATACAAAAGGTCCACTGTCCCGAGGGAAAAACGTTATTGTCCACTCTGTCCAGACAAATTGGAGGATGAACTCCACTTTTATCAAAACTGATCTTTATATAACGGTGAACAAGATTTGCTCTTTGATAAATTGCGAGGCATAGTGACGAGCAACTTTAATGTTATTTTACATTAGGGGACGTTTTGGTTTGGGGACGTATTGACTAGGATTCGTAAGTTTGAATATCACTCCAAAGACTAAAGCTATCTGCACCAGCGAGTTCACAATCGATTTCTTCCAACATGGAAATATGCCCGTTCCTCGTTCGAACACCATTTAATTTATCTTCGACTACGAGCCCGAAAATTCTCCGTTGAACCGGGTTGCCGTGTTGTTGTTGTTGTTGGTCATTTAAATTCCCTCGATGATTTGCGAGGCACCACTTCTTCAGTGTAAAATCCTTTATGAGTAAAATCCTTCTATGAATAAAATCCTTCAGATATGTACAGCTAAAAGTCCCACATAAATACCAGGTATTTGAGGGCTTGTGATACAGTACTATGCCTGTGTTAGCTTAAAAAAAGAGTATATACATAATGACATATCTGGGGACACCAGCCCAGAACTCACGGAACACCTGCAACAAGGAGTATACTTCTTCTACGGTGGATAGCGAAGATAAATTCTCTGCTGTATAATTCCAATTTGTCAGATTCTTCTGTGGTGAGGGATATGACTTCTTGGATAACTTGGTGTGAGGAATCAAGGAGCAGATGAGTGAGTAGACTAGGATCCTCGGTGAGTTTAGTCTCACTTGTTGAGCTCTTTATACTGTCTATGTTAAGTAGCTTTCGCTTCAGCCTCAGTCGCTGTTTGGTATAGCCTGGGCATTCAGCAAGGAAATGTTGTGTGTTCTCTATACCGGAAGTACATACCTTGCACGTTGCGTCCGTTTTATATTGGTTGAAAATAGCTCTGTTATACTGGAGAATGTAGGTACCAGTAAGGAGTCTTGCTTTTATCTCGGCCCTGTGGATATCGTGCTGGTTGTTTCTGACATACCGGTAGATCTGATGGATTTCATTAACTTTCACAGATTGAGGGCTGAGATATTTCAGAGTAGATTTTTCTCCAATTTCATCGCTCCAGGTCTTCTCAGTCATCTTCACAATGGCTCCATTCAAGAGTTGTCTCCACTGTTCCCTTGTTGGAGTATTTTCTAAGAGCTCATATGCAGATGGAAGATCATAAATATTTAAGATGCGTCGAATGTGTGAAAACCAGCTAGAGGTGTTAATATCTCTGACTGCAAGTTGTCTGACTGCTAGCTCGTATTCTACAGAGCCGGGATCGCCAATAATTCTGATAAAAAGATTGAGGCTATTGCGATGGATGATTCTCTCGATAGGTAATATTCCCATAAGGGCACTAGCGGCCACCGTAGCAGTTCTGGTAGGCAGATGTTGGATTTGTTTTAACATGTTGGACTGATGTGACTCAAGTTGTTTCATTTCTGTACTGTTGAGTTGTAGGACTTCTAAGCCGTAAACAAGTCTTGGTACAACATAGGCATTCCATAGTGTAATTTTGATAGTCTGGGTAACACCATTCTTCCCATGCAGGCCAGCGCCCATTAGTGAGTAGCTAGTTCTCCAGGATAATTGGAGCTTTTTGTCTATATCAGGTCTATTTTTCACATTGCGCATTATTCCAAGATGCTCCGTTACAGTGGGCTCTTTTATTTCCTTCCCATATATTGTGACTGGTGTTGTGTGTCTTTTTTTTGTGGATGTATAATGTAGAATATTACTTTTGAGCGGGTTAATTTTATATCTCTCGTTCTTTGAGCACAGCTCCACTCTATCAATCATATGCTGGACTGTGTCTATGTCATGTGATAACAAGGCGATGTCGTCAGCACAGGTGACGTGTGGTAGAGATATAGTTCCTATTGTAGCGCCACTGTAATTTTCTTCTAGCTGGAGTAGGAGAGGGTTGTTGAATCTTTTATAGTGACTTGTAAAGAGAACCCCTCCTTGCCTTACTCCCTGAGTTATACTAAATGGTTGTGAGAGATCACCGAGCCATTTCACTCTTGATTGCAGTCCTGTATATAGGTCCTTTATTATTATCCAATCATCACCATCTATACTATCAAGGAATAGTTTCTGCAGCAAGATAGAATGGTCCACTACATCAAAAGCTTTCTGGGCATCCAGCGTTGTGAGATATAGAGGTTTCTTTTCAATTTTCGATTCATTAATGCATTCAGATACAATTAGAGCTGCATTGATCGATGAGGTTCCTCTAGTGAAGCCTGTTTGTAGCTTGGATTGAGTGGATATTAGTATTTCTTCATGGCGGGTATTCAGGACATGTTCAAGAATCTTGAGAATTGTAGATGTAACTGTTATGTCTCGATAATTGGCAGGATTGTGTTGGTCACCTTTTTTGTAGACAGGTGTAAGGAGGCCTTCTTTCAGAATCTCTGGTACCTCTTTAGATTGTAGGATTGTATTCAGTAAATCTGTCATGTAATCAAGAATAGTATACTTGCTCAGTTTAAAATGTTCAGCGGTCAGTCCCATATTGTCTGCCGCTTTGTTATTGTTAAGGGATTTCAGTGCCATTAGAATTTCTCTCTTCGTTATTGGTGATATAGGTTTCTGTTGGAGTCGACAGGCATCTTCAACATAGAGAAGATCGACATCAATGGCTTTTTTGTGAGTTCCGTTATATTCCAGTCCATCACTAGGGGTGGCAAGCTTTTCAAAATGTTCGGACCATCCACCAAGGACTCCTTCTGGCGTAGAGTATGTAATTCCATCCACTGTGAGTTCAGTAACTGTGTCACATGATTTTGCGCGCTGTAGTCTAACAAGCTTTGAGAACGCTTTAGCATCTGGGTTAGCATTCATTAGGCTAGCCAGCTGTGAAGATCGTCTCCTTGCCATTTCCTGTCGTTGTAGTTTCTGTAGTGTTCGCTTAGCCTTTTTTGCTTCTATATACTCAGGGGTGTTTTTCTTTCTCCCCTTAATTTTCCACTTCCACCATACATGTTTGTTGAATTTAATAGCAGCCTTAATATTATCATTCCATGGGGGAATCTTCTTATTAGCCTTTATGGGACCATTTTTCCCAGGTATCGAGTTGCTAGCTGCAGAGGTCAATGTTTCAGATAAATGTTTGACTGCTTGAGATAGCTGCATAGATGATAGTGGAGCAGGTGGTAACGGATCTAGGTTTTCTTCAATTTCTTTAGTGTACTGATTGACATTGCATAGGTTCCATTTAGGTTTTGGGATGATTGTGGTAGAAACATCTTTCTGTGCATAGTCAATATTAAGCTGTCCCAGGATAGGTACATGATCAGACATGTTGGTGTCAATCTTTTCTGCTACAGTACAGTCTTTAATTAGGTTCTGTGCATTTTTATTATATAAGATGTAGTCAATTTCAGCTTCGTCTCGGTCATTGACGTGAAAGAACGTTGAGACTCCAGTTTGAAGGGTCTTCAGCTCTTTATCTGCTACAAGTTCTCTTAGAAGTTTATCTCTTTCATTTGGGGGACATCGATTCAAGGAGGAATTCATATCACCACAGATGAACAAAGCATGTGTTGTGTTATATTTTTCCACTATCTCAGTGAGTTCATCCAGAGTACTCTTGAAATCATCATTTGTTGAGGTTCCTCTCGCAGGCATGTAGACAGAGGCCACGCATGTTGGAGGGTTAACCAGGATTTCCAATACAACTACACGTTTTCCACCGTCAGGTTGCTTTCGAAATTTAATATTTTAGTGATCTCTGTATAAAATGGCTACACCACCATATCCTCGTGGTACTTGGTAGGGTGCGATAGGATCATGGTCATCAACTGCCTTAGCATGCACAAGATGAGTAGAAGTTATCCTACTGAGGTGAGGCAGCTGAAAGTTAAACAGCCAGTGCTCTGGTAAACAGAGTATGTCAGCTTGCTTTGCACAGCTTTCAAGGTATATTTTGTTGCTTTTGACATTCTTTACATTAAGAGTCATCAACATGAGTGTCGAATGGGTTTGCTTTGTTTCCACCTTGCTGTCGAGGCACGGCCGTGGTACAAAAAAGGGTGGCCAGAGGATACATTTGGTTCCTCGGGTGCGAGGGTATCGCATTTATCATTTCCTTCTGGAACTGTGCTACTATCCACTGTCTGGTGTATAAAGGTAGAGTCAGAAGAGACAAATGCCAGTTCAGATGAAATGTCACATTTTGGGTATTCAACATTGAAGGTTACTTTCTTCGGAGTTGAGTGTCGACTATCATGCTTTGTTTTCGTTACTGTATACGTTGGTGTTTCTGTTATAATATCAGCTTTCCGCCATGTTTGATGGGTTTCAGCTGCAGACTGTCTGTTATTCTTGCGTGGTTTCAGTTGAGGAGGAAGCCTTCGTACTCGATCATAGCTCTTATTTTGCCACCGGGCGATATCAATTCGTTTGAAATTCCGTTTTTTGGACGTTATTGATTTCGACCTTGTTTTCACGGAGCATAAAACGGGCTTTCGGTGTCCTCCCAGTCACGACAAAATTAATGAAATTGTAGAAATTATCCTTCAGTCTTACTACAATATGGGAGGGGCAGGCAGTACACACAGAGTAACAGTCGAAAATGCAGATGGTCCTGGCGTGGTAAAAGTAAATAATTACTCCGTGGTATCTAATGGCAGTAATGCAGAGTTGTTACGTTGTTACCGGTTATTGATTACCACAAGCAACACTTTTTTATCGGGACAATTTATACTTCCAAAGAGACAGAGCCTCATCAAATCACTAAGCAAAGAAACTCAGTTATACGCACTTACATGTACTACACATTTACTCGAATTACAACCCACTGACTGACTTCACAGAGTTTCGCAAATGTATTTTTTGCTGCTGCCTACCCATTTTTGCAATTCTGGGTCCCGCAAATATTTTTACTTTTAGAGGGACACATTTATTTTTCGCGGGACCCATTTCCAACATGTGTCTTCATCACATGAATTATGCTTATTTAGGCCTGTCTTCAAATACATCGATTTTTCAACCACCACATCAAAGGCTATTGCAGTAATCATGTTTATGGAAATTAATTAGAGCTGATGGGTGCGTGGTGGCTCAGTGGTAGACTGTTGGACTTCTATGCTAGAGGTCCCGAGTTCGATCCCCGTCTGGGACGACCTGCGTTGTGTCCTTGGGCAAGGCACTTTATCCTGGTTGCCTAGATGAGGACACAATGACGCTGTGTACTAAGGCGTACTGCATGTCGATGGTGCACATGTCTTCAGCCGCTTAACCCTGATTGAGCGGAGCTTGAACAGAGTTAGAATGTTGAGGAGCTGCCAGTTGCTCGTCGTTGCTCGGTGGTTCTCTTCGGGTACTCCAGCTTCCTCCACCCGTAAAACTGTCATGGTCATGATTAGCCATTGTGCATAAGTACATTGTATGTGACCTTAAACTCCAATAAATAAATAAATAAATAATTAGAGCCGATATGGTTAACCGATTAATTGACTAACCAATGACCAACATTTTGATCAATATTGACAATAAAAAAGTAATTGATCAGTTAAGCATTAACTTTTGAACTACAGTATTATATGGGTTAACAAATGAACAAACTTGCTTCAAAACAGGTAAATATTGTCATTCTGGCTCACATCAATTATATGAGACAGAGTAATGCATGCCAGTTGCGTGCTGACATACTTGTTCACTTGCATGATCATTATACTGTATCAGTAGCTGCAAAATTTCCTATAGCTGGAAATTCGGAGGGCAAGTCATGAGTACTAGTAGTTGGAAATTCCGTCTATCTGGATTTTAGAGCTTCTTTGTAGCTGGAATTCCAGCGGAGAATAGCTAATTTTATGATTTTGATATTTATGTGTTATTCTCCGCTGGAAGTTTAGACAAGCTTTTCCTTGAAGTCGTTCGTAACAGATTTTTGGTACACACGGTTTGGACGTGTTAAAAGCACTAAATTCCTGCCCTGACAATGTAATTGCAATTCCAATTTGAAGCTGGTCATCCCTTCTACAATTCTGAATAAAATTACTGCTGAGCACGGTGCATTTCATGCTCAAAAAGCAATTATTATCAACGTACCCCCTGCTTTTTCTCGCAACACAAAGCATGCAAACTTGGGAATACCCGATAGTTGTGACGTTTTTGTTTTACATGTGCTGAAAATAATCAAAATATGGAATGTGACAATTTGAAACAGACTGGCATTTCCAAATTATCACACACAACAAAACGGGACTATTTTCAAGCCTTGTATTTCTAAATATTTGAAGACATTCCAGAGTAACTTTTATACAAAAAATCTTACTCTTCTTTATCATTTACATAAACATTAAAGTATGTCATAAAAATAAAATGACGAACGTAAATGTTTGATGAGCGAGCTCTTAGTGTTTGACACAGTCAGGGCCGGGGAGAGAAAATTTGGGCCATGGGTTTATTCTGTTAACTTACAGTGCCCTTTCGAAAGTGTGTGTGTATGTGTGGGGAGTCGGAGGGGGGTGGGGGGTCACAGGGTGTGCTTCTACAAGCGCAGAAGGCAAGTACAGTGATGGGGGATTGGGGGGGGGGGGGGTCATTGCAAGAAAAGTTGAAATTTGCTATTAAATAGAGCCTTCTTGCAGCTTTTAGGATGAAAATTCCCGTTATCTTTTGGCCATCAAATGTTTTTAGCAGCATGTTTCAAATTCATCAGTGGTCACCTAGTGACACAGAGTTATAGCTTCCGGCTGCAGCAGGCTTGTCATTTTGAAAATTGCAGGAGGGCCATTATGGTTTGCCTCAAATCACCACAGGAGGGCCATTTTGGGTTCACCTAAAATGACCCCAGGAGGGTCATTTATGATTTACGGGGACCCTTTTGTTTCAGCCTGCTGGGTAGACAACTAATATCATTTTCAGGTACAGTACATGGAGAGTTTATTGTAACTAAATCACCCACAGAGTGAAGTTATCACCCACTCTATAACTTTCAAATTTTATACATATGGACAAAAACACAAGCAATGTTTCAGCCAATGGACCTCCAGTTGACACGCCCCTGCATATAACAATAACGGTTAAATGAAATATATATTTGCCTGGGGAAAGGTGTCCTTCTGATGGCAAGCCCCCCCTCCACTACCCATCATAGCTTTCGGTGCCTCTGCTTCCTTGCGTATTTTATCTTTCCGTTCAACCTTTTTTCTCTTTCTCAAATTAATCCTCACCACATCCTTCCCGTTCCACCTTGCAATTTATAGTCCAGGAAATGCTAACAAGCCTGGTGCAGATGCCAACAAAAATTGTGATAAATTTTGCCCCCAGCACTCTAGGAATTTTTGTTTAATCGTTATTACGAGTCTCTTTTATTCTCCTGATAATCAATTGGGCTTGAAACACAGGTTCAGATTTTGTAACAAAACCATTCTAACTAATTTCCGAGTCGAACGAATGATGTGTGCTAGCCTATTCTCAGCTGCGCAGTATTTTTGTTAACACCTCCCTATATTCTGTTGAGTGAGCTTTCATTTTTAAGTGGTTGGATGTGATAAAGTGGGGGGGGGGGGGGGGGGGGGGGGGGGAGGGGTGTAAACAGATGTCAAAGGGTTTAACCATTGACTCTTCGATAACGTGCTGCTGAGCTGTTTCGTTTCGCTCTGCAACCCAAAACCGATTTTTCAGTCAATCACAGAATTCCTTGATGACGGAATTCATCTAAACAACTGTGCCAACTGGATTAATAAAAAAAAGTAAATTTCCTTATATTTTGAATGTTTTACATCTCAATGACCTATACATTTTTTTTAATATTGTGTGAACTACACATGAAGAGCTGTATATTTGTCAAATACTACGAATATATTTCACGAAGAAGAAAGAATTGGTCATGTTTCCCAGTTCGTGCAACTGATTGGAAAAATCGCTTCATTCGTTGAGCTTTGTCTGCAGCAATAAATATCAGATTTTAAATATCAACTGCAAACTAAGCTAAAACGTTGAGCTAAGCTTCTCTGGTGATGCTGATGTCTCTTTTATTTCCCAAAATTCCAACTTGGCAAAAGTTCTAACTGTTACTATTTACAATGTACAACTACAGTGTATGCAATATTGAGCTTCATAAGTATAGATGATGTCAATCGGTACAAGATTTCTATAGTACGTTTACTTATCGTAATAAAAAAAATCCTCGAAATGCACTTCAAGAAAATCACATCATGTAAAATCGTTATCCTGAGGTAATTCTATCATTCACAGTTACAAAATGTTGAACCATCGAAAATTGATTATTCCTGCATAAGATCTGATTTATTGTTAGCACAGTGTGAATTGTTCAAAGTTCTAAGCTTGAGCATTTGTTCAGCACATATTCAATTCCCAGAAGAATACCAAATAATAATAATAACCTGATAATTCTATCATAAATGTGTTGGCATTTCAGTTACTAGAATAAATTTTATGCCCCCTTTCGTGGCTTTATTTTCAAAATCTTTCTTGGTAGTGAATTTCCAACAAAGGGGAGGGACTGGGTATTAGGTTTCCCCCTCCCAGTCCCTCCCCCTAGTTGGAAATTCACTATCGTACACCCCCAATTGGAAACCTCTAGCCACGTCCCTGATATCAATGGGACATAATGTTATAAGAGGGATTTTTGTTGCAGTTCTTAGCTAGTACAATTTCTATCATTTTCCTGGCCTTACAACCCACCGAAATCCAGTATAAATATTATTTTTGCTTATTCTAGCTTTATCTTTTAGTATAAATACATGTATGACTAAAAGACCCAAATGTACTCTTGGGTGCAATAAAATCATTGAATTGTGTTCTTTTTTTCTGATATGCACATGTATGATCATGTACTCTTGGGATCCAAATACTCGATTTCATAAAAATTTTTCACCCCTACTATTATTCTGCCCCTGCTTTTATTTAATTTTATGAAATTTTCCATCCCCTATGGAGGGGGGTGGGGGATTTCGGACACAAGGCGCAAAAAGTTTTTTTTCGATCCTTGGGCACTCACCCAACCCTTTGTTGAAGGAAAAATGTTTTTTTTTAGCTCACCTGACTTTCAGTCAGGAAAGCTTTAGTGATCACTCACCGTCCGTCGTCAGTGAACATGGTGTTTGCGTCTTCTCCTCCCAAACCGCTGAACCAATTTAATTGATATTTGTTCCATTTTGATATTTGGTACCCACCCCCCAAAATTAGAGTAAATTACAATAAATTGCTTTGATTGGCAATTTCAACAGGTATTTCTGCTGTAACATAGTTTGTATTGTTCCAGTAACCATTCCCGACATTTAGTCTACCCCCAGGAGATCCCCATCCCCATCCGGGACGACTGGCATTGTATCTTTGGCAAGGCACTTTATCCCAGTTGCCTACATGGGGAGCATGATGACGTTGTGTACTAAGGCGTACTGCACGTCGATGGTATACATGTCTTCAACCACCATAACCCTGCTTGAGCGGAGCATGAACAGAGTTAGAATGTTGAGGAGCTGACAGTTGCTCGTTCTCTCCGGGTACTCGTCTTCCTCCACCTGTAAAACTGTCACAGCAGGCTTGTCATTTTGAGTCGGGCAATCTCCTCGGGCCGCAGTCGCCCGTCTGAAGTCAAAATTCCGTGGACGTGTAACATTTGCCTAACACCGGTTTCTGTGGCTCATTAATTCAGTTGAAGGCACAAACAGCAATTTTCGCAGATTAAAGGAGGTAACAAAGCGCAATTTGTGAAGTTTGTAGTGTGTCGTCGACGCAGTCACCCAGAGACAGTCAGTAACTTTCCAAAGATGAGTGAGAGGTCTGCCAATTCCAAAGTTGTAATTAGTTATTACATTGTACATCAGACCGTGACAACTCTTGTGTCATACGTGATTACGGGACGTACCATCCCCAAGCCAGTTCGACCCCTGACGATTTGGCTGGGACGTTTTGTCCTAAGATCAAAGCCGAGACAATTCGTGCCCCAAATCTGATTAATTCGCCTCAAGCTATCGACATCTGGCAGTGAGCACAGTGCACTGGCCACTGGCATGTACAGTCACCATGTAATGTGTAGATACAGGCTTGGTTATTTGGATGAAAGATAACTATAACACTCACAGTTAGTGAGTGTCATGGGTAACCTGGTATCTTGCATGCAAATATTCAAGCCTGCATCTATACATTACGTGATGACGTACATCATAATTACACAAACCATGTACCTTAAAATGATATTAGATGTCTACCCAGCAGGCTGTACAAAATGGCCCACACAAACCATAAATGGCCCTCCTGCTGTCATTTTAGGCGAACCCAAAATGGCCCTCCTGAGGTCATTTGAGGCGAACCATAACAGCCCTTCTGCAATTTTCAAAATGACAAGCCTGTCACGGTCACGATTAGTCATTGTGCATAAGTATGTGACCTTAAACACCAATAAATAAAATTTGTCAGAATTTGGTCCCATTTCTTGGCAAGTTTATGAATTTATTCAAATTTTCTCACAGATACTGACAGTCAGTGTATACATGGGTAATCAGGAAAGTATATAGCATATACTGGCATTATACCTGAACAGTATTAAGACAGGTGTAGCAGGAACAGGTGTGAAATATGTTGAACATTTTGATGCTTTACCTGGTTTCACCACTGTATTTGCTGTTGATTTGTTACTAAAAATGGCACCCACATCTGGTGTATTGTACTGAACACTGCATTGATATTGTTTGTTTCCACTTTATAAATATTTTTTGTCACTGCTGTCGTTCGTTTGAAACAAAATTTGATTGTGTACCTACCTGCCATTCTATGAACAAAACATTTTAGCTTTAAAGAAGCCGAAGGTACATTGTAGTTGAAAGTTGTGACGAACGTCGGAATGAACATGAAGGATTCTAACACAAAAATGATAAGTATGGAATATAACATTGAAAATACACAAATTTCTCACACCCAACCTTTGTTCTTTTTGGGGATGAGAACAAATGCAGATTAGGTAAATTGTCGAATTTTAATTGATAAAATGGAGACAAAAATCTAAGCGTTCAATGCTGATCTGCAGCTCAGTACATGTGTGTGCAATGTTGATAAATAAAGCCGGTTTGTGGAGGCATATGAAGTCCTGGATGTAAAATGGCGCAATGTAAAAATGATCTAAAATAGTAGGGGTAGAAAATTTTTATGAAATTAAGTAAAAGTAGGAGCAAAATTACTGGCAGTGTTGCTACTCTTGTGATGAAAATAATAGTATGGGGTGCAATAATAGTGTAATGAAATAGGAGTTTGAGATGAAATAATAGTGAAGGGTGGAATGTTGCTACTTGGTACTGAGGTTTTAACCTGACTGAAACATTTCAGTGTGCCACATCCTGGATAAATTACCTCAAAATCATCATATAACTCCATCTTAGTACAGTTATGTCAAAATTTTGGTTAATTTAGTACAAACTGGTGCATCTTTATGATGGGCTGACTGTTCAGTCTGGTGAATATAAATAAACATAGATAGGGGCCCCAAATAAGAATCATATGGGGTGGAAAAAAAGGGAAAAATTAATAATTGTGCGTGTATGTTTATTTGAAACACAAGAGTAGTTGGAACAAGCAATAATTTTTTTTATTTTTGTTGAAATGATTGACAGAACAATTTTTTAAGTAAAGTTAATCCCAGAAATGAAGTCTAAAGTTCTCTGTTCGCCTTTTTTGTCATTGTACAGTTAAAACTAGAAGTGCTGTCATGAATAGTGTGCTTATCTAGGCTTAATTGCGCGTTGGAATTGTGCGCGATTGCCATATCGAATGGCATCTAAATCACGGCAGGTTCTCCTGGTTACTCATGACAAACACATGCAATGTTTCTGCCAATGGACCTCTGGGTTACCCGGAGGTCCATTGGCTGAAACATTGCTTGTGCACAGGCCAAATGTACAGAATTTGATAGCTTTACTATGGCCATAACGCACACATTAACGCGTAGATCAAGGTGCTATTTGTGTGCATTTCATGACAGGTCTTCTAGTTTTAACTGTATTTGATACTGCACTTATTGGTGATGAGGATATTGGCAGGGGCTGATGTTTGTCCCAGATGGCCTCCATCATGTTGCTTTTTGAATATATGTGTATCAGACTTTCAATTGTGAAAACATGCAGATGCACAATAAAATGTGCTCCTGGTTTCAAATTCAGGCATGCCATTTTGGTGGTGGTCGCTAAAAAGTGTATGCTGAGACCAGTATCTGGTTCAAAATCTGCTGAGGTGAAATGACTTTTCATTCTTACTCTCATAATACACAATGAAATGCACTAAATTTTCTCATGTTTATTGAAATGAAGTTACCCAATAAATACAGAATAAAAGAAAATAGCAGTTTTTTGGTAAAATTGAATTTAGATTTTTTAGAAGCAATTTTCTCATCAGACCTCAATAAAAAGTTCGTTGTTTTACCCTGCTTGAAAAATTGAAAGTTCATGATTTGGACCCTTTAAAAATGTACACAACTATTTTTGTCTCATTGCTGAAAAGTGTAATCAGGAAGAATATTATATTTCAAAAATTATTTCCAAAAAAATTCAAGAAGGCGATTTTTGCAAGAAATATACACTGCCGTGTTCATCAGTCAGACTAGACTATTTTAATTGTTGCTGGTCTGATTGGGAGATCATTGTCAATCGGTTTGTAATTTTCCAACCCTGTATGCACCTTATTTGGGGGCCTGTATGTTTATTAAAATTGCCCTTCCAACAGGGAGGAGATCTTCAAATCAGTAAATCTAAACTAGATTGTGATATTCTTTTGTTTAGCACATTGTATTAATTTATTGTTGTAATCATGATGCATAAATGCCTATAAGTTTTCTGTAATAAAATAACTGCAATACTGAAAAATAAGTTGGTCTTTAGATAAAATTAATTAACAGTACCCTCCACCCACCAGTGGATTTTCACTCTGTACTATTGTTTGGGCCTATACCATTATTTAATTTTGATAAATATTCCACCCTGTACTTTTATTCCCACCTGTACTTTTATTTGGAACACAAGAGTAAAGTAAAAAACAACATTTTAATTGAGGGAAATTATTCATGGCCTTACCTAATCACACATAATGCTCGCATTGAGTCCAGTGTGTTACAGCCTTGTTGCAACATTATTTTAATTTACTGGACTTGTTAAAGCTGGAAAATTTAATATGAACTAGACAGAGTGATTCTGTAGAATCACAGGTTTTCCCTGGCATACAAAACATTTCAATCTCTTGAAAGAGTTATGGGAATAATAACCTACTGCTTTAAAACTCTTCCTCATGAAATTTGCCAAGTTTGTGTATTACAGGGTGGTGATGGGTCACATTTATTCTTTTCTTCCTAATACCATCAGAGTGATGTGTGTCCCAATTCTCAAGAGTAACTTTATCAGTCAGGAAGATTTGTCACTGTCAGTAATGGACTGTACTCACATATCTGCATTCCAACTGTTTGAAACTACCATGACGGCAATGACAGGAAAATGTTTGTATGGAAGAATCACCACAAGCTGGTGAGTTCTCTCTTGTACCTCTAATGAATGTCTCCTTGGCAATAGACATACAGCAGCAAAGGGATAACAAAATAAACTCACAATATGGAGGTTGTCTATCAGTTACCTATAATCCAATTACAGCTCAATTCAAATTAAAGTCGATTTTCAAAAGAAATTGGTGTACTAAAGTCCCCAAACATTGCGACCAGAACTTTTGATAAACTCACACTTACTTACAACTAGCCGAGGCCACTGTGCTATGCACAATTATTCCACCAGCTCCCCAGAGTTAGTGTGGTTTAGAGCTGGTCGGTTTTTAAATTTCCCATCTATTCATCGATTCGGTTTTGGTTCGGTTTTGGGGGGGGGGGGCTTCAAACATTTAGTTGCTTAGATGCTTTTTGAGTCCTTTGAGGTGGATAATTTAAGATTCGACGGTCATGTCAAATTCGTTTTTAATTTCAATTCATGCCATTGACATACATGTATTGCCTGACATGACATAAGTGAAGAGGGTCAGTCAATTTCAGAAAGCAGCTGCCCAGAATCAAGAAGTTGAGAACTTTAGAACATGCCGTCTACTTTCAGAAAGACAGATACCCAATTCCTAAGCTGACTTGACAAGCTGATATTTGTACTAGAAAGGCACTAACTCCAAATCCCACATTCAGTGATTTACAAAGCACTGTAGAGGTTATGCACATTATCAACAAGGTGGTCACCTGACCTGATTTCCATGTCCATTCTTCCTTTCGGTTTGCATTGAGTTATATCAGAGAGTATTATGAATTCTGAAAATTTCCATTACTTCGAAAAAACTAAAACACAGCCACATGCATTTTGCGTGTATAAGTGCACTTTGTATTAAAGGTATGTACGGATAACTTTTTAGTAATATTAATTTAACCATTTCCCTGCAATCCAGGGTTTCCCAACATTAGTTTAGTTTAAACAATATTTTATTTATGAAAAACAAATTGTGGTACAATACATACAAAAACGTAATAATGAAGAATAAAGAAACGAAGGAAATGACAAAATTGTATGTATAACAACAATGCATTTGGTACAATTACAGTTAATATAGTGTTGGGATTCAGCAGGAAGCTATAAGCTTATGTGAGCTGTCTCCCAGTAAATTTAAATCAGTTACTAAGTTAGGTGGAAGTAATATTTTCAACGTAATATATTCCCAACATTAACAGAGCATCAAGCGAATTGATACTTCTCTCTTACCTTGACACCAAATCGCTTTGCAGGTGTCACAGTCCGTTCGTTTTCAAGAAGAGTTCTGTAATCTTCGGCGTATTGATTTTGTATGTGGCAACATAGATTGGAAGTATTTCCACTCTGGTTGATGACTGACATTTTAGCAACCGCATTGTGTCCTTGGGCAAGACACTTCACCCCCATTGCCCACATGGGGGCATGGTGGCGTTGTGTACTAAGACGTACTGCACATCGATGGTGCACTTGTCTTCAACCAATGCTAACCCTGCTTGTGTAGAGTTAGTATGTTGTGGAGCCGACAGTTGCTCGCTGCTACTCGGTGGTTCTTTCTGGGTACTCAAGCTTCCTCCACCTGTAAAACTGTCATGGTCATGATTAGCCATTGTGCAGAAATATGTGACCTTAACCACCAATAAATAAATAAATATTAAGTGATGACCGACTTATTGCATAATTGGCATTTAGCATTTCTATTGTTGCTTCTTACAAATATTGATATATGCTACTATGCATTTTAGCTGACATTTTGTTGATTATTCTAAAACATTGGCATGCTAAATGTTGATATTCATAAGTTAAAACTGAAAATATATGGTTTTTAATCTCTTTTATCCCCCACCAAAACAAAGTTTGCAGGGAATACAGAAATGGGGTCCATCGATCCGTCCGTCCATCCATTCGTACATTTGTTCATTCTTCTGTCCATTCATCCATCCATCCATCCATAACAACTTTGGACTTTCATATCTCAGTTGGTGGATGTTGGATTTAAATGATCTTTGGTATGCTGATAGACCACCATGGGGGAAAGGATATTCACAAGTAACAGTCAAGATAAGCCATTGCCATCACACGTGTGGAAGTCTGTTCACATTTTATTTTAGCACAGACTACACCCGGTGGTTCTTGTCCGCCGGTCATGAAATTTCATTTGCAGGTTTGGGGTCATGTCTAGATGAGAACATCCCCTTTTGGTCGTGATCCAGGGTATTTGATGACTGGATTCGCATCGCAAAATGCGAGTCAAAAATGGCCAAATGCTAATCATGTTTCTTTCATATTTGCCTTATATTCACTATTTATCATCACTTTTTGAAACCAAGATGGAAACTGCTAATCAAATTTTTAAAAACAAAAAATACGCTGCTATCGGTCGACTGTTATGGCTGCACGAGCCCAAAACCCAAAAACCTTTAGCACAGTCAACAGGTCGTATTTATGAAAGGATTTCATTGTAACTTGGTAGGATGAGGTCTGTATAATGTCTAGATGAGAACGTCCCCTTTTGGTCATGATCTGTCAACCGTGACAGCTGCCCAAGTCCAAAACCCAAAAACTTTTAGCACAGTCTGCAGGTCATTTAATATGGAGGGATTTCATTGTAACTTGATTGGATGACTCCGTATGATGTCTAGATGAAAAGTTCCCCATTTGGTCACGATCTGCCAGTCGTGACAGCTGCCTGAGCCCATAACTCGAAAACCTTTAGCACAGTCTACAGGTCGTATTTATGGAGGCATTTCTTTGTAACTTGGTAGGATTACTCCATATAATGTCTAGATGAGAACGTTCCCTTTTAGTTGTGATCATTGAGCTGCGATGGCTGCCCGAGCCTAAAACCGTTAACACAGACTGAAGGTTGTATTTATGAAGGGATTTCATTGTAACTTTGTTGAATGACTCAGTATGTCTAGATGGAGGACGTCCTCCTTTTGGTCGCGATTGGTCAACTGTGATGGCTGCCCGCGCCCGAAACCCAAAAACTTTTAGCACAGTCTACAGGTCATATTTAATATGGAGAGGTTTCATTGTAACTTGCTCGGATGACTGTATGATGTCTAGATGAGAACTTCCTCATTTGGTTGCGATCTGTCAACCGTGATTGCTGCCCAAGCACAAAATCCGAAAACCTGTAGCGCAGTATACAGGTTGTATTTATGGAGCGATTTTATTGTACCTTGGTCGGATGACTCGTTTTGGAGTAATTTCACTGTAACTTGATAACTTTGGTTGACATACATTGACTGTGAGAGCCACATACATTAGCTGTGAGGGCCACATTAACCCATCCCTCAATTCTTTATTTCAGTCTACACCTCAAATTATTTTTATTGAAAACATAGCATACAGGGAACAGATATTAACATATTCCCAATTATCACAATTCTTGTCTTATTTCATAATCCTTTCATAACCATTGAACATTATCCGTATCATCAAACACAACACACAATCATGTTAAGCTACTGGGTCATTGACACTTTCATTTCTAGAGTTATGCTTTTTTTGCTTTTTAGCTCACCTAACTGAAAGTCTGTGAGTTCAAGTGATCACTTTCTGTCTGTTGTCCATGCATCGTGCACTTTACATTATCGACTTCTCCTCCTAAACCCCTGGGCCAAATTGAACCAAATTTGATATGCGTGGTCCTTATCATATGTCAATTCAAGTTTGTTCAAATAAAGTTGCTGTGCTTCTTAGGGTGGGAGTGGGAAAAATGCTCCAAAATTCTAGAAAAATCTTCTCATGAACCAGTGGGTACAATGACTTGATATTGGTATGAAGCTTCCTTCTGAGGTGTAGAATCACATTTGTTCAAACAAAGTTCATGAAGCAGTCTTTGCTTGCGGTATTGGAGGGGCAGAATTTCTATTTTCTGAACCGATGGTCCGATTTGAATGAAATTTGGTATGTGGTATTATTGGGTCATAAGTATTGTTCATGCTAAAGAGAAATTTTCTGTGTTCCCCCTGGGAACCCCAGGAACTAAAAATAGAAAATATTTTCAAACACCCATATTTCCCAAACCGGATTGAACCGAGAACTGTTATTTGGAATGAAGCATCCTTAGGACCAGTAGAATCGATTGATAAAAAAATTGCTATTGGTTTTGTTAACGTGTTTTGTTGGGGGCATCGAAAAAATGCTGAGTCCGCATATTTGCAAATATTAAAAAAAATGTCTTCTCCAGAACCACTGATCAGAATCTTGTATTTGGCATACAGCATCCATGGGGGGGGGGGGGGGGGGGGGGGGGGGGGGGGGGATCAGATACAAGTGTGTTAAATTTAAGTCCCTCGGTTTGTAGTTGGGCTCAATACAGGAGCCCAAATCTTAACTTAGGGCAAAATGGGAAATAAGCTTTAAAAATCTTCTTTTTTAGAACCGCTGGACAGAATGTTTTAATATTTGGTAAACATTCTAAGTACTTAATTCTACGAACTGCACCTCAGAAGAAATCAGCGACACATGTCTTTTTCAAATTTCTCGGATGCCATAGAATTAAGAAAGGATGCTGGTTTTGTTTACATTGGCATGGCGGGGGTTGAGTGTTCCGTGTGTTCTGTACTGGCCTCGTATATACTTGGTTAACTAGCATTCCCTTTTTTGGGGTCTGTCGGTGGCCGAGTGGTGTGCATGGTTCAGTATAGTTTCGCTAGGCGGTTAGTGCCGAAGGAAACTCTCTCGGCGTGGGTTCGAACCCGCCGCCATGCCAATGTAAACAAAACCAGCACGCTTTCTTAATTCTATGGCATCTGAGAAATTTGAAAGAGACAAGTGTCGCTGATTTCTTCTGAGGTGCAGTTCGTAGAATTAATTACTTAGATGCAACTTTCTGATGAATAATTAAATAATTGAGTGTTCCGTGTGTTCTGTACTGGCCTCGTATATACTTGGTTAACTAGCATTCCCTTTTTTGGGTGTCTGTTGGTGGCCGAGTGGTGTGCGTGGTTCAGTATAGTTTCGCTAGGGGGTTGGTGCCGAAGAAAAATTGGCGTGGGTTCGAACCCCCGCCATGCCAATGTAAACAAAACCAGCATCCTTTCTTAATTCTATGGCATCCTAGAAATTTGAAAAAGACAAGTGTCGCTGATTTCTTCTCAGGTGCAGTTCGTAGAATTAAGTACTTAGATGCAACTTTCTGATGAATGATAAAATTATTTATTTATTTGGTGGTTAAGGTCACATACTTATGCACAATGGCTAATCGTGACCGTGACAGTTTTACGGGTGGAGGAAGCCGGAGTACCCGGAGAGAACCACGAGCAACGAAGAGCAGCTGTCAGCTCCCCAACATCAGAACTCTGAACTCTGCACCGCAGCACAGGCAGGGTTAGATTGGTTGAAGACATGTGCACCATCGACGTGCAGTACGCCTCAGTACACAGCGTCATCGTGCCCCCATGTAGGCAATCGGGGTGAAGTGTCTTGCCCAAGGACACAACGCAGTTGCCGCAGGTGGGATTCGAACCGAGGACCTCTCAGCTTGCAGCCTGCACCTCTACCAACTGAGCCACCGCGCCCCCGATGAATAATAAAATTAAATGGTTTGGGTCTGATATTTTACCCAAGTTAATAAAATTGATAAATGTGTTCCTTGAGTTCAACAAGGCTTTGCAATGCTTTAGCATTGCAAAGCCTTCTTGCACTCAAGAGATGAAATGCACCATTAGCCATGCTATTCTGTAGATTATGAGGCGTAAAACTTAAAACAGACCAAGAACATGAACTTTTGATGGCAAAGAAATAATTACAAAACTCAAAGATAGAATAAAAAACTGCCTGCCTTCATGCCATTTTTCAAAAATGGCCTGAGAAACAGAATATCAACTTTGTTGGGCTTAAAAAACCAAAATTTGATGTTGTGTATGTTAGGTAAAGGGTTAACCGGTTAAGAATGATTTTTGCTCTCCTTTTATTCTCACCTGCTACATGTACATGAACATTTGTCATAGAATGCACCTGTGCCAGTGATAGAATTAAGTGCTGGAAATCTAAGTGGTTAACTTCATTCCATTGTGTCTTATTCCATTTCAGATATCAGAGAATGTTGTACAGAGAATTAAAGGCAAACCAGAGAATGTCTCGAGGGGTAAATTTTGTGTTCTTGTCTCTGCATTGCACAGAGGATGTATGTTGCAGAATTTGCATATTAAATGAAGAAGAATAAAATACACTAGAAATTAGAATCCTGTAAATGGAATAGTCATTTTACCAGTGAAAAATATTCAATTAATAGGAGTATTTAATTAATTAACAGGAATTTCCTCATATTCTTTAAATTCTCAGCACATAACTTGAATATTTGAAAATGAGGAAATTCCTGTTAATTAAATATTCCTATTAATCTTCTTTGACAGAGTTCGTGAAGCACTGGCAAACATGATATAATAGATTAAAAGCCTATACATGTATTTTACTTTATGAAAAGAGGCCAAATAGGTCTATAATCAAACAGAATTCGGTGGTTGTGGCAATAGATCACAAGGTCTTTTATTAAATTGTCAGGAGTTTACTATATAACCTATATGCTGTGAGCAGGTGAAATTTGTACTGGACATATGGTAAATGGTTTAGTGTTTAGAAGTTACATTCAACTAATGGTTATACAATAAAAAGATATGCTATTAAATGGGTTCCACTATACTTGTAATAACAGTAAATATAGAATAAATAGGTACTAGGGCCGGTAATCTGATTGTAACCACTTGTATGATAACGATTTTAATTGGTAGAGTGCTAACTTATTTTCGACCACCAAAAATTGTTAAGATGTCTTTGCCTTGTTACAATTTGTAGGAGAGTACCTATAAATTGTAACAAGGCAAATCTTAACAGAGGAAATAATATCACTTTGAAGATAATATGGAGCACAGATGATGAATTTGAAGCCTGTAGGTTGCAGTACCTGCATTTTAGAATAAAGCCCAAATATGGGCTTTTAGCACTCTACCAGTTAACCACAAGGCTCTGTCAAGTGGTTAAAACTCTTATTCCATGAGTGGTTTAAATCTGATTACCGGCCCTAGTACCTATTTGTTTTATTTATACAATGCTCTTAATAAATAATCTGCTTTGTCACTTAAAATGGAAGAAAAAAAACGATACTATCCATCGCAAACACATGGGTTTGTTTTGTTTACATCTGTGCCAGTGGGCAGTACTTCCGGCTGCTCATGAATGCTTGATTGAAAGCTAGATACATTGTCAAAGTTGATTGAATTTGCTTTTTCAGTCAAGTTATTATTAATAGTTCTTCAATTTTATTATAAATGTTTAATTGTAGGCATTTTAAACTTAATAAGTCATAGATAGTACCGCAAAATGTTTGAATAAAAAATGGCGAAGTGTGAATGGATCGAAGTTGGCAAATTGGGTCATGTCAAATGTCAAGTTGGATGTAGTTTTTCCTATAGGTGTAAATATTTGTAATGGGATTTTCATTGAAAACGTTTTAACCGCAGTAGAAGCTTTACACCAGTAGTGAGGTTAAACGCTAAAATTTAACATGCAGGCTTTTCACAGATAGTAACATGGGCAAGCATGGTATAAATTGCATTATCCAAAATTATGTTAAATTTTTTCTATCTTCTCAGAAAGAAATATTTTAATTGGCAGAGTGCTAGTTATTTGTGCTAGTAATAATTTGTTCATCAAAAATGGCTTCATTATAATTTATTAGAGACTGCTGGCAATCTAGGGTAAATTGTTACAGAATAAATCAAGATAATATCAGTTGCCTCTACATGTGGTATCTGCTTATCAAGCTCATGCTAAAAATAAGTAAAATATGAGAACACCACTATGCTTCCTACAGTTTTTTAACCCTTTACTCAACATAATGACCATAACTGGCACGCATCTTTCCCAAACATCTCAATTCAGAGAAGAAAAAGAAAGCTAAGGCTAAAAAAAAATGTGTTTTGATTCTCAAGCAATCCGTCATTGAATTTGAACCCCCTCATTAGACATTTTTATTGCCTTTCGGTATCTTCCATTATTAGTACAAACTCCGGGATCCCTGAAACTTTTTACATTTTTTGAGTAATGCATATTTATTTATTAGTTGCGTCTTCAATATGTTTGGCTTGTTACAATAAATAGGCACTCTCCCATATAATGGTAACAAGGCAAATCCCCATAGATTAAATACTTTTACTTCAAAGATAATATGAAGAGCATCGAAAGAATAAGAAGCCTTTGAATTATTGCAGTACCTACATTTTGTTTTTATTGGAATGTTTTATTTTTCAAATTAAAAGTGAATTTATTTATATAAATATGTACTTTCTATATTTCTTGGTGTAAAAAGACAGCCGAAATCCTCTCTATGTTTGATCATTTTTTGCAAAAGAAAAATCTAAATTAAAAATAAAACCACCTCCCTCACTGATTTGAAAAAAAAAATTAATTGATTATCTTCATGATTCAGGTTTGTTCAAATCAGGTCCCTGGGATAATATTTGGCCTCTCTATGGGAACTCTGAACTTTAACTTAGAGTAATATGAGAATATTCTTTAAAGTCTACCAGTCAAATGTTTTGATGTGCAGTATCCTTAGGAGGTTCAGATTGGGGTCATATTTGAGCTCGTTGTGGGAGCCCGAATTTTAACTTCCACTTTGAGGAATATTCTTTAAAAATCTTTTTAGATCTCCCAGTCAAAATCTTTAAATATTTGGTTTGAAGTACCTTATTGGGGCCCCGATTCCAGTGTGTTCCAATCAAGTCCCTGGGTCCATATTTGGGCTCCCTATGTCAACCTAAATGCAATATGGAGAACTTCCTTCGAAAATCTCATTCATCAGATCCACCAGTCAGAATCTTTTTAACATTTGAGATACAGCAAACTTAGGTATAGATTTGAGTTTATTCAACCATGTACCTTGGTTCATATTTGGGCTCCCTGTGTGATCCCAACTTTACCTTTGTGCAATATAGGGACTATTCTTTAAAAAATCATCTTCTTCACATTGACAATTCTTTTGTTATATAGTATTGACACCCTTAGTATGGTGAGATTCAAGGTTGTTCAAATCAAATCCTTGGGCTCATATTTGGAATTATGGGAACCCAAAGTTTAACTTAGCACAGCATGAAGAATATTCTTGAAAGATCTTCATATTGACCATACATAATCTTTTAATATTTGATATATAACATTACTATAACTCCTACATTAAAGTTTGTTCAAAGTGTTATTCTTGATTGATTTTGATGGACCCCAGAGAAATTTGAAATTTAACACAGAAACCGATGGAGAATTTACTGTTTGTTTAAATGAACTGTGCCAACGAATGACTGTGTTGGTAAACATGATTTAAATGTAAATGTGAGTACATGAGATTAATGTTTGTTCAAATGGGATTCCAGGAGTCCACATGAGGCCCAGGGGGAGGGGGAGACAGGTTCTTTGGACCATTTTTTTTTACCTGCGTCGCCAGCGGCAGCGCAGGTCTAGTAACCGTTCGACTCCGTCCGTCAGTCCATCAGTCCGTCCGAAACACTTTTTTCGTCAAAGTTTTCTTGGCTTCTATGTAAGGGAATGATTTTACATTTGGTCTGCTGCTTCATTATGATGAGTTGTATCAGGTAAGCGATTTTCAGATCTGCCGTGCAGCCACTTCCTGTTTGCCGATACTTTGAAATTTTGCTGTACCCACTGAACATTGAAATTTTCCGTCAAGGTTTTCTCGGCTTCTATGCAAAGGATTGATTTTATATTTGGTCTGCTGCTTCATAATGATGAGTTGTATCAGGTAAGCAATTTTCAGATCTGCCGTGCAGCCACTTCCTGTTTGCCAATACTTTGAAATTTTACTGTACCTACTGAACATGGAAATTTTCCATCAAGGTTTTCTTGGCTTCTATGCAAGGGATTGATTTTATATTTGGTCTGCTGCTTTAATAATGATGAATTGTATCGTGTAAGCAATTTTCAGATCTGCCTTGCAGCCACTTCCTGTTTGCTGATACTTTGAAATTTTACTGAACCCACTGAACATTGAAATTTTCCCTCAAGGTTTTCTCGGCTTCTATGCAAGGGATTGATTTTATATTTGGTCTGCTGCTTCATAATGATGAGTTGTATTGTGTAAGCAATTGTCAGATCTGCCGTGCTGCCCCTTCCTGTTTGACGATACTTTGAAATTTTACTGTACCCACTGAACATTGAAATTTTTCGTCAAACTTTTCTCGGCTTCTATGCAAGGGATTGATTTTATATTTCATCTGGAGCCTGATAATGATCAGTTGTATCGTGTATGCAATTTTCAGATCTGCCGTGCAGCCACTTCCTGTTTACCGATTCAATTGCATGCAGCGACGCAGGTCCAGACCCGGTATTGGTCTTGGCTTGTTTGCTTGAGGACATGATTAGGAGATTTCAAAATACTTTCACCCTTTGTGGGTGGTTAGGTGTGGGGGCTAGGGGTTGTAGTGTGATCAGCTGGGTAATTTTTGTTTTGTTTTTACTTCATAATGAACTGAATAGGTTTGAGTGATTTTACACAAAAAAAAATATATAAATAAATAAATAAATAAATAAATAAATAAATAAATAAATAAATAAATAAATAAAAACTAATTCACCCAACAGACCCTTCTCCAACCACCCCATTCCTCTAGCTAAATTAGATAAACGGTATTAACATGTAGATGCTGAATATGAACATAAATCTTTCTTTAAACAACTTTATCAGTTTAGCGATTAAGACCCCTTGGGGCCTCTTGTTCTACATGCTCTTTCACTTACACTCAAAATCTGAGAGTCGATGTTTTTTTCAGATTAGTGGCTTATTGTCGTTTTTGCACCTTGCCTAACACAAGCAGGCAAAGACAAATTTCTTGCATATCGGTGTCTAACAGTGTCCATTTTTTGTCTCAAAACAAAGCTTATGGCCTCTGATTGGAACAGGCTCAGCAAGCATTTATGTATCAGTTTTTCAGCTCAACTTAACAACATCAAGAATGAGCTATTGGGATGGGTTGCTATCTCTTGTCCATCCATCTATCCCTCCATCCCTGTCCATCCACAGTTTCTGTAGCACAGCCTCAGATCGCATCTCTCACCCGATCTGTTTCAGATTTCATATATGGCAAAACATGGCTGTCAGCAGCCATCTTGGATTTGGCACATAAATTGTCATCACTTCCATTAGCACACCCTACAGGCTGCATCTCTCGCCTGATCAGTATCAGATTTCATATGTGGCTATGAGGTAATGTCTAGATGGGAGCTATCAAATTTTTATGAATTTTGTTGAAAAACATGGCTATCGGTGGCCATCTTCAATTTGGCAAAAAATTATCAACAATTCCATTAGCACATCCTACTGCATCTCTCACCTGATTAGTTTCGAATATCATGTGGCTTTGGTATGATGTCTAGATGGGAGCTATCAAATTTTTCTGTATTTTGTTGAAAAACTGCCAGTGGCCATCTTCGACTTGGCATATAAATTGTCAACCATTCCAATAATACACCCTAAAGGTTGCATCCCTCACTCAATCATTTTCGGATTTCATATGTAGCTTTGGTGTGATGTTTTTTTTGTAGAAACTTGATTGAATGACTTGACATTAATAGAGCTTTCTATTTAATTCAGTCCCTTTCTTGGACAAGTTGAGTGTCATTGACACTTATTCTTGGATGTGAAGGAACTTAGTGAGAAAATGAATTTGTTATCCATGTATATTCCAGGGTGTATGGAAATTTACACTGGTTTGAAAACTTAATACACCCTTCGGCAAAGCCTCAGGGTGTATTAGTTTTCAAACCAGTGTAAATTTCCATACACACTAGAATATACATGGATCACAAATATGATCAATGCAGCCTTCCGTGAATCATTCAAAACTTAAATCATATGATTATCGTTTGACCCATAACCACTCCTCTGCTGTGTAGGTTATTTTTAAACCGACTTGCACAAAAAGTTTTAGTTCCCTTTTATTTTCTATGTAATGTTCCCAATGGGTCTAAATTGTTTTAGAATTATGATTTGATAAGAATGATCAATCTAATGGGAAAAGAAGCACCATGGAACAATATTTTCAATAAAAGTTGAGTTTTATCAAATTTTCATGGGTGACAATCTTAATTTCACATGATATTCTGATGTTGAAATATTTATACATTGGTTTAGCCTGTGTGTAAAAACATGAACATACAGGCAGTAGGACTTTTTTTAAAATCCATAAAAATAGTTTGTGATAATAGCATGTGGAATAAAATTAACTGTGTTGTTTTTTGAAAAAAAATAATCAACATAATACCTTTAATTTTGTGTTATTCATGACAAAAAATCAGATCACTGATGGAACTATATTTTAATGTGGAGTTATCAGTTATTCATTCGTGACAAAAAATCAGTTCACTGATGGAACTATATGTTAATGTGGAGTTATCAGTTATTCATTTTTAGTTCTACTTGGACGTAGTCAAATTTGAGGTTATGTCATAGCTCGTCATCTGTCTGGATGTCTGTCCATCCGTCTATCTGTCCACCTGTTAAAATTTGCCTCACCAGATCTCTTTTTCAGTTTTCATATGTAGCTTTGGTGTGATGTCTTTTCCATACAAACTTGAGCGAATGACTTTTGCATTACTGGTTTTTAGCTCAACTTTGGCGAAGCCAAATTTGAGCTTTTGTCATGGCCCGTCTGTCGGTACGTCAACAATTGGATACGGCTCGGGCTAGAGGCCGTATTTATGAACCGATCTTTACGAAACTTATTGGGTACCTTTGTTATGACCGTGGGACAAGAACGAGTGTTTTTGGGTGCAGTCCAAAATTCAAGATGGCCGCCAGCTGCCATTTTGTACCGACGATGCAGAAATCTGTTTTTTGTACAGAACTTCCATATGAAAGCTCTGATTTGAATAATTTTTTGTATAAATGTTTAGTACCATGGGATACATCACATATAATACGGGTTTTTTTCTTGTGCGTAAATTGTGCAAATTAGACTAATTTTGATGTTTTTTGGTGTTACTTTCAGCACTGTAAGTGCAAATGCCAATACGGCTCGGGCTAGAGGCCGTATTTATGAACCGATCTTTACGAAACTTCTTGGGCACCTTTGGTATCACCGTGGGACGAGAACGAGTGTTTTTGGGTCCGGTCCGAAATTCAAGATGACCGATGGCAGCCATTTTGTACAAAATTAGGTGCAATCAGATTTTTGCACAGAACTTCCATATGAAAGCGCTGATTTGAACAATTTTTTGTGTGAATGTTTACTACCATGGGATACATCACATATAATACGGGTTTTTTCTCGTGCAGAAATTATGCAAATTGGATGAACTTTAATTTTTTCATTGCGACTTACACACAGTAAGTACACATGTCAATACGGCTCGGGCTAGAGTCTGTATTTATGAACTGATCTTCACGAAATGTCTTGGGTACCTTTGTTATCACCTTGGGATGAGAACGAGTGTTTCTGGGTGCGGTCTAAAATTCAAGATGGCTGCCAGTGGCCATTTTGTACCGAAATTAGGTCTAATCAGTTTTTTGTACACAACTTCTATACGGCTCAGACTAGAGGCCATATTTATGAACCAATCTTTACGAAACTTCTTGGGTACCTTTGTTATCACCGTGGGATGAGAGCGAGTGTTTTTGGGTGTGGTCCAAAATTCAAGATGGCCACCAGCAGCCATTTTGTACCAAAATTAGTGCAATCAGTCTTTTGTACAGAACTTCTGTATGAAAGTTTTGATTTGAATAAATTTTTGTATGAATGTTTAGTAACATGGAATACATCACATATTGTAAGGTTTTTTTTTTCGTGCAGAAATTATGCAAATTAGATGAACTTTGATTTATTCAGTGCTACTTACACAATGTAAGCACACATGTCAATACGGCTCAGGGTAGAGGCTGTATTTATGAACCGATCTTCACAAAACTTCTTGGGTACCTTTGTTATCACCTTGGGACGAGAATGAGTGTTTCTGGGTGCGGTCCAAAATTCAAGATGGCTGCCAGTGGCCATTTTGTACCAAAATTTGGTCCAATAAGTTTTTTGTCACAAGTTCGATACGGCTAGTATTTATGAACTGATCTTCACAAAACTTCTTGGGTACCTTTGTTTTCACCTTGGGACAGGAACGAGTATGTTTTGGGGTGCCTTTGTTATCACTGTGCTATGAGAACAAATATTTTGGGGTTGAGTCAGACCCACTCTGAGACTCAAAGATTTCTTTTCAGTTTAGCATCTGACTGTAGCCCACCTTTACAATACTTCACCTATGCATTTGTTACAGGCGACTGTCAGTATTTATGTACAGACCGTTACAATACTTTATATGTACCTTTGTTATCAGGTCATTACCTAGATGTTTGTCATTGCTGTGTCACATACTGTACATGTACATGTCTTTGTCTTGACAAGTTGAGCTACAGTGTCATTGACACTTTCATTATTTATTTACATTTATTTGAATTTTTTTTATTCACAAAGATTTTTGAATTACATTTGTTACCTTTCATAATTTGCGTGATAAAATGTTATTTATTTATTTATTTATTTATTTATTTATTTATTTATTCACAGTAAGCTGACTGTTACTAATATTATATCTACCTTGAGGGTTCCTGGGAATTACAAGGAGAACAGTGCTTGTTTACATCGATGAGCTACTATTGTTTTACCTACAAAAAGGACCAGGGCAACCAACTCCTTGTATGTGGGTAGGGACTATTTTTGTGATTGGCTTATTGTCTCTGTTGTCATGAAGTTTTTATACTGACCAGCACATCTGACAATTGTGATCAAGTAATCAGTTACTTGTTTAAGTACAAATACTTGACATAACATTGCTCACAAGACTTTAAAATTACATTTATTTATTACTTTTCATAATATTTTTGCAGAGATTTTCTACATTTTTTGTTCAATTTTATTATTTGTATATGAGGGAAGATACTCATAATATATAAAGCCTGTGGATATCCAGAGAATTACAAGTAGAACAGTGCTTGTTTCCATGAGTGGACATCAGTGGACAACTATTGTTTTACTTCTAAAAAGGATCTAGGCAGCCAACACCTTGTATGTGGACAGCAGGGATTTTGTTATTGGCTGATTGTCTCTCTTGTTGTCATGAAGTCGCTGTACCAACCAGCACAACTGACACTCAGTTGTGGTCAAGCAATCAGTTGATGATGTACAAATACTTAACACAATATTGTTCACAAGATTTTCAAATTACATTTAATTGAATGCATTGAAAACAAGCTATCAACTGACAATAGCATTTTTGGAATTCACTAAAAACAAACCCAACGAGGGTTCTTAAGCTGAGTTTGAATAGCACTGGCAGGTTTTGACCATTATATTGGTTAAAGAGTTGATGTAGATGACATTTATACTAAGGCTGTACAGTGCACAGGGCTAGTTATTCAGTTAGAAATGACATTTTTTTTATAATCAGAAAGTGTGACTAACCCTGTGAACTGCACAGGGTTAGTCACACTTTCTGATTATAAAAAAAATGGTAACTGCCATCTCGTATGTTACATGAAAATATATAATGACTTAAAGGTGTTAAAAATGCTTTGGGTAAGTTAGTTACATATCGTTACATAGGGTGTTGGATTCAAGGAACTATTGGAAATACTTATTCTGGATTGTGGAAATTTTTTAAAATGAATTCCAAAAATGAAAACACATTCTATTTTCAATTAATAGTGTGTTTGAAGTACTATCTGCAATGCTTCTTCATTGCATGTGGCATCATATTGCATTCAAGGCATGATATCAACCATGTGGGAACCCAGAGAATTACAAGTAAGACAGTGCAGGTTAGATTCAAGTTTGTTTAAATCCATTCCTTAAGTTTTTACTTAAAATTTGCCTTTCAAACTGCAGTGACATAACAACCTTTGGAAGTTTGGCAGTGCTTGTCTACAGCTTATAGAATTGGATGCAGTCAGGAAGACCTATGATGATAATTATCAGACATGGACACTAGAGTTATAATTTCATGACTTCATTTCTCTGGGGTGTTGATGAACCATGACTAACTGAATGTGACCCAAAATACTTCTTTGAACCACTTTACCAGGTGAGCAATTAATGCCCCTGGGGGGTCTCTTGTTTTCTATGCAGTGTTCACAAATGGGTAAAAATTGTTTTAAAATTATGGTTTGATAAGAATCTAAGGAGAAGATAAGCACCTTTGAACAATATTTTCAATAAGTTCTGTGACATTGATTTTCTATAATCTCATATCGAGTTTTCCAACTTCAGTGTTTATTTTCTTGCTAGTTTACAGCTGATTGTGTAATTTAGTATTAATATTCTTGTGATCATCTGTTTTTAATATCTAATTTCTTTCTGCAGATACCTCTGGTGAGAGCAGATCTCGGGAACATGAGGTAAGTACAACAGGGGTTTTTTGCCTTGGGTCCCAAACTTTTTCCCTGTTGGGCAGCTTGAGATGGTGTTGAAGTGTTTCCCATCAATAGTTCACTTTAGTAGGGGGCGCAGTGGGTCAGTTGTGACAGCTGGACTTCCAAACAGAAAAGTTCACACTCCGATCCTAACCAGTGATAACTGTATTGTGTTCTTGGGCAAGAAACTTCATCTCAATTGACCATATTATAAAGCATATTGCACATCTATTGTACACTTGCCTTCAACTACTGCTAACTCTGCTGGTGCGGTGTTAGTAAGCTGGAGAGTCTGAGTTGTTTGCCATTGCTTAGTGGTTCTCTTCAGGTACTCTAGCTTTCTTCACCTGTAAAACTATCTGACCTGATGTGACCCTGGCTGTTGAAAGTGTTGTTAAGCCTCAATAAACAAACATTAGGTCACTTCGGTCTCCCAACAAGTACTTCCTCTATGCGTCTGAAGTGTTGGAGGAATACATGTACCAAATGTTATTTTTGTGTTCATTTTGTCTACGACATTGACAGGGTTCCAGTGATTACCTATATTCATTGAAAATGTAGGTCCACTGTTGAAAAGTATGGTATCAAAGGCGATTCATTTTGATATAACCAATTGTTGATTTCTGTCAAAACAAGGAGACCAAAAAATGGTGCACCTACAGTTATAAAGATGTGCTGTTATGGCAGTTGAAATTGTCCCCACAGATGTTTAAGTAACATTTGTAGCAGTGAAGTGTTACAACATGGAACAGGTTGTTAAAAATCTTGAAATACCAAAAGTGAGTCCTTTGTTCAATCAACAAAATGTACAGACTTGGGTATACTTGGTGGACCAGAGGTGTTCAAGTCACTTGAACACCTAGTCAATTGTTCTATCAGGTATATCAAACTGCTTGCATCCCCTGAAAAGACAATATAGCCAGAGTGTAAGTTGAGTTATCCTTTTGGATATTCTTATTATTATTGGAGTTTCGTGTCAATGAGGGGCTGTATGGACAAGATTTCTCCTCTCTATTGAGGGCAGAATTTCTGTTTTTTGATCCCTGTCGGCCATCTGGGTTCAGTTGTGTTCCTGCCGGCCCTTTATTTTCTGCCACCTTTCTCTCGTAGTTGGGGGTGTTCTACTTTCTACACCTGTTGAGTTCACCTTTTCTTCTTCTGCTCTCACCTCTGTTATGCCCAGGACTGTTCCTTGAGGGCAATGCCTTTTGCCCAAGCTTGTTGTGCGTTCTTGTGGCCGTTCCTCCCGCACCTGCGAGGGTGGGTGGGTGGGTGGGGGGGGGGGGGGGAATGCTGTTGTTCGTTGCCTCCTGACATGATCACTTCTGGTGAGAGTTCTACCCCCTCTGTTGGGGATGTGCAGTCCATTCTGTGGTGGATACTGCAGGAGCAGTTGAGTTGTCTGGTGAAGAGATGCCTGGTTCCAGAACTATGGTCCCTCTCCAGTCGACATCTGAGGCTGTCACTAGGGTTGTGACTCCTCCTTTGGAGCCGAGCTCGGCTGCTCTCTCCCTTTCCCACTAGTTTCAACAGCTCCCCTCGTATCTGCTGCTACTGCTGTTCCGTTTGCAACGTCATCAGTCACCATTTTAGCCGGCCTCGACTTATCCCTGCAGGGGTCTGCAGCGATGTCTGGTAGTGTGGATGTGGGGTATCGGCCTCAGCCTTCCCTGACTTCAACTCGGCGAAGTCGGAAGGGGCTGCCGACTGAACCCTCTGCTGTGGCCTCTTAGCCGTCGAGCACAGCAGTTTTATCCCTGCAGTGGTCTGCAGAGATGTCTGGTAGTGTGGACATGGGGTATCGGTCTCAGCCTTCCCTGACTTCAACTCGGTGAAGTCGGAAGGGCTGCCAACCGAACCCTCTGCTGTGGTCTCTCATCCGTTGAGCACAGCAGTTTTCTCATTGGATTCGGATGTTCATGGTGGGGCCACCATGAGCTCTGTTGCATTTCTGTCCAGGCACTCTGCTCCCATGGCCAATTTTGCGAGACCAATGCCTTTTGTGCAGCCTGGACCTTCTGTCCCTCAGAGGTCCATGGCAACTCTCCTGAGTTCCCGCTCTGTAGATCTTTGGGTATGTCGTACCCCTATACCCATCTGCCTTCAGATGTTTTGGCTGCCACCCGTCGCCCCGCGCCAGGTGTACTTGAGGATCATGACCCTTTGCTGGTTAAAAGGGTCAGGAGTTAAGCCCCTTTACCGGTTCGTTCCCACACAGCTTAGAGAGGCCATCTCCTTGCTCACTCAGGTTCTTTCCAAGAGCCTTCACGTTGCTTCCAGTGAGGCTACTAGTGGTTTCCAGGCACCCCCTGTGGCGCCACCTCCCAGGATTGGAAGCGACTGCTTTCTGATCCCTCAGGTGTGCCTACACCATGGGAGGCATTGGCTGGTTTGCCCATGATGGGCTATGTGTCTTCCGACTCACAGGATGAGTCAGACATACCTGACTTGGGGGCAGCTCTTGATTTTGTGTTTGAGTTTCTTCCAGATCTCAAACCGTCAAACCAGCCGGCGGTGTCAGCCAGGTCGCAATCATCGGTCGTGCGCCTACAGCCTGTTTAGCAACCCGCTTCTGGGCACTTTAGACCGTGCCAATCGGTACAGGTGGTTGAAGCATTTACAGCTTTGAACTCTATGCTGAATTCCAAGGCTGACACTTTTTTGCCTCCAGTGCGTTATCGTTCCTACAATTCCGCCAATCCGTCAGTCTGCCAGACTTTGATGGTCTTGGATCAGGACTCTACCTCCCTCTGGCTTTCCAATCCCAAGTCGGCTGTTATTCCCATGGCCACTCTGGAGTCCCTGTTGGGCTTATCGCGAGAGATGCTGGGCATGCTTTCTCAGATCACGTCGTCTCTGCTTTAGCTGCCTCCAGATAAGCTTGACGACATAAGGCTCCTTTGCGGGTGCTTTCCAAGGCACTCATGCACACCAATGCCTGTAACATGGCTAACTTGGAATTAGTTCGCAGGGACGCTGTGTTGGACACAAGCTGTTCCCTTCCTGAGGGGCAGCACGCTGCTTTTCGATCTGCTTCTTTGGCGGGTCCACAACTATTCCATGGTTCAGTGGTGACGATCCTGGATGACGTCCTACATCATTCCATAGATCAGCTGCTGCTTCGTCAGCTTTATCAGCCTTCTGTTGGACGCAGGGGGCCGTCCATATACTAACAAGTGCCCTTCTGCTTCCTCTGCGAAGCCAAGGGCTGATCCTCCTGCCACCGCTTCTACTTACTCACGGGGTAAGGGTAAGCATCGGCAGGCTAGAGGGAGGACTCAGGATTCTTCATATAGTAGAGGAAGTGGTTTCTCCTCTCGCGGGCCTCGCTGAGGATCAAAATGAAGGTTCTCCCCTCGATTCGTCCCAGGATAGAGGAAGGATATCAGAATTTGCACACCATTGGGCCACAATCACATCCGATCCTTGGGTGTTAGATGTTGTTCGGTCCGGGCTGCGGATATCCTTCCGAAGGCTAGACAATCTCCTGTCAAAGGGGCGATCGAGGTCGCCAAAAACATTTAGTGGGATTTTATTCATGCCTGTTCTTGGTGCCGGAGAAGGATGGCCGACTCAGACCAGTTATCGATCTGAGTATCCTGAACCAGTCTATTATTGCTCCAAAGTTCAGCATGGAGACTTTCAGGTCGGTTTGCCGCTCCATTCACCAGAGAGATTTCGCTTCCAGCATTCTGCGAGACATTTACTTTCACGTTCCGATTCATCGGACATCACAAAAGTATCTCAGGTTTGCTTTTCTGGGGCGAATTTACCAGTTCAAGACCATACCTTTCGACCTCAACCTGTCTCCTTGGTCCTTCATCCGACTAAGTCCTTCCATTGCACTCAGTCCAGGGTGACTACTTCAGCATATCTGGACGATATCCTTCAGAGGCATTCCAGTGCTGCTCTTCTGGAGTCAGATGTCGACACACTTGAGCCTGCTCACATCGCCAGGGTTCAGAGTCAATGAGGAGAAGTCAGACCTGGTCTCTTTTTAGTTGTTTTGTCATCTGGGGATGGATTTCTATACTCCTCTGAATATGGTGGCGGTTCCCCGGGCGAAGGGTATGATTCTCTTGGCTTTCAGCCTGACTATGACCCAGTCCACGACCACAACAGCTCGGCGTATTCTACAGCTGCTTGGTTTCTGCGATTCGGTGACAGATCTCATTCCTCTAGGTAGGCTGCATGTCAGACTTCTCAAACACTTTCTCAGTTGTTGGAGGCCGAATATCGATCCTCTGGATCTGGTTCTTGAGTTACCAGTATCTCTTCATGGTCACCTTCCCTAATCGGATGATCAGTGGATTATACAGAACCTTTATCCCAGGTGGATATCTGTTTTCTCACAAGATGGCGTTTTCTAATGGCTTTGCCTCATCAAGAAAGGGAGCTTCACGCCCTCTCTGTTGATCCAGCCTTTTTCAGGAGCTCTTCCAACAGTGTTACTTTACCACTGATTGCTTCTTTCTGGCCAAGAATCAGATGCCAGAAACTACTCAACCTCCAATCTGTATCAGGGCTCTTCCCTCTGCTGAAGGTAATCGCCCTTTGCTCTGTTCGGTTCATGCAATTCACATTTACCTCAACTAGACACAGTTCATTAGGAAAGATAGGAAAAGATATATTTCTGTCTCTTATCCCTGGTCGACAGAAGATCTCTCCTCAATCCATTTCTAGATGGATTTGTCTTGCTATTCGCACGCCGTACGCTGGTCTAGCAACTGATCGTTTTTCTGCCCATGAGGTGCTTGCATTGTCTACCTCCTGGGCTTATGCTAACTCTGTCAGTTGTTGGATGTTATGCAGGCAGCCTACTGGAGAAATACTTCTACTTTCTCCACCTATCTGTGTCAGTTACAGGAGCAGTCTGAGGACCTTTTTGTCTTTAGGCCCTCTTGTCTTCTGCGCTGGCTGTCTTCAACCCTAGCCATTAGGGTTCTTGCAAGGTCAGTTCCAGCCCTGTTCTTGGTACTGTCCTTTCTGTCTGTGTGTCACACAGGTCCATATGCCTCAGCTCCCATTGTCATTTACTGATGGTTTTATAAGCCTAGAGAACTCTTCTGTCCATGGTTCCAGCGCAGTCGGGTTATGTGGGGGTTGGTTATGTGAGTCCCTCCTCCTGTTGTCTATTCAGCCTGTTGTAAACAATTGTAAGGTAGGTTGATAAGAAATTAAAATTTTATAGTAAATTTCCTTTCTTCCTTTTCCTACTGCAATTGTTTATGTGGAGGCCCTCTTGTCTTCTTTTTTTGTTAAGAATCCTTCCTCCCTGCTAATCACATACCTCCAATGTTGGCGGATTCAGTAGAATGACACGTTGGTTATACGTCTGCACACTGGTTTCGTAAGCCCTGGTTTAGTACAAGGAGAAGAGTGTCCCCCAACTGGGTGTGCACTGGTCATACTCAACCCAGTTTTGGCTTATTTTTTCTTGGTGTTTTTGCACGACTTTTCTTTTGCTTGGGAAAGAAGAAAATATAGAGTATTTTTACGAGTTAGGGTCTTCCAATGTACTGCAAGCCTGTTGTGAACAATTGAGGTAGGTCTAATAAGAAAGGAAATTTACTATAAAATTTAAGTTTCTTAACCACAGAATATTAGCTCCACCTGACAGAATGATAGTGTAGCTTTTCTAATGCTAAGTTGTCCATCATCCGTCTGTCCATCCATCCATTGCCTGTCCATCCATCATCAACATTGTATTTGTCTGGCCACATAATTTGTTCGAATCGGCAGATCTTCTTCATACTGGGTACAATTATTGCTTGTGACTCGAAGATGTTTCATGACTTTGATCCAAGGTCGTGTCATATCAATGTTGAGGTCACAGGCAGCAACACTTATATTGTTATACAGCCTTTGTCTGGTTCATATAACTTTGTAAGATTGACAGATCTTATTAGTCCCCTACCGGCATCGCCCGAGGGGACTAGAGGTTACTCTGTCCATCTGTCAGTCTGTCAGTCACACTTCAGTTTAAAGGACTGTTTTTGGAAATGCTTCAACCGAATGATTTCATTTTTGGTAACCTACTATAGAACGATGACTTACAGATCAAGTTTCAGTTTCATGCTGATTTCATTATTCTTGTGTGAGTTATGGCCCTAGGAAATATGGAAAACGCCAAAATATAAGTTTTCCGAACTTTTTTTGGAAACGCTTCAACGGAATGATTTCATTTTTGGTAAACTACTATAGAACGATGACTTACAGATCAGGTTTGAGTTTCATGCTGATTGCATTATTCTTGTGTGAGTTATGACCCTTGGAAATATGGAAAAGCACCAAAATATCAGTTTTCTGGACTTGTTTGGAAACGCTTCAAGAGTTTCATGCTGATTGCATTATTCTTGTGTGAGTTATGGCCCTTGGAAATATGGAAAAGCGCCAAAATATCAGTTTTCCAGACTTTTTTAGCTCACCGAAGGGAGCTTAGCTTATCACTTGCTATCCGTCGTCATCCATCGTCGTGAACATTTTTCAAACGACTTCTCCTTTGAAACCACTGGTCTGATTTTCATGAAACATCATGTGGATATTCATTACTATATGGCAATTCATGTTTGTTCAAATGAAATGGCCACGTCCCTTGGGGGCTCTGTATGGGGCATAACTATGATAGCACCGTATGAATTATAGAAAAAGTATCAAAAAATCTTCTTCTCCAGAACCAGTGGGCAGAATCTTTTGATACTTGGTATGCAGCATCTTGGTATGGGTCTGATTCAAATTTGTTCAAATCGGCCCCCTGAATTCATATTTGGGCTCACTATAGAAGCCCAAATTCGAACTTAGTGCATTTCAGGCAAATTTCTTAAAAAATCTTCTTCTCCAGATCCAGCAGGCAGAATCTTTTGATATTTGGTATGCAACATTGTGGGGTGGATCTGATTCAAGTTTGTTCAAATCGGCCCCTTGGATTCATATTTGGGCTCAGTATAGAAGCCCAAATTCGAACTTAGTGCATTTCAGGCAAATTTCTTAAAAAATCTTCTTCTCAAGATCCAGCAGGCGGAATCTTATGATATTTGGTATGCAACATTGTGGGGTGGATCTGATTCAAGTTTGCTATTGGGTATGCAGCATGCTTAGGGGGGTGAGATTCAAGTCATGTCCCTAGGTCCATATTTGGGCTCACTGTGGGAGCTTGAATTGTAACTTAGTTCGAAGTGAGGAATTTTCTTAAAAAATCTTCTTCTTCAGATCCAGCAGTCAGAATGTTTTGATATGTGGTGTGTAGCATCCTTAGGGGGGTGAGATTCAAATTTGTTAAAGCCAAGTCCCTGGGTCCATATTTGGGCTCCCTGTGGGAGCCTGAATTATAACTTAGTCAATATGAGGAATTTTTAGCTCACCGAAGGAAGCTCAACTTATCACTTAACGTCCGTCGTCGTGAACATTTTTCAAACAACTTCTCCTCTGAAACCACTGGTCCGATTTTTATGAAACTTCATGTGGATGTTCATTACTATATGGCATTTCATGTTTGTTCAAATGAAATGGCCACATCCCTTGGGGGTTCTCTATGGGGCATAACTCTGATAGCACCATATGAATTATAGAAAAAATATTAAATCTTCTTCTCCAGAACCAGTGGGCAGAATCTTTTGATACTTGGTATGCAGCATCTTGGTATGGGTCTTATTCAAGTTTGTTCAAATCGAGTCCCTCAACCAATATTGGGGCTCACTATGGGGGCGTGAATTTTTACTTAGTGCAATTTAAGAAAAATTCTTTAAAAATCTTCTTCTCCAGAACAATGGGCAGAATCTTTTGATATTTGGTATGCTGCATATTGTTTTGGGTCTGATTCAAGTTTGTTCAAATCGAGTCCCTTGATCAATATTGGGGCTCCCTATAGGGGCATGAATTTTTCCTTAGTGCAATTTAAGGAAAAATCTTCTTCTCCAGTACCAGTGGGCAGAATCTTTTGATATTTGGTATACACCATCTTGGTATGGGTCTGATTCAAGTTTGTTCAAATGGAGTCCCTTGATCAATTTTGGGGCTCACTATTGGGACCTGAATTTTTACTTAGTGCAATTTAAGAAAAAAAATTTAAAAATCTTCTTCTCCAGAACCAATGGGCAGGATCTTTTGATATTTGGTATACAGCATCTTGGTATGGATCTGATTCAAGTTTATTCAAATTGAGTCACTCGATCAATATTGGGGCTCACTAAAGGGATGTGAATTTTTACTTAGTGCAATTTAAGAAAATTTCTTTAAAATTTTTTTTTTCCGGAACCGATGGACAGAATCATTTGATATTTGGTATACAGCATCTTGGTATGGGTCTGAATCAAGTTTGTTCAAATTGTATCCCCCGTTCAATATTGGGATCACTATGGGGGTGTGAATTTTTACTTAGTGCAATTTAAGAAAAAATCTTTAATAATCTTCTTCACCAGAACGAGTGGGCAGAATCTTTAGATATTTGGTATGCAGCATCTTGGTATGGGTTGGATTAATGTTTGTTCAAATTGAGTCTTTTGATCAATATTGGGGCTCACTATGGGAGTGTGAATGTTTACTTTGTGCAATTCAAGGAAAATTCTTTAAAAATCTTCTTCAGAACCATCATGCAGAATCTTTTGATATTTGGTCAGCAGCATTGTCCCATTCAGTCCTGTTGATGTATTAGCTCCACAGAGAGTATAGATTTACTCTGTAGAACCTTAAGAATAGCTTTTGATAAAATTTGTGTCTTAACAGTATGGAACATTCGGTGAGCGCCTAAGGCCCCCTGTGGCCTCTTGTTTTGGAAAAGCTTCAATGGAATGATTTCATTTTTAGTAACCTACTATAGAACGATGACTTACAGATCAAGTTTCATTTGCGCACTGTCCATCAGTGAGTCAGTCTGTCAGTCACACTTTAGTTTTCCGGACTTTTTTTGGAGATGCTTCAACCGATTGATTTCATTCTTGGTAACCTACTATAGAACGATGACTTACAGATCAAGTTTGAGTTTCATGGTGATTGCATTATTCTTGTGTGAGTTATGGCCCTTGGAAATATGGAAAAGCACCAAAATATCAGTTATCTGGACTTTTTTGGAAACGCTTCAACAGAATTCATGCTGATCACATCTAGGTTATAACATTTGTATAATTATTAATGCTCATTAGTCTGGTAGGGGACATTGTACTGCTTCAGCGATACGTGAGCTCCTGTTAATAGTTGGTACAGTGGAACCCTGTTAATTGAATAGCCTGTTTGCCATTGAAAATTATTCAATTAACAGGAGTATTCTTTTAACAGGGATTGTCACTTTCCTGTATTCTAGAGATAAACTTAGCATTTATTCTATTATATCTTGTTTGACAGAGCTCCATGACCTCTGTCAAACAAGATATAATAGATTAAATGCCTGTATTGGATGTACTGAGGCCAGATAGGTCAAAAACAAAGGAAAACTGGGGAGAGTCAGGGTAACTTCTCGACAGGTTACAAGATATTTTATTCAATTAACAGGAGTTTACTCTATAACCTGTATTCAATTAATAGGTCAAATTTGTACTGGAGGTATGGTAAGTGGTTTTGTGTTGGCAAATTATATTCAATTAACAGGGATATACAATTAAGAGATATCCAATTAAGTGGGCTCCACTGTACAATTATTTCTCATGACACAAAAGTGTGTCACGACTTTGATCCAAGATCATACCATCAAGATCAAGGTCACAGACAACAAGACCTTCATATTGTTATGCAGCCTTTGTCTGGTATGTATAATTGAATCTGTGTGACAGATCTTCTTCGTACTTCAGACCATTGTTATCCATAACCTAACCTTGTGTCATGACTTTGACCCATTGTTATATCATGAAGGTTAAGGTCACAAGCAGTAACACTTGGATTTTGGTCTTATATTCAGCTTTCCCTAAAATGTGACCCTCGGCGGAGCTATCTAGGCATAGCTGCCTCTTGTACCCATGTTGCAGTCATGATTAGCCATTGTGCAGAAATATGTGACCTTAAATGCCAATAAATAAATTCTATTATTGCCATGTTGTGGTCACAAATGTGTGTATTGCCTTAAACATGAACAAATAAATAATACAAATTACTTCATTTTAGATACAAGAGAGAAGACCTCCCATAGGAATTAGGAGCCAGTCCATGACAGATTTAGAGGCTTTCTACCAAGCTAAACTGAAACAATTAGAAGATAGGGTAAGCTGAAGATATGGTATTCCGCGGAATAAATTATTTTTTTTTACAAAATTCTTGAGGTGCACACACCAGTTTCACAAGAATACATATACTTTATTTTCATCGGTTGTTATATTTCTGTCATTTCTGATACTCCTCATGACACATTTCTCTTGATTCAAACTTTATTACACTAAGAATTTATTTCAGTCACTAAAACAGATGTGGTAAGGATTCTTAACCCTTTGAACCCTGCTGGTATGTTCCATGTCAGTTCAATGAAATCAATTGGAAGAGTCCATATTCATTATTTGGGGGTAGACAAATTAATATTTTCAATGTGCAGCCTCCAAGGCTTTACTTTGAAAATATTTATTTGTCTACCCCACACATGCTCCTTCTTAATGAAATTATGATTTATCATGTTCCTGGACCAGCAGAGTGACATCCCTGTTTCTGATCGTTATCAAAAGTCATCTTTAGTATTTTACCAGAGCCCACTTTTTCACCTGCATAGACTGAAATAATACCTTGTTAGATGATCTCCAACTATAAAAATCTTTTTTAAGACCTTCCTGTGGTTTGAGCTTCTCTTATGAATGGCAAAGTGTCAAGTACACTTGTGCTAATTCATTGAACTATTTAGTGCCATTTGCAACACTTCTGAAGTCATTCAACAAAAGTTGAAGAATGTATTAATTAGTACTGTCTTCTTTGTCGTCTCCATTACATGTATTAATCTTCTTTGCTGATTTTCTGATAAATGTTTTGTACCTTATTACAAACACTGATGTGGATCAGTCATGTGACAGACCTAGCAAATCTTATTTATAATTGGATGTCAACTTCAAATTCAGGCTGCATTTCTGTACAATTTGCGAGGCTGAATATTTCAGAATATACACATTGTATTTCTTTCAAATTCTGTAACATGACTGAATTAAAAACATATCTGGAAACACATTTACTTAAAATTTGTATCACAAAAAGGTACACACATATTTTTCCTTCATAACCTTGATGATATAACTGTCAACATTTTTAGCTCACCGAAGGGAGCTTAACTTATCACTTGCCGTCCGTCGTTGTCGTCCGTCGTTGTAAGATTTTTAGCTCAACTTTGACGAAGTCAAATTTGAGCTATTGTCATGGCCCGTCGTCCGTCCGTCCGTCCGTCCGTCTGTCCATATGTCCGTCTGTCCGTCTGTCCGTACGTCAACAATTGGCTATGGCTCGGGCTAGAGGTCGTATTTATGAACCGATCTTTTTGAAACTTCTTGTGTACCTTTGTTATGACCCTGGGACGGGAACGAGTGTTTTTAGGTGTGGTCCGAAATTCAAGATGTCTGCCAGCGGCCATTTTCTACCGATAATGCAAAAATCAGTTTTTTGTACAGAACTTCTGTATGAAAGTTCTGATTTGAATAAAGTTTTGTATAAATGTTTAGTACCATGGGATACATCACATATAATACGGGTTTTTTTCTCGTGCATAAATTGTGCAAATTAGACTGACTTTGATTTATTTAGTGTTACTTTCAGAGCTGTAAGTTCCAAGCTGCTATGGCTCGGGCTAGAGGCCGTATTTATGAACCGATCTTTACGAAACTTCTTGGGTACCTTTGTTATGACTGTGGGACGAGAACGAGTGTTTTTGGGTGTGGTCCGAAATTCAAGATGGCTGCCAGCTGCCATTTTGTACCGACGATGCAGAAATCTGTTTTTTGTACAGAACTTCCATATGAAAGCTCTGATTTGAATAATTTTTTGTATGAATGTTTAGTACCATGGGATACATCACATATAATACGGGTTTTTTTCTCGTGCGTAAATTATGCAAATTAGACTAACTTTGATGTTTTTTGGTGTTACTTTCAGCACTGTAAGTGCAAATGCCAATACGGCTCGGGCTAGAGGCCGTATTTATGAACCGATCTTTACGAAACTTCTTGGGTACCTTTGTTATCACCGTGGGACGAGAACGAGTGTTTTGGGGTCCGGTCCGAAATTCAAGATGGCCGATGGCAGCCATTTTGTACGAAATTTGGTGCAATCAGATTTTTGCACAGAACTTCCATATGAAAGCGCTGATTTGAATAATTTTTTGTGTGAATGTTTAGTACCATGGGATACATCACATATAATACGGGTTTTTTTCTCGTGCAGAAATTATGTAAATTAGATGAACTTTGATTTTTTTAGTGCTGCTTACACACAGTAAGTGCACATGTCAATACGGCTCGGGCTAGAGTCTCTATTTATGAACCCATCTTCACGAAACGTCTTGGGTACCTTTGTTATCACCTTGGGACGAGAACGAGTGTTTCTGGGTGCGGTCCAAAATTCAAGATGGCTGCCAGTGGCCATTTTGTATCGAAATTAGGTCTAATCAGTTTTTTGTACACAACTTCTATATGGCTCAGGCTAGATGCCGTATTTATGAACCGATCTTTACGAAACTTCATGGGTACCTTTGTTATTACCGTGGGATGAGAACGAGTGTTTTTGGGTGTGGTCCGAATTTCAAGATGGCCACCAGCAGCCATTTTGTACCAAAATTAGTGCAATCAGTCTTTTGTACAGAACTTCTGTATGAAAGTTCTGATTTGAATAAATTTTTGTATGAATGTTTAGTAACATGGAATACATCACATATAGTATGGGTTTTTTTCTCGTGCAGAAATTATGCAAATTAGATGAACTTTGATTTATTCAGTGCTACTTATACTCTGTAAGTGCACATGTCAATACGGCTCGGGCTAGAGGCTGTATTTATGAACCGATCTTCACAAAACTTCTTGGGTACCTTTGTTATCACCTTGGGACGAGAACGAGTGTTTCTGGGCGTGGTCCAAAATTCAAGGTGGCTGCCAGTGGCCAATTTGTACCGAAATCAGGTCCAATCAGTTTTTTGTCACAACTTCTACACAGCTCATATTTGTGAACTGATCTTCACGAAACTTCTTGGGTACCTTTGTTTTCACCTTGGGACAGGAATGAGTGTGTTTTGGGGTGCCTTTGTTATCACTGTGCTATGAGAACAAATATTTTGGGGTTCAGTCAGACCCACTCTGGGACTCAGATTTCTTTTCTAGTTTAGCATCTGACTGTCACCCACCTTTACAATACTTTACCTATACATTTGTTACAGGCAACGCTCAGTATTTATGTACAGACCGTTACAATACTTTATATGTACCTTCGTTATCAGGTCATTACCTAGATGTTTGTCATTGCTGTGTCACATACTATACATGTACATGTCTTTGTCTTGACAAGTTGAGCTACAGTGTCATTGACACTTTCATTCAAATGACTTCTCCTCTGAAACCACTGGTCCGATTTTCACGAAACTTTATGTGGATGATCATTACTATATGGCAATTCAGGTTTGTTCAAATGAAATGGCCACATCCCTTGGGGGCTCTGTAAGGGGCATAACTCTGATAGCACCGTATGAATTATAGAAAAATTATTAAAAAATCTTCTTCTCCAGAACCAGTGGGCAGAATCTTTTGATACTTGGTATGCTGCATCTTGGTATGGGTCTGATTCAAGTTTTTTTTCAAATCGGCCCCCTGGATTCATATTTAGGCTCACTATAGAAGCCCAAATTCGAACTTAGTGCATTTCAGGCAAATTTTTAAAAAAATCTTCTTCTCCAGATCCAGCAGGCAGAATCTTTTGATATTTGGTATGCAACATTGTGGGGTGGATCTAATTCAAGTTTGTTCAAATCGGCCCCCCCTGGATTCATATTTGGGCTCAGTATAGAAGCCCGAATTTGAACTTAGTGCATTTCAGGCAAATTTCTTAAAAAATCTTCTCAAGATCCAGCAGGCAGAATCTTCTGATATTTGGTATGCAACATTGTGGGGTGGATCTAATTCAAGTCTGTTCAAATCGGCCCCCTGGATTCATATTTGGGCTCACTATAAAAGCTTGAATTCGAACTTAGTTCATTTCAGGTAAATTTCTTAAAATATCTTCTTCTCCAGATCCAGCAGGCAGAATCTTTTGATATTTGGTATGCAACATTGTGGGGTGGATCTGATTCAGGTTTGTTCAAATCGTCCCATGGGTTCATATTTGGGCTCAGTATGGGAGCCCAATTTGAACTCAGTGCATTTCAGGCAAATTTCTTTAAAAATCTTCTCAAGATCCAGCAGGCAGAATCTTTTGATATTGGGTATGCAGCATGCTTGGGGGGGGGGATTCAAGTTTGTTCAAGATAAGTCCCTGGGTTCATATTTGGGCTCAATGTGGTAGCCCGAATTATAACTTAGTTCAAAATGAGGAATTTTCTTTAAAAATCTTCTTCTTCAGAACCAGCAGTTGGAATGTTTTGATATTTGGTATGCAGCATCCTTTGGGGGGTGAGATTCAAGTTTGTTCAAGCCATGTCCCTAGGTCCATATTTGGGCCCACTGTGGGAGCCCAAATGATAACTTAGTTCAAAATGAGGAATTTTCTTTAAAAATCTTCTTCTTCAGATTTTAGATCCAGCAGTTGGAATGTTTTGATATGTGGTGTGTAGCATCCTTGGGAGGGGGGGGGGGGGGGTAGGGGTGAGATTCAAGTTTCCTAAAGCCAAGTCCCAGGGTTCATATTTGGGCTCCCTTTGGGAGCCTGAATTATAACTTAGTCAATATGAGGAATTTTTAGCTCACCGAAGAGAGCTCAACTTATCACTTGCCGACCGTCGTCGTCCATCGTCATGAACATTTTTCAAACGACTTCTCCAGAACCAGTGGGTAGAATCTTTTGATACTTGGTATGCAGCATGTTGGTATGGGTCTGATTCAAGTTTGTTCAAATCGAGTCCCTGAACCAATATGGGGACTCACTATGGGGGCGTGAATTTTTACTTAGTGCAATTTAAGAAAAATTCTTTAAAAATCTTCTTCTCCAGAACCAATGGGCAGAATCTTTTGATATTTGGTATTCAGCATCTTGGTATGGGTCTGATTCAAGTTTGTTCAAATCGAGTCCCTTGATCAATATTGGGGCTCCCTATAGGGGCATGAATTTTTCCTTAGTGCAGTTTAAGGAAAAATCTTCTTCTCCAGAACAAGTGGGCATAATCGTTTTAAATTTGGTGTAGAGCATCTTGGTATGGGTCTGATTCAAGTTTGTTCAAATGGAGTCCCTTGATCAATTTTGGGGCTCACTATGGGGACCTGAATTTTTACTTAGTGCAATTTAAGAAAAAAAATTTAAAAATCTTCTTCTCCAGAACCAATGGGCAGGATTTTTTGATATTTGGTATACAGCATCTTGGTATGGGTCTGATTCAAGTTTGTTCAAATTGAGTCCCTCGATCAGTATTGAGGCTCACTAAAGGGGTGTGAATTTTTACTTAGTGCAATTTAAGAAAATTTCTTTCAAAATCTTCTTTTCTGGAACCGAGGGGCAGGCTCACTAAAGGGGTGTGAATTTTTACTTGTGCAATTTAAGAAAATTTCTTTAAAAATCTTCTTTTCTGGAACCAATGGGCAGAATCTTTTGACATTTGGTATACAGCATCTTGGTATGTGTCTGATTCAAGTTTGTTCAAATTGAATCCCCCGTTCAATATTGGGGATCACTATGGGGGTGTGAATTTTTACTTAGTGCAATTTAAGAAAAAATCTGTAACAATCTTCTTCTCCAGAACGAGTGGGCAGAATCTTTAGATATTTGGTATGCAGCATCTTGGTATGGGTTGGATTCACGTTTGTTCAAATTGAGTATTTTGATCAATATTGGGGCTCACTATGGGGGCGTGAATGTTTACTTTGTGCAATTCAAGGAAAATTCTTTAAAAACTTCTTCAGAACCATCATGCAGAATCTTTTGATATTTGATCATCAGCATTGTCCCATTCAGTCCTGTTGATGTTTTAGCTCCACAGAGAGTATGGATTTACTCTGTAGAACCTTAAGAATAGCTTTTGATAAAATTTGTGTCTTAACGGTATGGAACATTAGGTCAGACATGTTAACCTCCAGAATAATTTTTCAGGGAACCTGAGAGTGATTTTCAGGGAAATGGGATGGATTTCAGGGAAAAGTTCGCGCAGGGACAAAATAAAAGAAAAAACTTGTGAATTTTCAGCTCATGGACCACTATTAACACCAGGTTATATCCAGAACTAGTTGTCAACTATGCTGATGCATTTATGCTATGTTAAAAAATCATAAAATAACTGTTGATTTGACCCCCCCCCCCCCCAGGATCCTCTTCTTCATGAGCCCCCCACCACCACCCACCCACACTGTCCCACAGAGCACCTCCACCTGTGGTTTGCTCTTATCAAAGTCTACTTAGCTAATAATTTCCCAAGTCTGGAAATGTTAACAGGAAAAGATGTCCTAATGTTCAGTTACTTCAAGAACATTAGTACTTAGAAAGTATCTTTATCAAACTTTATGCATGTGGGACGTTTGTGCCCTACGCGAAACTTTTCTTTTCATCATTGAAGCATTTTTTTTTCATTCCATTCGAAATTTTCTGGGTGCAGATGGCCAGCAGTTAACAGTTCTGTAGTCAGCACAACAGAATAAAAGAATAAATGTAGTGTTAGAAAATAAGTCCATTGTGTTTAAATATGCAGTTATAATTTTGCGGCATCCTAAGCGACTTTAACCTACTTTTAAACTGTGCTAAATAGTTGTTGTTTACGTTTTGATTTTGGAAAAGGGATGAGAATTAAAGCTATTCTATGAAGGAATAAATAAATATATATTATTTAATTCCTTCTCATATATTTTAATTTCCAAAATCTGCATTTAAATGAAGGTGGAGTTTTCAATTTTTGGAAAGTAAGTCACCTATTGTCACTTCGACACTCACACATTGATCACGAATCTCCGAAGAAAAAACCCAGAAATAAACATAAACACAGTTGAAATATATATCATAAAATACCCTTTTCTTAAATAAATTTAACTTAAATCCATATTTTACTGCTTCATGAGTTTTTACCAGAGTTTGAAATGCATTTGATTTGACTCCAATCGTTTTTCATAAGTTACAACGGGAACGAAATATTTGATTGTTGTTTTCCAGGATTTTTGGTCCAAAACTGATTCCTGTCTGGGAGGCCGGGAACTACACTGAAATTCCAGCCAGGCATTCCGGGAGAGTTAACATGTCTGCATTTGGTGAGCGCCTAAGGCCCCCTGGGGCCTCATGTTGTATTTACTATCATAACATTGACAAATTTTCATTCTTCATAGTTTTAAATACTGATGTTTGGTGTCACTGTTTTCTTCCTGTTTTTGAAAAAGAGTACCATTTCTGTGGTTTCATACATGTATGTGAATATAAGCCACATTTCAATAAATGCAAAATGCCAAGACGGTGACTGTAGAACCCAAGACAGAAGATAACTGGATTTTTAATGCGTACTCACAGTTTATTGCACTCCCAATAGTTGGCTGAATTAGTTACTCAGACATGGTTGACAGGATACATATAGTGGTGATATTTTAAGACCTTTGTGAACATGATGCAAGTTTTATTTGTGTATATTTGACAAAAATTGTATGAAGTCTCCAGTATCCTACCAAAGAAAAAATGCATTGAAGGAAAAAGACACTTGAAGACCTGTGTTTTGTGACATATAAAGAACTAACAGCTTGTGCATGTTGAATATTTCTCTTATTAGCTAGTGAGTTCACATCTGGAACTTCAAGATTTGCAATGATTACCATCCTCACATATTATACAGTTAACCAATTTTTGCTTGTTTTTTTTCATTTCAGAATGATCAGCTTTATAAAACGACAAATGAACAGTTTGCAAGAGCAGTTCAGGAAGTGGAGAAAAAATTTTTGTAAGTTGTTCAGTTGTGTAAACACTCAGGCGTAGGATCAAATATTATTTTAAAACATTCCAGTTTTGACATGCCATGGGTAGTAATTAAATTAATACGTTTTTGCTAATAAAGAGTAGGCTTGCCGTGACTTTAAATTTGAAAGTCGACTTTTTCGACTTTTTTTTACCCCCGCATGTATAACGACACCACTGCCTTGCCAGAATGTGATCATGCTGTATATACATGATGGGAACTTTTCTGGATGTATAAACAACAGTGGTAGACCATATGGAGGTAAAATAAATCGTCATTTTTCTAAGTCCGATTCGGAAATGTTTGCGGTAATTACATCCCACTTTAATGATTTTTGGGGGGGAAAATATGAAAGTTATTTTCAAGTATTACTGCTTTCGTCATGTCAACAACATATCCATATTTTAAACAACATTTCCAATAACCATTCTTTGCTCATAAATCTTTTATTTTGAACAACATGAAATGAAACTCGCTGCGTTTGATGAAATTTCAGTATTTTGCATCACAAAACTGGAGTTAGCTCCCTTGGGTCACTCTTTCGTGTTGGAAATCTGAAAATCAAAATGTTTCCCACCATTTATAAATTATCGTGAGTGTGTGTGCGGAAGGGGAGGGGGGGGGGGGACTTTTTACATCCTTAGTGCCCTTACAGGGTCCAGCAGAATAGGCCTTGTAAGTTGTAAAATCCCTCTCCCTCGGATCAGGCCTAGTTCCTTCTGGCTGCTCACTGTTATGTTTTATCTGAATGTCGGGCTTCAGGGTGTATTACTGTTTAATGGTATGGCAGACGATCGACCAACTTAACAGAATATGGTCAACGAAACGTTCATTCCGACGTTCCCCAAGCCTTATAATGTGGGAATGATGGATCGTTGACTATGTCACCATGTTATTTGAAATGTACACAGCCACACGCCCGGTTATACCTACCTTTAGGACCATTCAGCCATCTTGTTTTAGTCGACCCTTTGTTAAAAAAAAGGTGGTCAAAAAAGTCGACGTCGACTAATCGCCGATTTTGGGCTCTGATTAATCAACTATGGAATTTCATAATCGCGGAAAGCCTAATAGAGAGCACGGTGGCTCAGTGGTAGACTGTTGGACTTCTATGCTAGAGGTCCTGAGTTCAATCCCCATCCGGGATGACCTGTGTTGTATCCTTGGCCAAGGCTCTTTATCCCAGTTGCTTACATGGGGTCACGATGATGCCATGTACTAAGGCATACTGCACATTGGTGGTGCACATGTCTTCAACCGCTATAACCCTGCTTAAGCTCCGGAGCTTAAACAGAGTTAGAATGTTGAGGAGCTGACAGTTGCTCGTTGATGCTTGGTGGTTCTCTCTGGGTACTCCGGCTTCCTCCACCTGTAAAACTGTCATGGTCACAATTAGCCATTGTGCATAAGTATGTGACCTTAAACTCCAATAAGTATATAAATAAATAATTTTTTGCTTATGAACCCCAAGATTCTCAGTCAGGAACTGTATGTTTTAAAAATAATCTTTTTTTTATTTCACTTCCTTGAGTAATGAACTGCTTATATTTTGTCAGTTTCTCTCTTTGACCATTGGTAATAGGTATAAGGGTCTTATTTACTGGTTAGTGTACTTGTCACACTATGATATATTTATATTTGTCTAATAATATAATAACAGATACTAAGGGATGGTATTTACCTGCCTCCTATACCCCACCCCACCCCACCCCCACCCCACCCCACCCCACCTCAGCACAGAACATTTCTTCTACATCACCATGAGAGACGTTTTGTTGTAACATGTACATGTATCACATTCAAATATTAGGCCATTTAAAAAATACTTTGTTGCTCAGATACTGATGGGTTGGAAACAGATGTGGGTGGGTAGGTTTTTCCTGTTTCCAGATAGTTTTCCATTTATATTTTGCCTCCAAATTTTAAGAAACCAACATAAAAAATTCTTCATCGATCAGGTTTTTTTAAACATAGAACCAAAAATACAAACAAAATTGCTTTCCTACGATCGCCACTTACACCAGACTTCATGTATGAATTTGGAAAATTAGGCACTGGCAGGTTTTCATTGCCTTCCATTTCATCTGTAAGAATTTCTTCACACACAATCGGGGTTCGCACTGCCATTTGCAAAATTTACAAAATGCAAGAAAAATTCTCATTTTGCAAAATAAAAAAAATTCCATTTTGCAAATGTTTTTGCATTAAAAGAAAAAGCCTTCTCATTGACCTTAAATTTGTGATCGGTTGAACAAATATAAAAAAAAAGGATTACATCATGCTACAAACTTGCGAAAGGTAAATATGGTGCACAGACAAAATGCCCATTGACAAAATACCCCTGGACAAAATGCCCATAAGACAAACTGCCCATCCAGAAAATATAAAATAGACAAAATCCCATGACATTTTTAGCTCAACAAGTGTTTTTGGGTCCGATCCAAAATTCAAGCTGATTTGAATAATTCTCTGTGTGAGTGTTTAGTACCATGGGATACATCACATATAATACAGGTGTTTTCTTGTGCATTAATTATGCAAATTAGATGAACTTTAATTTTTTCAGTGCTACTTACACACAGTAAGTACACATGTCAATGCGGCTCGGGCTAGAGTCTGTATTTATGAACCAATCTTCACGAAACGTCTTGGGTACCTTTGTTATCACCTTGGGACGAGAACGAGTGTTTCTGGGTGCGGTCTAAAATTCAAGATGGTTGCCAGTGGCCATTTTGTACAGAAATTAGGTCTAATCAGTTTTTTGTACACAACTTCTATACGGCTCAGGCTAGAGGCCGTATTTATGAACCGATCTTTACGAAACTTCTTGGGTACCTTTGTTATCACCTTGGGATGAGAACGAGTGTTTTTGGGTGTGGTCCGAAATTCAAGATGGCCACCAGCAGCCATTTTGTACCAAAATTAGTGCAATCAGTCTTTTGTACAGAACTTCTGTATGAAAGTTCTGATTTGAATGAATTTTTGTATGAATGTTTAGTAACATGGAATACATCACATATAGTACTGGTTTTTTTCTCGTGCAGAAATTATGCAAATTAGATTAACTTTGATTTATTCAGTGCTACTTATACACTGTAAGTGCACATGTCAATATGGTTCGGGCTAGAGGCTATATTTATGAACCGATCTTCACAAAATTTTTTGGGTACCTTTGTTATCACCTAGGGACGAGAACAAGTGTTTCTGGGTGCGGTCCAAAATTCAAGATGGCTGCCAGTGGCCATTTTGTACCGAAATTAGGTCCAATCAGTTTTTTGTCACAACTTCTATACAGCTCGTATTTATGAACAGATCTTCACGAAACTTCTTGGGTGCCTTTGTTTTCATCTTGGGACAGGAACGAGTGTGTTTTGGGGTGCTTTTGTTATCACTGTGCTATGAGAACAAATATTTTGGGGTTCAGTCAGACCCGCTCTGGGATTCAAAGATTTCTTTTCTAGTTTAGCATCTGACTGTTACCCACCTTTACAATACTTTACCTATACATTTGTTACAGGCTACGGTCAGTATTTATGTACAGACTGTTACAATACTTTATATGTTTCTTTGTTATCAGGTCATTACCTATATGTTTGTCATTGCTGTGTCACATATTATACATGTACATGTCTTAACAAGTTGAGCTACAGTGTCATTGACACTTTCATTTTGTCAACATAATTGTCTTTTTCTAATTGACTTTTCTTAACCCCAACTGGTATTTTTAGCTCACCTTGATGAAGTCAAGCTGAGCTTATCTAATCGCCCTCCATCTGTCATCCATCAACACCATGTTTTGGTCATCTCCTCCAAAACTAGTGGGCCAATTCAAGTTAAAGTTTGTGTTAGTGATGGTCCTGAAGGGGCATTCCATTTTTGTTCAACTCAACATGCCCAGCCCCATAGGGAGGGGGAATGGGGAAAATGCTCCAAAATATTTTAAACATCTTCTTCTCATGAACCAGTGGTTGCAGTGACTTGATATTTGGTATGGAGCTTCCTTAAGAGGTGTAGAATTAAGTTGGTTCAAACAAAGTTCGTGAAGCAATATTTGCCTTTGTAATGAGAGGGGCAAGATTTTTGGCCAACTCAAAATTTTGATTTTCAGAACCAATGGTCCGATTTGAACCAAATTTGGTATGCGGTATTATTGGGTCATAAGTACTTGATTCATGCAAAAAGATTTTTCCTGTGTCCCTGCGGGGACCCCAGGAGTTAAAAATAGACATATTTTCAAAAGCCCATATTTCCCAAACCACACGGAACAGAGAACTGTTATGTGGTATGAAGCATCTTTAGGACCAGTAGGTTTGTAAGGGGGAGGGGGGGGGGGGGGGGGGATATACAAGTTTGTTAAAATGAAGTCCCTTGGTTCATATTTGGGCTGAATAAGGGAGCCCTGAATTTTTAGGAATATGGGTTATAATCTTTAAAAATCTTCAGAACCACCATTCAGAATCTTAATGTTTGGTATACATCATCATTATGAGGGTCAGATTCAAGATTGTTCAAACCAAGTACCTAGGTTAATATTTAGGCTTCCTGATTTTAACTTAGTGCAATATGGGGGATAATTTTTAAAAATCTTCTTCAGATCCACCAGTCAGAATGCTTTCATATTTGGTGTGCAACATCTCTAGGGGTGTCAGATTCAAGTTTGTTCAAATCGGGTCCATTCGTCAATATTTGGGCTCGCTATGGTAGTCCAAATTTTAACTTAGTGAGTGCAATATGAGGAAATTTCTTTAAAAGTTTTCTTCTTCAAATCCACCAGTCAGCCCTGATTTTAACTTAGTGCAATATGGGGAATAATTTTTTAAAAATCTTATGCAGTTTCACCAGTCAGAATGCTTTCATATTTGGTATACAACATCTCTAGGGCCGGGGGTGGGGGGTGGGGCAGATTCAAGTTTGTTCAAATCGGATCCATAGGTCAGTATTTGGGCTCCCTATGATAGCCCAAATTTTAACTTAGTGCAATATGAGGAAATTTCTTTAAAAGTTTCTTCTTCAGATCCACCAGTCAGAATGCTTTCATATTTGGTATACAACATCTCTAGGAGGGTCAGATTCAAGTTTGTTCAAATCGAGTGCCTGGGTTAATATTTGCTTCCCTGTGGGAGCTGATATTGGACCTGTAGCTGAAGAATTAAATACCCTCTAGAGATGTGTAACTAAGATTAATCCACATAGGTTGTATCATGGGTCTCCATAGGAGAGCTCCACTTTTACTTAATGATCAACTGAAGAAAAGGCATCAGGCTTGGACTATTTTAGTCACTCCTGAGGAGCTCAAGGATTGACAATGTATCCTATGGAGATTAGTTGCTTAATGTGGATACACTCTGCTTATATCGTGTTCTTTTCAAGGTGAGTGCTTCAGGCCCTGTGGGGGCCTCTTGTTTCACAGTATTTGTTGGTTTGTCTATCTCTGTTGCCATTTCTTTTGTTTTTGTGCAGTATCATGTTGTAATAATGGGTTATATGGCTTGTAGTTTCACTTTTTTGTCAACAGTAATGTTTTATGGGCATGTACATTGTTCTTTCTGAATAGGATTATGAAATTTACAATCCAATTGTCTCTTGAATGAAACTTGAGAAGAACATGATTATTCAGTCATGAAATATTTGTGAGGTTATATGTAATTCCAGATGACTTATTTCAAAGTTATTTTATTTCAAATCTTTTTCTCACCCCCAAAATTGTTAATGGGTTTTCACAGCCTGGTGTAGTTTTTTCGAGGTTGAAAACCATGCATACGTTTGCTGTGAATGATTCTGAATGGGAGAATGACAAAATGGAAACAAATCTTATCAGCTTTCAATAAAGGTATTAACCCTAAAGATAATAGAAAATGTTCTTTTTTAACTTAACAAAGTCAGACTAAGCTGTTGTCATGGTGTGCACGGATGTCTGCCTGTCCCCAATTTGTTCAGCAAGGCTACAGCTCACAGTTCTTTTCACAGTCACCAAACATCATGTGCATGATCTGGGTCATGCCTAGATGAGAACGTCCCATTATGGTGATGGTCGGCTGCCCAAAATGGCCACCACAGCAGCCACAAGCCACAGGTTGCATTTATGCATCAGTTTTCTTGAAACTTGGCTTGGTGATTTAGTATGATGACTTGATGAGAACATTATATTTTGTCTGGGTTGACTGTCGACATTGGTCACCATGGTGGGCATTGTGGATTTCTACAGACCAGCCTGCAGGTAGCATTTATGCAATTTTCTTGAAACTCGACAGATTGACTTAGTATGATGTGTAGATCAGAAATTCATATGTTGGTTACAGTCGGCTGCAGATTTCTCTGACTGCCTGTCCACAATTCATTCAGCACAGGCTACAACACCCAGTTTTCTTCTGATCATCACCAAATTCTTTATGCTTGTTAAGGTCCATGCCTAGATGAGAACGTCCCATTATGGTCACAGTCAGCTGCCCACAGTGGTTGCCACAGCAGGCATTTTGGATTTCTGAAACACAGGCTACAGGCTGCATTTATGAATAAATTTTCTTTAAACTTGGCAAGGTGCCTCATATGATGAGTTAAATGAGAATGTTCTGTTTTTTGTCATGGTTGACTGTCCACAAAGTCCACCACAGCAGCCATCTCTGATTTTTTAAGCACAGACTGCAGGTCACAATTATGCATCAATTTTTTTTGTTATGTGTCAGGGTGACTTAGTATGATGAGTAGAACCTATTCTGGTCACAGTTGGCTGCCCATAATGGCTACCATGGCAGCATCTTGGATTTCTTCAGAACACAACTGCAGGTTGAATTTATGCAGCAGTTTACTTGAAATATGACAGGATGATGAGTAGATGAGAAAGTCTGATGTTGGTCATGGTCGGCTGCACTTAATGGCTACCACCTTCAATGACCACCACAGTAGCCATGTTGTTTTACTTCGGCACAGCCTTCATGTTGCATTTTTTTTATTCTTCTGGTCTTCTCCCCACTTCCTTATCTGTATGATAACTTGAATACAAATCTTCCTATCCTACTGCTTTTTTGGTATACAGTTAAAATTAGAAGTCCTGTCCCGTATTCTGCACTAATTTGAAATAATAGCACGTTAGGTTAGCACAGCAAATCACCAGAGAATCACATCTGACGCACAGTAGTGTATCGAGATTTCTGCAGAATTGTAACGTGCGACGGCTGATTGATATTGAGTACTTGTAACAGGCAATCAACAGTAATTAAGTTGCACCTCCTACTGACATAAGGTGGCAATTAAATATTAGAATGCAGATATTCAAAGGACGAGATAATGTTCATTCATCTGTTTTTCCCCTTTTATCAATTCATTTCGCGACAATACGAGAAGTATTTAAAAAACGCGTAGGCCTATTGCGTGATTTTCATTTTCAAAAGATTGATGAGAAGATCATGCATGTTGATTCAAGACTGCTAAAGCTTGAGAAGGCAGTTTTAAGCCTATTATCAATCGCAGCTGTTCTGTTGGATGAGCTATGGAAAAGGCCAGCGTGGTTGGAAACAAAGAACGCTCTCCACAGAATACCGAACTGACAGTGTATCAAAACTGTTGCAAGCAAATTACGAATTCGGAATGCTCAGCTGTTTATAAAGAAAATTTCAATTTCAAGAGATAGTTGGTGTTCTGTAAAAAATATTCATTTGGGTGAAAGCTGAACAAGAAATTAATTATTTACCTGGAATTTTGAAAGTCAGATCAACAAAAAGACCCCCCCCCCCCAACCCACACACATACACCCCCCTTTCATCAGCAGAACCATCAAGTTCTCATGCATCCGTATCTCTACATAGAGGGAAGCATGGATAACAAACTGCCAATTCCCCAGACATCACAACTCTTCCTCCCCACACTAGCTTCATTTTTTTTAAGTAAAAGGTGAAAAAAAGAAAGTATTTACAAGTTCTGTTGGCGGCCAATGTCGCCTTCAATCAATGAGAGTTAAACAGACTTAACATTATTAGTTATAATGGAACGTTGTATTAAACACATCGATGCGTAATTATTTTATCCATCACGGCTGCTTGTTTGAGTTTGTGGGGGGAATATATCTGGAAAAACTTCCCCCCCCCCCCCAACACACGTTTCCGCCAATGCGTGGTTCGGTGGGCATGATGTATTAACAATTTATGATTAATAAGTGTGTGTGGGGGGGGGGGGGGGGGAGGGGGGGAGGGGAGGGGGGCTATCCTTCACAACAATTCACAACACTTTTTCTGGGACCTACATTCCAACTCTTCCACAGGTGGCCAGTTAAATTTGGCCTATAATTCACAGCATGGCATTTTTAAATTTCTCTCAAACACTGGCAATAGCAAGGGAATATTAAACAACCCTTGACAAGTATACATGTATTTTAGTCTATTTTCTTTTAGAAAGATATCCATGAAACCTTTTAAACATCGTTGTCAATGTTTAATGGAGTGTTAAAAAAGCAGAGACAACTCAAAATTGTCTACATGCTCATGCTAGAAATCAGTTAAAAATCATTTCATTTTCTGTCCATGTGCGGCTTTTTGGGATAAATTGATATTCAGACGTGGTACACTTGATGGATTAATATGTCGGGGGGAAGCATTTCCAAATGACTGAGAACAATCAAAAGCATGTAACAACTATTTATTCATGAAAAATATCTGAAAGAACGTTTTAGAAAACTTAGTGAGCATGAGCATTGTGAACAACTTTTTCGTCCACATCATTACACGCGGTTTGAGAAGTTGCTACATCCTCTCTCAGTTTTGTACCACAGGCGACTCAACCAATCATTCATATGAAATGAACATTATCAGACACCGTGAATGACTGTACTTTTGATTGTGGATATCCTGTGACATGTCTAAAATCCATCCATGGCACATGGTGGGTGCTTTTGTACAGAAGCACCAACAAAGTGGAATTTCCACACATACTGGATTGTGTTATGTGAAAGAAACATTCTCAACTTCAAGTGAGCTTTGAACCAATATAAAAAGTCCAATCCACTGAGCCATACTGTGTGTTTCTTGTGCTTGCGTTATCACAGAAATTGAGTATATCATTTGGGTGGATATTCCACCCGAGTGATTTGCAGACACCCCAATTACATGATAGGGAATTCTTTGAAGAATAACTCTGGTCATCCGGCAAGGAGATGAGTACAAGTGGAGTTTCCTCGAGCTGAAATTTGCAAGACTTCAGTCACATGTCCCAAACGGTTGGAGGGGAAGGGAATTTTGTAGATTCATCCCACACAAGACCCTGTATAAGCTTTCTATATGATCTACCGTCAGCTATGTTGTACTTTGTATCTCTTGGAAATATTGAATAAGTGTTTAAACTAAGACCCTGTCTAATATAGACGTACAGTTCGTTTAAAGTGGATCTGCATGGTGAAGTTTTTACCTCACACACTTGAAAGTTGATGCAAAGAAGTTTAGTCCTCAAACAGTCTGCTGTGTGTTTTTTCTTGTTCATTCATTTGTTCTTGTTGTACATACTTTTTTCTTCAACGAACTGTGGATGTAGGCCTACATGTAAGCTCAACTTATTGTACTTTTTTGGGGAGAGAGGGCTTGTCAGGTTTTAATATTTTTATACTGTACCAATGACCCAGACATAGCTGGTGCTAACTCTTAAAATATAGGGCCAAACACAAATTTTGCCCCCCAATCCCCAAAATTTGCATCTAAAATCAAAGAAAACATGTCCTGAATGGCCCTCCACACTTCACCTCTACTGCGCATGCGCAGTGTCAAGGACGTTCCGAAATTGGCGCCATTAATCATTCTTAGTTTGGCCCTTCATCAGTTAACATCTGACTGATCTTTGTGCTTGTAAATCTCAGTTTAAATGATGCCAGACACATAAATATTAGTGAAATGGTGATTCTAAGGAGGATATAGAAGGAGGAGAGGAAAAATGTGTGACAGAAAATTATCAGGGCTGTAACTTAAAATTTTTTAATGAAATTATGTTAAGTTACCTATTTTCGAGGCAGCAGCCATTTTGTTGTCATTTTTGTTATCAAGTTACACTGCTTGTTCAGTGTTTTCCTCTCTCCCTTTCCTTTAAGTCCCCTCTTGCTATTCTCCCATGCTTTTGGCATATTCTGTAATTTTATTACTAAAATTTCTTGGGAGTTTTAGCTGAATAACAGAATGAATTCTGTTCTTTTCCCCATGTTTACGTCTTCACCTATGGGTGGTTAGGCGTTGTGTTCTGCATCTACCATCTGATGTTCTGCAGTTTCTTCCCTGGAAGTCTCTGTTTTGCATCATATAGTGTATTATTGGTAACTGATTTCGGGCCTGGGTGCCTGGAGTCTTATTCTAGTGTTTGTACACTTATTGTTTACATTTACAACAGCCCTCTGTGTGAGGGAGGATTTCTTGAAAATAATATCTTGATGTTAATTTAATCATAACTAGATACATTATTATTATTCGTAAGTGTTGCATAAATTGTTTAAAATATTTAAAAAAAAATTTGTCCACACTTAGGCTTGGGATCCATTGGGGCTCAACGTTACTTTTCAGAAACTTGGGCTGTTCTGAAAAAATATTTTTTCAAATTTTTTTGATTTCAATTATTTTTTCTATGTTAATGGATCATATTATTATGTATTTTGATTGTCAGGGGTTGGTGCGAGTACTAGGACTTTGTTTTCTTTTCACATTGAAAGGATTTTGGTCAATTGTAATAAGAGGAAATCTTCCTCTGACTTTATAATCATTCTGTATGTAGTCAGTGTACTCGCACTAACTCCTGTTCTGTATGTGATAATTTCGATGACAACATGGGAAGCATGTGTCACGGTATGTTAGTGGGGAATTGGACATTCCGGTCCTTTCCCCGCAGGGTCACTCTATTTTATCAATTTCTATTTCAGACGATCAAGATTAGGGTGATGTATCCGTGATGTCTTCCAAAAGTGTGCCTCCGTCGTCACAATTAATGAAGAGCTAGCGGAAAAGTGCTCATGTAAATACGCCAATTGCCTAAGAGGACCCTAGTAGGTTCGACGGCCTTTGACGTCCGCTAGCTTGCCCGGTGTAGCGTCCATTCATCGAATGGTTCGGCAGCCGGGTTCGTCCGTTGCGGTCTAGAAGGAGTTTTGGGGTGATGCGAGCACTATAAATCAACCAAATGCACACCCAGTGACGGCGGATTAGAGGGAGAACGGAGGAAGCCTTTTAGTCCGGTTCCTAGCTCGTCCAGGTCCTTCTGGACGGCGAGCGAGAGAGGCCCCTCTCTCGTACAACAACATCTGGCCCCAGATGTTGTGGTACAAAATGTTTCGCATTCGGAGCATACGTCCGCCGCCGGGACGCTCCGACATATAGTCAGTCCGGAGAGACTGTCAATAAGGCTTCCTCATTCTCATGGTAGCGCACACGACCGCTCTTGGCTACGTGACCTCGGATATCCAGTCAGCTTCGCCAATCAGAGAATCAACGGCGACCAGGTCACACCATCCGGTAGCCAGGGACACGAGGCCTGCAGACTCCGGACGTTCGCATAAGAAAATGTGCGGGAGTCAACGCACACGGAGCTTCCGGCGGCAATGCATCGTAAGACCGCTACTGCACAGGCCTCGGTGACGGACGTGCTATCCCAAATAGCACAGCTTATCGCAGCATCCCAGCAAAAACTGAATCGGTCGCATAATGTATTATCCGACGATGCTGGGTCGGGACGCTCCGCGGAAGCAGGTACGGACGTCCGAAAAATTTCATCCGGTCCGACGGGATACCGAAAGGGATTCGGAGGATTTCGAGCTTTCCCTTTCGGAACAACATATGCTGTTGTGTATGTCATCTGACTTTATCTTCTACAGGTTCTTTCATCGGACCAGTATGCTGCGATGCCGGATAAGAAACTGATAGCGTCGGTGGACTTAGAAATTTTTGGTTCGGTTCAGGGACATCGTCCCTCAGTTCCGACATAGTCCAATAATGTCACACAAACTTTCGAATTATTGAACGACACTATATATATTATTATATGCTTGCTATTACCAAGCATTTCGGGTTTCTTGTTCGCAAAGTTACGGAGATGTCTTTCAAAGTGTGCCTCTGTCGTCATAGTTAATGAAGAGCTAGCGGCAATAAGTGCTCATGGAATATGTCTATCACCTAAGAGGTCCCTTGTAGGATCGACGGAGTGACATTCGCTAGCTCACCCAGTGTAGCGTCCATTCATCGAATGGTTCGGCAGCCGGGTTCGTCCGTTGCGGTCTAGGAAGGAGATTTGGGTGATGCGAGCACTATAATAACTTTAGTACTCACCCAGTGACGACAGTTTGAGGACAGATCGGAGGAAGCCTGTTAGTCCGGTTCCTGGCTCGTCCAGGTCCGTCCGGGCTGTGAGCGAGAGAGGTCCCTCTCTCGTACAACAACATAGGGGACCGCATGTTGTGGTTCAGATATTTTGCATTCGGAGCATATGTCCGCCGCTCGGGACGCTCCTTTTTATTGACAGTCCGAGAGACTGTCGATAATGCTTCCTCATCCTCACAGCAGCGCACACGACCGCACATTGGCTACGTGACCTCGAGTATCCGACCAGTTTCGTCATTCAGTGATTCCACGGCGAACAGGTCACGCCATCCGGTAGCCAGGGGACATGAGGCCTATACACTCCGTTCGCTCGCATAATAGAAGTATGCACGGGGTAACGATCACGGAGCTTCCAGCGGCAATGCATCGTAAGACCGCTTCTCCACAGGCCTCGGTGACGGACGTGCTATCCAAGTTAGCACAGTTTTTCGCAGCATCCCAGCAATCGACAGTTTCTCGGTCGAATCAGGAATTATCCGATGGCGCTGGGTCGGTGCGCTCCGCTGTTGCATCAGGTTCGGACGACCGAACGCTTTATAGGGTCCGACAGGATGGCGAAAGGGATTCGGACGATTTCGAGTTTTCCCTTTCGGAACAACGGAAGCTGCCATACATTTCTTCCGGCATTATCTTCCAGTGGTTGTTCCTTCGGACTACATTGCTGCGATGTTGAATAAGAGACTTATAGCGTCATTGGACACGGAATTTTGGATCGGTTCAGGGACATTGTCCCTGACTTACCGACACAGTCCAATAATGTCATTAGAACATTTGTATTATTTATCGACGCTATATATATATAAGCCTGCTACCAAGCATGATAGTTTAGTTTCTTGTCCGCAATGCTCATTTCTGCCTTTTATCATTTCTAGGAATAATTTTGGCAGAACAGGGCATACCAAGAGTTCATATGCGTCTAGACAGCGGGGTTAACGACTGGAAATTATCTTTTTCGCCGTCTATGTCTTTTCCAACCACTATGTTGGAAACGACAATGATGTCTAATAGACTTAACTTAGACGCTTTATCATACGTAATCCACCTTACTGAGGCGTTATCATTACGTCTTCAAGAGAAAGAATTCCGAAATATGATCCTTAATGTGATTTCTTTCAAGGGCAGTAGTTTGTCCACGTATAACTCCGCCCTTCAGTGGCAACCTGGAGTTGGTTAGACGTGACGCAGCCCTAGCTACATCCATGCGCGTGGATAGTAAGGTGAAGAACTCTCTCAGAGTCGCTTCGGTCTCGGAGAAGCTTCTCTTCGACGGCAACTTTTCAGCAATCCATGAATTGCTCGATTTGCACGTTCTCTTGTCTATCTAGTGTAGCAAGAGATTCAGACTGGGGCAAACATTCGGTGGTTGACTCAGAGAGTACTACTGCAGTTGCCGGATCCGAGTTTTATAATTATGACGGTTGCCAGTCAAACAGGTTGGGATACAATATTGATCCCAACGGATTCGAAGTGCCAGGGTCTTTGGGTTCCGCATTCTCTAGGCAAGCACTTATCTTCCACGGAATAATGTTTTTTAGGCTTGCTTTATGTCATTGGATGAACATTATTCAGAAACGCATGTCCAAATCCTGTCCGATAATACGACAGTAGTTGCGTATCTCCGGAACCAGGGAGGCACTCATTCGATTCCGTTATTCAATTTAACGGAAGGAATCCTTCTGTTTGTTATAGTACACCAAGTTCTGCTTCGGTCCGTCATATTCCAGGTCGTCTGATTGTATTACCGGACTCCCTTTCACTTATGGGTCGCTTGTTGCCGTCAGAATGGACTCTCAACAAACAAGTATTTAATCAGATTTGCTATCAATGGGAGCGCCCAATGATAATTTATTTACGACACAACTTGCTAATCAATTGCAGACGTATGTGTTTGCATGTCCGGATCTCTGAGCTTATGTTGTTAACGCTCTATTGATCTAATAGGACAGAATGATAGGATATGCGTATCCTCCTGCGCTGTTGTTTCAGCAAGTATTGCTAAGATAAACAACCACAATACATTTCTGTTGATAGCATCTCTGTCTTCAAAGAGACCGTGGGTAAATTTACTCAGATGTCTACTGTGGGACTTAATGCAAAAACTTCCTCCATGAGAGGATCTTCTTTCGCTGGGGAAAATCGTATCATCTTCATCACAACCCGTAAGGTCTCAACCTTCACGTATTCCGTTGTGTGGTCCTTCTTGCATTGTAAGCATTGTACTGGACGAGCTTTGGACGCGATTTCTTACTGTAGGAGAACCTCTTCTTCGCTATACTATGCGGCTAAAGTGGAGGCTCTTCCGTCGTTGGTGTAGGGATCACTATGTTGATATTGTTGATCCCTCCATACTAGTCATTGCAACTTTCTAGTATACTTGTTTGACAAGATCTACTGCAGCCTGTTACTATTAAGGTTATAGGTCTATGTTATCTCATACCTATGCACTCTATGATAGTTTACAATTGAGTCTTATGTCTCTTTATCTAAGTCAGTTAGTTACTTTTCGATAAATAGACTTAGAATCATCAGATTAAATTTCTATATGGAATTTAACTTCGGTTCTTATTTAGCTAAGTAATCATTTGAGCCTCTGGAAACAGTAGTTTTCAAATTCTGACCTTTTAGACAGTAATTCTGTTGGCTTTTCTTTTACTGAAGAGTCAGTGAGCTTCATGCACTATCGGTGGATGATTTTCACTTTCGTAGTTTCGGAATCACTACTTCCTTTACTATTTAGGTTGGATTTTTGGTTAAGAGTCAGGCTCCTAATAAATATCCGGAACCTATTGTTATTAAGGTCCTTCCGTCTTCGTACGGGCATAGGCCTTTACTCTGTCCGGTTGGAGTTTACGTATTTATAAACAGATATCTGTTTATTACTATGGACATAAGCTTCTTCTATATTTGATGCCTAATAGAAGGACGTCATGCTCCATTCTATTGCTAATGGATTCAATTAACTATCGATACTGCTTATGGTATATCATTGACTCAGCAGTTGTGCTTGAGATTTCGGCTCATAAAGTAAGAGTTCTTCTACATCTTGGGCTTACATTAATAGTGTCACTATTATAGATTTTTGAAGGCTGCTCATTGCGCTCAGCCATCCACATTCATGAATTTTTATCTCAGAAATATCGAGTCCATTTCTGGAGGCCTCTATTGTTAGGTCTATTATCTACTGCTCAGAATGTCATTCACTTAACAGTTGCTACTATAGCTAGGTAGGCTGTCTGTTTCGGCAGTGACTCCGTTCTGCTGCCCTCTTCACTCTGGGCTATTTGACCCAGGGCAAGAAAAAGGGGGAGGGGAGGGTGTTCCCTTGGGTCACCTGTTTTACTATGAAAACAAGGGGATACCTCCTCCGGAGTTAGTAATTCTGAGCTGTTATTGGGATGGCTTTTTAGTGAGAAGTTTATGTTTTAAAAATTCATTCAGGTCTTAGTTTTTAAAGTATAGCTTTTGAATATAGCATGTGTCAAACGGACGTTATTATACAATCCTCAGACACTTTTAAGGAGTATAAAGAGTCTCTATTCTCTAGACTTACTTTATTTATTGGCTTACTTTAAAAATTATTAGTATAAGGATTATACTAGATATTAATAGAGTACATGGATGTATGATGCTCAATTTTGGAAGGTGTTGTATCTTTCTAATTTATCATAAATAAGAAAGATACATGTAAGGCCTAATACTTCTTTTTCCCTAGAGGGAATGACTCTATTTTATATAATTGAGCGTATTCCAACTTGCTCTATGTCCTAGGCCCTCCAGCCTTTTTACTATTCAGCTATGTCTGGGTCATTGGTACAGTATAAAAATGTTAAAAAATTTATAGTAATTTATATATTTTTTATACTTACCAATGACCCAGACGGGGATGGCCCTCCCAGGAGTTGGGAACTCATACCTCCCCGCTGAGTACATAGCGCTTACCAGGCACTGGTTATAAGAATGATTAATGGTGCCAATTTCGGAACGTCCTTGACACTGCGCATGCGCAGTAGAGGTGAAGTGTGGAGGGCCATTCAGGACATGTTTTCTTTGTTTTGCAGTAGAGGTGAAGTGTGGAGGGCCATTCAGGACATGTTTTCTTTGGTTTTAGATGCAAATTTTGGGGATTGGGGGGCAAAATTTGTGTTTGGCCCTATATTTTAAGAGTTAGCACCAGCTATGTCTGGGTCATTGGTAAGTATAAAAAATATATAAATTACTATAAATTTTTTAACTTTCATAAATTGTCACCAAACCGTTGTTCCTCTGAATATTCTACTTTCTTGCTCCTCATTTATGGAACAGATATGATTATTATTTATTGATGCTGAAGCTATATTGTGGCGACGGCCACATATGTGACATAAAGTACCAATAAATGTGGTTGATGATCACTATCCTTCTCGATGTAAACATACTGGGAGCGGTATATATGTAGACTCATCGGTCATGATTGGCCATTGTGCATAATTATGTGACCTTAAACACCAATAAATAAATATATAAATAAATAAATAAATATATGTAGACTCATCCTGTCTGAACAGAGAAGATTTTTCTCTATTTCCGGCAGTTTTTCAGGTAGCAGTCAGTAATGCTGGCAATCACCAATGACAGTAGAAGGTGTGAATAAGCTTTGAAAACAGTCTTGTCAACATGGAAAGCTCCCGTTTTATGACCTCAATTAGGAAATGGATTACTTAACAACAATTAGGTGTAAAATTTATATTTTCATGGGTCTTATGTTCTTTTATCATTAGTGATTAAGGATTAATGATGAAGAATGATTGAAAAGACCTGATCCGAAGAAAAATCGGTTGGGGATAAAAAATTAAAATAAAAAAAAACAACTCATTTTTTTCCGGCTGTCTTATTTGTTCACAGGGATGTGAATATTTTTATACTATACCAATGACCCAGATTTAGCTGGTGCTAAACTCCTTAATTCAGGGCTAAACACCAATTTTGCCCCCCCCCCCCCCCAATCCCCAAAATTTGCATCAAAAACTGAAAAATACATGTCCTATATGGTCCTCCATACATGTACTCCTCTGCGCTTGCATAGTGTCAAGGAGGTCCCAAAATTGGCGCCAAATATCATTCTTTGTTTGGCCCTCAAAACAGTTACACTTCACTGTTATTTGTGCATCCAAATCTCAGTTTTCATGATGCCAGACACATTTTGATGAGAGAAATGTTGGAAATAAAGAGGAAATATAAGGAGGAGAGGAAAAAATAGTGCAAGAAAATGTTCTGGGCTGTAACTTATAATTATTTTATGAAATTATTTCAAGTTGCCTTTTTTCAAGGCATAGCCCTGATGTTGTCATTCTTTCTATGAAGTACCATTGTTTGATCAGTGTTTCCTCTCTACCTTCCTTATTCCCCCCTAGCTATTCTCCCATGTTTTGGCTTATTTTTTGTAATGTTCATTACTAAAATTTCTTGGGAGTTTTGGCTTTGTAACAGAATTATTTCTGCTTTTTCCCCATGTTTACGTCCTCACCCTAGGGGTGTTTAGGCGTTTTGATCTGCATCTACCATCTGATGTTCTACAGTTTCTTCTCTGGAAGCCTCTGTTTTGCATCAGATAGTGTTTTAAATTGGTAACTGATTTCGGGCAAGATACATTAATATTGTCCGTAAGTGTCTCATTAATTTTTTCAAAATGAATTTAAATTTTTGTCCACACTTATTAGGCTTTTTTGGGATCCATTGGGCTCAGGGTTCCCATTGGGAACGTGGGCTCTTCTGAAAAAGAATTTTTTTGAAAAAATTTTTTCTTTTCGAATCATTATTTCTTAATGATTAAAATGAATTGTTGTATTTTGTATCTTTATTTTCAAGGATTAGTGCGAGTACTATGATTGGGGTTGTCCCGTTTCTCCCACTTTTAATCCCACACCTAAATCATGTGTTGTTATAGGGATTATACTTTGTATCATTATTGTTGCCTTTTTAACTGATGTCCCATTTCTTCCACTTTTTAATTTCCCACTTTAAGAATTTGTTTGGAAGAAAAAATCACTGGCTTTTGTTTAAATTATCAAATAATTTTTTGAATGCGCTTCAAAGTAATAATCACTGGTGTTTATTTTAAATGATTTTATATCGCTTGTGTTTGTTAAAAATCTCAAAATAATTTTGTGTTTGTTTTCACACCTGTTTGTTTTTTTTTCACAATAATAATCAAAATATCGGAATGATTACTGATTCTGATTGTAGAGAGTGCCGATTTGTTTGATGTTTGTTTGTTCTTTATTATGTTTCTGAGAAATAATCACCGACGTTTGTTTAAACTTTTACGAATATATATATAAATATAACTGAAGTTTCGTGGAAGGTCATTCAGTTTTCGACGAAGATAATGGCTGCCATACAAGTTCAACCGCTTGAGTTTCTGAAGAATAAGTTTGGATGTGACAGTCTGATATTTTCAGGACACAGATATCAAGTGAAAAACAGACGTGGAGATCGTATTTATTGGAGGTGTCATGTGGCTGAATGTCCAGCTACACTAAATACTCATGAAGGCCATTTGACTAAATTGGGTGGTCAACATAACCATGAAGGGGAAGAACCAGTCATCGAGGCAATGAAGATAAAGCAAACGATGAAAAAAAGTGCAAGAGAGGAAACAACGCCGATTCCGTCAATTTATGTTGAAGAATTAGCAAAATTAAAAACGCCAGATTAGAATGAAACCGATCGACTCATTGTAGAGAGTTTGCCGACATATTATGCCAGTAAATCATCCCTTTACTGTGAACGTTAAAAAAATAGACCATCAATTCCAAGAACTCGGCAGGAAGTTTCATTAGAAGGAGAGTGGCAACTGACAACTTCAGGAGAACAATTCCTTCAAAATAATGTCAATTACATTGAAGACAACATGCTTGTATTCACAACTACGGACAATCTGAGACATTTATCAACAGCTGAAACTGTTTTCTGTGATGGGACTTTCTATGCATGCCCAATGCTTTTTCATCAGCTATATTCAATACATGCCCGAGTGGATGGGAACATGTTTCCATTAGTGTTTGCTCTACTTCCAGACAAAAAGGAAGAAGTGTACGTGAAATTTTTTAGTTTAGTGAAAGATGCCATGGCCGGAATCAATTTGATTTTTAGACCAGAAATGATGTTTTTTGATTTCGAAACAGCAGCACATAATGCTGAATACAGGACTATTCCTGGAGTGTTGGTTAAAGGGTGTTATATTTTTATACTGTACCAATGACCCAGACATAGCTGGTGCTAACTCTTAAAAATCTAGGGCCAAACACAAATTTTGCCCCCCAATCCCCAAAATTTGCATCTAAAACCAAAAGAAATCATGTCCTGAAGGACCTCCATACTTTGCCCTTACTGCGCATGCGCAGTGTCAAGGACGTTCCGAAATTGGCGCCAATTATCATTCTCTGTTTGGCCCTTCATCAGTCAACATCTCACTGATCTTTGTGCTTGTAAATCTCATTTTAAAGGATGCCAGACACGTAATTATTGGAGAAATGGTGATTCTAAGGAGGATATAGAAGGAGGAGAGGAAAAAGGAGTGACAAAAAATAATCAGGGCTGTACTTAAAATTTTTTATGAAATTATGTTAAGTTGCCTATTTTCGAGGCATGGGCCTGTTGTTGTAAGTCTTGCTATAAAGTTGCACTGCTTATTCAGTGTTTCCTCTCCCCTGGTCTTCTAAGTCCCCCTTGCTATTCTCTCATGCTTTTGGCATATTTTTGAGAAAGATCATTTCTAAATTCTCTTGGGAGAATTATCTTGGTTACAGAATGAATTCTGTTATTTTCCCCATGTTTACGTTTTCACCCATGGGTGTATAAATGTTGTGTTCTGCATCTACCATCTGATGTTCTGCAGATTCTCCCCTGGGAGTCTCGGTTTTGCATCAGATAGTGTGTAATTTTGATGACTGATTTCGGGCCAGTATTGTCAGTGCCTGGAGTCATGTTTTCTGGTGTTTTTACACTGTTTGTTTACATTGGCAACAGTCTCTTTTGAGGGGGGCTGTTTGCCTTTGGAGTAGTTTATCTCACTATAAGATACATTATTATTATCCGTAAGTGTTGCATTAATTATTTAATATAATTTTAAAATTTTTGACCACACTTAGCCTTGGGATCCATTGGGGCTCAACATTACTTTTCAGAAACTTGGGCTTCGCTGAAAAAATATTTTTCAAAAATTATTTTGATTTTCAATTGTTTTTTCAATATTAATGGATCATGTTATTATGTATCTTTGTGTTTAGGGGTTTGTGCGAGTACTAGGACTTGTTGTTCACTTTTCATAATGAAAGGATATTGTTCAAATTGTAATAGGAAGAAATCTTCCTCTGACTTTCATGATCATTGTATTAATTGTAGTCAGTGTACTCGCACTAATCCCTGTTCAATATGTCAATATTGGGATGTCAAGCATTGGAAACGGGTGTCACGATATATTGTTAGTGGAGAAAGGGCTATGCCGGCTCTTTCTCCGCAGGGTCACTCTACTCTATCAGTTTCTATTTCAGAGGAACAAGAACAGGGTGATGTTTCCATGTTATCTTCCGCAAGTGCGCTTCCGTCGTCACAAATGAATACAGAGCTAGCGGCAAAAGTGCTCATGGACATAAGACAAATGTCGTCTGCTAGCTCGCCCGGTGTAGCGTCCATTCACCGAATGGTTCGGCAGCCGGGTTCGTCCGATGCGGTCCAGGAGGAAATGTTGGGTGATGCGAGCACTATAAACATTCAACGTGCACACCCAGTGACGGCGGATAGTAGGAGAGATCGGAGGAAGCCTTCGAGTCCGGTTCCTAGCTCGTCCAGGTCCAGCCGGGCCGCGAGCGAGAGAGGCCCCTCTCTCATACAACAACATCTGGGACCAGATGTTGTGGTACAAAATGTGTCGCAAGCGGAGCACACGTCCGTCGCTCGGAACGCTCCGTTGTATAGGCAGTCCGCTGAGACTGCTCAGGCTTCTTCCTCTCACCAGCGCACACGACCGCACCTTGGCTACGTGACCGCCGATATTCTACCAGCTTCGCCGATCAGGGATTCTTCGGCGACCAGGTCACGCCATCCGGTAGCCAGGGACACGAGGCCGGTTGACTCCGGACGTTCGCATAGGAAAAGTATGCGGGAGTCACCAGATGCGGAGCTGCCCTTGGCAAAGCAGCGAAAGACTGCGCCTCCGCAGGCCTCGATGTCGGACGTGCTTGTTCAAATAGCACAACTTATCGCAGCATCCCAGCAACCGACAGAAACGGTGTCGGATCGGGAATTATCTGACGGCGCTGGGTCGGTACGCTCTGCCGAAGCATCGGGTGCGGACGACCGGGAGCATCATGAGGTCCGACCGGATGGTGAAAGGGATACGGATGACTTGGAGCTATCCCTTTCGGAACAACATAAAGCTGCCGTGGACTTCATCCGGCGCTTTCTTCCTCAGGTTGTTCCGTCGGGCCAGACTACTGCGGTATCGGACAAGAGAATTATAGCGTCATTGGACACTGATTTCTTTGAGCGGTTCAGGGACATCGCTCCCGAGTTTCCGTCTCAGTCCAATAATGTCACAGGAGCATTTGAATTATTGAACGACGCTATATTCAAACTTGCTTCCAAAACAGGAAAAGCGGGTTTCTTGTCCGCCAATGCTCTTAACCTGCCTTTCATTAATGCAAGGAATAAATTCGATACGGCAGGACAGGGTATCCCGAGAGTTCCTCTGCGTATGGACGACGAGACGGAAGACTTAGAATTATCATTACCGTCGTCTACGTCTATTCCAACTGTGGTGTTGGAGACGACTATTTCATCTAACAGAGCCCGTTTAGATGCTTTATCTTACGCAGACCACCTTACTAAGGCGTTATCACTGCGTCTTCAAGGGAAAGAATTCCAGGATATACAATCCTCTTTAAGACTTCTTTCAAGGGCAGTAGCTTATTCCACGTGTAACTCCGCCCTTTCAGTGGCAAACCTGGAGTTGGTTAGACATGACGCAGCCCTAGCTACATCCACACTCGTGGATAGTAAGGTGAAGAACTCTCTCAGAGTCGCTTCGGTCTCCGGAGAACTTCTCTTCGACGGCAAGCTTTCTGCAATTTACGATAAAATTACTAAGAAAGCTTCGGATTCTCTGCTGTTCAAATCTGCTTCTAAGAAGTCGGACACGGCAGATAAGAGTAAGACAGGCACTTCTGGGTCTAATGCGCCCAAGAGAGGTTCCTATAGAGGTTCCGGTGCGTCCTCTTGGTCTTATTCAAGAGACCATCAAGGCAGCGACTCATGTGCGGGACGTCCTTCGGGCCGGGACAACGGGTCGGACGCCCCGAGGTTGACGGGACGAGGTGTGGATCGTGGAGGACGTGGTTTCTCCTCCCGCAGGCCTCGCAGGTCCAGGAGGTGATGGCTTCAACCTCTATCGCGTGCCGGTTGGCAGAAGGTTGTCGAGTTTTTCACAAGAGTGGGCGTCGATTACGGACGACCCTTGGGTGAGAGGGGTGATTTCGGAAGGTCTAAAGATATCCTTCAAGCGAAAGCCTCCATTAACTCGAAGTCCAAAATGGACTCAACTTCCGTCAAATCCGCAGAAAAGAGACGCTCTGTTATCAGAGGTGCAGTCTCTTTTAAGGAAGAACGCGGTAGAGGTTGTAGAAAACCCAGAGACACCGGGATTCTACAGCCATCTGTTTCTGGTTCCGAAACCAGACGGCTCGTTCCGTCCAGTCATAGATTTGAGCTGGATAAACAAGCTGATCGTCACTCCGAAGTTTTATATGGAGATGATTCGATCGGTCAGAGCGAGTATTCGGGTGAACGATTATGCAACAAGCATAGATCTCAAAGATGCGTACTTTCACATCATGGTACATCCGACATTCAGAAAGTATCTACGCTTCGCAGTCCTAGGAGTGGTGTATCAATTCCGGGCGATGTGCTTCGGATTGAACCTAGCACCCTGGGCTTTCACTCGGGTAATGAACTCGGTAATGATGTATTTCCGAGGTCATTCGTCTGTGGTAATGTCGGCCTACCTAGACGACATTCTTCAGAGGTACGGCAACGAGTTAACGCTTCAGAACGATGTGCAGAATCTGCTTCTATTGCTCCGACGTCTCGGTTTTATAATAAACGAGGAGAAGTCGGATCTGGTGCCGTCCAAGTCATTCACACATCTGGGAATGAGCTTCGAGACGCACAACAATCTCGTTCGTCTGCCGTTAACCAGAGCGAAATTAGTCAGTTGTTACGCTCGCTATTGTCTGCACGCAAAGTCACAGCGAGGGAGTTCATGAGACTGATAGGTCTGTGCGGAGCAGCTGCGGATCTCATTCCGATGGGGCGGTTGCGCACACGTCCTCTCCAAATTTTCTTGACTCAGAATTGGAGTGTGAAAATTCATTCGCTCGACATAGACGTTCTCTTGTCAGATCAAGTGAAACGAGAGATTCAGACTTGGGCAAACATTCAGTGGTTAACTCAGGGAGTTCCGCTGCAGTTGCCGGATCCGAGTTTTACCATTATGACGGATGCCAGTCAAACAGGTTGGGGTGCATCATTGATCCCAACGGATTCGAGATGCCAGGGTCTTTGGGATCCGCAATTCCTGGGCAAGCACATAAACATCAAGGAAATGATGTCAATTTGGCTTGCGTTACGTCATTGGATGGACATTATTCACAATGCTCATGTCCAAATCCTATCCGACAATACAACAGTAGTGGCGTATATACGGAATCAGGGAGGCACTCATTCAGTTCCGTTGTTCAATCTAACGGAAAGAATCCTTCTGTTTGCTCTAGAACATCAAGTTCTACTTTCGGTCCGTCATATACCGGGTCGTCTGAACGTACTAGCAGACTCCCTTTCACGAAAGGGTCGCTTGTTGCCGTCGGAGTGGACTCTCAACAAACAAGTATTCAATCAGATTTGCTACCAATGGGAACGGCCAATGATAGACTTATTTGCGACACATCTCAACAGTCAGTTACAGACGTATGTGTCTCCGTGTCTGGATCCAAGAGCATTTGCAGTAGACGCTCTGTCGATCCCTTGGTACGGAATGATAGGATATGCGTATCCTCCAGCGCCGTTAATTCAGCAAGTATTGCTAAAGATAAAACAATCTCAATGCAAGATTCTGTTGGTAGCATCTCTGTCTCCACAGAGACCATGGATAAATCTACTCATGTGTCTGTTGTGGGACCTACCACGAAAGCTTCCTCCACGGGAGGATCTTCTTTCGCAGGGGAAACCGCGTCAACTTCATCACAACCCGCAAGGTCTCAACCTTCACGTTTTTCCGTTGTGCGGTCCTTCTTGCATGGCAAGCACTTTACAGGACGAGCAGTGGATGCGATTTCTAACTGTAGGAGGACCTCCTCTTCGCTAAACTATGCGGCTAAGTGGAAGGTTTTTCGTCGTTGGTGTAGGGATCATTCTGTTGATATTTTTGATCCCTCCATACCAGACATTGCAAACTTTCTAGTATACTTGTTTGACGAAATCAAACTGCAGCCTGTTACTATTAAGGGTTATAGGTCTATGTTATCTGATACCTATGCACATCATGATAGTTTACAAATTGGATCTAATGTCTCTTTATCTAAGTTAGTTAGAAACTTCTCGATAAATAGACCCAGAACTCTTAGGTTAATTCCTAAATGGAATTTAGCTTGGGTTCTTCTTAAACTGAAGGAAAAGCCATTTGAACCTCTTGGGACAGTAGATTTCAAATTCTTGTCTTATAAGACAGCTTTTCTCTTAGCTTTCTCTTCTGCTAGAAGAGTCAGTGAGCTTCATGCACTGTCCGTGGATGATTCTCCCTATTGTAGTGTCGGGAACACTATCACCTTCACTACTAATGTGGGATTTTTAGCTAAGAATCAGGCTCCTAATAAATATCCGGAACCTATTGTTATTAAGGCCCTTCCGTCTTCAGACGGGCGTAGGCCTTTACTCTGTCCTGCTAGAGCGTTACGTATCTATAAACAGAGATCTCAGTTTATCAGAAAGGGACGAAAACGTTTCTTTCTGTCTCTGATGCCTAATAGAAAGGACATTTCGGTCCATTCTATTGCTAGATGGATTCAATTAACTATCCGTACTGCTTATGAAAATTTATCTTCTTCTCAACAGTCTGTGCTTAAGATTTTGGCTCATGAAGTAAGAGCTCTTTCTACATCTTGGGCTTACGCTAATAGTATTGCTATTACAGATTTAATGAAGGCTGCTTATTGGTCTCAGCCATCCACATTCACGAATTTTTATCTCAGAAATATTGAGTCCATTTCTGGAGACCTGCATTGTTTAGGTCCATTATCTGTTGCTCAGAATGTCATCCTCTAAACAGTTGCAACTATAGTTATGCAGGCTTTCTGTTCCGGCAGTGACTCCGTCCGGCTGCCCTCTTCGCTCTGGGCTATTTGACCCAGGGCAAGGGGAAGGGGGGGGGGGGGAGGGTGTTCCCTTAGGTCACCTGCTTTATAGTGAAAAGCAAGGGAATGCCTCCTCCGAAGTCAGTATTTCTGAGTCGTTTCCGGGATGATTTTAAAGTGTAATATTAATGTTAAAAATTCATTCATGTCATATTTTTAAAGTGTAGCTCGGTGTGAAGCATTTGTATATGTCAAGTGTCAAACGGGCGTTAATATACAATCCTCGGACACTTTTAAAGAATATAAAGAGTCTCAATTCTCTGGACTAACTTTATTTATTGGCTTACTTTAAAAATAATTAGTATAAAGGGTTATACTGGATGTTAATAGAGAACGGGAATGTTATTGTGCTCAATTATGAAGGGTATTGTATCTTTCTAATTTAACATAAAATAAGAAAGATACATGTAAAGCCTAATACTTCTTTTCTCCTTGAGGGGTTGACTCTATATTATATAGCTGAGCTTATTGGATTTTCCTCTATGTCCTAGGCCCTCCAGCCTTTTTACTTTTCAGCTATGTCTGGGTCATTGGTACAGTATAAAAATGTTAAAAAATTTATAGTAATTTATATATTTTTTATACTTACCAATGACCCAGACGGGGATGGCCCTCCCAGGAGTTGGGAACTCTTACCTCCCCGCTGAGTACATAACGCTGACCAGGCACTGCTTGTAAGAATGATAATTGGCGCCAATTTCGGAACGTCCTTGACACTGCGCATGCGCAGTAAGGGCAAAGTATGGAGGTCCTTCAGGACATGATTTCTTTTGGTTTTAGATGCAAATTTTGGGGATTGGGGGGCAAAATTTGTGTTTAGCCCTAGATTTTTAAGAGCACCAGCTATGTCTGGGTCATTGGTAAGTATAAAAAATATATAAATTACTATAAATTTTGTAACTTTCATTATACGCAAAGCATTTGGAGAAAAGCACAGCATTGTGGACTTCAAACGGCATATAAAGACAATGAAAACGTTCATAAACTGATACGAAGGGCCCTTCCACTTGTGCCAGAAATATCTGTAGAAGATGTATGGTTTAATGCACTCGAGGAATATGATGAAAATGTAGGTAGCCCCAATGCTGATTCTTTTAAAGACTATGTGACTGAATATTGGGTTGAAGGTGACAAGCGGTTGTGGAATCACTTCATTACTGAAGGCTCTAGAACTACAAACAATCTAGAAGGGTGGCATAACAAACTGAAAAAAATGTTGCATCATTCCCATCCTAATATCTATGTTGTGGTACAAATGCTCAAAAAAATTCAGGCACAAACTGAACTTTCACTTATCCAGTATTCTGCAGGGGGTGTTAGAGCACCCAAGAAAAGACGTTATGTTAGAATCGAACAGAGATTAAGTTTATTGAAAGAACGTTTCAGACAAGGACAGTTATCAGTGTGTGATTATGTAGACAAAGTTTCTCAGCTGTTACATTTATCATAATTGCTGTTATTATATACATACACAACTATTATTGGAATATTTTAGAATGTTAAAAAATTTATAGTAATTTATATATTTTTTATACTTACCAATGACCCAGACTTAGTTGCTGGTGCTAACTCCAACAAAACCAGGGCCAAACACAAATTTTGCCCCCCAATCCCCAAAATTGGCATCCAAAACAAAAAGAAATCATGTCCTAAAGGACCTCCATAGTACGCCTCTACTGCGCATGCGCAGTGACGCAGTCGTCCCGAAATTGGCGCCAATTATCATTCTTACTGGCAGTGCCTGGTCAGCGCTATGTACTCAGCGGGGAGGCAAGAGTTCCCAACTCCAGGGAGGGCCATCCCCGTCTGGGTCATTGGTAAGTATAAAAAATATATAAATTACTATAAATTTTTTAACATTTTTATACTGTACCAATGACCCAGACTTAGCTGAATAGTAAACAGGCTGGAGGGCCTAGGACATAGAGGAAAATCCAATAAGCTCAACTATATAGTAAAGAGGTAACCCCTTAAGGAGAAAAGGAGTATTAGGCTTTACATGTATCTTTCTTATTTAATATTAAATTAGAAAGATACATTACCCTTAATAATTGAGCACAATAACATTCATGTTCTCTATTAACATCCAGTATAACCCTTATACTAATTATTTTTAAAGCAAGCCAATAAATAAAGTAGTCCAGAGAATTGAGACTCTTTATAATCATTTAAAAGTGTCCGAGTATTGTATATTAAAGCCCGTTTGACACTTGACATATACAAATGCTTCACACCGAGCTACACTTTAAAAATAAGACATGAATGAATTTAAACATTAATATTACACTTTAAAACCATCCCGGAAGCGACTCAGAAATACTGACTTGGAGGAGGCATTCCCTTGCTTTTCACTATAAAGCAGGTGACCTAAGGGAACACCCGCCCCCCCCCCCCCCTTCCCCTTGCCCTGGGTCAAATAGCCCAGAGCGAAGAGGGCAGCCGGACGGAGTCACTGCCGGAACAGAAAGCCTGCATAACTATAGTTGCAACTGTTTAGTGGACGACATTCTGAGCAACAGATAATGGACCTAAACAATGCAGGTCTCCAGAAATGGACTCAATATTTCTGAGATAAAAATTCGTAAATGTGGATGGCTGAGACCAATAAGCAGCCTTCATTAAATCTGTAATAGCAACACTATTAGCATAAGCCCAGGAAGTAGAAAGAGCTCTTACTTCATGAGCAGAAATCTTAAGCACAGACTGCTGAGAAGAAGATAAATCTTCATAAGCAGTACGGATAGTTAACTGAATCCATCTAGCAATAGAATGGACTGAAATGTCCTCTCTATTAGGCATCAAAGACAGAAAGAAACGTTTTCGTCCTTTTCTGATAAACTGAGATCTCTGTTTATAGATACGTAGTGCTCTAACAGGACAGAGTAAAGGCCTACGCCCGTCTGAAGACGGAAGAGCCTTAATAACAATAGGTTCCGGATATTTATTAGGAGCCTGATTCTTAGCTAAAAAACCCACATTAGTAGTGAAGGTGATAGTGTTCCCAACACTACGATAATGAGAATCATCCACCGATAGTGCATGAAGCTCACTGACTCTTCTGGCAGAAGAGAAAGCTAAGAGAAAAGCTGTCTTATAAGATAAGAATTTGAAATCTACTGTCCCAAGAGGTTCAAATGGCTTTTCCTTCAATTTAAGGAGAACCCAAGCTAAATTCCACTTAGGAATTAATCTAAGAGTTCTGGGTCTATTTATCGAAAAGTTTCTAACCAACTTCGATAAAGAGACATTAGATCCAATTTGTAAACTATCATGATGTGCATAGGTATCAGATAACATAGATCTATAACCCTTAATAGTAACAGGCTGCAGTTTGATTTCGTCAAACAAGTATACTAGAAAGTTTGCAATGTCTGGTATAGAGGGATCAAATATATCTACAGAATGATCCCTACACCAACGACGAAAAACCTTCCACTTAGCCGCATAGTTTAGCCAAGAGGAGGTCCTCCTACAGTTAGAAATCGCGTCCACTGCTCGTCCTGTAAAGTGCTTGCCATGCAAGAAGGACCGCACAACGGAAAAACGTGAAGGTTGAGACCTTGCGGGTTGTGATGGAGTTGGCGCGATTTCCCCTGCGAAAGAAGATCCTCTCATGGAGGAAGCTTCCGCGGTAGGTCCCACAACAGACACCTGAGTAGATTTATCCACGGTCTCTGTGGCGACAGAGATGCTACCAACAGAATCTTGCATTGAGATTGTTTTATCTTTAGCAATACTTGTTGAATTAACGGCGCTGGAGGATACGCATATCCTATCATTCCGTCCCAAGGGATCGACAGAGCGTCTACTGCAAATGCTCTTGGATCCGGACACGGAGACACATACGTCTGCAACTGATTGTTGAGATGTGTCGCAAATAAGTCTATCATTGGCCGTTCCCATTGGTAGCAAATCTGATTGAATACTTGTTTGTTGAGAGTCCACTCCGACGGCAACAAGCGACCCTTTCGTGAAAGGGAGTCTGCTAGCACATTCAGACGACCCGGTATGTGACGGACCGAGGGAAGAACGTGATGTTCTAACGCAAACAGAAGGATTCTTTCCGTTAGATTGAACAACGGAACTGAATGAGTGCCTCCCTGATTCCGTATATACGCCACTACTGTCATATTGTCGGATAGGATTTGGACATGAGCATCGTGAATAATGTCCATCCATTGACGTAACGCAAGCCAAATTGACATCATTTCCTTGATGTTTATGTGCTTGCACAGGAATTGCGGATCCCAAAGACCCTGGCATCTCGAATCCGTTGGGATTAATGATGCACCCCAACCTGTTTGACTGGCATCCGTCATAACGGTAAAACTCGGATCCGGCAACTGCAGCGGAACTCCTTGAGTTAACCACTGAATGTTTGCCCAAGTCTGAATCTCTTGTTTCACTTGATCTGACAAGAGAACGTCTACATCGAGCGAATGAATTTTCACACTCCAATTCTGAGTCAGGAAAATTTGAAGAGGACGTGTGCGTAGCCGCCCCATTGGAATGAGATCCGCGGCGGCTCCGCACAGACCTATCAGTCTCATAAATTCTCTCACCGTGACTTTGTCTGCGTGCAGACAATAGCGAGCGTAACAACTGACTAATTTTGCTCTGGTTAACGGCAGACGAACGAGATTGTTGTGCGTCTCGAAGCTCATTCCCAGATGAGTGAATGACTTGGACGGCACCAGATCCGACTTCTCCTCGTTTACTATAAAACCAAGACGTCGGAGCAATAGAAGAAGATTCTGAACATCGTTCTGAAGCGTTAACTCGTTGCCGTACCTCTGAAGAATGTCGTCCAGGTAGGCCGACGTTACCGCAGACGAATGAGCTCGGAAGTAGATCATTACCGAGTTCATTACCCGAGTGAAAGCCCAGGGTGCTAGATTCAATCCGAAGCACATGGCCCGGAACTGATACACCACTCCTAGGACTGCGAAGCGTAGATACTTTCGGAATGTCGGATGTACCATGAAGTGAAAGTACGCATCTTTGAGATCTATGCTCGTTGCATAATCGTTCACCCGAATACTCGCTCTGACCGATCGAATCGTCTCCATATAAAACTTCGGAGCGACGATCAGCTTGTTTATCCAGCTCAAATCTATGACTGGACGGAACGAGCCGTCTGGTTTCGGAACCAGAAACAGATGGCTGTAGAATCCCAGAGATTCCTGGTTTTCTACGACCTCTACCGCGTTCTTCATTAAAAGAGACTGCACCTCTGATAACAGAGCGTCTCTTTTCTGTGGATTTGACGGAAGATGAGTCCACTTTGGACTTCGAGTTAATGGAGGCTTTCGTTGAAGGATATCTTTAGACCTTCCGAAGTCACTCCTCTCACCCAAGGGTCGTCCGTAATCGACGCCCACTCTTGTGACAAACTCGACAACCTTCCGCCAACCGGAACGCGATAGAGGTTTAAGCCATCACCTCCTGGACCTGCGAGGCCTGCGGTAGGAGAAACCACGTCTTCCACGACCCGCACCTCGCCTCGTCGACCTCGGGGCGTCCGACCGATTGTCCCGGCCTGAAGGACGTCCCGAACGAGAGTCGCTATCCTGATGGTCTCTCGAATAAGACCAAGAGGACGCACTGGAACCTCTATAGGAACCTCTCTGGGGCGCATTAGACCCAGAAGTGCCTGTCTTATTCGTGTCTGCTGTATCCGACTTTTTAGGAGCCGATCTGAACAACAGAGAATCATTAGCTTTCTTTTTAATTTTATCATAAATAGCGGAAAGCTTGCCGTCAAAGAGAAGTTCTCCTGAGACCGAAGCGACTCTAAGAGAGTTCTTCACCTTAGAATCCACTAGTGTGGATGTAGCTAGGGCTGCGTCACGTCTAACCAACTCCAGATTTGCCACTGAAAGGGCGGAGTTACACTTGGAATAAGCTACTGCCCTTGAAAGAAGTCTTAAAGAGGATTGTATATCCTGAAACTCTTCCCCTTGAAGGCGCAGTGATAACGCCTTAGTAAGGTGATCTGCGTAAGATAAGGCATCTAAATTGGCTCTGTTAGACGCAATAGCTGTTTCCAACACCGCGGTTGGAATAGAAGCTGACGACGGTAATGATAGCTCTAAGTCTTCCGCCTCGTCGTCCATACGCAGAGGAACTCTCGGTATACCCTGTCCTGCCGTATCGAATTTATTCCTTGCATTAATGAAAGGCAGGTTAAGAGTATTAGCGGACAAGAAACCTGCTTTCCCCGTCCTGGAAGCAAGTTTAAATATAGCGTCGTTCAATAATTCAAATGTTCTTGCAACATTATTGGACTGCGACGGAAACTCGGGAGCGATGTCCCTGAACCGCTCAAAAAATTCAGAGTCCAATGACGCTATAATTCTCTTGTCCGGAAGCGCAGCAGTCTGGCCCGACGGAACAACTTGAGGGAGAAAGTGCCGGATGAAGTCCACGGCAGCTTTATGTTGTTCCGAAAGGGATAGCTCCAATTCATCCGTATCCCTTTCACCATCCGGTCGGACCTCCCGATGTTCCCGGTCGTCCGCCCCCGATGCTTCGGCGGAGCGTACCGACCCAGCGCCGTCGGATAATTCTCGATCCGACACCGTTTCTGTCGGCTGCTGGGATGCTGCGATAAGCTGTGCTATCTGCACAAGAATGTCCGACGTCGAGACCTGCGGAGGCGCAGTCTTTCGCTGCTTCACCGAGGGCAGCTCCGCATCAGATGGCTCCCGCATACTTTTCCTATGCGAACGTCCGGAGTCCATCGGTCTCGAATCCCTGGCTGCCGGATGGTGTGACCTGGTCGCCGAAGAATCCTTCATCGGCGAAGCTGGTAAAATATCGGCGGTCACGCAGCCAAGGTGCGGTCGTGTGCGCTGATGAGAAGAGGAAGCCTTAACAGTCTCTGCGGACTGTTTATACAACGGAGCGTCCCGAGCGACGGACGTATGCTCCGCTAAAGACACATTTTGTACCACAACATCTGGTCCCAGATGTTGTTGTACGAGAGAGGGACCTCTCTCGCTCGCGGCCCGGCTGGACCTGGACGAGCTAGGAACCGGACTAAAAGGCTTCCTCCGTTCTCGCTTACTATCCGCCGTCACTGGGTGTGCATCTATTATGTTTATAGTGCTCGCATCACCCAAAATTTCCTCTTGGACCGCATCGGACGAACCCGGCTGCCGAACCATTCGGTGAATGGACGCTACACCGGGCGAGCTAGCGGACGACATTTGTCTAATCTCCATGAGCACTTTTGCCGCTAGCTCTGAATTCATTTGTGACGACGGACGCACACTTGAAGAAGATAACATGGAAACATCACCCTGTTCTGGTTCCTCTGAAATAGAAACTGAGAGAGTAGAGTGACCTTGTGGAGAAAGAGCCGGCATCGCTCTTTCTCCAGAAACAACATATCGTGACACACGTTTCCAATGTTTCTCATCCCAATGTTCACATATAGGACAGGGATTAATGCGAGAACACTGACTACAATTAATACAATGATCATGAAAGTCAGAGGAAGATTTCTTCCTATTACAATTTGAACAATGTCCCTTCATTGTGAAAGAACAACAATAAGTCCTAGTTACTCTCAAAAACCCCTGACACAAAGATACATAATAACATGATCCATTAATAAATGAAAAAACAATTGCAAAACAAAATAATTTTGAAAAACTATTTTTTCAGAGAAGCCCAAGTTGCTGAAAAGTAACGTTGAGCCCCGATGGATCCGATGGCAAAGTGTGGTCAAAAATGTTAAATTTATATAAAATAATTAATGAGACACCTTCGGATAATATAAATGTATCTTATAATGAGATAAACTACCACAAAGGCAAACAGCCCCCCTCAAAAAAGGCTGTTGCCAATGAAAACAAACAGTGTAAACACACTAGAAAACATGACTCCAGGCACTGAAAAAACTGGCTCGGAATCAGTCATCAATTACACTCTTATCTGATGCAAAACAGAGACTCCCAGGGGAGAATCTGTGGAACATCAGATGGAAGATGCAGAACACAAACTTTATACACCCATGGGTGAAAACGTAACTATGGGGAAAATAACAGAAAACATTCTGTAACCAAGCAACTCTCCCAGGAAATTTTAGAAATGAAATTTCTCAAAAATATGCCAAAAGCATGGGAGAATTGCCAGGGGGGACTTTAGAAGGCTAGGGGAGAGGAAACACTGAATAAGCAGTGCAACAATTAGCAAGAATGACAACAAGAGGCCCATGCCTCGAAAATAGGCAACTTAACATAATTTCATCAAAAAATTTTAAGTACAGCCCTGATTATTTTTTGCCACTTCTTTTTCCTCTCCTCCTTCTATCCTCCTTAGAAACACATTTTCTCCAAAAATTACGTGTCTGGCATCCTTTAAACTGAGTACAAGCACAAAGATCAGTGAGATGTTGACTGATGAAGGGCCAAACAGAGAAAAGAATGATAATTGGCGCCAATTTCGGGACGACTGCGTCACTGCGCATGCGCAGTAGAGGCGTACTATGGAGGTCCTTTAGGACATGATTTCTTTTTGTTTTGGATGCAAATTTTGGGGATTGGGGGGCAAAATTTGTGTTTGGCCCTGGTTTTGTTGGAGTTAGCACCAGCAACTAAGTCTGGGTCATTGGTACAGTATAAAAATATATATTTTCCAAGTTTAATATTGATTAAGTTTCTCTTTTTTCAAATACTATACCAATTTAGCCAAATAGTGGGAGAAATGGGACAGATTAGTTAGAGCTGTGAGAAACAGACTATAACAGGTCGATCTATTGTCTTCGGCTTAGGATTAAGCGCTTATTAGCTTGGGGTAATTAAAAGTGTGAGAAGCGGGATAGAACCCTATGATTGTTTACCTTTCACAATGAATGATTATTGTTCAAATTGTAATAGGAGGAAATCTTCCTATGATTCTCATGATCTCTGTATTAATTGTACTCTCTGTACTCGCACTGATCTTTGTTCTGTGTGTTTCAAATGGGATGACAAACGTTGGAAACGTGTGTCACGGTATGTTGTTACTGGAGAGAGGGCCATGCCGGTTCTCTCTCCGCAGAGTCACTCTAGTCTTTCACTCTCTTTTTCAGAGGAACAAGAACAGTGTGATATGTCCGTGATGTCGTCCAGAAGTGTGCCTCCGTTGTCACATACAAGTGAAGAGCTAGCGGCAAAAGTGTTCATGGAGATCCATCAATTACCCGAAAGGAACTTGAAGGGGTTGACGTCCGCTAGCTCGCCCAGTGTTGCGTCCATTCACCGAATGGGGCAGCACCCGGGTTCATCCGTTGCGGTCCAGCAGAGAGAGTCGGGTGTTGCGAGCACTATAAAACATCCACGTGCACACCCAGTGACGACAGAAAGGAGGATGGATTGGAGGAAGCCTGATAGTCCGGTGTTTAGCTTGTCCAGCTCGGCACGAGCTACAAGCGAGAGAGATCCCTCTCATACAGCAGCATCTGGGACCAGATGTTGTAGTCTGTAGTGTTACGCAGTCGGAGCATACATCCGCCGCTCGGGACGCTCCGGTATATAGGCAGTCCGGCAAGGCTACCTATAAGGCTTCCTCATCCTCACAGTAGCACACTCGACCGCCCCTTGGCTACGTGACCAGTGATTTACAGTCAGCTTCACCGACCAGGGATTCCACGGCGACCAGGTCATGCCATCCGGTAGCCAGGTATACGAGGCATTCTACATCCGGACATTTGCATAAAAGATGTATGCAGGATGCAACGTCCAGGGAGCTTCCGGCGGCTAAATCCAGTAAGACCGCGGCTCCCCAGGCCTCCGTAACAGATGTGCTATCACAGATAGCAAAAATAATCGCAGCATCCCAGCAACCGGCAGAGCCTCTGTCGGAACATAAAGTGTCAGACGAAGCTGGGTCGGTAGGTTCCGCCGCTGGATCAGGTGCGGACGACCGAGATTTGCAAGAGGTCCGGCAGGATGGCGAAAGGGATTCCGATGAGTTGGATATTTCCCTTTCGGAACAACATAAAATAGCCGTAGAATTCATCCGGCATTATCTTCCAGAAGTTGTTCTGCCGGACCAGAATGCTGCGCAGCCAGATAGGAGGGTGATAGCGCCACTGGACACTGATTTTTTTTAATCGGTTTAGGGACATTGTCCCGGAATTTCCGTCACAATCCAAGAATGTCTCTCAGATATTTGAATTATTGAATGACGCTATTGATAAACTTGCCGACAAGACAGGCAGGTCAGCCTTCCTACCGGCATCTGCTCTACAGCTGCCATTTATCAATCAAAGGAATAAGTTTGATACGGCAGGTCAGGGCATCCAGAGAGTTCCTCTGCATATGGACGACCAGGCTGAAGACCTTGATATATCCATGCCGTCGTCTATGTCACTTCTATCGTCAACGATGGAAACGACAATATCATCTAACAGAGCTAGTTTAGACGCTCTTTCCTACGCAGATCACCTTACTAGAGCATTGCCATTACACTTTGAAGGACCAGAATTTCAAGACGTACAGACGTCATTAAGAGTTCTGTCCAGGGCCATAGATTTTTCAACATATAACTCCGCCCTTTCAGTGGCAAATCTGGAGTTAGCTAGATGTGACGCGGCCCTAGCTACTTCCACACGCGTGGACAGTAAGGTGAAAAACTCTCTTAGAGTTGCTCAGGTCTCTGGAGAGTTTCTCTTCAGTGGCAAGCTTTCTGAAATATATGATAAATTAACAAAGAAAGCTTCGGACTCTCTGCTATTTAAGTCTACTTCCAAGAAGTCGGAACCAGCAGACGTAGGCCAGGCACTTCCGGCACGAGTTCGTCCAGGGGAAGTTCCTATAGAGGTTCCTATGCGTCCTCTAGGTGTTACCCTAGAGACCGGCAGAGTAGCGACTCGAGTAGGGGCCATTACGCTGGGCGAAATAACTGGTCAGACACCCCTAGGCCGACGGGGCGAGGTGCGGGTCGCAGAGGACGTAGTTTCTCCTCCCGCAAGCCACGCGGATCCAGGAGGTGATGGTTTAGACCTCTGTCACATTCCAGTGGGCGGAAGACTGTCGAGTTTCTCAAGCAAGTGGGAATCAATTACGGAGGACCCTTGGGTTCGAGGGGTTATTTCGGAAGGACTAAAACTGTCCTTCAAAGGCAAACCTCCATTAACTCGAAGTCCAAGATGGACTCAGCTTCCGTCAAATTGTCAGAAAAGAATGGCACTTCTATCAGAAGTCCAGTCTCTTTTAACGAAGAACACGATAGAGGTCGTAGAAAACCAGGAATCTCCAGGTTTCTACAGCCATCTCTTTCTGGTTCCGAAACCAGATGGCTCGTTCCATCCAGTGATCAACTTAAGCTGGATAAACAAGCTGATCGTGGCCCCAAAGTTTTATATGGAGACCATTCGATCGGTCAGAGTGAGCATTCGAGTGAATGACTATGTTGCGGGCATAGACCTCAAGGATGCGTACTTTCACGTCATGGTACATCCGGCATTCAGAAAGTATCTTCGCTTCGCTGTCCTAGGTGTTGTTTATCAGTTCCGAGTGATGTGCTTTGGTCTGAATCTAGCGCCCTGGGCTTTCACTCGAGTAATGAACTTGGTAATGACTCATTTCTGAGCTCATTCGTCTGCGGTAACGTCGGCTTACCTGGACGATATTCTTCAGAGGTACGGCAACGAGTTAATGTTTCAGAACGATATGCAGAATCTGCTTCTATTGCTCCAACGTCTCGGTTTCATAGTAAACGAAGAGAAGTCGGATCTGGTGCCGTCCAAGTCATTCACCCACCTGGGGATGAGCTTCGAGATGCACAACAATCTCGTTCGTCTGCCGTTAACCAGAGCGAAATTAGTCAGTTGTTACGCTCGCTATTGTCTTCACTCAGACAAGGTTTCAGCGAGGAAATTCATGAGACTAATAGGTCTGTGCGGAGCTGCCACGGATCTCATTCCAATGGAGCGGCTACGCACTCGTCCTCTCCAGTTCTATCTGACTCAGAATTGGAGAGTGAAGATTCATTTGCTCGAGACGGACATCCTCTTGTCAAGCCAAGTGAAACAAGAGATTCAGACTTGGGCAGACATACAGTGGTTAACTCAGGGAATTCCACTGCAATTGCCAGATCCGAGTTTTACGATTATGACTGATGCCAGTCAAACAGGCTGGAGCGCGACACTGAGCCCATCGGATTTGAAGTGCCAGGGTCTTTGGGATCCGCAGTTTCTAAGCAAGCACATCAACATCAAAGAGATGATGTCGATTTGGCTTGCTCTACGTCATTGGATAGACGTTATTCAGAATGCACACGTGCAGATTATGTCCGACAATACGACAGTAGTTGCGTATATTCAGAACCAAGGTGGCACTCATTCCATTCCGTTGCTCAATCTAACGGAAAGAATTCTTCTGTTTGTACTAGAACATCAGATTCTTCTCTCCGTCCATCATATTCCGGGTCGTCTGAACGTCTTAGCAGACTCCCTTTCACGGAGGGGTCGCCTGTTGCCATCAGAATGGACTCTCAACAAGCAAGTATTCAATCAGATTTGCTACCAATGGGAACGGCCAATGATAGATTTATTTGCGACACATCTCAACAATCAGTTGCAGACGTATGTGTCACCTTGTCCGGATCCTCAAGCGTTTGCAGTAGACGCTCTCTCGATCTCTTGGGACCGAATGATAGGATATGCGTATCCTCCAGTGCCGTTGATTCAGCAGATATTGCTCAAGATAAAACAATGCAATGCAAGATTCTGTTGGTAGCATCTCTGTCTCCACAGAGACCGTGGATAAATCTACTCAGGTGTCTGTTGTGAGACATGCCGAGGAAGCTTCCTCAACGGGAAGATCTTCTTTCGCAAGGGAAATCGCGCATCCTCCATCACAATCCGCAAGGTCTAAACCTTCACGTATTTCCATTGTGAGGTCCTTCTTGCACGGAAAACATTTTACAGGACGAGCAGTGGACGCGATATCTAACTGTAGAAGGACCTCCTCTTCGCTAAACTATGCTGCTAAGTGGAAGGTCTTTTGTCAGTGGTGTGGGGATCATTCCGTAGATATTTATGATCCTTCCATTCCAGACATTGCAAACTTTCTAGTATACTTGTTTGATGAGATTGATCTGCAGCCTATCACCATTAAGGGTTATAGGTCTATGCTATCCGATACCTATGCACATCATGATAGCTTGATGATTGGAACTAATCTCTCTTTATCTAAGTTAGTTAGAAATTTTTCAATAAATAGACCTAGAACCCTTAGATTAATTCCGAAGTGGAATTTGGCCTGGGTTCTTCTTAAGCTAAAAGAAGCACCTTTTGAGCCTCTTGACACAGTGGACTTCAAATTCTTAACATATAAGACAGCTTTTCTCTTAGCCTTCTCTTCTGCTAGAAGAGTTAGTGAGCTTCATGCACCATCTGTGGAGGATTCTCACTACTGTAGTGTTGGTAATACTATTACCTTTACCACCAATGTTGGATTTTTGGCTAAGAATCAGGCTCCTAATAACTATCCTGAACCTATTGTTATTAAGGCCCTTCCATCATCTGATGGGCGTAGGCCTTTACTGTGTCCTGTTAGAGCAATACGTATTTACAAACGTAGATCTGAGTTCATCAGAAAGGGACGTAAGCGTTTCTTTCTGTCTTTGATGCCTAATAGAAAGGATATTATGGTTCATTCTATTGCTAGATGGATTCAATTAACTATTCGTACTGCTTATGAAAAATTATCTTCTTCTCAGCAGTCAGCACTCAAGATCTCAGCTCATGAAGTAAGAGCTCTTTCTACTTCTTGGGCCTATGCTAATTGTATTGCTATTACTGATCTAATGAAGGCTGCATATTGGTCTCAACCTTCCACATTCACTAATTTTTATCTCAGAAATATTGAGTCCATTTCTAGAGACCTCCATTGTTTAGGTCCGTAATCAGTTGCTCAGAATATCGTCCACTAAACAGTTGCAACTATAGTTATGTAGGCTTTCTGTTCCGGCAGTGACTCTGTCCTGCTGCCCTCTTCGCTCTGGGGTATTTGACCCAGGGCAAGGGGAAGGGGGGGGGGGGGGGCAAAAGTTCCCTTAGGTCACCTGCTTTATAGTGAAAAGCAAGGGAATACCTCCCCTAGAGTCAGTAATTCTGATTCGGTACCGGGATGGTTTTAAAGTGTAAAGCTAATGTTTACTCATCCATGTAATATTTTTAAAGTGTAGCTCGGTGTGAAGCATTTGTATATGTCATGTGACAAACGAACGTTAATATACAATCCTCGGACACTTTTAATGAATATAAAGAGTCTCATTTCTCTGGACTTCCTTTATTTATTGGCTTACCTTTAAAAATATTAGTATAAAGGGTTATACTGGATGTTAATAGAGATCATTGATTATTATTATGCTCAATTACTGATCGGTATTGTGTCTTTCTTCTTTAATATAAATAAGAAAGATACATGTAAAGCCTATCTTTTCTTTTCTCCTGGAGAGGATATTCTATTATAGATAAGTGAGCTTATTGGATTTTCCTTTATGTCCTAGGCCCTCCAGCCTATTTACTATTCAGCTAAGTCTGGGTCATTAAGCTAAGTCTAAGTCAGTATAAAAATGTTAAAAAATTTATAGTAATTTATATATTTTTTATACTTAGCAATGACCCAGACGGGGATGGCCCTCCCAGGAGTTGGGAACTCATACTTCCCCACTGAGTACATAATGCTTACCAGGCACTGGTTGTAAGAATGATAATTGCCGCCAATTTCGGGTCCTCCTTGACACTGCGCATGCGCAGAGGAGTAAATATATGGAGGACCATATAGGACATGTATTTTTCGGTTTTTGATGCAAATTTTGGGGATTGGGGGGGGGGGGGGGGGGGGCAAAATTTGTGTTTGTCCCTGAATCAAGGAGTTTAGCACCAGCTAAGTCTGGGTCATTGGAAAGTATAAAAAATGTATAAATTACTATAAATTTTTTAACTTTTCAGCAAATTTGCTGATTTCGGAAAATCCGTTCCCCAAAAGCTGAAACATTATAAAGAAATTAAGTATTTCTAAACCAACAGGTTCACTCTGTGTTCTTAGATTAAAAAAAAAAAAACCTGATTTAAGGGAGTTCTCACAAATTTCAGAGAATTTTTTTGCTTGCCTCTCTCATCCCTGTTGTTTACTGATAATGTTATAAGATACGCTTTGCTCATGGTGACGACAAGTTGAAGAGCAAACTGAGACAAGCTAAAATCAGAATTACGAAAACTCACTCAGCTTCAGAAGAATTTATCCCAAAGTGTCTGACAGTACTCTCATGAACAGATCACCTGGAAATAAAAGCAGCATGCCTGGTAATAGAAATTGGGGAGGAGAGGGGGGGGGGGGGGGGGTGGGTAGATCTATGGCCTATTTTTAACCACTCTGCACTGGAAGGGGTGGGGGGGGGGGGGGGGCATTTTTCAATGAACATTCAAAAATTATTGTTTATTTAACCCTTAGCATAATATGAACATGCGAGCCATTTGCCAAAAACAAGAAAGAATCCTCCATCCCCTTTGCCTCAAAAACCCAACACGCAGTCGTGATTTCAAAATCTTGGGGTGGGGGGGGGGGGGGGGGGGTGGGGGTGGGTCCTGTTGAAATATTCAGGGGACGGTTTGACTCGGGGGTGGGTGGGGTGAAATCGTTGGCCAGCCTTACAGCCTGGGCACTGAAAGTCGGTGTTTGCGTCAAATAGCAGAGATGGTTCAGATCAAAATGATGGGGGGGGGGGGGGGGGGGGGGAGGGGGCGATTTGGCCAGGGGACACTCTGAGCGCAAGTCCCATCGTACTGAATAGCATGTCGCAGACCACTGTGTTTGTTATTATTGGGTGTAGCTAGTGATATGAACAAGATCTCAATAAGGAATGGGAAGGTGTTAAATGATACTAAAGATTTGCTGCGAATTGCTCTTTACAAATTCAGTTGAGAGACTGAGCGGTATTATCGCTATTTGGATTTTTTATGATGATTTTTCAAACAGATTTATTCATGTTTTCCAAGTCGAATGAAGTCTCAGATATTAATTGATAAAATACTGGTGTCAAAACATTTTTTATTATGATGATTATATGCTTTGGCAGCGACTTTGAAAATTAAAACTGGTTATTTCAACAATTTTTTAAGCGTTTTTTTCTTTCATTGTCATGACTAATTTACCAAGCGAACCTGATTTGAAATGATATCGACAGATGTTCGAGTCCAGTGACAACACATTTCTTTTCCTAATTATATGTGTCGGAGATCAACGTTAACGACCTCGTTAATAGCACACTACATTATGCATTACATAGCGCAGAAGTTGTCGCATGTTCAATGAGGTTTACTTGACTGTTCTGCACTAGATAGCGCATTAACTAACGAGCGTTTTCTGCACTAGGCGTGACAGGATTTCCAGTTTTAACTGTACTGATACAGTCACTATCACTTCACCATCTATATTTTTCAGGTTCTTGGTATGTGTCCCTCTTTAGGTGTTTTGAAGTAGGTATTGGTCATATCTCAAGCCTGGTTTGACCTATGGACCTAGGATCAACACCAAATGAGTTGAAACCAGACATGTTAACTCTCCCGGAATGCCTGGGAAAATCCCGGAATTTCTGTGTAGTTCCCGGCCTCCTGGGCGGGAATCAGTTTTGGACCAAAAATCCCGGAAAACAACAGTCAAATATTTCGTTCCCATTGTGACTTGTGAAAAACGTTCGGAGTCAAATCACATGCATTTCAAATTCAGGTAAAAACTCACGAAGCAGTAAAATATGGATTTAAGTTAAATTTATTTAAGAAAAGGGTATTTTATGATATATATTTCAACTGTGTTCATGTTTATTTCTGGGTTTTTCTTCAGAGATTTGTGATCAATGTGCGAGTGTCGAAGTGAAAATAGGTCACTAACTTTCAAAAAATTGAAAACTCCACCTTCATTTAAATGCAGTTTTTGGAAATTAAAATATATGAAAAGGAATTAAATAATATATATTTATTTATTCCTTCATAGAATAGCTTTAATTCTCATCCCTTTTCCAAAATCAAAACGTAAACAACAACTATTTAGCACAGTTTAAAAATAGGCTAAAGTCGCTTAGGATGCCGAAAAATTATGACTGCATATTTAAACACAATGGACTTATTTTCTAACACTACATTTATTCTGTTGTGCTGACTACAGAACTGTAAACTGTTGGCCGTCTGTACCCAGAAAATTTCGAATGGAATTAAAAAAAAATGCTTCAATGATGAAAAGAAAAGTTTTGTGTAGGGCACAAACGTCCCACATGAATGAAGTTTGATAAAGATACTTTCTCAGTATATTATAATGTTCTTGAAGTAACTGAACATATAATAATAACTTTTGGCCAGCTGCTGTTTTGTCGCGGTTCTCGGAAGAGAAAGCCATGGTTACCCCTGAACTCTCAACTGCCTCCCTATTCCCACGCTTCTCCTCTCCTCCCAACACTCGGAGACAAGCTGCTTGATGACATCCCTTGCCCCATTCTTCCCAATCTCACCAATTAGCATATCAACCCTCTCCTTTGAGTCTCCCCCTAACCACATGTCCTTCATTCTCCCATCCCACTTCCCCATTATACTCCCAGTGAATCTCATTCTTTTAGACTGATACTTTGGGCATTCTAGAAGAAAGTGTTCCAGGGTCTCCACCACGCCCAAGTTACACATCTGGCACTCCTTTTCACTGTTTTTCCCAATTTTTTCCCTCAGCTCCAGGGACCGCGACCTCAGCTTGAACAACAGTGACCCCCCAAAGGTGCCATCAAGGTACTCTTCAAAACCAGGCTTCTCTTTATCATGCAGGCCACCCAAAGATCTCTTTGATTTGACCCCCTCTCACCAATTACGGTTACAATCCTCCATGACCCTTTCTCTGACAATCTTTTTGCCCTGGTTTGCCCCAATGTCGAGGTCTGTGATCTCCAATGAGTAGTTTTCTACTAGCTCCCTCACTTGGACCATCCACCCCGTCTTGATATTTGAGTTGAAAGTTCTCAGGAACATTACTTTACACCATCGGCTATCGGAGAGATTTACCAAATAATTAAGATAACCGAGTTTCAATAGGTCTATCCTGTCCTTGATCCTCATCCACCCAAGCTCACCCCTGATCGCTTCTAGCGCTGCGGCATTACTCGTGCCTGTTATCCATCGGCCTGCATCGTTCTGCAGGATTTCCAAACTCTTTACGGCTGTGTTGGTTAGGGGCACAACTTCCGTACCGTATGTTATACTTGGCAGACACACCATTTCCCAAATAGTTTTCCCCACGAAAACCTTATTGAAACTGTTGTTCTCCCTATAAGTTTCATTTGGTTAAGGATTCGCTTCCCCTTCAGAATCAATTTATTTGTGTGGTTTCGGTAGATGCCTCTTCCTGTGATGTTTATATTTACCCCCAAATACTCGTAATCGCTAGTCTCTCCTACACTAAGAAGTCTACTGCTACCTTCCGGAATGCAGAACTCCCCCACTCTCCATCTTCGAGTGGGGTCCACTTTGCCGCCCACGGGTATAACTTTGCTCTTGCTTTCATTAAGTTCGAGTCTCCATTTGCTCCCATATTTCCCAACAATTCCCAGCATCTTTGCTAGCCCCTCTTCGCTGTCTGACACTAGCACCATATCGTCTGCAAAAAATAGCCCTGGGATCTTCAAGTCACCAACTGCAACCCCCTCGTCGCTGTGCGGGAGTTCATCTCCTAAACCTTTGATGTACAATGCAAAAAGAATTGGCGAAAGGATACACCCCTGTTTTAGGCCTATCTCCATAGGCACAGGTTTTGTTGTAATGTTTCCCAGGCTAAGTTCACTCTGTACATCTTTATATAATGCTTTCATAATCCCAACAAACTCGCCCCCCAAGCTCAGAGCCTCCAGCTTGCGCCACATACCCTCCCTCCATACTCTATCATATGCCTTTTTAACATCCAAAAAGGCCATGAACATCTTTTTCTTTTTTGCTTTCGCGGATTCTATCATTCTGGATTTCTCCCCAAAAACCCTTCTCTTCGATCACCTCCTCTAATCTCCCATACAGGACTTTACAAAAGACTTTTCCAATGTTGCTGCTGACAGAGATCCCTCGATAGTTATCCAAGACGTCTTTTTCCCCCTTTTTGTGAATAAATGTCACTTTGCTTTCCCTCCACTCCTTTGGGACTTCTTGTTTTTCTATGGCTAAATTGAATAGGGCAGTTAGGCTTTCCAAGAGTTCCTCTCCCCCTTTTTTGATAAACTCGTTAGGAATTTCGTCCACCCCTCCCACTTTTCCATTCCTTAATTTCGAGATCACCCTTCGCACCTCCTCAGTTTTGATTTCGCTGCACACAAAGTTCGATAGATTTTCCTCGACCTGGTTCGGACACTCTGGTGGGTTCCCGATGCCTCATCGCTTATCGTTTACCTTTTCCCAGTGCTTGAATAGTTCTAATGCGATTTGATCTCACTCTTCTGTTACTCTGCCATCTACTTTAATGCTCTGTGGGTTATTCCCTTTGTTACGTTTGTTCACATTAGGACATCTTTTCCTGTTGACATTTCCAGACTTGGGAAATTATTAGCTAAGTAGACTTTGATAAGAGCAAACCACAGATGGAGGTGCTCTGTGGGACAGTGTGGGTGGGTGGTGGTGGGGAGGGTGGGTTTTTTGGGGGGGCTCATGAAGAAGAGGATCCTGGGGAGGGGGGGGGGGTTAAATCAACAGTTATTTTATGATTTTTTAACATAGCATAAATGCATCAGCATAGTTGACAACTAGTTCTGGATATAAAGTGGTGTTAATAGTGGTCCATGAGCTGAAAATTCACAAGTTTTTTCTTTTATTTTGTGCCTGTGCGAACTTTTCCCTGAAATCCATCCCATTTCCCTGAAAATCACCCTCAGGTTTCCTGAAAAATTATTCTGGAGGTTAACATGTCTGGTTGAAACTCAGAGGATGTTCAAAATATGGGTCAAGGTCACTGAGGTCACCCAAAAATCATTGTGTGCATTTTTCAGAATTGCTGGAAATCACATTTTTTGATTCCTTACTGCATTCCTGACATTCATACATGTATTTTTGTTTTGTAAATGTGTTGTCGGGACCAAATATGTTGAAAGTGGGTCATGCTCATACCTGAACTAAGGTGTGACCAGTGAACCTGGGACAAACACCAAATGAGTCCCAACTCAATGGAGGTTCAAAGTATGGGTCAAGGACACCCGGGATGGGGGGGGGGGGGGGCACAGACTTTACTTTATTCAACTCAAGTCCCTGAGTTTATATTTGAACTTCCTGTGGAATCACAAACTTTAACTTAGTGGAAGAGACAGAAAATTCTTTAAAAATATTCTTCAGATCCAAATCAAGTCCCAAGGTTTGTATTTGGACCCCCCAGTGGCCAGTGGGCCCCAAATTTAAACTAGTGCAATATGCTTTAATATAGGAAATATTCTTTAAAAATCTCCTTAAGATCCACCAGTAAAAATCTTTGGATAGTTGGTATTCAGCATCCTTAATGGGTCAGATTCAAGGTTTGTTCAATCAAGTCCCTCCCACAATGGGAGCACAAATCTTAACTTGGTGCATTATGAGTAATAATCTTCTTCTCCAGCACAACAAGTCAGATTCTTTTTTTTTTATATGGCATACAGTACCCTTAGGGGAGTCAGATTCAAAGTTTGTTTAAGTCAAGTAACTGGATTGATATTTGGGCACTCTATGAGAACCCAAATTTGAACTTCTTCAATATGGGGAATATTTTGTTAAAAATCCTCTTCTCCAGAATCTTTTGATAGTTGGTATACAACATCCTTAGGAAGGTCAGATTCCAGTTTTGTTCAATCCCCCCTCCCCCCCCCCCCCCACCCCCCCCCCGGTCTATATTTGGGCTCCCAGTGGTAACTCAGATTTTAAGTTAGTGGAATAGGGGGGGGGGGGGGAATTCTTCAAAAATCAACTTTTTCAGAACCAGCAGTCAGAATCTTTTGAAATTTGGTATTCAGCCTCATTGGAGTGGGGGGGGGGGGGGAGTGGTGGGGAGGGGGTGGAATCAGTTTCAAGTTTGTTGAAATCAAATCCTTGTGTTGATGTTTGCCTCCCATCCCTTCTTTTGGAGCTCAAATTTTAACCAAGTGCAGCTTAGTGCAATATGAGCAATAATCTTTAAAAATCTTATTCTTCAGATCTACTGGTTAGAATTTGTTTATTTTTGGTATTCAGCATCCTTAAAGGGATCAGACTCAAGTTTGTTCCAAGCAACTGGGTTCATATTTAGGCTCCCTGTGGGAACTCAAATTTGAACTTTCTGCGATATGAGGTCAATTCTTCAAAAATCTTCTTCTAACATACCAGGCAGAGCAGAGTCTTGATGATATTTGGTATAACTATGACTTACAAAGAAAAGTTTGTTCAAGTTTTTACATTTGAGTGATTTTGGAGGACCAGACGGTATTCGAAATTTAATCTAGGACCGAATTGAGAATTTACTATTTGTTTATTTAAGTGAATTCTGAGGACTGTACTGGATGGGGTGGGGGGGGGGGGGGGGTGGTGGGAGCGGGTGGGGGTGTTCATGGTGTTCTAGACACCATATATGTGTGGAAATCATGATTATGCATAAAAAATCTAATGTAGGAATGCATCTCTGAATGGATGTTACGTATCTGAGTTATGTTATGACATGAATGAAGTGCTTCAATACAAAACATTGTCAAGCAAGAAAGTTGTCAGACTGCCAAAGATGATCTTTTTTCTTTTTACATTATCAGCGTCATTCACTTAATTCAAGTTTAATTGTGGTATTAATTACAAACAATTTGTTTAGAGTATAGGGGACAGAAAACAACTACCCTTGGAGCAGTTTTTTCTGTATTTCACCCATGCCTTTTGAGCCCATGAAATACAGGAAACATTCCACCTCATGCATTCATTCCAGTCTCCTGTACATGTACTCGTTGTGTTCTGTCTTCATATTTGTCTGGAGTTTCAGTAATAATTTAATCCTGCAGCCCTTTGGGGCTGTAGGATTAAATTATTTCTGGAACACTTTGATCTACTGATCGAATGCCAAACTTACTTTCATTATGCATAAAAGGGAAAATGTTTTCTGCTATCCAAATATTTGTGAAGGAAGTGTAAAATATTTTTATGTTACAAAAACAAAATTTGACATCAAAATTATAGAATCACACCTTCAATTGTTTTTAAGCTTGTTGCAAAGGGCTATTTAAATGCTAACATAAAATATGAGAAGATATATTCCCAATGCATCGTTATTCCAACTTTGATTGTATGCTTTTTCAGTATGGAAATTGAACATTTTTTATTTATTTTTTTTTCTTCTCTTTTCTATATCCATACCATAGAAAACACACAGGTTCACCTGTATGCCAAGATCTACAGCAAGAGGTTTACAACTGTTACCAGTCGAACCAAAAGCGTACCATGAATTGTTCTTCTCATGTTAAAGCATTTCAGTCCTGTGTTGAGAAAGCACGGCAGGTAAGATGATCTGAAAATATTGCTGAGTCAAAATGGCTAATGGGAAGCAAATGCCTAGCAAAATGAAGTAACCAGATTAGAACCTGATGTTCAAAAGCAAAGTCTTTAATTTTTTAGTTCAACTTTTGGCGAAGCCAAATTTGAGCTTTTGTCATGGCCCGTTGTCCGTCGTCCGTCTGTCCATCTGTCCGTCTGTCCGTACGTCAACAATTGGATACGGCTCGGGCTAGAGGCCGTATTTATGAACCGATCTTTACGAAACTTCTTGGGTACCTTTGTTATGACCGTGGGACGAGAACGAGTGTTTTTGGGTGCGGTCTGAAATTCAAGATGGCTGCCAGCCGCCATTTTGTACCGATGATGCAGAAATCTGTTTTTTTGTACAGAACTTCCATATGAAAAGCTCTGATTTGAATAATTTTTTGCATGAATGTTTAGTACCATGGGATACATCACATATAGTACGGGTTTTTTTCTCGTGCGTAAATTGTGCAAATTAGACTAATTTTGATGTTTTTTGGGTGTTACTTTCAGCACTGTAAGTGCAAATGCCAATACGGCTCGGGCTTGAGGCCGTATTTATGAACCGATCTTTACGAAACTTCTTGGGTACCTTTGGTATCACCGTGGGACGAGAATGAGTGTTTTTGGGTCCGTCCGAAATTCAAGATGGCCGATGGCAGCCATTTTGTACAGAATTAGGTGCAATCAGATTTTTGCAAGAACTTCCATATGAAAGCGCTGATTTGAATAATGTTTTGTTGTGAATGTTTAGTACCATGGGATACATCACATATAATACAGGTTTTTTTCTCGTGCCGAAATTATGCAAATTAGATGAACTTTGATTTTTTCAGTGCGACTTACACACAGTAAGTACACATGTCAATACGGCTCAGACTGGAGTCTGTATTTATGAACTGATCTTCACGAAATGTCTTGGGTACCTTTGTTATCACCTTGGGACGAGAACGAGTGTTTCTGGTTGCTGTCTAAAATTCAAGATGACTGCCAGTGGCCATTTTGTACCGAAATTAGGTCAAATCAGTTTTTTGTACTCAACTTCTATACAGCTCAGACTAGAGGCCATATTTATGAACCATCTTTACGAAAATTCTTGGGTATCTTGTTATCACCGTGGGGATGAGAGCGAGTGTTTTTGGGTGTGGTCGGAAATTCAAGATGGCCACCAGCAGCCATTTTGTACCAAAATTAGTGCAATCCGTCTTTTGTACAGAACTTCTGTATGAAAGTTCTGATTTGAATAAATTTTTGTATCAATGTTTAGTAACATGGAATACATCACATATTGTAAGAGGTTTTTTTTCTCGAGCAGAAATTATGCAAATTAGATGAACTTTGATTTATTCAGTGCTACTTACACAATGTGAGCACACATGTCAATACGGCTCAGGGTAGAGGCTGTATTTATGAACCGATCTTCACAAAACTTCTTGGGTACCTTTGTTATCACCTTGGGACGAGAATGAGTGTTTCTGGGTACTGTCCAAAATTCAAGATGGCTGCCAGTGGCCATTTTGTACCAAAATTAGGTCCAATCAGTTTTTTGTCACAACTTCTATACAGCTCGTATTTATGAACTGATCTTCACAAAACTTCTTGGGTACCTTTGTTTTCACCTTGGGACAGGAACGAGTGTGTTTTGGGATGCCTTTGTTATCACTGTGCTATGAGAACAAATATTTTGGGGTTCAGTCAGACCCACTCTGGGACTCAAAGTTTTCTTTTCTAGTTTAGCATCTGACTGTCACCCACCTTTACAATACTTTACCTATACATTTTGTTACAGGCAACGGTCAGTATTTATGTACAGACCGTTACAATACTTTATATGTACCTTTGTTATCAGGTCATTACCTAGATGTTTGTCATTGCTGTGTCACATACTATACATGTGCATGTCTTTGTCTTGACAAGTTGAGCTACACTGTCATTGACACTTTCATTGCCCTTTCCTTGCATTGTGCATGATTTGTTTTGATCATTGAAAAGTACTTGATTTTTGACCACTTCTCTTGAACAGCACTTTGATTCAGTTACCTGCAACCTTCAAGAAAAGAAGATTTAGGACAACCCACTCTGGATATATGCGGTGGCACAAAATCAGTCTGAAGTCAGGCACCTGCATCTCTTTGATCTCTCTGTATAATTATTACGCCCTGAACTGCAGTTTTTAAAAAATCTTCTGATGTCATAAGTATATAAGATGTTTGTGTGTAATGTCATCACTCTATGAGAGCTATGTAACTTGAACAATCGGTGGCTGCTCTCGAAACAGTGGGTGAATGAATGAATGAATGAAAAGCTTCATTGGGAGTACACTTATATCAGAGTTCCCGTGGGCCTTGAAAACCCTTGAAAAGGTAAGCGATTGATGCCTCTTGGGACTCTTGTTTAGAATATGTAAGCACAGTTCGAAAAAAGGTTTGTTTTAAGCTGACATACTACGCAGTACAGGTGAAGTAATGTCATGACCACAGTGGCATTGCCATCTGTGTAAAATATTCCAAGAGTTTGTTTAGCTCAGTTTCTTTGAAACTGAATGGTTCATGGCTTTTATATTGGAAATGTGAATTGTTTGAGATCATGATAACTGTCATTGTCCCTTATGGTCTTTGATCCTTATCAAGCCTGGAAGTAAGCAATGTGTTATTTGCAGAATGAGGTCCCCATAGGGTGAATTTGCTGATGCTATCCCACACTGTGGGCTAGAATCCCCAGTTTATCCTTTGAGTACCTCTTTCAGTTTAGGCTTGAGCCCTTGATTCGGACTGAGGTTCACAGAGGGTAAATTTTTTAATGCTACCCTGCATTGCAGCATAGCATCACAATATTCAGCCCCTGGAGACCTCATTCTGCAATTTACAGTCTGCTTATTTCCAGGCTTGACCCTTATACTGTTTATATGTTGGTGCCATTTTTTTATTGTCAAACCTAGTGAAATTTTCATTGAAAGATGTTTTGTTCAGGGCAGCTGTTTGCACATCATGTTGATTTATATTGTTCCTAGACGTTTTAACTCACCTAACTGAAACTCAGGTGAGCTATTGCCATCACTTTAACATATAACTTTCATATCAACCTTCTCTTTGGAACCACTGGACTAAACTTGACACAAGTTATCTTTGTGGGATAACCTTCCGAGTTTATTAAATAGAAGTAGCTTAGCAGGATGACATGAGGGCAGTGCCTGAAAAACCTGAAATTCTTCAAAAATCTTCTCATAAACTAACAGTCACAATGCTTTGAAAGTTGGTATGCAGTTTCCTTATATGCTCAAGAATCAAGTTTGTTCAAAGAAAGTTCCTTGAGCAATATTTGGGCTCATGCTGAGAGGGACAATATTTGTCGCCCTGCCCAAAATTTATATTTTCTGAATGGTGAGCTGGTTTGGACCAAATCTGGTGGGTAGTAGTACAGAGGACATGTATTTGGTGTATGCTTGAAAAATTTTTTCTTGCCCCTGTGGGAACCCCAGGAGCTAAAAATAGAAAAAAATTAAAATGCCCATATTTCCCAAACTGCATGGAACAAAGAATTGTTGTATAGTATTATAGAATATAGAATCTTTAGAACCAGTAGAATTGAATGGCCCAAAAAGTCGCATTCAATAGCATGAAGTGCTGTCATATGTGGTAATGAGAAAATGGTGAGTCAGCACTTTTCAAAAATAAAAAAGTATTTTTTTCCAGAACTACCAATTAGAATCTTTTTGATATTTGGTCTATAAAATCCTTAGGGGGATCTGATTCAAGATTTTGCAAGACAAGTCGCTGGGTTCTTATTTGGGATCCCTATGGGAGCTAGAATTTTAACTTCTTCTTTGTGTAATATGTGGAAAATGAAGAAAAAATGTTTGTTACACACCCAACGCACACAATATTACATTTTTTTATTTTTTCTAAATTTTTCAAACAAATTCAACAAAATCATATCATATGACCCATCATGCAAAGAGCTCATTCCAGTGATCGGTCACATGATATGGTTTTGAAGAATTCTTTTGAAAAATTATTATTATTTAACTATTCCAGTTTGTAAATTATGCAGGTTGGTGCATCTAATTTTTGTTAGGTAAAGGATTAAGAGTAGTATAATTAGTAGAGCAGTAAAAACTGCCTTCTGAACCTCAGGAATTACTTCAAGGGTACCATATGAAAGGATCCCCCCCCCCCCCCCACCCAGTCACCTGCCCACCCCCACCCCCATTTATCACCTTTAGTAACGAGTAAAGCACTGAACCATCTTCTTGTGAGCTACAAGCTGTAGTAATTTGATAGTTGGTGTTGTTGAGCTCATTGCAATAAGGGGTCATAAGCTGTGTTTTGGAGGCAGAAACAAGCCAGAAAATAAGCAGACTCTCATCTGCAAAATGAGGTCCCCAGAGGGTGAATTTGGTGATGCTACCCTGCTGTCACGAAATTTACACTCTGTCAACCTCTGTCTGAATCAGGGTCTCGAACCTAAACAGAAAGAAGCAGCCAGAGGTTAAATTGGCCCACTGTATGGGATAGCATCAGCAAATTTACCCTCTGGTGACCTCATTCTGCAAATGACAGATTGCTTATTTTCAGGCTTGGGCAAAACCTAAAGATTTTCAGGTGTTGCAGGTGTCATCTACTGGTAGTGTTAGATTGAGATTCTTCTGGGATTCTTCTGTGTCAACAAATTGATAAAAAAAAATTGCATTGCTCGTTTAGTTTTCAGTCAAACATTTTTATCTGCCAGTTTATGTGTTTTCTCATTTCAGAATGCTCTGATCCAGAAGGGATGATGCACATTTTTATAGGCAGATATTTCAAATAATATATCAATTGGTGTGCTGTAGAAACTTTGAAAGATATTATTAATATACTACTGGAAAAGGATGTACTTCAGCCTGATTTACATAATATTGATCAACTTTGAAAGTGTTCTAACAGATATTTATATATCCGAGCAAGAGTTATTGTCTTTCAACCACTTGATGGAAATGATCTGAATAAATTGCTCATTGACAACAGAATTATTTTTAATCCAATACCATATATTCACCCCTCCCCCTCCCCACTTTGCCAGAGTCAAACTGTGATAGCTGATATTGGATTTCTCATATGAGCTCTGACATTCCCCGATTCCATTGGCATAAGTAACACTAAAAATAAGGCCATATAAAAAAAATGCTTCATTTCTCGGGGATTGCCGCGTCTGGAAAAAACATGCGCCTTTAACATATTTATTGCCTCCCATAAATAAAAAAATATATCAAATCCATCGCGCACAATCTTGGGTCGATGACTTCATGTGTATTGAAAAATACGATGGAGAAAAACCCATCTGAACTAGCCCACGGTAAGAACAAAATACAGCTGAAGAGGTAAGGAAAAAATACCCCATGTTATTTGTGGTTTCTTTTAGAAATTTTACTTTGTGCAATCAGTCTGAAAACTGGAGTTTATATAGCCATAGATGCTGATAATGACCTTAAACACAAATATATAACTTGTTTCATTGGACGTTTTCAGGTGTGAACCCCAAACACACTAACTTTGGAACAGAGCATATCACCTGTTGACTGTTTGTGTGGAAATATATTTGGGGGATATTTGAGGTGTCCACAAATGTTGTGTTCAGTAATATAGTACTCAAAGTTTGCTAAGCACCAAGCACATCCAACTACCTGTTTTACGTTTTAGTTGAAATATTGTGATGAAAAGTGTATATATTTTTTATTTAATTATATCTTTAATGATTTAAGTACAGAAATTAAAATTTTATTTGTGTTTGACAGTATTTTTTAGCTTTTGAATACGATAACCATTGAAAATGGATATTTTTGGTAAAAGAGGAAATTCTTCAATATGCCAAAAAGTAGACGGAGCGAACTGGTATGGCTTCAATATCAAGTATGAGGCCCATTACTGTTAATTACAGCTTGACAACGCCTTCTCATGCTCGCATTCAGGTTCCTGGTGGTCCTATGTGGGATGTTGTTCCATACTTGGACCAGCATGGCACCAAGCGCCTGGACACTTCTTGGCTGGACTGGACGGGCTGAAATTCCAAGCTGCAACTCATTCCAGACATGTTCGATTGGATTGAGGTCAGGAGATCTTGTTGGCCAGTCCATACGCTCAATCCCCTCCCTCTGTCTGTACTCCCCGACAGCATGGGCAACATGAGGACAGGCATTATCGTCCATCAGAATGAATCTATCACCCACTGCACCTGCATACAATCTGACGTGGACACCCTGGATCTCATCAATATACTGTTGTGCAGTCAATGTATCACGTTCAAGGACACAGAGCTCTGTACGTCCATCCCAGCTGATGCCATCCCAGACCATGATTGACCCTCCACCATAGTGGTCATGCTCAGCAATGTTGGCTGCATGGAATCACTCTCCTGGTCTTCTCCATACCCTTGACTGCTTATCTGTGTGGTCTAGGCAGTACCTTGACTCATCTGTAAAAGGGACAGGTCGCCAATCTTCTCTAGTCCATCACATGTGGTCCATGGCCCATTCATATCGTGCCTGGCGGTGGTTCTGGGACAGCTGAATGCAAATACATGGTCTTCTCGACCGGAGACCACCTTCGTGCAACCTTGCCCGGATAGTCTGCGTCGAAACATTTACCATGGATGCATTCTGAAGGTCACTGCGAAGCTGGGTTGCTGTGGCAAAGTGGTTCCTATGGGCCTGAAAGATCAAAAACTGGTCTTCAGCTGCAGATGTTGCCCTGTCTCTGTCTCCACCATGCCGTCTTACTGGTGTACCATACTGCTAAAATCTTGCCCAGTTCTGGTAATCACTGTATGGTGCACACCAAGGGCTTCATCAACCTGACGATGGTAGCCCCTTGTTCCACCTTCCCTACAGCCCGCCACATTTCTGCTTCAGACAAATGTCTTCTTACATTTGCATTTGTCATATTCAATCATTAAATCACAAGGGTTTGTGTTGAAATGAAGATTGAATACCCTACACATGTCATGTACATGCAGACAGTACACGAAAACATCATGAAAATCAAGGGGTACATGCTTTCCATGACTGTCACAAAAAGTCTGCCTGTCAAGAGAGCTAATGTAAACACTAGGGACCATCTCAATACATTCCTCAATCATATCCACCAAAAATATCGCAAATATGTCACAAGCAAATTTCACAATGATGTGTCAAAATTTGGTGCTTAGCAAACTTTGAGTAGTATAGATATCTAATAATAATAAAAGTTTTTGATGACTGCAGGGTATTCAATACATATTTCACTCTATTATCAGTATTGTGATTTTGTAACATGCTTTTTGGATACCATCTTCACACTCCTGCACATTGAGAATTCACTTTCTTTTAAAAATTGAATATTTGTAAGATTTTATAATTCAAGAGAGACTACTCAATTTCATCAATAAATACGAGATTGATCGAAATGTTTGTAACTTTGTTACTGAAACACAAATTGTTGGAATGTGTGGGTTGTGTACAGTGTACTTGATATTGATATTGTTTATTTTATCTGAAGTGCTAGCATACAGAGTGATAAATACAGTTCAAGTAAAAATAAGTTGAATAATGAGTTGTTAGACTGTTTGTCAATATTTCCTGCATTGCATTACTAACTTTGCTATTTTTTCACAGAAGGCTTTTTGCGGAGGGCTTTCCATCAGTAAATAAGAGAAGATGTTATTTTTGGCAGAATGAACATTATAGCTTTAGTGCTAGTGTACAGTACGATTCATACAGTGCTAGTCACAAAGAGATGATGAATGAAGCGTTTGACTGTCCATCAAAATATCTTGGGGGGGGGGGGGGGGGGGCTGTGGTTTATTATTGTAGGCAGAATGAGCTGTAGTGCTAGTGTACAGAGTGACTCAAAGTGCTATTCACAATGAGATGAATGAAATGTAAGACTTGGTCAAAATATCTTGTTATAGCATATTTGGGGGAGGGGGACAGGGGAGGCATATGGTTCCTTATTATACCCCCCACAAACAAAGTTTGGGGGGTATACATTGGGGGTTTAGGGGATATTATTGTTAGGGGCTACCTCCAAATTAAGGTAGTGTTAGGGTTCGGAGTGGGGAGGGGTGGGGTTAGGGGTAGCCCCAGAGTAGGGCTTAAGCTTGGGGTGGGTTAGGTCCTGGGGGGGTTAGGGTTGGGGTCAGGGGTGGGGTTTTAGTTTTAGTAGCCCCTAAACTGAAAAATAGCTCCTAATCCTATTGGTTTGGCTAGGGTGGGGTTGGGTCAGGGGTGGGGTGGGGGTTAGGGGTAGCCCCAGAGTAGGGCTTAAGGTTAGCCCCAGAGTAGGGCTTAAGGTTTGGGGTTAGGTCCTGGGGGTGGGTGGGGGTTAGGGTCTGGGGTGGGCTTTTAGGGTTTAGGGTCAGGGTGGGGTAGGGTTAGGGTGTGTTTTTTGGGTGGAGGGGTGGGGTTAGGGTTAAATATAAGTTCTAGGGTGGAGGAGTGGGGTTCTGGGTAAAATAAGGTTTTGGACATACAAAACGTTTTTTTGGTAGCCCATAAACCCGAAATGTTGGAGCGTCCGTCTGTCCATCCGTCTGACCATCTGACCATCCTTGTAAGCGCAACTCCTCCTAAACCGTTTGAAGAATTTTCATGAAACTTTACACAATGGAAGAACTCCATATGAAGATGTGCATGAAGCAGTATAATTCCGTTCTGACATTTCCAGGGGGAGATAATCTAACTTATACCGTCTGTCCATCCTTGTAAGCGCAACTCCTCCTAAACCGTTTGAAGAATTTTCATGAAACTTTATACAATGGAAGAACTCCATATGAAGATGTGCATGAAGCAATATAATTCCGTTCTGACATTTCCAAGGGGAGATAATCTAACTTATACATTTCAGGCGCAGAAGGTATCACTTTGTGAGTTTGCTCACAGTACCTCTAGTTCTGGTAGTTTCTGCTTATTCACGTTGTTATTTTTAGCTGCGACTAGCAGCTCAATAAGTGGCAATGTCGGTCTGTCTGTCGGTCGGTCTGTCAGTCTGTTGGTCTGTCTGTGACCAACGAGTTTCAAAACTCAATAACTTTTGAAATACTTGATGGAATGACTTTATATTTGGCATGTAAATGTATCTTATTGATGTCTAGCCACTGTTCAATGCATGTGTTGTTCCAAATATTTTTTTTTGGAGTTATGGCCCTTGATGAACTTAGAATTTTGTGAGATTGCACGACCCGTCGCAGCTACGGCGTCGATGTTGTGATTTTTTGTTTTTTTATACGCCGTTTGAAAAACGCGACGTATTATGTAAATGGTCTCGCTGTCCATCCGTCTGTCCCTCTGTCTGTCTGTCCGGGCCAACATTGGGGGTTTAGGGAATATTATTATTTGGGACTACCTCCAAATTAAGGTAGTGTTAGGGTTAGGAGTGGGGTGGCGTTAGGGGTAGGGGTATCCCCAGAGTAGGGCTTAAGGTTGGGGGAGGGTTAGGTCCCGGGGGGTTAGGGTTGGGGCCAGGGGTGGGGTTTTAGTAGCCCCTAAACCAAAAAATAGCTCCTAATCCTATTGGTTTGGCTAGGGTGGGTGTTGGGTCAGGGGTGGGGTGGGGTTAGCCCCAGAGTAGGGCTTAAGGTTTGGGGTTAGGTCCCAGGAGTGGGTGGGGGTTAGGGTCAGGGGTGGGCTTTTAGGGTTTAGGGTTTTGACCTTGTGGGGTTAAGGTTTAACATGAGAAAAACCCCACAAGTAAGAATGTGTAAGAATGTCAGTGGACACATTTCGTTTCTGGACGTTAACTTTAGTTGTAATGGTTTGAGCTGAGTTAAATTTGGCTTATGGATTTAGTACAACAAAATACAGGTCGGGTTCGATTTCCGTCTTTAGCGGCCCATTTTTAGTAGAGTTATGGCCCTTTATTTATGAGAATTTTGCTCTTGTTCTTGTTTCCGGATGATAACTTTAGTTGTAATCGTTTGAGATGAGTTAAATTTGGAGTGTGGATTTAGTACAACAAAATACAGGTTGGGTTCGATTTCTGTCTTTAGCGGCCCATTTTTATTTACATATGTTCTCACTCTCTTGGGCAGAACTCAGTCAAAAGTTCTTACATTTCAATAATATTTGGTATGGTTCACCACCTAGTCTCCTTGCTGTACATTACCCTCAAAATACATGTCAAGCTGTATTTTTATTTTGTTCATCCCCCATTACATGAGATACAGCACTTGGCACTGTCACCAGTGCAATGGAACCCAGTTAATTGAATAGCCACTTTGCGAATGAAAATTATTCAATTAATATGAGTATTCAGTTAACAGATTTTGGACACTTTCCTGTAATTTGGAGATAAACTGTGCACTTATTCTATTATATCTTGTTTGACAGAGCTCACAGACAAAAACATATAATAGATTAGTTGTCTGGATTGGATGTACTGAGACCAAATATGTCTATAAACATAGGGAATTTGGTGATTATCACTGATTATCCAGGAAATTGTTTGACATATTACAAACTTTTCATTCAATTAACAGGAGTCTACTCTATTACCTAAATGCTATTAACATGTCTAAATTGTACTTGACAACCAAAAAAAAAACGCACATATTTTGCCACGCCTCAGCGGTGCTCTTGTCATATATGTGATCTCAACAGTACTATTCAGAATATATACTCTCCCAAAAAAGAAAGTGTGCATTGCAGAAATTGATCAAACTCCACAAAAATAATTTCGTAGGTGTAAAGAGTGTTAACCTGTTCATGAATAAGTTATATTGAACACAAAAACAGCTTTCCCCATTAAAATTGCATTAACGTTAAATGACGTGCTGCACGTTTGTGAAAAGGCATGTTTTGCACGTGGAGAGTCTGAAAATTCTTGCAGCAGTGTGAATCCTTATGTATTTAAACACTAAAGTAAGGCCTTCCTATCGTTCACATTCAAACTTGCGCTGCTGTTAAAACGACTCCACATTAGCATGCCAAGATTCACAATGAATCAACGTCTTCTTGCCCTGGGTATGATTAGAGCTGGCAGAACACACAGAGAGGTTGCCCAGCATTTGAACTGCCACCGTAACACTGTAGACAGGCTAGTCCATCGACATGCACAACATGATGACGTTCGAGACCGACCCCGCTCCGGGAGACCCCGAGTTACCACCCCTGCACAAGATCGGTATATCCGTGTCGTCCATCTCCGGAACCGGAAACAAACGGCAAGGACGACAGCCAGGAACATCCCTAACCTGAGACGGATACATCCTCAAACAGTAATCAACCGGCTGAGAGAATACGGCTTACGTCCTCGAAGACCTGCAATTCGTCCGATTTTGACGTTACTTTATCGTCGTGCTCGACTGCAGTGGTGTAGAGTAGGGTTAGGGTTAGCCTAACCTAACCCTAACCCTAACCTAACCCTAACCAACCCTAACCTAACCCTACCCTAACCCACTTCCATGCTAACTTGTTCGCTTCCATGAGGCGTAGATGCACAGCAGTAGTCGATGCAGATGGAGGTCATACCAGATATTGAGTGTGTGACTTTTGTATTTGACCCTTAGTGTCTTTGACTCTCCATGGCACCAAGAGTATTCGTCATAGCGTAATGAAATTTCTCGTGTTGATCACAAATTAATTCATCTGTGATTGAATAAAATTTCCATGAATGAAAATGATATATATCTTTTTTTAGTGTTATTTTTTAGCATGCACACTTTCTTTTTTGGGAGAGTATAGCATATTTTAGTGTCTTTGCTGAAAATGAAAAATATTTTATATATAAATACCTTCCTCTCCTCCCCCAAAACTTGCCATAAATAATAAATATAAATACCTGCCCCCCTCATCACTTTAAAAAAAAAATCCCTGAGAAATGAAGTATTTTTTTTATATGGCCTAAGTCTTAATATTTTGTATTTTTGTAAACAAATTCACAATGAAATGGTTCTGGATTAATGAACAAACATTTTATAATGAGAATGATATCAATACATGCAGAGAAACTTACAGATTACACACAATTAGAAAAGCTTGGCTTAAAATTCATGCAAGAATCCAAATCAGTTCTCGCAAATGATTCTTGCAAGGAAAAAATGAGAATCAAATTTGATTCCTGCAAAATGTACATTTGCTTCATGTCATAGATTCTGCAGGTATCCTTAACTGGTAGAGTGATAATTGTTTTTGGCCATCAGACCTTGCACACATGTCTTTGCTTTGTTACAGTTTAAGGGAGAGTGAATGGGCACTCTCCATAAATTGTAACAAGGCATATTTATTTATTTATTCAGTGGAGTTTTAACGACACTTTCGACAGTCAGGGGCACCTCATGTCAGACAGTTTTACAAGTGGAGTAAGCCAGAGTACCTGGAGAGAACCACTGAGCAAAGGCAAGAAACTGTCAGACTCCTAATGTAACAAGGCAAACTCTTACAGACTAAACAACATCACTTCAAAGATAATGAATATGATGTAAATGCAAGCCAAAATTCAGAAATTCACAAAAATTGGAACTTGACCCTTTACCCATTGCACCTGATATAGAAATTTATTATTTTAAATTATAGTTTTTTAAAATTTTTCAAAATATTTCTCGCAGCAGTAGTTTGTGATAAACAAAACCATTTCTTATGAATCTGGGCAAATTTTAAGGCCTGTTTTTGTAAACAAATACACACTGAAGTGGTTCCTGATTAATGAACAAAGTTAATGAGAATGAAATAAGTCCATGCAGTGAAAAGCCTCATCTCACACATTTGGAAAAGACACATCTCATATTAAGCTAATCATATACATGTATTCTACCCTTTCAATTTTGCACAATTTTGGGTGCAATAAAAAAAATCAACAAGCCAGAAACATTTGCAAACACAAGGTGGATTTTTTTTTATCTTTCGCCATCTTTGGTACCCACCTCTGTGACAGGCATGTATTTTAATCAGATTTTGTTGTTGAATATATTTTCCATGAGTGTTTTGGACACCACCCCCACCCAATGTGACCCCACCACCTCTAAATCTTTCAAAATCAGGTAAAGACTAAAGACTGAAATCATAATCCATGCTTTGTGTTTCACTCCTCAGCTTTGAAAGACCAAAGTGCACATTATATTCTGTCTTCCCTGTTGTTGACTTCTGCGATCCACAATACAAAATCTGAACATTTAACAAAACACTCACCTGTAGTTGATTGCAAACACATGGCCAAAGTTACTTATCACTGGAATGGAATAGCCACATCAGTTATTTGGGATATGATCCACAGGGGCATAACTTGGGAGGGGCAGAGGGTAGGAGGGCACATCACATGCATTGTTGGTCTCAGGCAATTGGAGTGTGGTGGCCAAGTGGTTGCTCGAGTATCGGACTTCAAATCAAGAGGTTCATTGTTAGATCCCAACCAGGGGTAACTATTGTGTTTTCTTGAGCAAGACACTTAATCCCAATTGACCACGTGGATGCACAGTGGCACTGTGAACTGCATGTCGATGGTGCACTTGGCTCCAGCCAATGCTAACCCTGCTTATGTGGAGTTATTATGTTCGGAATCTGACCGTTGCTCACCTCTGCTTGGTGGTTCTCATCAGGTACTCTGGCTTTCTTCACCTGTAAAACTGTCTGACACAAAGTGATCTTGGCTGTCAAAAGAATTGTTAACCCTTTACCTAACATGAAAAGCAGACGACACTTGCAAAAAAAATTCTTGAATAACTAATTTTTTTCATTTTTTGTCTCAAAAGCATAGGTTATGACCCCTCGTTGGAACGAGCTCGTTCCAACGAGGGGTCATAACCTATGTTTTTAAGACAAAAAATGAAAATATTTTGAAAATTAATTGGCGATTTTTGAGAATAGCGCTGGCCGGTTTTGGCCGTTACGTTGGGTTAAAACCTGATAAATAATAAAATAAATAATGGAGATCTGTTACTGATTTGGTTCCCGAATGACAATTTTGAGAAGGGTACATGCTAAGTAAAAACAAAGTTGCGAAACCCATGCATCACAACAACTGCAAGTATTTATCCACAAACAAATTTCCTGAGTTTTTTTTTTAAATATTCAAAGACATGCTTTGATAATGTAGTTGGATTGTTTTATTATTTGGGACTTCAGTCATGACAGTCAGAGCAAATTGGGCTCAGTGAGCTCTGTCAATCAGGATTGAATTGGTTAAACTCCAAGTTGCATTGTGGGAAGATTTTCAGCTTGAAATGTTATTTCAAAATCAGTGAGCAGAGTGTTAATCCTTGACCCAACATAACGGCCAATACCAACCAGTGTATGCACAAAAATCACTATTCAGCTTTCATTATTTTTTTCATTTTTTTTGTCTAAAACATAGCTTATGACCCCTCTTTGGAATGAGCTCATTGAGATTGTTCCAATAGGGGCCTAAGTTACGTTTTGATGAAAAAAGTCAAATGAGTTATTCAAGAATTTTGTTCGCAAGCATTGTCTTTCTTGTTCATTAAAGGGTTAAGAGGGCCTTACTCACTGTAACTTATCTACAGTTGTATAATTATCAGATTGTTTGGTGTATGGAAGTAATATGCAATTAACAGGGTTATTCTATCATACCATATCCAGTTAACTGGTACCCACTGTGTATCTTGCTTTAAAGGGCTTTGGGAGCTGCTAGTCAGGACATAAAATGTATTTCACTTCTTATCCTTTTGAGGCCAGAGAAGACTGCTAAAACATGAAAGTTGTAGAATTTTCTTCAGAGTAAAGAAGTTTATTAATTGTTAAAGAGTTTTGTGTTGAAACTTATATATCCAAAGTGCCTGTTGTTTAGGATGTTATAAAATTAGTGTCAATTCATTTGGTCAAAAAACAGGAAATGAAAGATATTTTTTACATCTAGACAATGTTGAATTTAGATAAGTTGTATCAATAAAAATTCCAGACGAAAAGAAATGCATTGTCTTATTTTCTTTGTTTCATTATATTTTTAGTCCTTGAATGCTTCTTGCAGAAGTTCCTGTCTACTACAGACATGCTTTGTTCCCATGTGCAGCTTGATTGAAGGAGGTGAACTTATCAGTTGCCATCTGGGATTCGTTATCATCGTTCATAGTGAACTTTATACTATCGACTTCTCAAACACTACTGTACTGAATTGAACTACATTTGGTATGCCTGTTCCTTATCATATGTCAATTCAACTTCATTCAAATATAAAACTTCCATGTGTGGAGGGGGCACCACAAGGGATATAACCCTGTTAGCACCCAGAACGTTTTCTTTTCAAGTTAAAAAATCTCAAGAACCACCAATTAGAATTTTTTGATATTAGATAAACATCATACTTAGAGGGGTCAGATTCAAGTTAAAAAAGTCAAGTCCCTAGGTTCATATTTGTGATCCCTATGAGAGCCTGAATTTCACTTGGTGCAATACCAACAGGATATCTCTGGTTGATGAACGTGCCATTAAATCCCAATAAATGAACAAACAGTAAGGTTATTCAAATCAACTCCCTGGGTTTATAATAGGGCTTTCTATAGGGCCCATACATGAACAAGAAACTCATCTGGAACTACGCCCTTAACCTTTTACCTACAGTAAAGGCCAAAACCAGCCAGCGCTATTCACAAACATCACTATTCAATTTTAATTATTTTTTCATTTTTTGTCTCAAAAACGTAGCTTATAACTCCTCCTTGAGCCTGTTCCATTGGGGGGTCATAAGCTCTGGTTCTGACGTACAAAAATGAAAAAAATTTAGTTATTTGTTGTCTGCCTTTCATGTTAGATAAAGGGATAAACTCTAAAAAATACACAAATATGAGGTTTTTAGCTCAACTTGACAAAGTCAAGCTGAGCTATTGCCATCACTTCTCGTCCATCGGAGAACGTACATTAGTACGTACGTACATCCACAATTTCCTTTGGCAGACCTCACAGGTTGCATTTATGATCAGATCACTTTGAAACTTGGTATGCTTGTTTCGGGTGACCTCTAGATGGGAGCTATCGATTTTCATCAATTTCTGTCAAAAAATGTCGCGGCCAATGTTTTTAGAATTTAGTTTAGTCAGACCTCAATATTTCCCTTTGGCACACCCTACAGGCCACATTTATGATTGGATTGCATTGAAACCTGGCATGCTTGTTTGGGGAGACCTCTAGATGAGTGCTATCGATTTTCTTCAATTTCTGTCAAAAAATGTTGCCACGGCCAATGTTTTTAGAACTTAGTTTAGTCAGACCTCAATATTTTCCTTCGGCACCCCCTACAGGGCACATTTATGATTGGATTGCTTTGAAACCTGGCATGCTTGTTTGGGGAGACCTCTAGATGGGTGCCATCGATTTTCTTCCATTTCTGTCAAAAAATGTTGCCGTGGCCAACGTTCTTAAGCTACAGTCCCACCGACGACGCTGCTGGCCGTTAGTCGGCGTTTCATGAATTATCTTCTTTTTTTTTAAAATCTGGCGTTTCTCCAAGTTTCATTTCAAACTTGATGAAACGCAGGTATCTACGTTAAGCTAACACTAGATGTAGGTTTAGCCTACGCATGTCTACGTCTAAAAAGTAAGATGTAAGTTCGCTTGAAGTTTGTCTTCGTCCAGATTGTACGTTTCATGCACGTTTCATGAAGTTTGGGTCACGTTAGGGTGAAGTTTGCAAAGTAAGTGTTACTTTTCTTCAGACTTTTCATACGTTTTCACACGTTCAGTTGACACACGATGTACGTTAGGTGTAAGTTTGTGGCGTTCATCTTACGTTTACCCTACGTTTAACCTGTTTGGGGTACGTTTCCAAAGTACATACTACGTCAATCCTACGTTTATTTTTCAAAAAAATTTTTTTTTTCTTTTTACCTCACGTTTGCACCAAGTTTGGTGACCCTTGGTCCCTGAGTATATATATTTCACTACGTTTTGTCAAGTTTTTAAGGTCACCGGGTACAACCGCCATGTTTGGGGTGTAATTTTAAACTCTTGAAAAGTTTGGAATTTTGACCCTATGCTCGCAATCATCTCCACGTCTCATCTCGCTTGTTGAAGTACGACTGATGCTCCCCTACCGTTTCTCAATGTTTTGACAAGTTTTTTTTCCATTTTCAGACGTAGGGTTGACGGCATGTTGGTGGGACCATAGCTTTAGAACTTAGTTTAGTCAGACCTCAATATTTCCCTTTGGCACCCCCTACAGGGCACATTTATGATTGGATTGCTTTGAAACCTGGCATGCTTGTTTGGGGTGACCTCCAGATGGGAGCTATCTATTTTCTTCCATTTCCGTCCGTCAATAAATGTTGCCGCTGGCAACAATCTTTGAACTTAGTTTAGTCAGGCATCAATATATTCCTTTGGCATGCCCTACAGGGCACATTGATGATCAGATCTTTTTGAAACTTTGTATGCTTGTTTGGGGTTACCTCTAGATATGAGCTATTGATTGTCTTCGATTTCCGTCAAAAAATGTTGCCACTGGCAATGATCTGCGATGAACTTAATAAAAACTTAGTGCAGTTAAGCATCAATATTTCCATATGACACACTCTGGAGGGCAGATTTATGATTGGATCGCTTGCAAACGAGGTGTGCTTGTGTGGGGTGACATCTATATGGGAGCTACCGATTTCCTTCCATTTCTGTCCAAAAATGTTGCCGCTAACCTTTCAACTTAGTTCAGTCAGATCTCAATATTTCCCTTTAACACACCCTTCAGGGCACATTTATGATCAGATCACTTTGAAACTTGGTATGTGTGTTCGGGGGGACCTCTAGATGTGAGCTATTGCTTTTTTTCATTTCCATAAAAAATTATTGTCGTTATCACCAGCCTTTGAATTTACTGCATTTGTGCATCAACTTATCCCTTTTGCACTCTCTGCAGGGTATATTTATGAATTTCCATAAAAAAAAACAAAAACACTGCCACAAGCAATGACCTTCTACTTAGTGTATTTGTGCATTAACATCTTCCTTTGGCATGCCTCAGAGGACACATTCATTATCAGGTTGTTTTGAAAATGTGTATGCTTATGCAGGGTGACGAAGATAGGAGCTATTGATTTTCTTTTCATTTCCATCAAAAACTGTTGCTGTTAGCAACAATCTTTGAATTTATTGCATTTGTGCATCAACATTCTTTGACATGGCCAATAGGCCACATTTATCATAGGATTGTTTTTGAACTTTGTGTGCTCATTAGACAAGACCTTTAGATAAGAGCTATTGATTAGCATTCATTTCTGTGAAAAAAGTTGCCATTTTCAATAACCTCTGATACTGCATTTGTGTATCAACATTCTTTATTTAGCCAGTCTTACAGTTTACATTTAAAAATGCATGGATTACCCTGATGTTGTGCACACACAATGCTGTAATATGTTGAAATTTCATCAAATTACATTGGTACCAATGATCTTCAATTTTCATTTATAACTTACCAAGTTCAAGTTTGTCAAGTTGAGCTACAGTGTCATTGACACTTTCATTTATTGTACTGTGGAATATTGAAGACGTTTCAGTGGGCTATTCTGGTTTACTTGGTTTATTCTGAGCATGCACAGACAAACGAAATAATAACCAAGTCGTCGAGCAGGGTTATTGAATTTATCATTCTATTCTTCACATGCGCAGTTGTGTGCACATAAAAGTTCTAGACCTCAACAATAAAAAAAAATATTCTGCTTTTGAGTGTCAAAAGAGAAATAAACAATGCCAGGTACATGGAAAATGCAATAACTAAAGAGACAGAAATGAGAAAAGGTCGATAACTTTTGTTTAGCCCATAAAAGCGGCTTTTCAAAAATATTCGATTCTCAACTAAAAGAGTGTATTTCCCTCAGCACAATTGTTACAACTTTCAGAAAATCCTTTTTGGCCATTTTATTTCTATGAGAGCAGTAATGAAATTTCTGATACCATCATTCTTATGAGGGCCTTTTAGTGATGGTTTTCTAAGATTGTTTAAAAATAAAAGCAGGGACATGTTTCCCATGCTTTGGATATCACTTCTGACAATGTACCCATACTGCACGTTTCATCAGCGACATCAAGCAGTTTTCACATGGAATAGTACAGAGGAACCCTGTTAATTGAATAGCCACTTTACCAATGAAAATTATTCAATTAACAGAAGTATTCAATTAACAGTGATTGTGTAAGTTTCCTGTATTCTAGAGATAAGCCTAGCATTTATTCTAATATATCTTGTTTGACAGAGCTCCATGAGCACTGTCAAACAAAATAGAATAGATTAAATGATTAAATGCCTGTATTGGATGTACTGAGGCCGAATAGGTCTATAAACAAAGGAAAACTGGGGAGAGTCAGGGTAATTTCTCGACAGGTTACAAGATTTTTTATTCAATTGACAGGAGTTTACTCTATAACCTATATTCAATTAACAGATCAAATTTGTACTGGAGGTGTGGTAAATGGTTTTGTGTTGGGAAATTGTATTCAATTAACAGGGTTATTCAGTTAAGAGATATTCAGTTAAGTGGGCTCCACTGTATTCTAATTAAATGAACCATTCCAGTGGGATTATCAAAACTAGTTCAGGTTTACATGGAATAGTAAACCAAGTAAACTGGAATAGCTCACTGAATCATGCCCATTTACTGGTTGCACTCACAAGGGTATAACTGTACAGTGGGTCCCACTCAACTGGATATCTCTTAATTGTATATCCCTGTTAATTGAATATAACTTCCCAACACAAAACCATTTACCATACCTCCAGTAACAAATCTGACCTGTTAATTGAATAACAAATCTTGTAAAATGTCGAGAAATTACCCTGACTCTCCCCAGTTTTCCTTTGGTTATAGACCTATTCGACCTCAGTACATCCAATATAGGCATTTAATCTATTATATCTTGCTTCATAGAGCTCTGTCAAACAAGATATAATAGGATAAATGCTAAGTTTATCTCTAGAATACAGGAAAGTGACACAATCGCTTTTAATTTAATACTACTGTTAATTGAATAATTTTCATTGGCAAAGCGGATATTCAATTAACAGGGTTCCACTGTATTTACAAATTTTTAATGATTTGAGAACAGAAAACTGATTCTCTCAGCAGGAGTCTGCAAGAATCAAAACTGATTCTTGCAAATTGGGACAATTTTTTAACACTGCAGTTTGTCAAATGTGTCAGCTGGCAAGCCATCCAAAGCCAAAACATCACAGGCTATGGGTCCATCAAAGAGCTTGGCTTTTAAAACTATAATTCCTCACCACTGAAGGTGCTTGAAAATGTAAATATGTTGACAAAAAGCCCTAGAAAGTCCTTAAGAAATATATTTAGTTTTACGATTTGGCCCTTTTTTGCTCAAAAGCATTAGTTTAACTTCATCTTTAACTCTTTACCCAACATAAAGGCCAAAATAGGCAAGTGACATTCACAAAAATTTCCATTCAATTTTCATTATTTTTTTCGTTTTTTGCCTCAAAAACAGAGTTTATCACCCCCTTATTGGAAAAAGCCCATTGAGAGGTCATAAGCTATGTTTTTGAAAAATGAAAATGATTATTCAGTAATTTTGTTTGCAAGTGTTGTCTGCTTTTCATGTTAAGAAAAGCCTGAACATACAGAATTCATTGGTTGCAGACCATGCAGGGTCATTCTTCGATATATTACAAGAATTTATATTCAGTTAACAGGAGTTGACTCTCTTACCTACAGGCAATTAACAGGTAAAAATTTGTACTGAATGTATGGTAAATGATTTGGTGTTTGGAAGTTATATGCAATTAACAGAGTTATGCAATTAATGGATTTTAATTTCAGTGGGATCTGCTGTTTAAAAATGCTAATTAATACATGTCCACAAAGTTTAAAGAGGTTTTCAGACACAGGCCCTAGAAAGTGATTGACACTTCCCTGGAATGTGAACGTCATGGAAACAAGATATAATAGATTAAATCCCCCGTGGGAACCCCGGGAAGTGAAGCAGTGCTTGTTTACTGTGGTAAACAAGCTCTGTTTCACTGGTAAAATAGGACCCAGTCACTAATGCTTGGGGTGCAAGTCCTCTAAAATAGGCAACATGGGGAATAAACGATTGACTGACCTTGACTTTATCTCCATGTTGTGGTCATGATTAGCCATTGAGCAGAAGTATGTGACCTTAAACAACAATAAATAAATAAATAATAGATTAAACGCTTTTATTACACACCTATTCTTTGAAATCCTCCTCTACAGCAACACTAAACCATGCAGAAAATGAAAATCCGTTGTACGGAACAGAAGTCATTGATGGACTATTTTTATAGAAAAGCAAAATTTCACTGGAATTTTCTGCAAATTGTGCACCACAATTACAATTTGAATCGCTAACGATAGCTAAAAATCAACCCTGATTTCAAATGTGTTGGAACCCATTGGGATTCAGGGGACGAAATAGTAACACAGGTTCTCCTCGCAAATTTGGTTGGCGATAAAATGTGTTCTTATTGTTGAGAGTTGTCAAATAATTTGCTGAGAGTTCTAATAATGTTTTTATAGACATGAAGACAGGTTGTCAACACAGAATGATATGCGTGTGTGAATGGGTTGATACAGCACTTGTGCCATCACAGAAGGATAAAACTCAAGGCCAGCAGCCTCTTCTATCCTTCTGCACTGGCACTCATGCCATGTCGATTAACCCATTCACACACGTGTCGTTCAGTGTATCTATTGGATTACTGTGGCCAAATACATCTCCAAATATACAGAATTCTTTGGTTGCAGGGCTGTTCTTCGATATATTACAAGAATTTAAATTCATTTAACAGGAGTTTACTCTCTAACCTACAGGCAATTAACAGGTAAACTTTGTACTGATTGTATGGTAAATTATTTGGTGTTTGGAAGTTATATGCAATTAACAGAGTTATGCAATTAAGGAATCTTCATTTAAGTGGGCTCTACTGCATAAACATTTTAACTGATACATGTCCAGAAAGTTTGAAGAGTTTTTTTGACACAGGTCCTAGAAAATGATTGACAATTCCCTAGAAAAAGTCTGAATGTCATGGAAACAAGATATAGTAGATTAAATGTTTCTATTGGATTACTGAGGCCAAATACATCTTTAAACATACAGAATTCATTGGTTGCAGGGCCATACTTCGATATATTACAAGGATTTATATTCAGTTAACAGGAGTTTACTCTCTAACATACAGGCCATTAACAGGTAAAATTTGGACTGAATATACGATAAATGATTTGGTGTTTGGAAATTATATGCAATTAACAGAGTTATGCAATTAAGGGACATTCATTTAAATGTATAAAATATATTAACGCTGATACACTGAAGAACTACCGCCCTGTCTCCAACCTCTCGTTTATCTCGAAGGTTGTAGAACGAGCCGTGGCTCATCAACTGAACCGACATCTTGCTCAACACGGCCTCAGTGAGGTCTTTCAGTCTGCGTATAGACCCCACCGTAGCACTGAAACGGCCCTTCTCAGAGTACATAATGATATTCTGCTGTCAATGGACAGTCACTCCATCTCCTGCCTAGTACTACTGGACCTGAGCGCTGCCTTTGACACTAAAGACCACGATCTGCTCCTTGGCAGATTGAAATACAGAATAGGAATATCAGGCGCTGCTCTCAAGTGGTTTGCTTCATATCTCACCGAGCGCACCCAAAGTGTCAAAATTAACAACTCATCCTCCTCTGATCATACATTAAAGTTTGGTGTCCCCCAGGGCTCGGTCTTAGGGCCGTTACTCTACGTCACATATGTCCTCCCCTTGGGTGACATAATTCGCAGAAATGGCCTTGAGTATCACTTTTACGCGGACGACACACAACTATACATTCACTTCAAATATACAGATGAAGAGGTGTCCCGCTGTAAGCTAGAGCGGTGCATCGCAGATATCAGTCAGTGGATGCATGATAACTACCTAAAGCTGAATGCTGAAAAAACTGAAGTTATTTACATAGGGCTTCCCCATCAACTTTCCAAAGCTTCGAAGGAACCTCTGTTGATTGAAGGCAATACAATCAATCCCAGCATGGAAGTTCGTAATCTTGGCTTTTTCTTGGATGAGAACTTGACATGCGAGAGCCACGTGCATTACATCTGTCGCACGTCATTTTACCACCTGAGAAACATCAGCAAGATAAGGCCAACTATTGTCATGAAGACTGCAGAACAACTTATTCATGCCTTTGTCACCAGCCGCCTCGATTACTGCAATTCTTTGCTATACGGGTGCAAAACACAGTGATTGATAAACTCCAACACATTCAGAACTGCGCTGCAAGAGTCCTCACCCAAACTCACAGGTTCTGCCATATGAGTCCAGTCCTTCAGAATCTACATTGGCTCCCTGTCAGGCAACGGATAAAATACAAAATATTGTTACTCACCTTAAATGGAATAAGAGAAATAGCATGGTGAAGAAAAGACCCTTTAACTGAATAACCACTTTTTCAATCAAAAATATTCAGTCAACAGGAGTATTATATTAACAAGCCTTAGACCAATACTGGGTCTGGAACTGCGTCGCTGCATGCAATGGAATCGGCAAGCAGGAAGTAGCTGCACGTCAGATCTGAAAATTGCATACACGATACAACTGATCATTATCCGGCTCCAGATGAAATATAAAATCAATCCCTTGCACAGAAGTCGAGAAAAGTTTGACGAAAAATTTCAATGTTCAGTGGGTACAGTAAAATTTCAAAGTATCGGCAAACAGGAGGTGGCTGCACGGCAGATCTGAAAATTGCTTACACGATACAACTCATCATTATGAAGCAGCAGACCAAATATAAAATCATTCCCTTTCATAGAAGCCAAGAAAACCTTGACGGAAAAAGTGTTTCGGACGGACGGACTGACGGACGGAGTCAAGCGGTTATTAGACCTGCTCTGCCGCTGGCGACGCAGGTAAAAATGGTAAGGCTACTTTTCTATAAAGTTAAAAGCATAGGTATAAATGGCTAAGGGGGCACAGTGGCACTGCGGTAACCGGTTCCCATCAGATCACCGAAGTTAAACAACGTTGAGCCCAGGTAATCTTTGGATGGGTGACAGAGCAATTCGGACTCCTGCATTGTGTCCTTGGGCAAGGCCCCGATTGTCCACATGGGGGCACGATGATGTCGTGTACTAAGGCGTACTGCATTTCGATAGTATGCATGTCATCAACCAATCTAACCCTGCCTGTGCTGCAGTGTGGAGTTACAACGTTAGGGTGCTGGCAGCTTGCTCGTCGTTGCTCAGTGGTTCTCTACGGATATTCCGGCTTCCTCCACCCGTAAAACTGTCACAACACGATATGACCTTTGCTGTTAAAGTGTTGTTAAACCCCAATAAATAAATATAAATAAATGGCTAAACGTATCTTCATACTTGAGTTGTGGATATGTTATATCTGAAAGTGACTTTAAACCCCCAAAATAAATATATCTTCCTATATTCTCGTGCTCCCGAGATATCTCTGGGAAGTGGACAGTGCTTGTTTTTCTCTGAAAAAAAGTAGGACCCGCTGTCCATCGCCTGGGGGGGAAAGTTCTCAAAAGTGGGCTGCATATGTCTAAATGATTGCCTAAACTTGAACGATATTTATGTTGCAGACATAACACGGCTTTCGATGCCAACAAACAAATAAATAAATGCCTTCTGTGTCAATTATACAGAGTGTATAAGCTCTGTCGAACAAGATATAAGAGATTGAATGCTGAAATAAGAAGCTCTGATGATAAAGAGGCCTATAATGCAGAAGATTTGGTGGTAGGGAAGTGGGGTGCAGGCTTAATAAATCCAAATTTTGTGCGGAGGGGGATGGGAGGTGAACAAATAGAATTCTGCATCTTAACCCTTCACGTAACGTATTAGGAGCATCCGTCAGGAATTTACAGTTTCAGCAGTTGAAAAATAAGATTTTTCAAAAAAATTCAACAAAACGATATAATTGACCCCTCAGTGGGACAAGCTTGTTCCAGTGGCAGGTTACATGATATATTTTTGTTGAAATATTTGAAAAAAAAAAAAAAAATATATATATATATATTTAATTGATCTTGCTTGTTGGGTAAAGTGTTAGAAAAAATTTGACTCGGTGTGTGTGTGTGTATGCGGGGGGGGGGGGGGGGGGGGGTATAATAAGATTTGCCGCTTGTTGGAAATTACATTGTTGTACCGTAGACAGACATTTTTCCTGTGGGGGAGGGGGGGGGGGTGAGTGCAACTGGAAATCTAGAGGTGGCCACGGCCCTACCCTAATCCCAACCCACTTAGCAATGCTCCTGAGTGGGGCCCACTGTAGGCTATATCTTGCTTGAAACAGCTTTAGGAGCCGACAGTCAGGATATATGTACATGTATCATGTCGTATCCTGTTGAGGTCAAAAAGGACTGCTGTAACGTTGTTAGCACACCCTGCAGGCCGCATTTCTCACCCGGCCTTTTTCAAACTTCATATGTACCTTTGGTGTCATATCTAGATGGAAACTATCAAATTATTTTGAATGTTCTTGAGAAACGTGGCTATCAGTGGTGGCCATTTGGATTTGGCATATAAATTATCAACAATTTCATTAGCTCACCCTACAGGCCCCATCTCTCTCCCGATCTTTTTCAAATTTTATATGTAGCTTTAGTGTGATGTCTACATGGAAGCCATCAAATTTTTCTGAATTTCATTGAAAAACATGGCCGCTAGTGGCCATCTTGGATTTGGTATATCGATTGTCAACAATGCCATTAGTACACCCTACAGGTCACATCCCTCACTCGATCATTTCCAGATTTCATATGTAGTTTTGGTGTGATGTCTTTTCCATAGAAACTTGATTGAATGACTTGACAAAAATAGAGCTTTCTTTTTAGTTCAGTCCCATTCTTGGACAAGTTGAGCTGCAGTGCCATTGACACTTTCATTCTTCAATGTGAAGGGATTTAGTGAGAAAATAAATTTATTATCCATGTATATTCCAGGGTGCAAGGAAATTTATGCTGGTTTGAAAACTGATACATCATTCGGCAATGCCTCAGGGAGTATTGGTTTCCAAATCAGTGTAAATTTCCATACACCCCAGAATGTACGTGGATAACTAATATGATCATTGCAGCCATCGGTGAATCATTCAAAACTTAAATCATCTGATTGTTGTCTGACCAGTAACCATTCGTCTGCTGTGTAGGTTATTTTTAAACTGACATGCACATCAAGTTTTAGTCCTCTTTTATTTTCTGTGCAGTGTTCACAAATGGGTGTAAGTTGTTTTAAAATTATGATTTGATAAAAATCTAATGAGAAGAGAAGCACCATGGAACAATATTTTAATAAAAGTTTAGTTTTATCGAATTTTCATGGGTGAAAATCTTGATAATTTCACATGATATTCTGATGTTGAATTATTTATAGATAGGTTTACCCGATGGAAACACATCAATATGCAGGCAATGGGATTTTAAAAAAAAAAATCCCTAAAAATAGTTTGTGATAATAGCAGATGAATTAAAATTAACAGTGCTGTTCACTGGAAAAAATAATCAAAATAATACCTTTAATTTTGTGTTATTCGTTACAAAAAATCAGATCACTGATGGAACTATATTTTAATGTGGAGTTATCAGTTATTCATTTTTAGCTTAACTTGACAAAGTCAAGATAAGCTATTGCCATCACACGTGCGGAAGTCTGTTAGTCTGTGAGTCTGTTTGTCTGTGAGGCTGTGAGTCTGTTCACATTTTCCTTTAGCACAGGCTGCACCCCGCGGTTCTTGTCTGATCGTCACAAAATTTCATATGCAGGTTTGGATGAGAACGTCCCCTTTTGGTCGTGATCGGTCAACCGGTATGGCTGCCCGAGCCCAAAACCCCAAAACCATTAGCACAGTCTACAGGTCGTATTTATGAAGGGATTTCATTGTAACTTGGTAGGATGCCTCTGTATAATGCCTAGATGAGAACGTCCCCTTTTAGTCGAGATCTGTCAACCGTGATGACTGCCCGAGCCCAAAACCCGAAAACCTTTAGCACAGTCTACAGGTCACATTTATGGAGGGATTTCATTATAACTTGGTAGGTTGGCGTCATATAATGCCTAGATGAGAACAACGTCCCCTTTTGGACGTGATTAGGCAAAACCTTTAGCACATTCTACAGCTCATATTTATGAAGGGATTTCATTGTAGCTTGGTTGGATGCTCCAACTAATGTCTAGATAAGAACGTCCCCTATTGGTCGCGATCATTCAGCCTTGATGGCTGCCCAAGCCCAAAAACCTTTAGCATAGTCTTTAGTCATATTTATGTAAGGATTTCATTGTAACTTGATAGGTTGACTCGATATAATGCCTTGATGATGACAACCCCTTTTGGTCGTGATTTGTCAATTGTGACGGCTAACTTTGTGGGATCACTCCAGATGATGCCCAGATGAGAATATCCCCTTTTGGTTGTGATAATTCAATCATGATGGCTGCCTGAGCCCAAAGCCCGAAAACCTTTAGCACAATCTACAGGTCATATTTATGAAGTGATTTCATTGTAACTTGGTAGGTTGACTTCATATAATGTCCAGATGAGAACGTCCCCTTTTGGACGCGATTGGGCAACTGTGACGGCTACAGGGGCCGAAGCCCGAAAACCTTTAGCACAGTCTGCAGGTCACATTTATGAAGGGATTTCATTGTAACTTGGTAGGATGACTCCAAATAATGTCTAGATGAGAACGTTCCCTTTTGGTAGCGACCATTCAGCCTTGATGGCTGCCCGAGCCCAAAACCCTAAAACCTTTAGCATAGTCTATAGGTCCTATTTATGGAAGGATTTCATTGTAACCTGTTAGTTTGACTCCATATAATGCCTAGATGATGACTTCCCCTTTTGGTTGTGATTGGTCAACTGTGACGGCTTCAGGGGCCCGAAGCCCAAAAACCTTGAGCACAGTCTACAGGTCATATTTATAAAGAGATTTCAATGTAACTTCGTAGGATCACTCCAAATGATGCCCAGATCAGAATGTCCCGTTTTGGTTGCGATCATTCAACCATGATGGCTGCCCGAGCCCAAAGCCCAAAAACCTCTAGCACAGTCTACAGGTCATATTTATGAAGGGATTTCATTGTAATTTGGTAGGTTGACTTCATATAATGTCTAGATGAGAACGTTCCCTTTTGGTAGCGACCATTCAGCCTTGATGGCTGCCCGAGCCCAAAACCCTAAAACCTTTAGCATAGTCTATAGGTCCTATTTATGGAAGGATTTCATTGTAACCTGTTAGTTTGACTCCATATAATGCCTAGATGATGACCTCCCCTTTTGGTCGTGATTGGTCAACTGTGACGGCTTCAGGGGCCCGAAGCCCAAAAACCTTGAGCACAGTCTACAGGTCATATTTATAAAGAGATTTCAATGTAACTTCGTAGGATCACTCCAAATGATGCCCAGATCAGAATGTCCCGTTTTGGTTGCGATCATTCAACCATGATGGCTGCCCGAGCCCAAAGCCCGAAAACCTTTAGCACAGTCTACAGGCCATATTTATGAAGGGATTTCAATGTAGCTTGATAGGATGACTCGTTTTGGAATAATTTCATTGTAATTTGGTAACTTTCGTTGACATACGTTAACTGTGAGCGCCACATACATTAACTGTGAGGTCATATTAACCCACCACTCAGCTCTTTAGTACAGTGTACACCTCATATTATTTTTATCAAAAACATAGCATACAGGGAACAGAAATGAACATATTCCCAATTATCACAATTCTTGTCTTATTTCATAATCCTTCCCTTCCATAAACATTGAACTTTATTCTTTTCATTAAACACAACGCACAAGTTAAGCTACAGTGTCATTGACACTTTCATTTCGCTTTCAAAATGCCATTTGGACAGTATTTGTTGGATTTCTTCTGTTGTTTTGTTCTTCTGTTGTAAAAGGTTTGAGCATCTGTTTATACATCATCAGTGCCGAGGTATTCACTGATTATTCTGAAGAGCATATTATTTACCGATTCATTTAGCACACCATACAGGCCGCAGCTCCCAACCAATCAGTTTTCGAATTTCATATATAGCTTTGATGTTATCTCCAGATGGGAGCTAATAAATATTTTCGGAATTTTGTTGAAAAAAGATGGCCGCCAGTCGCCATCTTGGATTTCGCATATGAATTGTCAACAATTCCATTAGCACACCTACAGGCCACATCTCTTACGCTATCTTTTTCACATTTCATATGTAGCTTTTGGGTACGTCTAGATTGGAGCTATCAAAATTTTCTGAATTTTATTGAAAAACATGACCACCTGCAATTATTCATGGGATGTCTGCCGACTGACGAAGTTCATCGAAAAGAAGAAGAGGGAAAAGGAGGAGAGGGAGGCTAGTAAGGACGTTGAAAGCTCAACACCTGCTGCCCCTGATCGGTCCACGTCCAGCCCGGTACCTTCCACTCCGGTGGAGGGTCCGACGGACGCTGGTTCGCCAAGTAACAGTCCAATCCCAAACGAATCACACTCTTTCACGGAGGAGGTAGGTCTGTTAGTGGAGCAGGAAGTTGAGTCGGACATTGCACCTGCCGCCAAACCCACACTTGCTTCTTCTGCGTCTTCCAACCGGAACACCAATTGGGGTGGGCACCACGGTGTCCGAGAAGCTCTCCTGGGTGAGATGTTCAAGGATGTTGGACACCAGAAATTCGGGTCCCACTAAATACCGTATCTGAATTGAAATACCGAATCTGACCCTCCAAAATGTAATTATATATATTTCTCACTCAGTTTCGATGCTGCCCAGAAAAACAGTTGACAATACATTGAAGTGTAGCTGTTAATTGGCACCAATCTTTTCCACAATTATCGTAAAAAAATATGCTTTCACTTTTGATTTGATTGCGCACTGAAACAACTTGATACATCCCTGCTGCTGAACAAACACTCATCGGTGATAATCTGATGTATATTAAAATAAGTCACACGTAAGCGATTATCAAAGAGGCTATTTGAACCCGCCCGATAAATTGGATAATGGGACTCGTTCACTTACGACACCTCACTCATGACTCCAAAATACAAAATTCGCAAAATTTTTACCGTGACGTTTTCATTTAGAATGATTTTTATATTCACTAGATCACAGAATAGTAAGTAAGTAAGTAGAAAGTATCTTTAATCAATCTTTTTGGGGTTAGATTCGGTATTTGGTGACACTGCAGAAATTCCCGTTGAATCAAGTTCCTCGCATGACAGGCTATGAAACACACTACGAACGGCCAGCACGTCGATGTACCCAATAACACCCAATACTACCCAATAATACCCAATAACACCCAATAATACCCAATAACACCTAATACTATCTGATAACAGGGCCGGAACAATTTTTTCTACGGACCCGGTCCCTCCCCTTACACACAGACAGAATCCCCTTCAACAAAACGCCTCGGAGAGAAACCTCACCCGATCCAAGCCATTTTTTATTTAAAAAGTAAAGTATCGGATATAATTCTCTAAATCAGTATAATAATAAGTGGTGAAGATTAGGCAGCGGTTTGAGAGTGGCGTTTGACCTCTCCTAAAAATAGTTTGGAAAATGTGTCCGTCGGAAATTGCGTGGGTAGGGGTGCAGGGCAACTAAGAGGATCTTTCTGCTTGTGTTGGGTAGAAAAAGCGTAGAAATGCCTCATTTGGGTTAAAATTTGAGAACAATGGGGGATGAGAGAGAGAGAGAGAGCGGGGGGGGGGGGGGTGCAATTCCACTTGTAAGACCCTTCTGAAAGCTGGTAGGGTTTTTTATTATTTAAATTTCAATGCCCATAAGGTGAACACTCGGTTTCGTTAGGTTTGTCTTTAGTGCAACACATCAATTCTTGAGACCGTTTTATTGTCGTTGAAGGCGTTGCTACAAACTGATATGTTGTAAAACCATGTAAATATGAATATCATTGATGCCCATAAGGTGAACACTCGGTTTCGTTAGGTTTGTCTTTAGTGCAACACATCAATTCTTGAGACCGTTTTGTTGTCGTTGAAGGCGTTGCTACAAACTGATATGTTGTAAAACCATGTAAATATGAATATCATTGGAATCGACGGAGCTAACCAGTTACAAAAAAAAAATTATAATTTTCCTTTCTTTTCAGTGTTGGCAACATTGTTTTGAATTATTCCAGGTAACTTCTCGACATTTCGTCGTAAAGGCTGATAAAATAATGGAAAATTAAGTAGCCGATGTGCTTTTCTGTGCATATTCAATGTATGTTGAAGTGTCAAAGATTTACTTCGAAATCGATGGCTTAAAAAGCGCGGCTTTCAAGTTAAGCTTTTCCAGTGAACAATTTCGTGGTAATTTCTTCATCCACCCATTTAGTCATTTTTTGTTTACTTCTTTATCCAATATTCTGTTATTTTAAGTAAAATAACGAGCATATATCGCACATAGCATATTTTAAGTGGTTCATTTATTGCGAGGGTTTTGTAATAATGTGATAAACACAAGGCTTTCGGGGGAACATTCGGAGAAGTTTTTATCCGAACCTATCAGAACATCTAACTGCGTCAACAAACACTTGAAAATATCAAATAACTCCCCAATATTCCCTGCTCATAAATAAATGTTATAACTTTTCCAACAAATGCGCCGTCCAATTGGTTTTCGGTAGAGAGGTGGGGCAAAAGATTTGATCAAAGGATTACCGCACTGCCTCATTATTTCACTGCAATTATTTGATTCGTTATTACCAGCAAATGTGAGCAGATTGGGGGTGTCTATCTTTGATATATTGTGTTGATTAACTTCATTCGTCGATAACTGACATTTACTAACAGATTAACTGCTTTTGGTATATCAAACATTTTAGCAACAAAAGAGCACATTATACAGTTACCTACATTTCTTACCCTCACACTTAAGATCTAAATTGGTGAATGAAAAACTACTGATTGGCTGCGATGAAGAAAAAGTAATGATCAAGACCTTAAAAAAGATGTGTTTCATAACTCTGAATTTCTTCTTTGTAGCAAACATTTGAAAGAAAATCTGAATAGGTGTTTAGAAAAGGCAGGCACACCCATTAAAGACAGAAAAAATATCTAATCTTATTTTTGGCACAGAAGGTTTGGTATTCTCTAAAAATAACTTGGAATTTCGAACGAGAAAAGATGACCTGACCGACTACTTTAAAACTCACCCCAAATTCAGGACATATTGGATTAAATTCTTGAAAGAAAATTTTGGTCATACGCCCCCTTCAAAAAGGCCTTATTAAAGATTTGTGGACAAAAAATAATGCTGAATCAATACACAATAGATTAAAACAAGAAACTGATTGGAAAATTCAAAGATTACCTCAATTAATTTCAAAACTAACTAAAGTATCAGACATGCAGATTTTAGATTGAGGACGTGCGCTACATGGTATGGGAAATTAGAAAATTGTTGACCCCAAAAATGAAATAAGCACCGACAAATGGGCCGAGGCTGGAGCCAAGGAAAAACAGAAATGGTTTGTAAAATCTCTACAAAAAAAGAGAGAAAAAAATAATCGTTCAACGATAAAAGCAAGATATACATCTTTTGAATGTGTCAAACCCAAACAACCTAGCGAGAAGAAGCCCGGACAAAGGAGGCGCTGCCGTTCTGAAAAAAACTCGATGTAACCTAAAATAAATAGGGTTGTTCGCAACACTCCATGAGGTGTTCAATTAGGTGGTACGTTAGCGACCGACTTGACGATGCCAGGCCGCGGGTGGATAATGGTGAAAATAGCCATTATCCGCACGCCGCCCTGCATCGTCGAGTGACGTCAGAAATGGATTCTTGGCGTTTGTGATACAGTTTCAATGTTATTAAATATCGTTTTAGTCTGACTTGATCAACATAGTACATTGGTTTTCTTTGTGTCATTCCCGAAAGTCCCAAATCTGAGTTGCATTGTAAATTTGTTCTCTAGACTACACAATTGGAAAGATCATGTTCGTAATGTCATGATTCTGGGGGCTATAATAGTGAGTGGTAATAATAGTAATAACATGCTTGTTGTCGAGCATCATGGTTCATAAGCGGCCCCGCAGCAATGAAAACAGCCCTGGGCTTATTAACGTCCCTAGGTTTCGTCTTGAAAAGTGGGAGGTACATAGTGTTCACTTGGTCCGTCCGTCCATTACGCTTTGGGGGGGGGGGGGGTGTACACATCTGCTATCCGCAACCCCCCCTAAACCAGTGAACGGATTTCATTGAAACTCTCAGACATTCCTTTACATACATTGAAGATGTGCACCTCCTTGTTTCTTTTCAGATATTTTCATTTTTACGGTTTCCCATATTGAAAAATGAACTTTGTCAAATTCAATTGACATTCTGTACAGATCTGCTATCCGCAACTCCTCTTAAACCATTGAACAGATTTCATTGAAACTTTCAGACATTCTTTTACATATATTGAAGATGTGCACCCCCTGTTTTGTTTTCATATATTTTCATTTTTACAGTTTCACATATTGAAAAATGGGCTTTGTCAATTCAAGCTTCGGGGTGGAGGTGTGTGTGTGTGTGTGTGTGTGTGGGGGGGTGTCAGTGTTTGTGCTCTCTACTTTAAACCCACTTTTACTGTTGTAAAATGTTTCTGGGTGGGAGTGGATGGTATCATTTAGTGAGCAGTGCTCACATTTTTTCTAGTTTTCACAGTGGCCATCCTGTAGATTTTTGAAACGGCAACTTTAATACGTGGCCATTTAAAAAAAAAGCGTCGAGCACGAGCAAGTATTACCAAATTTGGGGGGGGGGGGGGGGGGAAGGGGCTGTATAAGGAGACCATAACTAATTTTGCTGCGTTTCTGTTTTGTTATTGATAATTGTTTTGTGAGTATTCTGTGCAGTGTTTTTGAGATAGTGAGCAAATATTCCATTTGTGGTTGGAGATGTAGAAGTATTATTAGTTATTACACCACTGTATAAACCTTTATAATTTGTTTTGTGCTAATGTTATGTGAACTGGTCTTGTGCTAGATTTATTTGAGAAATTATTACTTTTATTAAAAAAAAGAAAGACAAAAAATGGTTGTTGTCATTCTACTCCTTCATTTCTTTCTCACCTTACATTTTCATCATATTTTAATCTTTCTATTTGCCGTCCCTTCCATCGCCAAACTTTTAATTGTGGCATTATAATCTATTTTGTTTTCACGCTTCGATGGGCCTGTGAATCAAGATAATTGTTTTTCGTTAGGGTGAAGCTTCATTTTGCTTTCAAATCGAGCCAACTCATTGTCATGGTTCATCCCGTGCCTTTTCCCCATGACATCAGAAGGGACGTCGCACCATAAAATTTCCCACGTGCTCACCAAACATTGGCTTCCACAGTTATTGTAAACTACACTATGGTTGGTGCCGTCTACCCTCTATCATCTAATAAGAAGTTTGTCAGCTTGTACAGGCCAGTGATGAATTGCTGAATAAAATAGTGGGTGGGCTGTAAAACAGTAGATGGATGGTAAGTCATCTCGAAGCGCTGACCACCATCGATTCCCTCGGTGACGGTCAGCACATATGGGAAGCATGAAAGGAGCATAACCCACTGGCCTTTGTAAGTTGGACCGGAAAAGATTTTTGAAACTACCATTAGTAAGGGAGTCCTGATTGATTTTCATATCTTTCTGTCGCATAATTCCACGCAGTAGGTAAAGGGTTAACTGTCCTCATGACAAGATGACCAGATTTGTTTGAGAAAATATATATATACGCTTTTTTTAGCTTTGAACGAAGCAAAGTTGTAGCTTGATATGGTAAATAAATCTAATACTGATGGGAACTGGGAACTAAATTTCAGGCAACGAGAACTTGTCGACTTTCTCAACTGACTTCGCTTGGGGCCGAACAATAACAAGGACCGAGTTCTCCTATGAGGAAACTTCTCAGAATGTGAGCCCAGTCGCCGCTATCTCAGCTGACACTGTACTGCATTCACTTCTTATGCACATGGGCCCTCAAACAGCATGAATTTGAGGATGGAATGATTCACAAACAAATCAGACCATATTTTATCTAGAACATTCTGTCCGGGAAATTAAGTGCATTAACTTGGGTCTTGGGGGTTTTGTCCGGTGCCAGTTGGGTAGTACTGAGTGCTGTAAGGTGTTATTGGGTAGTATTGGGTATTATTGGGTAGTATTGGGTGTTATTGAGTAGTATTGGGTGTTATTGAACGGCTAACGTCAAATGCACGGTTACTGAGTTCAGTCTACCTAGAAGCACACCCACCAGAGGTGGACACCACGCCTACAGCAGCTGCAAGGACCAGCCATACCAACAACCTCGGTCCTTAGATCCTTCAACAACATCAACCACGACAGTCTCACTATCTCAGCATTCTCCACCTAAGAAAACACAGAAAGAAGCACAGACACTTCTAAGTACCTTGACACTTTCCTCCTTTAAACGCCCACATATAAAGTAAAACTATTCTACAGTTACTGGGGGTCGAACGTGATTTGTCCCACGGCGTCCCTGCTCGCCTTCGGCGCGTGAAACCATTTGATCAACAATTGCCAACCCCCTGACAGAACACGAATAGACCAGTTAGCAGTCAACCATTGAGTACAGGCGCAGATGAATATTCCCGGCACCGAAATCTTTGCGGGAATGAATCTTCACGGTCCCGTGGTTATGGGGGGGGGGGGGGGGGGGGGGGGGGACAACAGTGACCCTCCAAATGTGCAATCACGGTACTCTTCAAAAACTGGCTTCTCTTTATCACGCAGGTCAATCCAAAGATCTATTTGCTTTGACCCCATCTCGCTAATTCAGGTTACAATCTGCTATGGTTTGTGAATAGTTCTCTATTAACTCTCTCACCGGTTCCTAGACAACTCATACCTTGGACGATTCGTACCCTGGACGATTCGTACCCTAATATGAAGGTACGAATTGTCTCTTGTAAAGGTACGGATTGTCCCGCATAAAGGTACGAATTGTCCAATGTAAAGGTACGAATTGTCTAGTGCAAAGGTACGACAGTCTCATGAATTATCTTAGAAAAGGAAAACATGTTTTAGAGAGCTGAAGTCCAATATCTGAGAAAGTGCAATTGAATCTTTTAATTTCGGTGCTGAATCTGATTGAAGTGATTTTTATTTTTGTATTTCTCCTTAATTGCATTATCTGCATCTGAGTATAATTTATTAATTAATTGAGATGAAATGGTCGATAGCATGTAAGAAAATGTGACAAATAATTTCATCTCAATTGATCCATTTCATCTCAGTAAATTAAGCTCAGATGCAGAAAATACAATTCAGGAAAAACACGAATTAACTCCGCCTTTTAATAACATCCATTTTTTGTATTTCGTATTTCGATGCTGAATCTGATTGAAGTGATTTTTATTTTTGTATTTCGTATTTTTCCTTAATTGTATTATCTGCATCTGAGTATAATTTATTAATTAATTGATTCATTTGTTCGAACGAGAGTGTTTGGATGTTATATCTTTATTTTGTTGGTAATTTATTTCTTGAAAAAATAAATGTCAAATGTGATTTTCATGAATAGTGTTCCTTATTTTTTCACATGTAGTCTCCAATCCAGGTATGAATCCTTTACGAGTCGGGGTACGAGTTGTCCAGAGGCGGGGTACGAGTTTGCCGGAGCGGGGTGCGAGTTGTTCAGAGGCGGGGTTCGAGATGTCCAGTTCGGGGTACGAGTTGTCCAAGGAAAGGTACGAATTGTCAGGGTTCGGTTGTCCTGATACCCTCTCACTGAGTCTGTCCACCCCTTGATGGCCATTTCTCTATTGATGAAGAGGAAAGCAAGGATATATCAGTGGTGAAAAGAGGAGAATAGAAATAGTTGGGTGTTAATTTATGTGTTACATGTAGAGGCCTGTAATCCAAACCCATGTTCCGAATCGTCCAAACTGAAGTGCCGAATCGTCCATCGACCCAGGTGACGATCGTGCGGTCCGTCGTTTCACCCAATTACACCCAATTAACACCCATTTACACCCAATTAAACCCAATTAACACCCAATCAATACCCAATTAATAAAAAACGTCAAAAAATTGTTTTTTGGGGCGAATTCTTGGAAGAAGACTATAGTGCGCCGATGGAACCCGTTTCTTCGTCGGACAGTTTTGTTTTGAATACACAATATCTCAATATCTTCATTAGTCGAAACTTGGCCTCACAGGTCGTGATATAATGTTTTAGTTTGGTAGGCAAACATCCTATGTCCCGAACCGAAACATTATATTACCGATTGTAAGGCCAGGTTTGGACGAAATATTGCCTATACAAGATGGGCACTCCCACTAATTTCAATAAGGATACGAGAGCTGATAGAGAGTTGGTGTTCAATTCAATGGAAAGGCACATTTCATATGCACAGGTCGAAACTAATGCCCCCACAGGCCATAATATAATGTTTTGGTTTGGTTGGCCAACATATTACCTACGAAACCACAAAATTATATTACGACCAGTGGGGCCTAGTGTGGTCTTAATATAGGCCTACACAAGATGGATGAGAACCGATCTATTGTTTCTATATGTGTTTGTGTACAGATTTGTGTTTTGTTACAAACATGTGCTTCTGTAAATAATGTTGCTTTTCTGTACAATAAGCCCCTGCTGTCTGTGGTCAAATCGTTATTTGTTTTACATTTTATGAAATAAATTTATAAAAGAAATGGTTGTTCTTGTTTCTCCAATACACTGATGCGATGTCTTCCTAAAGGCACTATCTCTGCCTAGGCCCTTGTAGTAATGTGTCATGTTACTGAGTCAATGCTACTGCACGGGCGGCGAAATGTGTAAAAAATAGTGTGGGGGTGGGGGTGGGGAGTGAGCTATCACTAATTCCATGAAGGTCCCGAAAGTTGAGAGAAAGAGTGGTTATGGGTGGCACCATTTTGATTTCATATTTACTGGTCCAAACTTGACATCACAGGCCGTAATATAATATTTATCCTGTGGACGTAAACTTATATTTGACTACGCCACGGCCCAGGAGGTTTGGACTAGATATACACAAAATTTGCAAAAACTATTTCACATTAGTGGGGGCGGAGGCGGGGGGGGGGGGGGGTTCTCTCAAACTAATTGAACGATCTCTGCCTGTTCCGACTTTGTTAGTACTAATGGGTCAAGTTCGACTGGCGCGCTGTAGTCTTGCTTCTAGAATTTGTCCCAAGAAACAATAACTTCGCAATTCAGTGGAAGTATATATTAATTGGGTGTTAATTTGATGTTAATTGGGTTTAATTGGGTGTTAATTGGGTTTAATTGGGTGTTAATTGGGTGTAATTGGGTTTAATTGGGTGTAATTGGGTGAAACTACGGCCCCCGATCGTGCGGGTGCCGAATCTCCGGATCCTGTCCATGGAACGTGACGTGCAGATCCATAAATCTGTATCCTGATCGGCAAATCGAACCCAATAAGTATATAATTAATACGCGGGAGTGATTTTAAAACGAAAGTTATTTTAGGTACATTACGAATCATTGTCACCAGCTTCCACCTGGCTAACTTTAACAAAACAAACACGAACTACCTATTTGTTTTACAAACACATCTATGTGTGACACGTTTACGATCGTTTACATTACTATTGTAAACAAGTCCGTCCTGCTTGTTTTTGTGGACTGAAGTCTGAACATCGCATTGCGATAGTCGGCTTCTTTCAGCCTCAGCCGGACAAAAATTAGAGTTTGAACCTGATTTGGATAACCGGTAGGATGTAAATCAGTTTGAACAAGATCAACAAACAGAAACAGTTTAGAATCAAAAGTTTCTTTATTAAACCGAAACAATAACCGGACAAATTGGGGCTAAAGCCTAAATACCGGAATCGCCGCGGTTCTTCTTCCAAATAAATAGTGAAATACGTGGATAATCTCCGTTGCCTATGCGTTAGAGAGTAAGACTTCACGGGCTTAGATGGTCCACATATTTACATATGTACTATGGTACTTAGAAAAAAGAAATGTGAAAAAAAATTTCCAATATATGGATGTCAGCATTATATTAAAGCTTAGCCTTAGTTAATATTTTATATTTGGTCTACACTGGACTTCCATCACTCAGGCGGATTGGCTCAAGATGTCATGATGACCACAACACTGGTCAGCACTGACAAGGGTAACAAGTCCAATGTAAATTGTAATGACGAAAATCGTACAGTCCGGTGGGAGGGGCGTAATTTCCCGAGGGTAAAGAAAAAAACACTTTAGAAGATACTTTTACTGGTCAAGCCATGGCATGGGACAATCAAATCAAAATATGTTTTTGCATTCCAAAGGCGTGCAGGGACAGTGTGTTGCAAGCCCCTTTCGACCCTCATTAACTGTAAAATTGTTTTACAATTTTGTGCGGCCGTAGTAAAGGTGGGACAGGCTTGTCATTTTGAAAATTACAGAAGGGCTATTATGGTTCACCTCAAATTACCCCAGGAGGGCCATTTTGGGTTCGCCTAGAATGACCCCAGGAGGGCCATTTATGGTTTGCGGGGGCCATTTTGTTTCAGTCTGCTGGGTAGACAACTAATATAATTTTAAGGTACATGGTTTGTGTAATTATGATGTACGTCATCACGTAATGTATAGATGCAGGCTTGAATATTTGGATGCAAGATACCAGGTTACCCATGACACTAACAGTGAGTGTTATAGTTATCTTGCATCCAAATAGCCAAGCCTGTATCCATACATTACATGATGACTGTACAAGCCAATGTACTGTGCTCACTGCCAGATGCTGATAACTTGGGGTGAATCAATCAGATTTGGGGGACGAATCGTCCCGGCTTTGATTTCTTTTCAACCTACTCACAATTGTTTACAATTGGCTGTAACATAAGTGCAAGCCCTACTTCGGAACTAACTCAAGCTTTTTGAATCTTTTCCAAACGAGTTGGAAAAGTACTAGAGTGCAAAAGCACGAAAAAGATCGAAAAAAGGGTCGAGCGAGACCAGCGCTCGAAATTACAGGTACTCTCTCTGCACACCTCTTGCGTTTACCGAGCGCATGCGCAACAAACCGTGACGTCAATTCCTTTATTTTCCGCCATTGTTCATGGTCGGAAATTTTTGTGACTGTGCTGTTTATGATACTAATTCTTCGTGAACAACTTATTAATCGTCTTTAGTGTGCTACTGGATTGTATCCTTTTTCAAGCTACCAAATTATTACTCTACATTTAATGTTAATTTGTATTATTATTGCTGTGCTTTTCACACTTTATCTTGCCTTTCCCCCACGTGTGAACACGACCTTCGTTCTGTTTTCCGTCGGCGGGAAGCTTGATTGTTGTATTTATATCATGCCTAAGACTATTCCTTGTACCTCTTGTTTGCAGGTGAAACATGTGGACGATTCCCATACCACATGTGTCACTTGCAACAATTGCACTCAGGCCCAATCATGTGGTATCTGTGGGGTTTGGTCCTCTAAATTTTGGGCTTCTGTTAACAAGGTGGTTCTTTCCAGAGCTAGAACCCCTCGTTCTCGGGGTAAGGGTAGCCGTGCCGTTGCAGACATTTCTGCTGGTGCACGTGGTGACTCTGTCACACAGGATTCGGATCTGACTTCTGTGGCGAGCTCCTCTGCAACTGTTGACGGTGTTTGTTCTGTGATACCTGATGAGGAGACCGCGGTCTCTTTGTCTTCGGATGTCACTATTGAGGCGTCTGTTTTCGTTGAGAGCTTTTCCGAGGTCAACTCGGTAACCCTCTCCGATCTGCCTCCAAAACCGTCCACCGTTGTTGAGGGGGTTGCTACTCCAGATCCTATTCTGTCTGATGGTGGCTCTTCCATCTCTTCTGGGGATGGTCTACAGTCTCGGGGGACCGAGGCTGTATCTGCTGGTGTGTCTGTGTGTTCTCAGCCTCCCCCAGCCTCGCGGCGAGGCTGTGCGGGTTTGCTGTCTGCTCCGTCTCATCTGGCTAGGTTTGCTCCTAGTCGGTTGAGCCGGCCGGTCGCTTCGGCAGCGATTCCTCGTCCCTCGAGTGAATCGTTTATTGTTCCACCTTCGCCTGCTAGTGTGCCGACTAGCGGGATGCTGTTGGGACGTTGGCATCCAGGGCCTGCTGTTCGGCAGCGGTCAGTGACAGCCCCGGTTAGCTGTCACTCTCGGAACCTTCCTCCGGTGATTCCTCACTGTGTTCCGAGTCTGGGTGTCGATCGATGCTTGCCGTCGGTCTCAGAGGATAGGCAGTTGGGGCCGTCTGCTGCGCAGAGGTCAATGACAGGTTCCTGTCATTCTTGGGACAATCCTCCGGTGTCTTCTCACCGTGTCCTAGGTCCAGCTACCGATCGACGTGCGCCGTCGGTCCCTTTCGAGGATTTGCAGGCAGGGCCTTCTGTTTCGCAGAGGCCAGTGATGGCTCCTGGGCATCACAATCGGGACTATCCTCCGGTGTCTTCTCACCGTGCTCCTATTCTGTCTGCCGATCGACGTTCGCCGTCGGTCTCTTCTGAGGATTTGGGTTCTACCAGAAGGGTCCATTGGGAGGACACTCCGTCGGGCGTTTCTGCTGCGACGGATTCTCAGGGTGACCTACGCCAGGCCGTTTTGGCGCTCACCCGGTTGCTTTCTGGCAACCCTCAAGTTGGCCTCCCTGTGCCTCCTGAGGCACAACCTCCTTTGGTCGGTCGCCGAGATGTCTCGCCTGGCCCCTTGGATACTGCACAGTATTCACAGGAGGTTTCTGCTGGTCAGCCCGAGTTGGGCTACGTCTCCTCTGCTACGGAGGATGACGAGTATCTTGAAGGTGATGGTCCCCCCTCGTCAGTCTTGGGGCAGGCTTTGGATTTCGTCTTTGGCTTATTGCCGGACGTTCTACCTTCCGACCAGCCTTCTGTGACCGTCCGGCCGCGGTCCACTGTGGAGCGCCGTAACCCTGTTGAGCCTTCTAGCTCCGGGGCTTTGCGTCCTCTGCAATCAGCTCAGGTGGTTGAGTCCTTCCAGGGCTTAGACGCCAAAATGCGTTCTAAGGCCCTTAAGGGTTCCTTCTTTTCTAGAGCTGATGCCTTCCTGCCTCCATCGCGGTTTCGTGTTTACGATTCCGTCTCTCCACCAGTCTTCCAAGGGATGACTACTGTGGATGAGGATTCTTCTTCCCTCGGGTTGACTAAGCCTAAGTCGGCAGTTCTCCCGATGTCGGTAGTTGAGTCTATGGTGGGCCTGTCCCGAGAGATGCTGGGTATGTTATCTCTCGCGGACCATGTTGTCGCTGCTCTGGCTGAATATTTTCCACCAGGGGAGTTTGATGACGCTCCGGCGCCTTTTCGCGTTTTGTCACAGGCTCTTATGAACTTGACTCACGCTCACGCCTGTAACACGGCCAATTTGGAGCTGGCACGCCGGGATGCGGTTTTGGATTCTTTACCATCCCTTCCTTCTGAGCAACGTGCTGTTCTGAGGTCTGCCTCTTTGGTAGGACCTCAGTTGTTCCATGGTTCCGTGGAAGCTGTTCGTGGCGAAGTTCTTCGTCATTCGAAGGACCAGCTTTTGCTGAGACAGCTTGACCCACCTGCTGCTGCGGGTGGGGGTCGTTCCAGGCCCGCCAAGCGTGCTGCTGCGTCTGCCTCGTCGGCGACGTCGGCTACGCCTTCGGCTCCGTCTGCTCCTTCTGCTCATAAGAAGCGCCGACGTGGCCAGGCCCGCTGGCAGCCTCAGGCTGGAAAGTCTCAGGACTCTGTCACTTCCCGAGGTGGTTTCTCCTCTCGGGGGCCTCGTCGAGGCCGCAAGTGAAGGTTCTCACCTCGATTCGCCTCCAGTCGGAGGAAGGCTGTCGCTGTTTTACGACCGTTGGACAGAGATAACGTCGGACTCTTGGGTCCTCGACGTCATTCATTCCGGTCTGCGACTGTCCTTCCATCGGCACCCCAGTTTATCTCGGGTGCCCCTTCCGACTCAGGTCCCTTCAGATTCTCTGCGTCGGGACCTTCTGGTGCAGGAGATCGACAATCTCCTCACCAAAGGGGCGATCGAGGTGGTCAGGAACACCCTTTCACCGGGGTTTTACTCGAGACTTTTCTTGGTGCCGAAGAAAAACGGCCAATTTCGTCCTGTCATCGATCTGAGTACCCTGAACGAGTACATAATTGCTCCTCGTTTCAGTATGGAGACTTTCCGGTCGGTTCGACGTTCAGTTCATCAGGGCGATTTTGCGGCCAGTATCGACCTGAAGGATGCCTACTTCCATGTACCCATTCATCTGGCGTCACGGAAATACCTTCGGTTCTCGTTTCGGGATCGAGTTTTTCAATTCAGAGCTCTCCCGTTCGGTTTGAACCTGGCTCCTTGGGCCTTCACCCGACTGATGTCACATGTGCTTGCTTTCCATCGCACTCAGTCGGCGGTGACTTCGTCCGCCTACCTAGACGACATCCTCCAACGGCACCACGATGCTGCTGTTCTGGAGTTCGATGTCCGGCAGTTTCTTTGCCTTCTAGCGTCGCTGGGTTTCAGAGTCAATCGCGAGAAGTCGGATCTTCTTCCTTCTCAGCGATTCCGTCATTTGGGGATGGATTTCGACACTCTTCACAATGTAGTGTCGGTTCCCCAGGCTCGGGCGACGATTCTTTCCGCCTTGACTCGGGACCTGCTTCAATCTTCCTCGGTCTCGGCCAGGACTTTCCTTCGGATGCTGGGCCTTTGCGGTTCGGTGACCGATCTCATTCCGCTCGGTCGCTTGTTTGTCCGACCTCTCCAACACTTCCTGTTGGATCATTGGCGTCCGAATGTAGATCCGCTGGACCTGGAACTCACTATTCCTCGGTCTCTGCTTTGTCACCTCCGCCCTTGGGCAAATATTCCCTGGCTGACACAGGGTGTTCCGTTGGATCTTCCTTTGGCCGATCGCATCCTTACTGCGGATGCCAGCGATCGGGGCTGGGGTGCGACGTTGGACCCTCTCGGTCTGTCTGCTCACGGAGAGTGGGACAGCGAGCAGGTGGACCTTCATATCAACCAGAAGGAGCTCCTTGCTCTTCTGTTGAGTTTTCGGCTTTGGATCCCTCATCTGTCGGACCATGTTGTCCTACTTCTTTCGGACAATTCGACAGTAGTGGCCTACATACGGAATCAGGGAGGCACTCATTCGATTCCTATGTATCGGCTGTCTCGGGATCTTCTTCTGTTGGCACGGGATGTGGACGCTCGGGTGTCCATTCGACACACCCGACGCGACAGTGTCCTTCCAACCGAATGGATGCTACATCGGTCGGTGTTTCAGGCGATTTGCGAGCAGTGGGGTCGTCCTCAGGTCGACCTTTTCGCTACTCGCTGGAATCATCAGGTAGAGACTTTTGTCTCCCCTTGTCCAGATCCTCTGGCATTTGCAGTAGACGCTCTGTCTCTGGACTGGACAGGCTGGGTCGGCTATGCCTTTCCTCCTGCACCGATTCTTCCTCAAGTTTTAGCGAAGATTCGTGCTTGCAGTTGCAGGATCATTCTGATCACACCCCTGTCTCCACAGAGGGTGTGGATCAATCTGCTGCGGCCTCTATTGGCCGATCGACCGATTCGTCTACCTCTACGTCGCGATCTTCTTTCACAGGGTCGTCCCAGGAAGTATCACAACAACCTGGCGAGCCTGTCCCTTCACGCCTGTCTTTTATCAGGTCCAGTCTCCGACGTAGAGGTTTTTCGAGACGATCAGTGGAGTGCATTTCTGCATCGCGGCGACCTTCCACTGGAATGACTTATGCCGCCAAGTGGAAGGTTTTCTGCCGCTGGTGTTCAGATCACAATGTGAATTACCGTGATCCGTCTATCGCTCAAATTGCGGATTTTCTGGTTTTTCTTTTTGACTCCAAGGGCCTCCAGCCTATTACGATTAAGGGCTATCGGTCTATGCTGTCTGATACTTTCTCTTATGTGGGAAAGCGGTGTATCGGTCGTAATCTTTTCCTCTCCAAACTTATTCGGCACTTTTCTTTGAAGAGGCCTCGAGTTTTGCGTCTTACACCCAAGTGGAACTTGGCATGGGTGTTGCACTGTTTGGAGGGGGCGCCTTTCGAGCCTTTATCTGAGACCGACATGCGTTTTCTCACCTATAAGACGGCTTTTCTTCTAGCGTTTGCTTCTGCTCGTCGAGTCAGTGAGCTTCATGCGCTATCTGTTGATTCTGCCTTCTTCCGAAATGAGGCTAACAGTGTTACATTCACTACTGATTGCTCTTTTCTGGCTAAGAATCAACTCCCCGATTCGGTACCTCCTCCCATCTGCATTCGGGCTCTCCCTGCTGTAGATGGACGGAGGCCTCTTCTTTGTCCTGTTCGTGCGGTCAAGACTTACATTACTCGCACTCAGTTCATTAGGAGGGATCGGAAGAGATTTTTTCTGTCTCTCATTCCTAAGCGGCAGTCTATCTCTTCCCATTCTATTTCCAGGTGGATCTGTCTTGCAATCAAGCTGGCTTATTCTCGCTTGTCTGCATCGGATCTTGTTTCGAACCGGCTTAATGCTCACGAGGTTCGTGCCATTTCTACATCCTGGGCGTTCTCCAATTCTGTTTCGCTCCGTGATGTTATGAATGCGGCTTACTGGAGGAATGCTTCTACCTTCTCCTCCTTTTATCTCCGCCACCTTCAGCAGCAATCTGAGGACCTTTATTCTTTAGGTCCTCTCGTTGCTGCTCAGGCTGTGGTGCACCCTCGTTAAATTGTTTTTGTCGAGGTTGCGCTTCTCTCAGCCTTGTTCTTTTCAAGTGCCTTCTCTCTTTCTTCATTACAGGTTTTAGTTTTTGTTCTCTGCCATCCTTGCTTTCGTTACTGCTACTCTTGTTGGTATTGGTTATGTGATTCACCTCCTCCTATTGTTTATTCAGCCAATTGTAAACAATTGTGAGTAGGTTGAAAAGAAATTAAAATTTTTTAGTAAATTTTGTTTCTTAACATACCTACCACAATTGTTTACCGGAGGCCCACCCTCCTTGGGGATATCTTTGATATCGATGCCTCCCCGCTAAATCACAAACTTCTCGTTGGCGGAAATACGGAATTGACGTCACGGTTTGTTGCGCATGCGCTCGGTAAACGCAAGAGGTGTGCAGAGAGAGTACCTGTAATTTCGAGCGCTGGTCTCGCTCGACCCTTTTTTCGATCTTTTTCGTGCTTTTGCACTCTAGTACTTTTCCAACTCGTTTGGAAAAGATTCTAAAAGCTTGAGTTAGTTCCGAAGTAGGGCTTGCACTTATGTTACAGCCAATTGTAAACAATTGTGGTAGGTATGTTAAGAAACAAAATTTACTAAAAAATTTTAATTTTTGGATGAAACATTCCAGGCGAATCGTCAGGCCCAGGGGTCGAACTGACTTGGGGATGATACGTCCTGTAATCGCGCGTGACATGAGAGTTGTCACAGTCTGATGTACAATGTAATAACTAATTACAACCTTGGAATTTGAAGACCTCTCACTCGTATTTGAAAAGTTACTGTCTCTTGGCCACTGCGTCAACGACACAAAACAAACTTCACAAATTAGGCTGTGTTACCTCCTTAATTCTGCGAAAATTGCAGTTTGAGACTGCCAATTTTGAGGTGCCTTCGACTGAATTAATGGGCTGCAGAAATAGGGGTTAGGCGGACGTTTACTGCCCACAGAATTTTGAACTCGGGCGACTGCTGCCTGGGGGCGATTGCCGGCCTCAAAATGACAAGCTTGGAGGGAAATGTTTGGTGAATTAGGAGGACTGTAGCAGTTGAATTGCTGGTTTCGTACTTCCTGGTAGCTTAGTTGTCTTCTGGTGAAGTGATCAGGTACATGCTTGGGATATTTTCTGGGAAATGTGATGTAGGCAATTTGTCTTTTCATTGTGCTGATGTTGTACTTTTTTATTTTGCTGTACAAGCCAGTGGTCCGCATTTAAGCATCCATCCGCATGTTTGGGGAACTTGTCCTATGCCATGTTTTGGAATTCCAGTTTCATCACAGGTTCCGGGAGTGTGGATTCGGTGATTCAGTCGGAATAGTAGCTGGATTGGTCAGAGCAATAGGAGATTCAGGTCTAGATTGGTTGACTTCCATCTCGCCTTCTGACCTCTTTGGCAAAGAGGTGCCAATTGGCAAATGTGGGGTAGGTGTTGGAGATGGTTTGTCAGCAGTATCCCTCTTTTCCACCCATGCTTCCATCTGCCTGTCCTCCATGTGTCTGGCTGAAGGTGTTTTCCACTTCTTTCTCTGTTTCTTGGTGACTTTGTGTATGGTCCTTCCATGGGTGTGGACCACTGTCGGAAGCCCCGCGAAAAGTACTACCACTACCTGAGGAGCTTCTTGCTGATATTTGCTGGTGAGTTGAATGCAGTCCCATTAATATGGTTACATGGACAGTCCAGTTGGTAGGTGAACCAGGGACCAGCCGTGACCAGCCGTGAGGGTGACTAGGGCGATTGTGTCGCCCTTCTAAGCCCAAAGTCGCCTAGAAAAATAGTCGGGGCGATTACAAGTCGCCCTCTAAAAATTGGCCAAAATGAGGAAAGGCTGAACTGAGTGATGCAAGGTTTACATGAAAACTATTATATTTTTATACTGTACCAATGACCCAGACTTAGCTGGTGCTAACTCCACAAAAACCAGGGCCAAACACAAATTTTGCCCCCCAATCCCCAAAATTTGCATCCAAAACAAAAAGAAATCATGTCCTAAAGGACCTCCATAGTACGACTCTACTGCGCATGCGCAGTGACGCAGTCGTCCCGAAATTGGCGCCAAATATCATTCTCTGTTTGGCCCTTCATCAGTCAACATCTCACTGATCTTTGTGCTTGTAAATCTCAGTTTAAAGGATGCCAGACACGTAATTTTTGGAGAAAATGTGATTCTAAGGAGGAGAGGAAAAAAGAAGTGGCAAAAAATAATCAGGGCTGTACTTAAAATTTTTTGTTGAAATTATGTTAAGTTGCCTATTTTCGAGGCATGGGCCTCTTGTTGTCATTCTTGCTAATTGTTGCACTGCTTATTCAGTGTTTCCTCTCCCCTAGCCTTCTAAAGTCCCCCCTTGCAATTCTCCCATGCTTTTGGCATATTTTTGAGAAGTTTCATTTCTAAAATTTCCTGGGAGAGTTGCTTGGTTACAGAATGTTTTCTGTTATTTTCCCCATAGTTACGTTTTCACCCATGGGTGTATAACGTTTGTGTTCTGCATCTTCCATCTGATGTTCTGCAGATTCTCCCCTGGGAGTCTCTGTTTTGCATCAGATAGAGTGTAATTGATGACTGATTCCGGGCCAGTTTTTTCAGTGCCTGGAGTCATGTTTTCTAGTGTGTTTACACTGTTTGTTTTCATTGGCAACAGCCTTTTTTGAGGGGGGCTGTTTGCCTTTGTGGTAGTTTATCTCATTATAAGATACATTTATATTATCCGAAAGTGTCTCATTAATTATTTTATATAATTTTAAAATTTTTGACCACACTTTGCCATCGGATCCATCGGGGCTCAACGTTACTTTTCAGCAACTTGGGCTTCTCTGAAAAAATATTTTTTCAAAATTATTTTGTTTTGCAATTGTTTTTTCATTTATTAATGGATCATGTTATTATGTATCTTTGTGTCAGGGGTTTTTGCGAGTAACTAGGACTTATTGTTGTTCTTTCACAATGAAGGGACATTGTTCAAATTGTAATAGGAAGAAATCTTCCTCTGACTTTCATGATCATTGTATTAATTGTAGTCAGTGTTCTCGCATTAATCCCTGTCCTATATGTGAACATTGGGATGAGAAACATTGGAAACGTGTGTCACGATATGTTGTTTCTGGAGAAAGAGCGATGCCGGCTCTTTCTCCACAAGGTCACTCTACTCTCTCAGTTTCTATTTCAGAGGAACCAGAACAGGGTGATGTTTCCATGTTATCTTCTTCAAGTGTGCGTCCGTCGTCACAAATGAATTCAGAGCTAGCGGCAAAATTGCTCATGGAGATTAGACAAATGTCGTCCGCTAGCTCGCCCGGTGTAGCGTCCATTCACCGAATGGTTCGGCAGCCGGGTTCGTCCGATGCGGTCCAAGAGGAAATTTTGGGTGATGCGAGCACTATAAAAATAATAGATGCACACCCAGTGACGGCGGATAGTAAACGAGAACGGAGGAAGCCTTTTAGTCCGGTTCCTAGCTCGTCCAGGTCCAGCCGGGCCGCGAGCGAGAGAGGCCCCTCTCTCGTACAACAACATCTGGGACCAGATGTTGTGGTACAAAATGTGTCTTTAGCGGAGCATACGTCCGTCGCTCGGGACGCTCCGTTGTATAAGCAGTCCGCAGAGACTGTTAAGGCTTCCTCTTCTCGTCGGCGCACACGGCCGCACCTTGGCTGCGTGACCTCCGATATTTTGCCAGCTTCGCCGATGAAGGATTCTTCGGCGACCAGGTCACACCATCCGGCAGCCAGGGATTCGAGACCGATGGACTCCGGACGTTCGCATAGGAAAAGTATGCGGGAGCCATCTGATGCGGAGCTGCCCTCGGCGAAGCAGCGAAAGACCGCGCCTCCGCAGGTCTCGACGTCGGACATTCTAGTGCAGATAGCACAGCTTATCGCAGCATCCCAGCAGCCGACAGAAACGGTGTCGGATCGAGAATTATCCGACGGCGCTGGGTCGGTACGCTCCGCCGAAGCATCGGGGGCGGACGACCGGGAACATCGGGAGGTCCAACCGGATGGTGAAAGGGATACGGATGAATTGGAGCTATCCCTTTCGGAACAACATAAAGCTGCCGTGGACTTCATCCGGCACTTTCTTCCTCAAGTTGTTCCGTCGGGCCAGACTGCTGCGCTTCCGGACAGGAGAATTATAGCGTCATTGGACTCTGAATTTTTTGAGCGGTTCAGGGACATCGCTCCCGAGTTTCCGTCGCAGTCCAATAATGTTGCAAGAACATTTGAATTATTGAACGACGCTATTTTTAAACTTGCTTCCAGGACGGGGAAAGCAGGTTTCTTGTCCGCAAATACTCTCAACCTGCCTTTCATTAATGCAAGGAATAAATTCGACACGGCAGGTCAGGGTATACCGAGAGTTCCTCTGCGTATGGACGACGAGGCGGAAGACTTAGAGCTATTATTACCGTCGTCAGCTTCTATTCCAACCGCAGTGTTGGAAACAGCTATTGCGTCTAACAGAGCCAATTTAGATGCCTTATCTTACGCAGATCACCTTACTAAGGCGTTATCACTGCGCCTTCAAGGGGAAGAGTTTCAGGATATACAATCCTCTTTAAGACTTCTTTCAAGGGCAGTAGCTTATTCCACGTGTAACTCCGCCCTTTCAGTGGCAAATCTGGAGTTGGTTAGACGTGACGCAGCCCTGGCTACATCCACACTAGTGGATTCTAAGGTGAAGAACTCTCTTAGAGTCGCTTCGGTCTCAGGAGAACTTCTCTTTGACGGCAAGCTTTCCGCTATTTATGATAATATTAAAAAGAAAGCTAGTGATTCTCTGTTGTTCAGATCCGCTCCTAAAAGGTCGGATACAGCAGACACGAATAAGGCGGGCACTTCTGGGTCTTATGCGCCCAAGAGAGGTTCCTATAGAGGTTCCGGTGCGTCCTCTGGCTCTTATTCGAGAGACCGTCAGGATAGCGACTCTCGTTCGGGACGTCCTTCAGGCCGGGACAATCGGTCGGACGCCCCGAGGTCGACGAGGCGAGGTGCGGGTCGTGGAAGACGTGGTTTCTCCTACCGCAGGCCTCGCAGATCCAGGAGGTGATGGCTTAAACCTCTATCGCGTTCCGGTTGGCGGAAGGTTGTCGAGTTTTTCTCAAGAGTGGGCGTCGATTACGGACGACCCGTGGGTGAGAGGAGTGACTTCGGAAGGTCTAAAGATATCCTTCAAACGAAAGCCTCCATTAACTCGAAGTCCAAAGTGGACTCATCTTCCGTCAAATCCTCAGAAAAGAGACGCTCTGGTATCAGAGGTGCAGTCTCTTTTAATGAAGAACGCGGTAGAGGTCGTAGAAAACCAGGAATCGCTGGGATTCTACAGCCATCTGTTTCTGGTTCCGAAACCAGACGGCTCGTTCCGTCCAGTCATAGATTTGAGCTGGATAAACAAGCTGATCGTCGCTCCGAAGTTTTATATGGAGACGATTCGATCGGTCAGAGCGAGTATTCGGGTGAACGATTATGCAACGAGCATAGATCTCAAAGATGGGTACTTTCACGTCATGGTACATCCGACATTCCGAAAGTATCTACGCTTCGCAGTCCTAGGAGTGGTGTATCAGTTCCGGGCCATGTGCTTCGGATTGAATCTAGCACCCTGGGCTTTCACTCGGGTAATGAACTCGGTAATGATCTACTTCCGAGCTCATTCGTCTGCGGTAACGTCGGCCTACCTGGACGACATTCTTCAGAGGTACGGCAACGAGTTAACGCTTCAGAACGATGTTCAGAATCTTCTATTGCTCCGACGTCTCGGTTTCATAGTAAACGAGGAGAAGTCGGATCTGGTGCCGTCCAAGTCATTCACTCATCTGGGAATGAGCTTCGAGACGCACAACAATCTCGTTCGTCTGCCGTTAACCAGAGCGAAATTAGTCAGTTGTTACGCTCGCTATTGTCTGAATGCAGACAAAGTCACGGCGAGAGAATTTATGAGACTGATAGGTCTGTGCGGAGCCGCCGCGGATCTCATTCCGATGGGACGGCTACACACACAGCCTCTTCAAATTTTCCTGACTCAGAATTGGAGTGTGAAAATTCATTCGCTCGATGTAGACGTTCTCTTGTCAGATCAAGTGAAACAAGAGATTCAGACTTGGGCAAACATTCAGTGGTTAACTCAAGGAGTTCCGCTGCAGTTGCCGGATCCGAGTTTTACCATTATGACGGATGCCAGTCAAACAGGTTGGGGTGCATCATTAATCCCAACGGATTCGAGATGCCAGGGTCTTTGGGATCCGCAATTCCTGTGCAAGCACATAAACATCAAGGAAATGATGTCAATTTGGCTTGCGTTACGTCACTGGATGGACATTATTCACGATGCTCATGTCCAGATCCTATCCGACAATACGTCAGTAGTGGCGTATATACGGAATCAGGGAGGCACTCATTCAGTTCCGTTGTTCAATCTAACGGAAAGAATCCTTCTGTTTGCGTTGGAACATCACGTTCTTCTTTCGGTCCGTCACATACCGGGTCGTCTGAATGTGCTAGCAGACTCCCTTTCACGAAAGGGTCGCTTGTTGCCGTCGGAGTGGACTCTCAACAAACAAGTATTCAATCAGATTTGCTACCAATGGGAACGGCCAATGATAGACTTATTTGCGACACATCTCAACAATCAGTTGCAGACGTATGTGTCCCCGTGTCCGGATCCAAGAGCATTTGCAGTAGACGCTCTGTCGATCCCTTGGGACGGAATGATAGGATATGCGTATCCTCCAGCGCCGTTGATTCAACAAGTATTGCTAAAGATAAAACAATCTCAATGCCAGATTCTGTTGGTAGCATCTCTGTCGCCACAGAGACCGTGGATAAATCTACTCAGGTGTCTGTTGTGGGACCTACCGCGGAAGCTTCCTCCACGAGAGGATCTTCTTTCGCAGGGGAAATCGCGCCAACTCCATCACAACCCGCAAGGTCTCAACCTTCACGTTTTTCCGTTGTGCGGTCCTTCTTGCATGGCAAGCACTTTACAGGACGAGCAGTGGACGCGATTTCTAACTGTAGGAGGACCTCCTCTTCGCTAAACTATGCGGCTAAGTGGAAGGTTTTCCGTCGTTGGTGTAGGGATCATTCTGTAGATATATTTGATCCCTCTATACCAGACATTGCAAACTTTCTAGTATACTTGTTTGACGAAATCAAACTGCAGCCTGTTACTATAAAGGGTTATAGATCTATGTTATCTGATACCTATGCACATCATGATAGTTTACAAATTGGATCTAATGTCTCTTTATCGAAATTGGTTAGAAACTTTTCGATAAATAGACCCAGAACTCTTAGATTAATTCCTAAGTGGAATTTAGCTTGCGTTCTCCTTAAATTGAAGGAAAAGCCATTTGAACCTCTTGGGACAGTAGATTTCAAATTCTTCTCTTATAAGACAGCTTTTCTCTTAGCTTTCTCTTCTGCCAGAAGAGTCAGTGAGCTTCATGCACTATCGGTGGATGATTCTCATTATCGTAGTGTTGGGAACACTATCACCTTCACTACTAATGTGGGTTTTTTAGCTAAGAATCAGGCTCCTAATAAATATCCGGAACCTATTGTTATTAAGGCTCTTCCGTCTTCAGACGGGCGTAGGCCTTTACTCTGTCCTGTTAGAGCACTACGTATCTATAAACAGAGATCTCAGTTCATCAGAAAGGGACGGAAACGTTTCTTTCTGTCTTTGATGCCTAATAGAAAGGACATTTCAGTCCATTCTATTGCTAGATGGATTCAGTTAACTATCCGTACTGCGTATGAAGATTTATCTTCTTCTCAGCAGTCTGTGCTTAAGGTTTCTGCTCATGAAGTAAGAGCTCTTTCTACTTCCTGGGCTTATGCTAATAGTGTTGCTATTACAGATTTAATGAAGGCTGCTTATTGGTCTCAGCCTTCCACATTTACTAATTTTTATCTCAGAAATATTGAGTCCATTTCTGGAGACCTGCATTGTTTAGGTCCGTTATCTGTTGCTCAGAATGTCGTCCACTAAACAGTTGCAACTATAGTTATGCAGGCTTTCTGTTCCGGCAGTGACTCCGTCCGGCTGCCCTCTTCGCTCTGGGCTATTTGACCCAGGGCAAGGGGAAGGGGGGGGGGCGGGTGTTCCCTTAGGTCACCTGCTTTATAGTGAAAAGCAAGGGAATGCCTCCTCCAAGACAGTATTTCTGAGTCGCTTCCGGGATGGTTTTAAAGTGTAATATTAATGTTTAATTTCATTCATGTCTTATTTTTAAAGTGTAGCTCGGTGTGAAGCATTTGTATATGTCAAGTGTCAAACGGGCTTTAATATACAATACTCGGACACTTTTAAATGATTATAAAGAGTCTCAATTCTCTGGACTACTTTATTTATTGGCTTGCTTTAAAAATAATTAGTATAAGGGTTATACTGGATGTTAATAGAGAACATGAATGTTATTGTGCTCAATTATTAAGGGTAGTGTATCTTTCTAATTTAATATTAAATAAGAAAGATACATGTAAAGCCTAATACTCCTTTTCTCCTTAAGGGGTTACCTCTTTATTATATAATTGAGCTTATTGGATTTTCCTCTATGTCCTAGGCCCTCCAGCCTGTTTACTATTCAGCTAAGTCTGGGTCATTGGTACAGTATAAAAATGTTAAAAAATTTATAGTAATTTATATATTTTTTATACTTACCAATGACCCAGACGGGGATGGCCCTCCCTGAGTTGGGAACTCTTGCTCCCCGCTGAGTACATAGCGCTGACCAGGCACTGCCAGTAAGAATGATATTTGGCGCCAATTTCGGGACGACTGCGTCACTGCGCATGCGCAGTAGAGTCGTACTATGGAGGTCCTTTAGGACCTGATTTCCTTTTGTTTTGGATGCAAATTTTGGGGATTGGGGGGCAAAATTTGTGTTTGGCCCTGGTTTTTGTGGAGTTAGCACCAGCTAAGTCTGGGTCATTGGTAAGTATAAAAAATATATAAATTACTATAAATTTTTTAACTTTCATAAATCGAATGTGCTCGAGTGTGATAAATTTGCATTTAATTCGTCAAATAAACGTCCATTTATTTGAAATCACACGACAATCAATTGTCCATTGTTGCTTTTGGCGGATTTTTTTATTTCTATTTTGTTGTGTTTCAGTCGGAGCTTCAAGTGTCGAAACGAAAATAGGTGACTTACGCGACTCAACAAAATAACCCAGTTTGAAAGTAGGTTACGTCGCTTAGGATGCCGAAAATGTATACACAACGGACGTATTTTATAACACAGTATATTTTTATACTGTACCAATGACCCAGACTTAGCTGGTGCTAACTCTAACAAAACCAGGGCCAAACACAAATTTTGCCCCCCAATCCCCAAAATTTGCATCCAAAACAAAAAGAAATCATGTCCTAAAGGACCTCCATACTACGCCTCTACTGCGCATGTGCAGTGACGCAGTCGTCCCGAAATTGGCGCCAATTATCATTCTCTGTTTGGCCCTTCATCAGTCAACATCTCACTGATCTTTGTGCTTGTAAATCTCAGTTTAAAGGATGCCAGACACGTAATATTTTTATACTGTACCAATGACCCAGACATAGCTGGTGCTAACTCTTAAAATATAGGGCCAAACACAAATTTTGCCCCCCAATCCCCAAAATTTGCATCTAAAACTAAAGAAAACATGTCCTGAAAGGCCCTCCACACCTCGCCCCCACTGCGCATGCGCAGTGTCAAGGACGTTCCGAAATTGGCGCCATTTATCATTCTAAGTTTGGCCCTTCATCAGTTAACATCTGACTGATCTTTGTGCTTTTAAATCTCAGTTTAAATGATGCCAGACACTTAAATATTAGTGAAATGGTGATTCTAAGGAGGATAGAAAAGGAGAGGAAAAGAATGTGTGACAGAATATTATCAGGGCTGTAACTTAAAATTTTTTAATGAAATTATGTTAAGTTACCTATTTTCAAGGCAGCAGCCATTTTGTTGTCATTCTGATTATTTAGTTACACTGTTTTTTCAAGTGTTTTTCCTCTCTCCCTGTCCTTTAAGTTCCCCCTTGCTTTTCTCCCATGCTTTTGGCATAGTTTCTGTAATTATTATTACTAAAATTTCTTGGGAGTTTTAGCTTAATAACAGAATGAATTCTGTTCTTTCCCCATGTTTACGTCTTCACCTACGGGTGGTTAGGCGTTGTGTTCTGCATCTACCATCTGATGTTCTGCAGTTTCTTCCCTGGAAGTCTCTGTTTTGCATCAGATGGTATATTTTTGGTAACTGATTTCGGGCCTGGGTGCCTGGAGTCTATTTTAGTGTTTTTACACTCATTGTTTACATTTACAACAGCCCTCTGTGTGAGGGGGGGATTTCTAAATAATAATATCTTTATGTTATTTTAATCATAACTAGATACATTATTATTGTTCGTAAGTGTTGAATAAATTGTTTAAAATATTTTTAAAATTTTTGTCCACACTTAGGCTTGGGATCCATTGGGGCTCAACGTTACTTTTCAGAAACTTGGGCTGTTCTGAAAAAATATTTTTTCAAAATATTTTGATTTCAATAATTTTTTCTATATTAATGGATCATATTATTATTATGTATTTTGATTGCCAGGGGTTAGTGCGAGTACCAGGACTTGTTTTCTTTTCACATTGAAAGGATATTGATCAATTGTTTTAGGAGGAAGTCTTCCTCTGACCTTATTATCATTCTATATGTGGTCAGTGTACTCGCATTAACTCCTGTTCTGTATCGTATGATTTCGATGACAATATGGGAAGCGTATGTCACGGTATGTTGTTGGGGATTTGGACACTCCGGTCCTTTCCCCGCAGGGTCACTCTACTTTATCAATTTCTATTTCAGACGATCAAGATTAGGGTGATGTATCTGTGATGTCTTCCAACAGTGTGCCTCCGTCGTCACAATTAATGAAGGGCTAGCGGAAAAGTGCTCATGTATACGCCAATTGCCTAAGAGGACCCTAGTAGGTTCGACGGCCTTTGACGTCCGCTAGCTCGCCCGGTGTAGCGTCCATTCACCGAATGGTTCGGCAGCCGGGTTCGTCCGTTGCGGTCTAGAAGGAATTTTGGGGTGATGCGAGCACTATAAAATTAACTTAATGCACACCCAGTGACGGCGGATCGGAGGGAGAACGGAGGAAGCCTTTTAGTCCGGTTCATAGCTTGTTCCGGTCCATCCGGACGGCAAGCGAGAGAGGCCCCTCTCTCGTTCAACAACATCTGGCCCCAGATGTTGTGGTACAGATGTGTCGTTAGCGGAGCATACGTCCGTCGCTCGGGACACTCCGTTGTATAGGCAGTCCGCTGAGACTGCTAAGGCTTCCTCTTCTCGTCAGCGCACACGACCGCACCTTGGCTGCGTGACCGCCGATATATTACCAGCTTCGCCGATCAAGGATTCTTTGGCGACCAGGTCACACCATCCGGCAGCCAGGGATTCGAGACCGATGGACTCCGGACGTTCGCATAGGAAGTATGCGGGAGCCATCTGATGCGGAGCTGCCCTCGGCGAAGCACCGATAGACTGCGCCTCCGCAGGTCTCGACGCCGGACATTCTTGTGCACATAGCACAGCTTATCGCAGCATCCCAGCAGCCGACAGAAACGGTGTCGGATCGAGAATTATCCGACAGTGCTGGGTCGGTAGCCGGGGACTCGAGGCCTGCAGACTCCGGACGTTCGCATAGGAAGTGTGCGGGAGTCAACACACACGGAGCTTCCAGCGGCAATGCATCGTAAGTCCGCTACTGCACAGGCCTCGGGAACGGACGTGCTTTCCTTAATAGCACAGTTTATCGCAGCATCCCAGCATCAACTGAATCTGTCGCATATATTTTATCCGACGATGCTGGGTCGGGACGCTCCGCGGAAGCGGGTACGGACGTCCGAAAGTTTCATCCGGTCCGACGGGATACCGAAAGGGATTCGGTGGATTTCAAGCTTTCCCTTTCGGAACAACATATGCTGCGATGCCGGATAAGAAACTGATAGCGTCGGTGGACTTAGAAATTTTTGGTTCGGTTCAGGGACATCGTCCCTCAGTTCCGACATAGTCCAATAATGTCACACAAACTTTCGAATTATTGAACGACGCTATATATATTATTATTTTATGCTTGCTATCCAAGCATTTCTGGTTTCTTGTTCGAAGAGTTATGGAGATGTCTTTCAAAAGTGTGCCTCTGTCGTCATAGTTAATGAAGAGTTAGCGGCAATAAGTGCTCATGGAATATGTCTATCGCTTACGGAATGACATTCGCTAGCTCACCCGGTGTAGCGTACATTCATCGAATGGTTCGGCTGCCGGGTTCGTCCGTTGCGGTCTAGGAAGGAGATTTGGGTGATGCGAGCACTTTAATTACTTTAGTACTCACCCAGTGACGGCAGATTGAGGACAGATCGGAGGAAGCCAACAACATAGGGGACCGCATGTTGTGGTTCAGATATTTTACATTCGGAGCATATGTCCGTTGCTCGGGACGCTCCGTTATATTGACAGTCCGAGAGACTGTCTTTAATGCTTCCTCATCCTCACAGCAGGGCACACGACCGCACATTGGCTACGTGACCTCGAGTATCCGATCAGTTTCGGCATTCAGTGATTCCACAGCGAATAGGTCGCGCCATCCGGTAGCCAAGGGACACGAGGCCTATACACTCCGTTCGCTCGCATATTGGAAGTATGCACGGGGTAACGATCTCGGAGCTTCCTGCGGCAATGCATCGTAAGACCGCTGCTCCTCAGACCTCAGTGACGGACGTGCTATCCGAGTTAGCACAGTTGTTTCGCAGCATCCCAGCAATTGACGGTTTCTCGGTCGAATCAGGAATTATCCGACGGCGCTGGGTCGGTGCGGTCCGCGGTTGCATCAAGCTACGGACGACCGAACGCTTTATAGGGTCCGACAGGATGGCGAAAGGGATTCGAAAGATTTCGAGTTTTCCCTTTAGTAGTATCGGAAGATGCCTTTCATATCTTCTGGCATTTCTTCCAGTGATTATTTTTCGGACTTCATTGCTGCGATCTTGGATAAGAGACTTATAGCGTCATTGGACTCGGATTTTTCGATCGGTACAGGGACTTTGTCCCTGACTTACCGACGCAGTCCAATATTGTCATTACAACATGTGTTTTATTTTTCGACGCTATATATTATATATATATATACAAGCCTGCTACTAAGCATGATAGTTTAGTTTCTTGTCCGCGTGGCTCATTTCTGCCATTTTATCTTTTTTACATATAGTTTATTTTGGCAGAGCAGGGCATACCGAGAGTTCATATGCGTCTAGACGGTGTGATTAAAGACTGCATATATTCTTTTTCGCCGTTTATGTCTTTTCCAATTTCAATGTTGGGAACGACATTATGTATAGTAGACTTAACTTAGACGCTTTATTATACGTAATCCGCCTTACTGAGGCGTTATCATTACGTCTTCAAGAAAAGATTTACGGGATATTATTCTCAATGTAATTTCTTTTGAGGGCAGTAGTTTGTTCACGTATAACTCCGCCCTTCAGTGGCTGATTGGAGTTGGTTAGACGTGATGCAGCCCTAGCTACATCCACGCGTGGATAGTAGGTTAAGAACTCTCTCAGAGTCGCTTCGTTCTCGGAGGAGCTTCTCTTCGACGGCAACTTTCCGGCAATCCATGAATTGCTTGATTTATACATTCTCTTGTCTATCTAGTGTTACAAGAGATTCAGACTGGGGCAAACATTCGGTGGTTGACTCAGAGAGTGCCGCCGCAGTTGCCGGACCCTAGTGTGGCTGTTATGACGGTTGCCAGTCAAACAGATTGGGATATATACTGATCCCTACGGATTCGAAGTGCCAGGGTCTTTGGGTTCCGCTGTCTTTTAGCTATCAGTTTAACTTCCGCGGAATAATGTTTTTTAGGCTTGCTTTATGTCATTGCATGAACATTATTCAGAAACGCATGCCCAAATTCCTGTCCTTTAATTCGACAGTAGTGGCGTATCTCCGGAACCAGGGAGGCACTCTTTCGTTTCCGTTATTCAATTTAATGGAAAGAATCCGTCTGTTGGTTATAGTACACCAAGTTCAGTTTTGGTCCGTCATATTCTGGGTCGTCTGATTGTTTTATCGCACTCCCGTTCTCTTACGGGTCGCTTGTTGCTGTCAGAATGGACTCTCAACAAACAAGTATTTAATCAGATTTGCTATCTATGGGAGCGCCCAATGATGTTTTATTATGACACAGCTTGCTAATCAATTGCAGACGTATGTGTTGGCTTGTCCAGATCTCTGAGCTAATACTGTTAACGCTCTATTGATCTATAGGACGCAATGATAGGATACGCGTATCCTCCGGCGCTGTTGTTTTAGCAGGTATTGCTAAGATAAACAACCACTATACATTTCTGTTGATAGCATCTCTATCTTCACAGAGATCATGAGTAATTTACTCTCTTGTCTACTGTGGATCTTAACGTGAAATCTTCCTCTATGTGAGGATCTTTTTTCACTGGGTAAATCGTGTCATCTTTATCACAACCAGCAAGGTCGCAACCTTCATGTATTCCGTATTGCATTGTAAGCACTGTACTGGACGAGCTTTGGACGCGATTTCTTACAATAGGAGATCCTCTTCTTAGCTATTCTATGCGACTAAAGTGGAGGCTCTTCCGTCGTGGTGTAGGGATCATTATGTTCATATGATTGATCCCTCCATACTACGCATTGCTAGTTTTTAGTATACTTGTTTCACAAGATCTACTGCAGCCTGTTGTTATTTAGGTTATAGGTTTATGTTACCTCATACCTATGCACTCTACGATAGTTTACAATTGAGTCTTTTGTCTCTTTATCTAAGTCAGTTAGTAACTTTTTGATAAATAGACTTAGAATCTTTAGATTAAATTCCTATACGGATTTTAACTTCGGTTCTTATTTAGCTAAGTAATCATTTGAGCCTCTAGAAACAGTAGTTTTCAAATTCTGACCTTTTAGACAGTAATTCTGTTGGTTTCTCTTTTACTGTAGAGTCAGTGAGTTTCATGCACTATCGATGGATGATTTTCACTTTCATAGTTTCGGAATCAATACTTCCGTTACTATTTAGGTTGGATTGTTGCATAAGAGTTAGGCTCCTATTATCCGGAACCTATTATTTTAAGGTCCTTCCGTCTTCGTATGGGCATAGGCCTTTACTCTTTCCGGGTACAGTTTATGTATTTATAAACAGATATCTGTTTATTACAAGGGCGTAAGCTTCTTCTGTCTTTGATGTCTAGTAGAAGGACGTTACGCTCCATTTTATTGTTAATCGATTCTATTAACTAGCGTACTGCTTATGGTATATCATTGGCTTAGCAGTTGTGCTTAAGATTTCGGCTCATGAAGTAAGAGTTCTTCTACTTCTTGGGCTTACATTAATAGTGTTGCTATTATAGATTTTTGAAGGCTGCTCATTGCGCTCAGCCATCCATTCATGAATTTTATCTCAGAAATATCGAGTCCATTTCTGGAGGCCTCTATTGTTAGGTCTATTATCTACTGCTCAGAATGTCATTCACTTAACAGTTGCTACTATAGCTAGGTAGGCTGTCTGTTTCGGCAGTGTCTCCGTTCGGCTGCCCTCTTCGCTCTGGGCTATTTGACCCAGGGCAAGAAAAAGGGGGGGGGGAGGGTGTTCCCTTGGGTCACCTGTTTTTACTATGAAAACAAGGGGATACCTCCTCCGGAGTTAGTAATTCTGAGCTGTTATTGGGATGGTTGTTTAGTGAGAAGTTTAAGTTTATAAAATTCATTCAAGTCTTAGTTTTTAAAGTATAGCTTTTGAATATTGCATATGTCAACGGACATGATTATGCAATTCTCACACACTTTTAGGAGTATAAGAGTCTCTATTCTCTAGACTTACTTTATTATTGGCTTACTTTAAAAATTATTAGTATAAGGATTATTGGATATTAATAGAGTACATGGATGTATGAAGCTCAATTTTTGGAAGGTGTTGTATCTTTCTAATTTATCATAAATAAGAAAGGTACATGTAAGGCCTATTACTTCTTTTCCCTACAGGGGATGACTCTATTTTATTTTATTGAGCGTATTTCATTTTGCTCTATGTCCTTGGCCCTCCAGCCTTTTTACTATTCAGCTATGTCTGGGTCATTGGTACAGTATAAAAATGTTAAAAAATTTATAGTAATTTATATATTTTTTATACTTACCAATGACCCAGACGGGGATGGCCCTCCCAGCAGTTGGGAACTCTTGCCTCCCCGCTGAGTACATAGCGCTTACCAGGCACTGGTTATTAGAATGATAAATGGCGCCAATTTCGGAACGTCCTTGACACTGCGCATGCGCAGTGGGGGCGAGGTGTGGAGGGCCTTTCAGGACATGTTTTCTTTAGTTTTAGATGCAAATTTTGGGGATTGGGGGGCAAAATTTGTGTTTGGCCCTATATTTTAAGAGTTAGCACCAGCTATGTCTGGGTCATTGGTAAGTATAAAAAATATATAAATTACTATAAATTTTTTAACTTTTGGAGAAAATGTGATTCTAAGGAGGATAGAAGGAGGAGAGGAAAAAGAAGTGACAAAAAATAATCAGGGCTGTACTAAAATTTTTTGATGAAATTATGTTAAGTTGCCTATTTTCGAGGCATGGGCCTCTTGTTGTCATTCTTGCTAATTGTTGCACTGCTTATTCAGTGTTTCCTCTCCCCTAGCCTTCTAAAGTCCCCCCTTGCAATTCTCCCATGCTTTTGGCATATTTTTGAGAAATTTCATTTCTAAAATTTCCTGGGAGAGTTGCTTGGTTACAGAATGTTTTCTGTTATTTTCCCCATAGTTACGTTTTCACCCATGGGTGTATAACGTTTGTGTTCTGCATCTTCCATCTGATGTTCTACAGATTCTCCCCTGGGAGTCTCTGTTTTGCATCAGATAGAGTGTAATTGATGACTGATTCCGGGCCAGTTTTTTCAGTGCCTGGAGTCATGTTTTCTGGTGTTTTTACACTGTTTGTTTTCATTGGCAACAGCCTTTTTTGAGGGGGGCTGTTTGCCTTTGCTGTAGTTTATCTCACTATAAGATACATTTATATTATCCGAAAGTGTCTCATTAATTATTTTATATATATTTAAAATTTTTGACCACACTTTGCCATCGGATCCATCGGGGCTCAACGTTACTTTTCAGCAACTTGGGCTTCGCTGAAAAAATATTTTTTCAAAATTATTTTGTTTTGCAATTGTTTTTTCATTTATTAATGGATCATGTTATTATGTATCTTTGTGTCAGGGGTTTTTGCGAGTAACTAGGACTTATTGTTGTTCTTTCACAATGAAGGGACGTTGTTCAAATTGTAATAGGAAGAAATCTTCCTCTGACTTTCATGATCATTGTATTAATTGTAGTCAGTGTTCTCGCATTAATCCCTGTCCTATATGTGAACATTGGGATGAGAAACATTGGAAACGTGTGTCACGATATGTTGTTTCTGGAGAAAGAGCGATGCCGGCTCTTTCTCCGCAAGGTCACTCTACTCTCTCAGTTTCTATTTCAGAGGAACCAGAACAGGGTGATGTTTCCATGTTATCTTCTTCAAGTGTGCGTCCGTCGTCACAAATGAATTCAGAGCTAGCGGCAAAAGTGCTCATGGAGATTAGACAAATGTCGTCCGCTAGCTCGCCCGGTGTAGCGTCCATTCACCGAATGGTTCGGCAGCCGGGTTCGTCCAATGCGGTCCAAGAGGAAATTTTGGGTGATGCGAGCACTATAAACATAATAGATGCACACCCAGTGACGGCGGATAGTAAGCGGGAACGGAGGAAGCCTTTTAGTCCGGTTCCTAGCTCGTCCAGGTCCAGCCGGGCTGCGAGCGAGAGAGGTCCCTCTCTCGTACAACAACATCTGGGACCAGATGTTGTGGTACAAAATGTGTCTTTAGCGGAGCATACGTCCGTCGCTCGGGACGCTCCGTTGTATAAGCAGTCCGCAGAGACTGTTAAGGCTTCCTCTTCTCGTCAGCGCACCTGACCGCACCTTGGCTGCGTGACCGCCGATATATTACCAGCTTCGCCGATGAAGGATTCTTCGGCGACCAGGTCACACCATCCGGCAGCCAGGGATTCGAGACCGATGGACTCTGGACGTTCGCATAGGAAAAGTATGCGGGAGCCATCTGATGCGGAGCTGCCCTCGGCGAAGCAGCGAAAGACTGCGCCTCCGCAGGTCTCGACGCCGGACATTCTTGTGCAGATAGCACAGCTTATTGCAGCATCCCAGCAGCCGACAGAAACGGTGTCGGATAGAGAATTATCCGACGGTGCTGGGTCGGTACGCTCCGCCGAAGCATCGGGGGCGGACGACCGGGAACATCATGAGGTCCGACCGGATGGTGAAAGGGATACGGATGACTTGGAGCTATCCCTTTCGGAACAACATAAAGCTGCCGTGGACTTCATCCGGCACTTTCTCCCTCAAGTTGTTCCGTCGGGCCAGACTGCTGCGCTTCCGGACAAGAGAATTATAGCGTCATTGGACTCTGAATTTTTTGAGCGGTTCAGGGACATCGCTCCCGAGTTTCCGTCGCAGTCCAATAATGTTGCTAGAACATTTGAATTATTGAACGACGCTATATTTAAACTTGCTTCCAGGACGGGGAAAGCAGGTTTCTTGTCCGCTAATACTCTCAACCTGCCTTTCATTAATGCAAGGAATAAATTCGATACGGCAGGACAGGGTATACCGAGAGTTCCTCTGCGTATGGACGACGAGGCGGAAGACTTAGAGCTATCATTGCCGTCGTCAGCTTCTATTCCAACCGCGGTGTTGGAAACAGCTATTGCGTCTAACAGAGCCAATTTAGATGCCTTATCTTACGCAGATCACCTTACTAAGGCGTTATCACTGCGCCTTCAAGGGGAAGAGTTTCAGGATATACAATCCTCTTTAAGACTTCTTTCAAGGGCAGTAGCTTATTCCACGTGTAACTCTGCCCTTTCAGTGGCAAATCTGGAGTTGGTTAGACGTGACGCAGCCCTAGCTACATCCACACTAGTGGATTCTAAGGTGAAGAACTCTCTTAGAGTCGCTTCGGTCTCAGGAGAACTTCTCTTTGACGGCAAGCTTTCCGCTATTTATGATAAAATTAAAAAGAAAGCTAATGATTCTCTGTTGTTCAGATCTGCTCCTAAGAAGTCGGATACAGCAGACACGAATAAGACAGGCACTTCTGGGTCTAATGCGCCCAAGAGAGGTTCCTATAGAGGTTCCGGTGCGTCCTCTTGGTCTTATTCGAGAGACCGTCAGGATAGCGACTCTCGTTCGGGACGTCCTTCAGGCCGGGACAATCGGTCGGACGCCCCGAGGTCGACGAGGCGAGGTGCGGGTCGTGGAAGACGTGGTTTCTCCTACCGCAGGCCTCGCAGGTCCAGGAGGTGATGGCTTAAACCTCTATCGCGTTCCGGTTGGCGGAAGGTTGTCGAGTTTTTCACAAGAGTGGGTGTCGATTACGGACGACCCTTGGGTGAGAGGAGTGTCTTCGGAAGGTCTGAAGATATCCTTCAAATGAAAGCCTCCATTAACTCGAAGTCCAAAGTGGACTCATCTTCCGTCAAATCCACAGAAAAGAGACGCTCTGTTATCAGAGGTGCAGTCTCTTTTAATGAAGAACGCGGTAGAGGTCATAGAAAACCAGGAATCTCTGGGATTCTACAGCCATCTGTTTCTGGTTCCGAAACCAGACGGCTCGTTCCGTCCAGTCATAGATTTGAGCTGGATAAACAAGCTGATCGTCGCTCCGAAGTTTTATATGGAGACGATTCGATCGGTCAGAGCGAGTATTCGGGTGAACGATTATGCAACGAGCATAGATCTCAAAGATGCGTACTTTCACGTCATGGTACATCCGACATTCCGAAAGTATCTATGCTTCGCAGTCCTTGGAGTGGTGTATCAATTCCGGGCGATGTGCTTCGGATTGAATCTAGCACCCTGGGCTTTCACTCGGGTAATGAACTCGGTAATGATCTACTTCCGAGCTCATTCGTCTGCGGTAACGTCGGCCTACCTGGACGACATTCTTCAGAGGTACGGCAATGAGTTAACGCTTCAGAACGATGTTCAGAATCTTCTTCTATTGCTCCGACGTCTCGGTTTTATAGTAAACGAGGAGAAGCCGAATCTGGTGCCGTCCAAGTCATTCATTCATCTGGGAATGAGCTTCGAGACGCACAACAATCTCGTTCGTCTGCCGTTAACCAGAGCGAAATTAGTCAGTTGTTATGCTCGCTATTGTCTGCACGCAGACAAAGTCACGGCGAGAGAATTTATGAGACTGATAGGTCTGTGCGGAGCCGCCGCGGATCTCATTCCGATGGGGCGGTTACGCACACGTCCTCTTCAAATTTTCCTGACTCAGAATTGGAGTGTGAAAATTCATTCGCTCGATGTAGACGTTCTCTTGTCAGATCAAGTGAAACAAGAGATTCAGACTTGGGCAAACATTCAGTGGTTAACTCAAGGAGTTCCGCTGCAGTTGCCGGATCCGAGTTTTACCGTTATGACGGATGCCAGTCAAACAGGTTGGGGTGCATCATTAATCCCAATGGATTCGAGATGCCAGGGTCTTTGGGATCCGCAATTCCTGTGCAAGCACATAAACATCAAGGAAATGATGTCAATTTGGCTTGCGTTACGTCACTGGATGGACATTATTCACGATGCTCATGTCCAAATCCTATCCGACAATACGACAGTAGTGGCGTATATACGGAATCAGGGAGGCACTCATTCAGTTCCGTTGTTCAATCTAACGGAAAGAATCCTTCTGTTTGCGTTAGAACATCACGTTCTTCTTTCGGTCCGTCACATACCGGGTCGTCTGAATGTGCTAGCATACTCCCTTTCACGAAAGGGTCGTTTGTTGCCGTCGGAGTGGACTCTCAACAAACAAGTATTCAATCAGATTTGCTACCAATGGGAACGGCCAATGATAGACTTATTTGCGACACATCTCAACAATCAGTTGCAGACGTATGTGTCTCCGTGTCCGGATCCAAGAGCATTTGCAGTAGACGCTCTGTCGATCCCTTGGGACGGAATGATAGGATATGCGTATCCTCCAGCGCCGTTAATTCAACAAGTATTGCTAAAGAGAAAACAATCTCAATGCAAGATTCTGTTGGTAGCATCTCTGTCGCCACAGAGACCGTGGATAAATCTACTCAGGTGTCTGTTGTGGGACCTACCGCGGAAGCTTCCTCCACGAGAGGATCTTCTTTCGCAGGGGAAATTGCGCCAACTCCATCACAACCCGCAAGGTCTCAACCTTCACGTTTTTCCGTTGTGCGGTCCTTCTTGCATGGCAAGCACTTTACAAGACGAGCAGTGGACGCGATTTCTAACTGTAGGAGGACCTCCTCTTCGCTAAACTATGCGGCTAAGTGGAAGGTTTTTCGTCGTTGGTGTAGGGATCATTCTGTAGATATATTTGATCCCTCTATACCAGACATTGCAAACTTTCTAGTATACTTGTTTGACGAAATCAAACTGCAGCCTGTTACTATAAAGGGTTATAGATCTATGTTATCTGATACCTATGCACATCATGATAGTTTACAAATTGGATCTAATGTCTCTTTATCGAAGTTGGTTAGAAACTTTTCGATAAATAGACCCAGAACTCTTAGATTAATTCCTAAGTGGAATTTAGCTTGGGTTCTCCTTAAATTGAAGGAAAAGCCATTTGAACCTCTTGGGACAGTAGATTTCAAATTCTTATCTTTTAAGACAGCTTTTCTCTTAGCTTTCTCTTCTGCCAGAAGAGTCAGTGAGCTTCATGCACTATCGGTGGATGATTCTCATTATCGTAGTGTTGGGAACACTATCACCTTCACTACTAATGTGGGTTTTTTAGCTAAGAATCAGGCTCCTAATAAATATCCGGAACCTATTGTTATTAAGGCTCTTCCGTCTTCAGACGGGCGTAGGCCTTTACTCTGTCCTGTTAGAGCACTACGTATCTATAAACAGAGATCTCAGTTTATCAGAAAGGGACGGAAACGTTTCTTTCTGTCTTTGATGCCTAATAGAAAGGACATTTCAGTCCATTCTATTGCTAGATGGATTCAGTTAACTATCCGTACTGCTTATGAAGATTTATCTTCTTCTCAGCAGTCTGTGCTTAAGATTTCTGCTCATGAAGTAAGAGCTCTTTCTACTTCCTGGGCTTATGCTAATAGTGTTGCTATTACAGATTTAATGAAGGCTGCTTATTGGTCTCAGCCATCCACATTTACGAATTTTTATCTCAGAAATATTGAGTCCATTTCTGGAGACCTGCATTGTTTAGGTCCGTTATCTGTTGCTCAGAATGTCGTCCACTAAACAGTTGCAACTATAGTTATGCAGGCTTTCTGTTCCGGCAGTGACTCCGTCCGGCTGCCCTCTTCGCTCTGGGCTATTTGACCCAGGGCAAGGGGAAGGGGGGGGGGGGGGTGGGTGTTCCCTTAGGTCACCTGCTTTATAGTGAAAAGCAAGGGAATGCCTCCTCCAAGTCAGTATTTCTGAGTCGCTTCCGGGATGGTTTTAAAGTGTAATATTAATGTTTAAATTCATTCATGTCTTATTTTTAAAGTGTAGCTCGGTGTGAAGCATTTGTATATGTCAAGTGTCAAACGGGCTTTAATATACAATACTCGGACACTTAAATGACTATAAAGAGTCTCAATTCTCTGGACTACTTTATTTATTGGCTTGCTTTAAAAATAATTAGTATAAGGGTTATACTGGATGTTAATAGAGAACATGAATGTTATTGTGCTCAATTATTAAGGGTAGTGTATCTTTCTAATTTAATATTAAATAAGAAAGATACATGTAAAGCCTAATACTCCTTTTCTCCTTAAGGGGTTACCTCTTTACTATATAGTTGAGCTTATTGGATTTTCCTCTATGTCCTAGGCCTTCCAGCCTGTTTACTATTCAGCTAAGTCTGGGTCATTGGTACAGTATAAAAATGTTAAAAAATTTATAGTAATTTATATATTTTTTATACTTACCAATGACCCAGACGGGGATGGCCCTCCCTGGAGTTGGGAACTCTTGCCTTCCCGCTGAGTACATAGCGCTGACCAGGCACTGCCAGTAAGAATGATAATTGGCGCCAATTTCGGGACGACTGCGTCACTGCGCATGCGCAGTAGAGGCGTAGTATGGAGGTCCTTTAGGACATGATTTCTTTTTGTTTTGGATGCAAATTTTGGGGATTGGGGGGCAAAATTTGTGTTTGGCCCTGGTTTTGTTAGAGTTAGCACCAGCTAAGTCTGGGTCATTGGTAAGTATAAAAAATATATAAATTACTATAAATTTTTTAACTTTCATTTTGTTTTTCTGACGACTGTTAACTGTTGGGCTGTCTATTCCCAGAAAAACACGAATGGAATTGAAACACATGAAAAAAAGCTTTAGTGATGACAAGAAAAGCTTTGTACAGGACACAAGTGTGCATGTGGACGATCTTGAAAAAGGGTCCTCCTAAACACGCGGAATGACACCGGAATGCCATAAAAAAATGCGGAATGACATTTCTTTTACAAAATACTCAACCCCAGAATTTATTTTGTTTATTAACTAACAAAGTACCTCCCAAGCAACCTTCTTACATCTGGTCCTGTTCACACTTTCAGACTTAGGAAATTATTAGCTTAGTAGAGGGTGCTGGGGGATTGGCACGAAGAAGAGGGGAGGGGTCATGAAGGAGAGGGTAGCAGTGGGGGATTTTCAGTCGATAATTACTTTGTGATGTTTTAACCTGGCGAATGCCAGTAACTTCGACCCACAGTAATTTCGACCCAAATCGGTAACTTCGACCCAAAAAAGTAATTTTGACCCAATATCGGTAAATTCGACCCACTATATTTTTATACTGTACCAATGACCCAGACATAGCTGGTGCTAACTCTTAAAATATAGGGCCAAACACAAATTTTGCCCCCCAATCCCCAAAATTTGCATCTAAAACCAAAGAAAACATGTCCTGAATGGCCCTCCACACTTCACCTCTACTGCGCATGCGCAGTGTCAAGGACGTTCCGAAATTGGCGCCATTAATCATTCTAAGTTTGGCCCTTCATCAGTTAACATCTGACTGATCTTTGTGCTTGTAAATCTCAGTTTAAATGATGCCAGACACATGAATATTAGTGAAATGGTGATTCTAAGGAGGATGGAGATGGAGGAGAGGAAAAATGTGTGACAGAATATTATCAGGGCTGTAACTTAAAATTTTTTAATGAAATTATGTTAAGTTACCTATTTTCGAGGCAGCAGCCATTTTGTTGTCATTCTGATTATTTAGTTACACTGATTTTTCAGTGTTTTCCTCTCTCCCTGTCCTTTAAGTCCCCCCTTGCTATTCTCCCATGCTTTTGGCATAGTTTTTGTAATTATTATTACTAAATTTTCTTGGGAGTTTTAGCTGAATAACAGAATGAATTCTGTTCTTTTCCCCATGTTTACGTCTTCACCTACGGATGGTTAGGCGTTGTGTTCTGCATCTACCATCTGATGTTCTGCTGTTTCTTCCCTGGAAGTCTCTGTTTTGCATCAGATAGTGTATTTTTGGTAACTGATTCCGGGCCTGGGTGCCTGGAGTCTTATTTTAGTGTTTTTACATTCATTGTTTACATTTACAACAGCCCTCTGTGTGAGGGGGGGATTTCTGGAAAATAATATCTTGATGTTATTTTAATCATAACTAGATACATTATTATTGTTCGTAAGTGTTGAATAAATTGTTTAAAATATTTTTAAAATTTTTGTCCACACTTAGGCTTGGGATCCATTGGGGCTCAACGTTACTTTTCAGAAACTTGGGCTGTTCTGAAAAAATATTTTTTCAAAATATTTTGATTTCAATTATTTTTTCTATATTAATGGATCATATTATTATTATGTATTTTGATTGCCAGGGGTTAGTGCGAGTACCAGGACTTGTTTTCTTTTCACATTGAAAGGATATTGATCAATTGTAATAAGAGGAAGTCTTCCTCTGACTTTTATATCATTCTATATGTGGTCAGTGTACTCGCATTAACTCCTGTTCTGTATCGTATGATTTCGATGACAATATGGGAAGCGTATGTCACAGTATGTTAGGTGGGAATTGGACACTCCGGTCCTTTCCCCGCAGGGTCACTCTGCTTTATCAATTTCTATTTCAGACGATCAAGATAGGGTGATGTATCTTTGATGTCTTCCAACAGTGTGCCTCCGTCGTCACAATTAATGAAGGGCTAGCGGAAAAGTGCTCATGTAAATACGCCAATTGCCTAAGAGGACCCTAGTAGGTTCGACGGCCTTTGACGTCCGCTAGCTCGCCCGGTGTAGCATCCATTCACCGAATGGTTCGGCAGCCGGGTTCGTCCGTTGCGGTCTAGAAGGAATTTTGGGTGATGCGAGCACTATAAATCAACCAAATGCACACCCAGTGACGGCGGATCAGAGGGAGAATGGAGGAAGCCTTTTAGTCCGGTTCATAGCTCGTTCTGGTCCATCCGGACGGCGAGCGAGAGAGGCCCCTCTCTCGTACAACAACATCTGGCCCCAGATGTTGTGGTACAAAATGTTTCGCATTCGGAGCATACGTCCGTCGCTCGGGACGCTCCGACATATAGTCAGTCCGGAGTAGACTGTCAATAAGGCTTCCTCATTCTCATGGTAGCGCACACGACCGCTCTTGGCTACGTGACCTCCGATATCCAGTCAGCTTCGCCAATCAGAGAATCATCGGCGACCAGGTCACACCATCCGGTAGCCAGGGATACGAGGCCTGCAGACTCCGGACGTTCGCATAGGAAATGTGCAGGAGTCAACGTACACGGAGCTTCCGGCGGCAATGCATCGTAAGACCGCTACTGCACAGGCCTCGGGAACGGACGTGCTTTCCTAAATAGCACAGTTTATCGCAGCATCCCAGCATCAACTGAATCTGTCGCATATTTTTTATCCGACGATGCTGGGTCGGGACGCTCCGCGGAAGCGGGTACGGACGTTCGAAAATTTCATCCGGTCCGACGGGATACCGAAAGGGATTTGGAGGATTTCGAGCTTTCCCTTTCGGAACAACATATGCTGTTGTGTATGTCATCTGACTTGGTCTTCTTCAGCTTCTTTCGTCGGACCAGAATGCTGCGATGCCGGATAAGAAACTGATAGCGTCGGTGGACTTAGAAATTTTTGGTTCGGTTCAGGGACATCGTCCCTCAGTTCCGACATAGTCCAATAATGTCACACAAACTTTCGAATTATTGAACGACGCTATATATATTATTATTATATGCTTGCTATAACCAAGCATTTCTGGTTTCTTGTTCGCAAAGTTACAGAGATGTCTTTCAAAAGTGTGCCTCTGTCGTCACAGTTAATGAAGAGCTAGCGGCAATAAGTGCTCATGGAATATGTCTATCGCCTAAGAGATCCCTTGTAGGATCGACGGATTGACATTCGCTAGCTCACCCGGTGTAGCGTGCATTCATCGAATGGTTCGGCTGCCGGGTTCGTCCGTTGCGGTCTAGGAAGGAGATTTGGGTGATGCGAGCACTTTAATTACTTTAGTACTCACCCAGTGACGGCACATTGAGGACAGATCGGAGGAAGCCTGTTAGTCCGGTTCCTGGCTTGTCCAGGTCCGTCCGGGCTGTGAGCGAGAGAGGTCCCTCTCTCGTCCAACAACATAGGGGACCGCATGTTGTGGTTCAGATATTTTACATTCGGAGCATACGTCTGTCGGTCGGGACGCTCCGTTATATTGACAGTCCGAGAGACTGTCCATAATGCTTCCTCATCCTCACAGCAGGGCACACGACCGCACATTGGCTACGTGACCTCGAGTATCCGATCAGTTTCGTCATTCAGTGATTCCACGGCGAATAGGTCACGCCATCCGGTAGCCAAGGGACACGAGGCCTATACACTCCGTTCGCTCGCATATTGCTAGTATGCACGGGGTAACGATCACGGAGCTTTCAGCGGCAATGCATTGTATGACCGCTTTTCCTTAGGCCTCAGTGACGGATGTGCTATCCGAGTTAGCACAGTTGTTTCGCAGCATCCCAGCAATCGACAGTTTCTTGGTCGAATCAGGAATTATCCGACGGCGCTGGGTCGGTGCGGTCCGCGGTTGCATCAGGTACGGACGACCGAACGCTTTATAGGGTCCGACAGGATGGCGAAAGGGATTCGAAAGATTTCGAGTTTTCCCTTTTGTAGTATCGGAAGCTGCCATTTATATCTTCTGGCGTTATCTTCCAGTGATTGTTTTTTCGGACTACATTGCTGCGATGTTGGATAAGAGACTTATAGCGTCATTGGACTCGGAATTTTGGATCGGTTCAGGGACATTGTCCCTGACTTACCGACGCAGTCCAATAATTTCATTACAACATGTGTTTTATTTTTCGACGCTATATATGCATACAAGCCTGCTACCAAGCATGATAGTTTAGTTTCTTGTCCGCGTTGCTCATTTCTGCCATTTTATCATTTATACGAATAGTTTATTTTGGCAGATCAGGGCATACCGAGAGTTCATATGCGTCTAGACGGTGTGATTAAAGACTGGAAATATTCTTTTTTGCCGTCTATGTCTTTTCCAACCTCAATGTTGGAAACGACAATGATGTCTAGTAGACTTAACTTAGACGCTTTATCATACGTAATCCACCTTACTGATTCGTTATCATTACGTCTTCAAGAAAAGATTTACGGGATTTTATTCTCAATGTGTTTTCTTTTGAGGGCAGTAGTTTGTTCACGTATAACTCCGCCCTTCAGTGGCTGATTGGAGTTGGTTAGACGTGACGCAGCCCTAGCTACATCCACGCGCGTGGATAGTAAGGTGAAGAACTCTCTCAGAGTCGCTTCGTTCTCGGAGAAGCTTCTCTTCGACGGCAACTTTTCAGCAATCCATGAATTGCTCGATTTACACGTTCTCTTGTCTATCTAGTGTTACAAGAGATTCAGACTGGGGCAAACATTCGGTGGTTGACTCAGAGAGTGCCACTGCAGTTGCCGGACCCGAGTGTTGCAGTTATGACGGTGGCCAGTCAAACAGATTGGGATATAATATTGATCCCAACGGATTTGAAGTGCCAGGGTCTTTGGGTTCCGCAGTCTCTTAGCTACCAATTATCTTCCGCGGAATAATGTTTTTTAGGCTTGCTTTATGTCATTGCATGAACATTATTCAGAAATGCATGCCCAAATCCTGTCCGTTAATTCGACAGTAGTGGCGTATCTCCGGAACCAGGGAGGCACTCATTCGTTTCCGTTATTCAATTTAATGGAAAGAATCCGTCTGTTGGTTATAGTACACCAAGTTCTGTTTCGGTCCGTCATATTCCGGGTCGTCTGATTGTTTTACCGGACTCCCGTTCACTTAGGGGTCGCTTGTTGCTGTCAGAATGGACTCTCAACAAACAAGTATTCAATCAGATTTGCTATCTATGGGAGTGCCCAATGATGATTATTTACGACACAGCTTGCTAATTAATTGCAGACGTATGTGTTGGCTTGTCCGGATCTCTGAGCTAATGTTGTTAACGCTCTATTGATCTATAGGACGGAATGTTAGGATACGCGTATCCTCCGGCGCTGTTGTTTCAGCAGGTATTGCTAAGATAAACAACCACAATACATTTCTGTTGATAGCATCTCTATCTTCACAGAGACCATGGGTAATTTACTCTGTTGTCTACTGTGGGACTTAACGTGAAATCTTCCTCAATGAGAGGATCTTTTTTCGCTGGGTAAATCGTGTCATCTTTATCACAACCCGCAAGGTCGCAACCTTCACGTATTACGTTGTGTGGTCCGTATTGTATTGTAAGCATTGTACTGGACGAGCTTTGGATGCGATTTCTTACTATAGGAGATCCTCTTCTTCGCTATTCTATGCGGTTAAAGTGGAGGCTCTTCCGTCGTTGGTGTAGGGATCATTATGTTCATATTGTTGATCCCTCCATACTACTCATTGCAACTTTTTAGTATACTTGTTTGACAAGATCTACTGCAGCTTGTTATTATTAAGGTTATAGGTTTATGTTACCTCATACCTATGCACTCTAGGATAGTTTACAATTGAGTCTTATGTCTCTTTATCTAAGTCAGTTAGTAACTTTTTGATAAATAGACTTAGAATCTTTAGATTAAATTCCTATATGGAATTTAACTTCGGTTCTTATTTAGCTAAGTAATCATTTGAGCCTCTGGAAACAGTAGTTTTCAAATTCTGACCTTTTAGACAGTAATTCTGTTGGCTTCTCTTTTACTGAAGAGTCAGTGGGTTTCATGCATTATCGATGGATGATTTTCACTTTCGTAGTTTCGGAATCACTACTTCCTTTACTATTTAGGTTGGATTTTTGCATAAGAGTTAGGCTCCTAATATCCGGAACCTATTGTTATTAAGGTCCTTCCGTCTTCGTACGGGCATAGGCCTTTACTCTCTCCGGTTAGAGTTTATGTATTTATAAACAGATATCTGTTTATTACTACAGGCGTAAGCTTCTTCTGTCTTTGATGCCTAATGGAAGGACGTTATGCTCCATTCTATTGCTAATGGATTCTATTAACTATCGGTACTGCTTATGGTATATCATTGACTCAGCAGTTGTGCTTAAGATTTTGGCTCATGAAGTAAGAGTTCTTCTACATCTTGGGCTTACATTAATAGTGTCGCTATTATAAATTTTTGAAGGCTGCTCATTGCGCTCAGCCATCCACATTCATGAATTTTTATCTCAGAAATATCGAGTCCATTTCTGGAGACCTCTATTGTTAGGTCTATTATCTACTGCTCAGAATGTCATTCACTTAACAGTTGCTACTATAGCTAGGTAGGCTGTCTGTTTCGGCAGTGACTCTGTTCTGCTGCCCTCTTCGCTCTGGGCTATTTGACCCAGGGCAAGAAAAAAGGGGGGGGGGGGGGGGAGGGTATTCCCTTGGGTCACCTGTTTTACTATGAAAACAAGGGGATACCTCCTCCGGAGTTAGTAATTCTGAGCTGTTATTGGGATGGTTGTTTAGTGAGAAGTTTATGTTTTAAAAATTCATTCAAGTCTTAGTTTTTAAAGTATAGCTTTTGAATATTGCATGTGTAAACGGACATGATTATGCAATCCTCAGACTCTTTTAAGGAGTATAAGAGTCTCTATTCTCTAGACTTACTTTATTTATTGGCTTACTTTAAAAATTATTAGTATAAGGATTATATTGGATATTAATAGAGTACATGGATGTATGATGCTCAATTTTGGAAGGTGTGGTATCTTTCTAATTTATCATAAATAAGAAAGATATATGTAAGGCCTATTACTTCTTTTTCCCTAGAGGGGATGACTCTATTTTATATTATTGAGCGTATTCCATCTTGCTCTATGTCCTTGGCCCTCCAGCCTTTTTACTATTCAGCTATGTCTGGGTCATTGGTACAGTATAAAAATGTTAAAAAATTTATAGTAATTTCTATATTTTTGATACTTACCAATGACCCAGACGGGGATGGCCCTCCCAGGAGTTGGGAAATCTTGCCTCCCCGCTGAGTACATAGCGCTTACCAGGCACTGGTTATTAGAATGATTAATGGTGCCAATTTCGGAACGTCCTTGACACTGCGCATGCGCAGTAGAGGTGAAGTGTGGAGGGCCATTCAGGACATGTTTTCTTTGGTTTTAGATGCAAATTTTGGGGATTGGGGGGCAAAATTTGTGCTTGGCCCTATATTTTAAGAGTTAGCACCAGCTATGTCTGGGTCATTGGTAAGTATAAAAAATATAGAAATTACTATAAATTTTTTAACTTTCCCTGGCTCAGAAACCCTCTCGTTGACAGCCTTGTCGATCGTCAGTAATTTCGACCCAATATCGGTAAATTCGACCCACTATTTTCCACGTGTCAGAAACACTTTCGTTGACCGCCTTACCGATCAATAATTTCGACACAAAGTAATTGCAACTCACTTATGAATTATAATTTTTATTTGTATCCATAGACAAAAGTTTTCAACTGAATATTAAAGCTATAACATGAACGAAACATGAACTTAGCTAAGCCTAAATGCAAGTATTATTTTTTGTTTAGCAGAAATCAACAACTCATTGTTGGAAGATAGGACTCCTCTTTAAAATGATTGCGGTCAGACCGATCTTGCATTCAATAAGTTGTTGATTCCAGTTAAACAGAAAAGAATACTTACTTTAGTGTTTAAAAGTAAAAAAGAAACTTTACATAGTTGGTCCGTTCAAGGAAGCACATACACGCAACAATTGTTTGGTGCTTAACTCACCACCAATATAATCATCCCATGCATCAAATAGTCTCCTTTGTAATTGTTTGTATTGCTTTCTTTGTCTCTTTTTAAGCTTTTTTCAGAAATAAGTTTAACATTTAGTGCCACAAGCTTGCTCTCATTATGTAATACATTCACCAATGTGTAAAAGTGAGAATTGGCATTGGTTTTCAAGTTCAGCCTGTTGTGCCAACCCTCTGTATCATTATTTGTCCTCACACTTTGATTGAATACACTCCAATTCAATTCAATTCATTTCTTTATTATACTCTTATAAAACCATTATACGATGGTACATAAGGTGAAAAAAAACTATTACAGGCATGCCACTCCCCGTACCCCACCAGCACATTATTTTGTCATTAATGTTTAATGTTTTAGCGATTGGGTCTATATATTCCACGAACAGAGATTATGAAACTCGCCCAGCCCCGTTCAAGACGCGGCCCGACGACTGTCACAATCCATATACGCGGAATCCGTGTTGAGATTCACTCGACAAGATGATTTACCGTTATGCTTTAATCACCTAAAAACACCTATAGTGCTGGAGGAGAGCAGGGGTAGCAAAACTAAGTGTTGGAATCAGTCAACAAGATGAAAAGATCTTAAGTGTTTTCTTATTTCTGTTTGAGTTTCTTAATGATCATTAGGGTCTCCTAATTATCTTTACCCGGTCTCTCGGTACGGAGCGGACAGCACCGCCCGATATAATATCGGGCGGCACTATCCACTCCGGGCCAAGACCAGGTCATATTGAACATTCAATCTTGTGTAATAATAAAGATGACAAATTTAGTTATATCTCTTCACATCTCGAATCCTTACTATACGGGACACGGTGCACAAAGTCCGTGCACCACACAGTGCACCAAGTCTGTGCACCGCCGCCCGCACAGCAAATGGTCGGGATTTTCCCCCAGTTTGTGCACAGCCGACTCACAACCCTCCATAGACAACACAGTATTTGATGAGTTATTTTCTCTATTTACTATCAATTTACGACAAATAACTTCCCGGTGATTGTCTATTCATAACACCCACGAAAAACCAGACAAAAAGAGAATCGCAGTTCAATCAAATAATCCTTGTTTGCCAGGTCATGAGAATGGCCTGGAAAACATGAGGTGGTCATTAAGGTGGTTTAACCTTTACACAACAACAGTTGGTCAGTTATTTCGGACCTGAAAGTAAAGGGGTTGGTGGGGGGGGGGGGGGGGGGGTAACGGAAAGATCAACGAAGTGAACCCGTATCATGGACAAGAAGCTTCTGGCAAGGTGATTCTCTTGACCCATCCATCCGCCCACCATACACGTAAATCGTACTACCCGACACAACCGTTCACCTCCAACTTGGAGTTTATGGAGAAGGGACAAGTTTATTGATTTCTTTAACAAACTTACACAATAATCTAAGGGTATGTTGGTCATTACTTGTCATTAGCATTTTAAATTTGATAATGTTTGGCCGGTATTGATAGACTTCACTAAGGTATTTTTTACATAAGCTGGATATTTTTGTACACTCGAGTACATAATGGTACTCATCTCCAAGTTCTAATTTACAAAGATTGCATAATCGTTCTTCCCGTGATAACCCCACCCATCGCCCAGTTTCAATTGGTAAATTATGATTTGAAGTACAAAATTTTAAAAGGGTTATTGCCTTTATCCTATTCAGATTAGTCAAATACTTTTCTATACCAAAGCAGTCCTTAAAAATACGATATGTGCTGGATTTCGATGATTCTCAATTTTGTGCATCCCACGACTGCAGATATTGGTCCCGCAATCGTTGTTTAACAAATTTTCCAACAAGTCCTGCAGAATGATATGCCTGATAATACCATATATCAGAAAGTCCGCAGCTGTCAAGTATTCCTTTTATACATTTTAACCAGGGATTTACATAGTTACCTGCGACTGCAAGATTATACATGTACTTGTATAAAATCGCTACCAATTTATTTTGACTTCCAGTAATTATATATTTTTATACTGTACCAATGACCCAGACTTAGCTGGTGCTAACTCTAACAAAACCAGGGCCAAACACAAATTTTGCCCCCCAATCCCCAAAATTTGCATCCAAAACAAAAAGAAATCATGTCCTAAAGGACCTCCATACTACGCCTCTACTGCGCATGCGCAGTGACGCAGACGTCCCGAAATTGGCGCCAATTATCATTCTCTGTTTGGCCCTTCATCAGTCAACATCTCACTGATCTTTGTGCTTGTAAATCTCAGTTTAAAGGATGCCAGACACGTAATTTTTGGAGAAAATGTGATTCTAAGGAGGATAGAAGGAGGAGAGGAAAAAGAAGTGACAAAAAATAATCAGGGCTGTACTTAAAATTTTTGGATGAAATTATGTTAAGTTGCCTATTTTCGAGGCATGGGCCTCTTGTTGTCATTCTTGCTAATTGTTGCACTGCTTATTCAGTGTTTCCTCTCCCCTAGCCTTCTAAAGTCCCCCCCTTGCAATTCTCCCTTGCTTTTGGCATATTTTTATACTGTACCAATGACCCAGACATAGCTGGTGCTAACTCTTAAAATATAGGGCCAAACACAAATTTTGCCCCCCAATCCCCAAAATTTGCATCTAAAACTAAAGAAAACATGTCCTGAAAGGCCCTCCACACTTCGCCCCTACTGCGCATGCGCAGTGTCAAGGACGTTCCGAAATTGGCGCCATTTATCATTCTAAGTTTGGCCCTTCATCAGTTAACATCTGACTGATCTTTGTGCTTTTAAATCTCAGTTTAAATGATGCCAGACACATAAATATTAGTGAAATGGTGATTCTAAGGAGGATAGAGAAGGAGGAGAGGAAAAGAATGTGTGACAGAATATTATCAGGGCTGTAACTTAAAATTTTTTAATGAAATTATGTTAAGTTACCTATTTTCAAGGCAGCAGCCATTTTGTTGTCATTCTGATTATTAGTTACACTGTTTTTACAAGTGTTTTCCTCTCTCCCTGTCCTTTAAGTTCCCCCTTGCTATTCTCCCATGCTTTTGGCATAGTTTCTGTAATTATTATTACTAAAATTTCTTGGGAGTTTTAGCTGAATAACAGAATGAATTCTGTTCTTTCCCCATGTTTACGTCTTCACCTACGGGTGGTTAGGCGTTGTGTTCTGCATCTACCATCTGATGTTCTGCAGTTTCTTCCCTGGAAGTCTCTGTTTTGCATCAGATAGTGTATTTTTGGTAACTGATTTCGGGCCTGGGTGCCTGGAGTCTTATTTTAGTGTTTTTACACTCATTGTTTACATTTACAACAGCCCTCTGTGTGAGGGGGGGATTTCTAATAAATAATATCTTTATGTTATTTTAATCATAACTAGATACATTATTATTGTTCGTAAGTGTTGAATAAATTGTTTAAAATATTTTTAAAATTTTTTGTCCACACTTAGGCTTGAGATCCATTGGGGCTCAACGTTACTTTTCAGAAACTTGGGCTGTTCTGAAAAAATATTTTTTCAAAATATTTTGATTTCAATTATTTTTTCTATATTAATGGATCATATTATTATTATGTATTTTGATTGCCAGGGGTTAGTGCGAGTACCAGGACTTGTTTTCTTTTCACATTGAAAGGATATTGATCAATTGTTTTAAGAGGAAGTCTTCCTCTGACTTTATTATCATTCTATATGTAGTCAGTGTACTCGCATTAACTCCTGTTCTGTATCGTATGATTTCGATGACAATATGGGAAGCGTATGTCACGGTATGTTGTTGGGGATTTGGACACTCCGGTCCTTTCCCCGCAGGGTCACTCTACTTTATCAATTTCTATTTCAGACGATCAAGATTAGGGTGATGTATCTGTGATGTCTTCCAACAGTGTGCCTCCGTCGTCACTATTAATGAAGGGCTAGCGGAAAAGTGCTCATGTTATACGCCAATTGCCTAAGAGGACCCTAGTAGGTTCGACGGCCTTTGACGTCCGCTAGCTCGCCCGGTGTAGCGTCCATTCACCGAATGGTTCGGCAGCCGGGTTCGTCCGTTGCGGTCTAGAAGGAATTTTGGGGTGATGCGAGCACTATAAAATTAACTTAATGCACACCCAGTGACGGCGGATCGGAGGGAGAACGGAGGAAGCCTTTTAGTCCGGTTCATAGCTCGTTCCGGTCCATCCGGACGGCAAGCGAGAGAGGCCCCTCTCTCGTTCAACAACATCTGGCCCCAGATGTTGTGGTACAAAATGTGTCGCTAGCGGAGCATACGTCCGTCGCTCGGGACGCTCCGTTGTATAGGCAGTCCGCTGAGACTGCTAAGGCTTCCTCTTCTAGTCAGCGCACACGACCGCACCTTGGCTGCGTGACCGCCGATATATTACCAGCTTCGCCGATCAAGGATTCTTCGGCGACCAGGTCACACCATCCGGCAGCCAGGGATTCGAGACCGATGGACTCCGGACGTTCGCATAGGAAAAGTATGCGGGAGCCATCTGATGCGGAGCTGCCCTCGGCGAAACAGCGATAGACTGCGCCTCCGCAGGTCTCGACGCCGGACATTCTTGTGCACATAGCACAGCTTATCGCAGCATCCCAGCAGCCGACAGAAACGGTGTCGGATCGAGAATTATCCGACAGCGCTGGGTCGGTAGCCGGGGACTCGAGGCCTGCAGACTCCGGACGTTCGCATAGGAAGTGTGCGGGAGTCAACGTACACGGAGCTTCCGGCGGCAATGCATCGTAAGTCCGCTACTGCACAGGCCTCGGGAACGGACGTGCTTTCCTTAATAGCACAGTTTATCGCAGCATCCCAGCATCAACTGAATCTGTCGCATATATTTTATCCGACGATGCTGGGTCGGGACGCTCCGCGGAAGCGGGTACGGACGTCCGAAAGTTTCATCCGGTCCGACGGGATACCGAAAGGGATTCGGAGGATTTCAAGCTTTCCCTTTCGGAACAACATATGCTGCGATGCTGGATAAGAAACTGATAGCGTCGGTGGACTTAGAAATTTTTGGTTCGGTTCAGGGACATCGTCCCTCAGTTCCGACATAGTCCAATAATGTCACACAAACTTTCGAATTATTGAACGACGCTATATATATTATTATTTTATGCTTGTTATCCAAGCATTTCTGGTTTCTTGTTCGAAGAGTTATGGAGATGTCTTTCAAAAGTGTGCCTCTGTCGTCATAGTTAATGAAGAGTTAGCGGCTATAAGTGCTCATGGAATATGTCTATCGCTTACGGAGTGACATTCGCTAGCTCACCCGGTGTAGCGTACATTCATCGAATGGTTCGGCTGCCGGGTTCGTCCGTTGCGGTCTAGGAAGGAGATTTGGGTGATGCGAGCACTTTAATTACTTTAGTACTCACCCAGTGACGGCAGATTGAGGACAGATCGGAGGAAGCCAACAACATAGGGGACCGCATGTTGTGGTTCAGATATTTTACATTCGGAGCATATGTCCGTTGCTCGGGACGCTCCGTTATATTGACAGTCCGAGAGACTGTCTTTAATGCTTCCTCATCCTCACAGCAGGGCACACAACCGCACATTGGCTACGTGACCTCGAGTATCCGATCAGTTTCGGCATTCAGTGATTCCACGGCGAATAGGTCGCGCCATCCGGTAGCCAAGGGACACGAGGCCTATACACTCCGTTCGCTCGCATATTGGAAGTATGCACGGGGTAACGATCACGGAGCTTCCAGCGGCAATGCATCGTAAGACCGCTTCTCCTCAGGCCTCAGTGACGGACGTGCTATCCGAGTTAGCACAGTTGTTTCGCAGCATCCCAGCAATTGACAGTTTCTCGGTCGAATCAGGAATTATCCGACGGCGCTGGGTCGGTGCGGTCCGCGGTTGCATCAGCTACGGACGACCGAACGCTTTATAGGGTCCGACAGGATGGCGAAAGGGATTCGAAAGATTTCGAGTTTTCCCTTTAGTAGTATCGGAAGATGCCTTTCTTATCTTCTGGCATTTCTTCCAGTGATTATTTTTCGGACTTCATTGCTGCGATCTTGGATAAGAGACTTATAGCGTCATTGGACTCGGATTTTTCGATCGGTACAGGGACATTGTCCCTGACTTACCGACGCAGTCCAATATTGTCATTACAACATGTGTTTTATTTTTCGACGCTATATATTTATATATATATACAAGCCTGCTACTAAGCATGATAGTTTAGTTTCTTGTCCGCGTGGCTCATTTCTGCCATTTTATCATTTTTACAAATAGTTTATTTTGGCAGAGCAGGGCATACCGAGAGTTCATATGCGTCTAGACGGTGTGATTAAAGACTGCATATATTCTTTTTCGCCGTTTATGTCTTTTCCAATTTCAATGTTGGGAACGACATTATGTATAGTAGACTTAACTTAGACGCTTTATTATACGTAATCCGCCTTACTGAGGCGTTATCATTACGTCTTCAAGAAAAGATTTACGGGATATTATTCTCAATGTAATTTCTTTTGAGGGCAGTAGTTTGTTCACGTATAACTCCGCCCTTCAGTGGCTGATTGGAGTTGGTTAGACGTGACGCAGCCCTAGCTACATCCACACGCGTGGATAGTAAGGTTAAGAACTCTCTCAGAGTCGCTTCGTTCTCGGAGGAGCTTCTCTTCGACGGCAACTTTCCGGCAATCCATGAATTGCTCGATTTATACATTCTCTTGTCTATCTAGTGTTACAAGAGATTCAGACTGGGGCAAACATTCGGTGGTTGACTCAGAGAGTGCCGCCGCAGTTGCCGGACCCGAGTGTGGCTGTTATGACGGTTGCCAGTCAAACAGATTGGGATATATACTGATCCCTACGGATTCGAAGTGCCAGGGTCTTTGGGTTCCGCAGTCTTTTAGCTATCAGTTTAACTTCCGCGGAATAATGTTTTTTAGGCTTGCTTTATGTCATTGCATGAACATTATTCAGAAACGCATGCCCAAATTCCTGTCCTTTAATTCGACAGTAGTGGCGTATCTCCGGAACCAGGGAGGCACTCTTTCGTTTCCGTTATTCAATTTAATGGAAAGAATCCGTCTGTTGGTTATAGTACACCAAGTTCAGTTTTGGTCCATCATATTCTGGGTCGTCTGATTGTTTTATCGGACTCCCGTTCTCTTACGGGTCGCTTGTTGCTGTCAGAATGGACTCTCAACAAACAAGTATTCAATCAGATTTGCTATCTATGGGAGCGCCCAATGATGTTTTATTTATGACACAGCTTGCTAATCAATTGCAGACGTATGTGTTGGCTTGTCCAGATCTCTGAGCTAATAGTGTTAACGCTCTATTGATCTATAGGACGGAATGATAGGATACGCGTATCCTCCGGCGCTGTTGTTTTAGCAGGTATTGCTAAGATAAACAACCACAATACATTTCTGTTGATAGCATCTCTATCTTCACAGAGATCATGAGTAATTTACTCTCTTGTCTACTGTGGATCTTAATGTGAAATCTTCCTCTATGTGAGGATCTTTTTTCACTGGGTAAATCGTGTCATCTTTATCACAACCAGCAAGGTCGCAACCTTCATGTATTCCGTTGTGTGGTCCGTATTGCATTGTAAGCACTGTACTGGACGAGCTTTGGACGCGATTTCTTACTATAGGAGATCCTCTTCTTCGCTATTCTATGCGACTAAAGTGGAGGCTCTTCCGTCGTGGTGTAGGGATCATTATGTTCATATTGTTGATCCCTCCATACTACTCATTGCTATTTTTTAGTATACTTGTTTCACAAGATCTACTGCAGCCTGTTATTATTTAGGTTATAGGTTTATGTTACCTCATACCTATGCACTCTACGATAGTTTACAATTGAGTCTTTTGTCTCTTTATCTAAGTCAGTTAGTAACTTTTTGATAAATAGACTTAGAATCTTTAGATTAAATTCCTATACGGATTTTAACTTCGGTTCTTATTTAGCTAAGTAATCATTTGAGCCTCTGGAAACAGTAGTTTTCAAATTCTGACCTTTTAGACAGTAATTCTGTTGGTTTCTCTTTTACTGTAGAGTCAGTGAGTTTCATGCACTATCGATGGATGATTTTCACTTTCATAGTTTCGGAATCAATACTTCCGTTACTCTTTAGGTTGGATTGTTGCATAAGAGTTAGGCTCCTATTATCCGGAACCTATTATTTTAAGGTCCTTCCGTCTTCGTATGGGCATAGGCCTTTACTCTTTCCGGGTACAGTTTATGTATTTATAAACAGATATCTGTTTATTACAAGGGCGTAAGCTTCTTCTGTCTTTGATGTCTAGTAGAAGGACGTTACGCTCCATTTTATTGTTAATGGATTCTATTAACTAGCGTACTGCTTATGGTATATCATTGACTTAGCAGTTGTGCTTAAGATTTCGGCTCATGAAGTAAGAGTTCTTCTACTTCTTGGGCTTACCTTAATAGTGTCGCTATTATAGATTTTTGAAGGCCGCTCATTGTGCTCAGCCATCCACATTCATGAATTTTATCTTAGAAATATCGAGTCAATTTCTTGAGGCCTCTTTTGTTAGGTCTATTATCTACTGCTCAGAATGTCATTCTCTTAACAGTTGCTACTATAGCTAGGTAGGCTGTCTGTTTCGGCAGTGTCTCCGTTCGGCTGCCCTCTTCGCTCTGGGCTATTTGACCCAGGGCAAGAAAAAGGGGGGGGGGGGGGGGGGGAGGGTGTTCCCTTGGGTCACCTGTTTTACTATGAAAACAAGGGGATACCTCCTCCGGAGTTAGTAATTCTGAGCTGTTATTGGGATGGTTGTTTAGTGAGAAGTTTAAGTTTATAAAATTCATTCAAGTCTTAGTTTTTAAAGTATAGCTTTTGAATATTGCATATGTCAACGGACATGATTATGCAATTCTCAGACACTTTTAGGAGTATAAGAGTCTCTATTCTCTAGACTTACTTTATTATTGGCTTACTTTAAAAATTATTAGTATAAGGATTATATTGGATATTAATAGAGTACATGGATGTATGAAGCTCAATTTTGGAAGGTGTTGTATCTTTCTAATTTATCATAAATAAGAAAGATACATGTAAGGCCTATTACTTCTTTTCCCTACAGGGGATGACTCTATTTTATTTTATTGAGCGTATTCCATTTTGCTCTATGTCCTTGGCCCTCCAGCCTTTTTACTATTCAGCTATGTCTGGGTCATTGGTACAGTATAAAAATGTTAAAAAATTTATAGTAATTTATATATTTTTTATACTTACCAATGACCCAGACGGGGATGGCCCTCCCAGGAATTGGGAACTCTTGCCTCCCCGCTGAGTACATAGCGCTTACCAGGCACTGGTTATTAGAATGATAAATGGCGCCAATTTCGGAACGTCCTTGACACTGCGCATGCGCAGTAGGGGCGAAGTGTGGAGGGCCTTTCAGGACATGTTTTCTTTAGTTTTAGATGCAAATTTTGGGGATTGGGGGGCAAAATTTGTGTTTGGCCCTATATTTTAAGAGTTAGCACCAGCTATGTCTGGGTCATTGGTAAGTATAAAAAATATATAAATTACTATAAATTTTTTAACATTTTTGAGAAATTTCATTTCTAAAATTTCCTGGGAGAGTTGCTTGGTTACAGAATGTTTTCTGTTATTTTCCCCATAGTTACGTTTTCACCCATGGGTGTATAACGTTTGTGTTCTGCATCTTCCATCTGATTCTCCCCTGGGAGTCTCTGTTTTGCATCAGATAGAGTGTAATTGATGACTGATTCCGGGCCAGTTTTTTCAGTGCCTGGAGTCATGTTTTCTGGTGTTTTTACACTGTTTGTTTTCATTGGCAACAGCCTTTTTTGAGGGGGGCTGTTTGCCTTTGCTGTAGTTTATCTCACTATAAGATACATTTATATTATCCGAAAGTGTCTCATTAATTATTTAATATAAATTTAAAATTTTTGACCACACTTTGCCATTGGATCCATCGGGGCTCAACGTTACTTTTCAGCAACTTGGGCTTCGCTGAAAAAATATTTTTTCAAAATTTTTTTGTTTTGCAATTGTTTTTTCATTTATTAATGGATCATGTTATTATGTATCTTTGTGTCAGGGGTTTTTGCGAGTAACTAGGACTTATTGTTGTTCTTTCACAATGAAGGGACGTTGTTCAAATTGTAATAGGAAGAAATCTTCCTCTGACTTTCATGATCATTGTATTAATTGTAGTCAGTGTTCTCGCATTAATCCCTGTCCTATATGTGAACATTGGGATGAGAAACATTGGAAACGTGTGTCGCGATATGTTGTTTCTGGAGAAAGAGCGATTCCGGCTCTTTCTCCGCCAAGGTCACTCTACTCTCTCAGTTTCTATTTCAGAGGAACCAGAACAGGGTGATGTTTCCATGTTATCTTCTTCAAGTGTGCGTCCGTCGTCACAAATGAATTCAGAGCTAGCGGCAAAAGTGCTCATGGAGATTAGACAAATGTCGTCCGCTAGCTCGCCCGGTGTAGCGTCCATTCACCGAATGGTTCGGCAGCCGGGTTCGTCCGATGCGGTCCAAGAGGAAATTTTGGGTGATGCGAGCACTATAAACATAATAGATGCACACCCAGTGACGGCGGATAGTAAGCGAGAACAGAGGAAGCCTTTGAGTCCGGTTCCTAGCTCGTCCAGGTCCAGCCGGGCCGCGAGCGAGAGAGGCCCCTCTCTCGTACAACAACATCTGGGACCAGATGTTGTGGTACAAAATGTGTCTTTAGCGGAGCATACGTCCGTCGCTCGGGACGCTCCGTTGTATAAGCAGTCTGCAGAGACTGTTAAGGCTTCCTCTTCTTGTCAGCGCACACGACCGCACCTTGGCTGCGTGACCGCCGATATATTACCAGCTTCGCCGATGAAGGATTCTTCGGCGACCAGGTCACACCATCCGGCAGCCAGGGATTCGAGACCGTTGGACTCTGGACGTTCGCATAGGAAAAGTATGCGGGAGCCATCTGATGCGGAGCTGCCCTCGGCGAAGCAGCGAAAGACTGCGCCTCCGCAGGTCTCAATGCCGGACATTCTTGTGCAGATAGCACAGCTTATCGCAGCATCCCAGCAGCCGACAGAAACGGTGTCGGATCGAGAATTATCCGACGGCGCTGGGTCGGTACGCTCCGCCGAAGCATTGGGGGCGGACGACCGGGAACATCATGAGGTCCGACCGGATGGTGAAAGGGATACGGATGACTTGGAGCTATCCCTTTCGGAACAACATAAAGCTGCCGTGGACTTCATCCGGCACTTTCTCCCTCAAGTTGTTCCGTCGGGCCAGACTGCTGCGCTTCCGGACAAGAGAATTATAGCGTCATTGGACTCTGAATTTTTTGAGCGGTTCAGGGACATCGCTCCCGAATTTCCGTCGCAGTCCAATAATGTTGCAAGTACATTTGAATTATTGAACGACGCTATATTTAAACTTGCTTCCAGGACGGGGAAAGCAGGTTTCTTGTCCGCTAATACTCTCAACCTGCCTTTCATTAATGCAAGGAATAAATTCGATACGGCAGGACAGGGTATACCGAGAGTTCCTCTGCGTATGGACGACGAGGCGGAAGACTTAGAGCTATCATTGCCGTCGTCAGCTTCTATTCCAACCGCGGTGTTGGAAACAGCTATTGCGTCTAACAGAGCCAATTTAGATGCCTTATCTTACGCAGATCACCTTACTAAGGCGTTATCACTGCGCCTTCAGGGGAAAGAGTTTCAGGATATACAATCCTCTTTAAGACTTCTTTCAAGGGCAGTAGCTTATTCCACGTGTAACTCTGCCCTTTCAGTGGCAAATCTGGAGTTGGTTAGACGTGACGCAGCCCTAGCTACATCCAGACTAGTGGATTTTAAGGTGAAGAACTCTCTTAGAGTCGCTTCGGTCTCAGGAGAACTTCTCTTTGACGGCAAGCTTTCCGCTATTTATGATAAAATTAAAAAGAAAGCTAATGATTCTCTGTTGTTCAGATCTGCTCCTAAGAAGTCGGATACAGCAGACACGAATAAGACAGGCACTTCTGGGTCTAATGCGCCCAAGAGAGGTTCCTATAGAGGTTCCGGTGCGTCCTCTTGGTCTTATTCGAGAGACCGTCAGGATAGCGACCCTCGTTCGGGACGTCCTTCAGGCCGGGACAATCGGTCGGACGCCCCGAGGTCGACGAGGCGAGGTGCGGGTCGTGGAAGACGTGGTTTCTCCTACCGCAGGCCTCGCAGGTCCAGGAGGTGATGGCTTAAACCTCTATCGCGTTCCGGTTGGCGGAAGGATGTCGAGCTTTTCACAAGAGTGGGCGTCGATTACGGACGACCCTTGGGTGAGAGGAGTGACTTCGGAAGGTCTAAAGATATCCTTCAAACGAAAGCCTCCATTAACTCGAAGTCCAAAGTGGACTCATCTTCCGTCAAATCCACAGAAAAGAGACGCTCTGTTATCAGAGGTGCAGTCTCTTTTAATGAAGAACGCGGTAGAGGTCGTAGAAAACCAGGAATCTCCGGGATTCTACAGCCATCTGTTTCTGGTTCCGAAACCAGACGGCTCGTTCCGTCCAGTCATAGATTTGAGCTGGATAAACAAGCTGATCGTCGCTCCGAAGTTTTATATGGAGACAATTCGATCGGTCAGAGCGAGTATTCGGGTGAACGATTATGCAACGAGCATAGATCTCAAAGATGCGTACTTTCACGTCATGGTACATCCGACATTCCGAAAGTATCTACGCTTCGCAGTCCTAGGAGTGGTGTATCAATTCCGGGCGATGTGCTTCGGATTGAATCTAGCACCCTGGGCTTTCACTCGGGTAATGAACTCGGTAATGATCTACTTCCGAGCTCATTCGTCTGCGGTAACGTCGGCCTACCTGGACGACATTCTTCAGAGGTACGGCAACGAGTTAACGCTTCAGAACGATGTTCAGAATCTTCTTCTATTGCTCCGACGTCTCGGTTTTATAGTAAACGAGGAGAAGTCGGATCTGGTGCCGTCCAAGTCATTCACTCATCTGGAAATGAGCTTCGAGACGCACAACAATCTCGTTCGTCTGCCGTTAACCAGAGCGAAATTAGTCAGTTGTTACGCTCTCTATTGTCTGCACGCAGACAAAGTCACGGCGAGAGAATTTATGAGACTGATAGGTCTGTGCGGAGCCGCCGCGGATCTCATTCCGATGGGGCGGTTACGCACACGTCCTCTTCAAATTTTCCTGACTCAGAATTGGAGTGTGAAAATTCATTCGCTCGATGTAGACGTTCTCTTGTCAGATCAAGTGAAACAAGAGATTCAGACTTGGGCAAACATTCAGTGGTTAACTCAAGGAGTTCCGCTGCAGTTGCCGGATCCGAGTTTTACCGTTATGACGGATGCCAGTCAAACAGGTTGGGGTGCATCATTAATCCCAACGGATTCGAGATGCCAGGGTCTTTGGGATCCGCAATTCCTGTGCAAGCACATAAACATCAAGGAAATGATGTCAATTTGGCTTGCGTTACGTCACTGGATGGACATTATTCACGATGCTCATGTCCAAATCCTATCCGACAATACGACAGTAGTGGCGTATATACGGAATCAGGGAGGCACTCATTCAGTTCCGTTGTTCAATCTAACGGAAAGAATCCTTCTGTTTGCGTTAGAACATCACGTTCTTCTTTCGGTCCGTCACATACTGGGTCGTCTGAATGTGCTAGCAGACTCCCTTTCACGAAAAGGTCGCTTGTTGCCGTCGGAGTGGACTCTCAACAAACAAGTATTCAATCAGATTTGCTACCAATGGGAACGGCCAATGATAGACTTATTTGCGACACATCTCAACAATCAGTTGCAGACGTATGTGTCTCCGTGTCCGGATCCAAGAGCATTTGCAGTAGACGCTCTGTCGATCCCTTGGGACGGAATGATAGGATATGCGTATCCTCCAGCGCCGTTAATTCAACAAGTATTGCTAAAGATAAAACAATCTCAATGCAAGATTCTGTTGGTAGCATCTCTGTCGCCACAGAGACCGTGGATAAATCTACTCAGGTGTCTGTTGTGGGACCTACCGCGGAAGCTTCCTCCACGGGAGGATCTTCTTTCGCAGGGGAAATCGTGCCAACTCCATCACAACCCGCAAGGTCTCAACCTTCACGTTTTTCCGTTGTGCGATCCTTCTTGCATGGCAAGCACTTTACAGGACGAGCAGTGGACGCGATTTCTAACTGTAGGAGGACCTCCTCTTCGCTAAACTATGCGGCTAAGTGGAAGGTTTTTCGTCGTTGGTGTAGGGATCATTCTGTAGATATATTCGATCCCTCTATACCAGACATTGCAAACTTTCTAGTATACTTGTTTGACGAAATCAAACTGCAGCCTGTTACTATAAAGGGTTATAGATCTATGTTATCTGATACCTATGCACATCATGATAGTTTACAAATTGGATCTAATGTCTCTTTATCGAAGTTGGTTAGAAACTTTTCGATAAATAGACCCAGAACTCTTAGATTAATTCCTAAGTGGAATTTAGCTTGGGTTCTCCTTAAATTGAAGGAAAAGCCATTTGAACCTCTTGGGACAGTAGATTTCAAATTCTTATCTTATAAGACAGCTTTTCTCTTAGCTTTCTCTTCTGCTAGAAGAGTCAGTGAGCTTCATGCACTATCGGTGGATGATTCTCATTATCGTAGTGTTGGGAACACTATCACCTTCACTACTAATGTGGGTTTTTTAGCTAAGAATCAGGCTCCTAATAAATATCCGGAACCTATTGTTATTAAGGCTCTTCCGTCTTCAGACGGGCGTAGGCCTTTACTCTGTCCTGTTAGAGCACTACGTATCTATAAACAGAGATCTCAGTTTATCAGAAAGGGACGGAATCGTTTCTTTCTGTCTTTGATGCCTAATAGAAAGGACATTTCAGTCCATTCTATTGCTAGATGGATTCAGTTAACTATCCGTACTGCTTATGAAGATTTATCTTCTTCTCAGCAGTCTGTGCTTAAGATTTCTGCTCATGAAGTAAGAGCTCTTTCTACTTCCTGGGCTTATGCTAATAGTGTTGCTATTACAGATTTAATGAAGGCTGCTTATTGGTCTCAGCCATCCACATTTACAAATTTTTATCTCAGAAATATTGAGTCCATTTCTGGAGACCTGCATTGTTTAGGTCCGTTATCTGTTGCTCAGAATGTCGTCCACTAAACAGTTGCAACTATAGTTATGCAGGCTTTCTGTTCCGGCAGTGACTCCGTCCGGCTGCCCTCTTCGCTCTGGGCTATTTGACCCAGGGCAAGGGGAAGGGGGGGGGGGGGGGGGCGGGTGTTCCCTTAGGTCACCTGCTTTTTAGTGAAAAGCAAGGGAATGCCTCCTCCAAGTCAGTATTTCTGAGTCGCTTCCGGGATGGTTTTAAAGTGTAATATTAATGTTTAAATTCATTCATGTCTTATTTTTAAAGTGTAGCTCGGTGTGAAGCATTTGTATATGTCAAGTGTCAAACGGGCTTTAATATACAATACTCGGACACTTTTAAATGACTATAAAGAGTCTCAATTCTCTGGACTACTTTATTTATTGGCTTGCTTTAAAAATAATTAGTATAAGGGTTATACTGGATGTTAATAGAGAACATGAATGTTATTGTGCTCAATTATTAAGGGTAGTGTATCTTTCTAATTTAATATTAAATAAGAAAGATACATGTAAAGCCTAATACTCCTTTTCTCCTTAAGGGGTTACCTCTTTACTATATAGTTGAGCTTATTGGATTTTCCTCTATGTCCTAGGCCCTCCAGCCTGTTTACTATTCAGCTAAGTCTGGGTCATTGGTACAGTATAAAAATGTTAAAAAATTTATAGTAATTTATATATTTTTTATACTTACCAATGACCCAGACGGGGATGGCCCTCCCTGGAGTTGGGAACTCTTGCCTCCCCGCTGAGTACATAGCGCTGACCAGGCACTGCCAGTAAGAATGATAATTGGCGCCAATTTCGGGACGTCTGCGTCACTGCGCATGCGCAGTAGAGGCGTAGTATGGAGGTCCTTTAGGACATGATTTCTTTTTGTTTTGGATGCAAATTTTGGGGATTGGGGGGCAAAATTTGTGTTTGGCCCTGGTTTTGTTAGAGTTAGCACCAGCTAAGTCTGGGTCATTGGTAAGTATAAAAAATATATAAATTACTATAAATTTTTTTAACTTTCCCAGAAATTTATCATACAGACTTTTATTGCTATATCCATTGGGAATTTACCAGTTTCGCCATATATCATATGACCACATGTGGCTTTTCTCAAGTTTAGTGTAAATTTAAAGTATTTTAATTGGATCTGATTGATCAGTTCGTTGTCCCCAAACCCCCAAACCTCACTTCCATACATCAAAATCGGGGCAATTACTTTATCAAAAAGGTCAATCTTGCATACCAATGATAAACTGTGATGCCTACATTTCCGTATTACATTGTACATTGCCTTGTTAGCTTGGGAACTTAATTGTTTTTTCGCCTTAGCAAAACTTCCTGATTGTTGAAATATGATACCCAGATACTTATATTCTTTCACAACTTCAATTTCGTCGTCATTAATTTTAAAAATCCTTTTAAATTTTCTACTTCTACCGAAAACTACTATTTTACTTTTGTTTGGGTTAGTTTTTAATTTCCATAATGAACAGTACTTAGCAAACACATTAAGAGACTTTTGCATATTATTTACATTTTCATTTACATTTTCTGCGAAAATTACGGTGTCCTCTGCATGCAAAAGAACCGTCAACTTTATAAAAATTAGTAACTCCGATTCAATCTCTTCTGTTATCGTCCCTAAACCATTTATGTCATTATACTGTAGATACTCCTCCAGATCATTAAGATACATAGAAAACAAAATTGGGGAGAGGTTTTCTCCTTGCCTCAAGCCTACATTGCAGCTATAAGCTTCTGACAATTCACCCCCCACCCTTACCATGGACTTTATTCCAGCATACATATTTTTAATGAACTGGAATACTTTACCGTTAACACCCATTGAGATAATTTTATGCCACAACCCGGCTCTCCATACTGTATCGAACGCTTGTTTAAAGTCTATAAATGCACAAAACAAACGCTTTCCCCTTTTCTTTAAAACATCAATTAAAGAATATAGAACAAACATATTATCTATGGTTGAATAATTTTTCCTAAAATGATTGCGGTCAGACCGATCTTGCATTCAATAAGTTGTTGATTCCAGTTAAACAGAAAAGAATACTTACTTTAGTGTTTAAAAGTAAAAAAGAAACTTTACATAGTTGGTCCGTTCAAGGAAGCACATACACGCAACAATTGTTTGGTGCTTAACTCACCACCAATATAATCATCCCATGCATCAAATAGTCTCCTTTGTAATTGTTTGTATTGCTTTCTTTGTCTCTTTTTAAGCTTTTTTTCAGAAATAAGTTTAACATTTAGTGCCACAAGCTTGCTCTCATTATGTAATACATTCACCAATGTGTAAAAGTGAGAATTGGCATTGGTTTTCAAGTTCAGCCTGTTGTGCCAGCCCTCTGTATCATTATTTGTCCTCACAGGCTCACACTTTGATTGAATACACTCCAATTTCTAGGTGGCCACACAGAGCTCTGGATCCGATTTTTATCAACATAGTCTGAAAATTGCACGAACTGTGGTGAATCTGAATCCTGTCTGAATGAATTGAACATTGGCTCTATCTTCTCGTGCGGAAGAAAACTGAGAGCCATAAACTTCCTCAAGTATTTATTTGTCGCTCTATCATTTTTGTATGCGGACGCTAAACCAAGGTCCAAATCTTACGCCACAATGCCTGAGTGAAATGAAAAGCGCAACCACGGATTTCTATCCCTGGAAAAATTTGACGGAAGGCTTTCCACATTGCAGACTCAAAGTCTATAACTAATTCCTCAACATGCAAAACTGGTAACAAACTTTTGATCACCTGAAGTATTTCAACATAATCCTCCGACCGTTTCAAAAAACAATACTGGCTTCATGATCATAAAACAACTATAAGAATTTTCAAAGCGATGAAAAGCGGTGATTAATTGTAACTAACATTGTGTAAATACTTTCCACACCACAAGTTTTGTAATAACACACGAGCGGTATTTTCAAAAGATTGCAACATCAAAAGACTAATAAACCCCCAAGCTGATCATTACTTGAATAAAGCTTACAAATCTTTTTATTTTTCAAAAATGTCTGGAAAAAAGTGGGTTGAATTTACTTAAGTGAGTTGAAATTACTTTGTGTCGAAATTATTGATTGGTAAGGCGGTCAACGAGAGGGTTTCTGAGACGCGGAAAATAGTGGGTCGAATTTACCGATATTGGGTTGAAATGACTTTTTTGGGTCGAAGTTGCCGATTTGGGTCGAAGTTACTTTGGGTCGAAATTACTGTGGGTCGAAGTTACTGGATACCTAACCTGGCACAGACGCATCATAGACAACTGGACCTGGATTATTTGGACGTTAATGGAGGACCACAAATTGAAAATATGAAGAGGCGGCGGGGGTGGTACATGAATATTCTTAATTTTCCCCACTTGCCTATGAAGCCTCCCTACATGACACTGCAGTCTCCCTATTTGTTCTGGAGGGAGACTTGAAGTCTCCCTAAAATTCCCCCCTAGGCTGGTCCCTGAGGTGAACTAGCATTCTGCCCCATCAAGATCTCTCTAATCGTGGTAAAAGGAATTCCATCCCTAATTAGTTGATAATTTTGGCAATGAAGTCTCATCGCTTGGAGAACCAAGAGATCAAATCGATTTTGATGGTCAGTGATCTAACCGTGGGACCCTTTTTGCCATAGATGTGAAATAGATAAGTATCTATTCCCATAACAGGTTTCGATGCATATACTGTCTGTAAAATGTATAATGGTGCCTATGTCATTGAGTATATTTATAAGGCCACAATTATTTGAAAGTCTGTTTAGCGTAAAACAAGAAATTGAGGTGTATATGCGAAATGCGGTTATTAGTTATTATTCTGGGAGTGGTACCTGTCATGCCTTCTTTCTGTCCCTTGCGTACATTTACAGGGACAGATCCAGGATTTTTTGTTTGGGGGTGGGGGGGGGGGGGGGAGCACCATATTTCCAAAGGATCATGCACAGTTTAAAATTACATATTGATCGCATAGTTTCTACAGCAAAGTAGACAAATGTCGATCGTGTCTGCATGATACCTTTATAAGATAACATCAAAGGGCCTCATTTGAAGGATTGTTTAGAAAAAGAAAAGCCCACATTGGATAAAAAAAATTGCCAGCCAAAACTTGAAAGGGGGGTGGGGGAATCTACCCTTGCATTTATACTGTTCTTTATTTTTAAAATTCCCTGTGGGAGTACGTCAATACAAGACAGCTGATCTCGCCCTTTTCGATGCAGTTATTTATTGTTACGGCCATGTTCGCCATCTCAGTTGGCTTCTCATTGTCAGTGTCACTTGTCTACCTGTCCAGTGTCGGTATCATTTCGTTTCACCTTGGCCTGGACACCCAATAACAGGGGAGTTTGGAATGAAAAAACAATACAGAATGCACCCCACTCCACTTTTATTTTTCCTGCAGATTAATTGACTCCTGTTTTCTCAATACTTACCGTATCCATTCAGATCAGCATCTCAACAGGTATTTTTCTCACGATGGGATCAGAAGTTTTCAACAGGGAATTGTGGGATTTGTTTTCAGCTGCAACGCTGTATAGAAATATACACTTGCAGGTGCCAGCATGTTACATCAATCTTCAGACTGGCATTTTCATTAAAACGGTTATTTTCTGGTTCTTTACAAGGATTTTAATCGTGATAATGTGAGGGAATTGTAATGAAAAACAACACAAATTAGTATAAGTATGTAGTATATATTGTTTTTATTTTTTTGAAAACATACTGATACACCACCAAACTCCTCATGGGTTGAAAAGACGTTCCACGTCCGACAGGTTTCCTGGGTGTCCCAAAGAGAGAAGGTTAAAAAAAACCCCATTTTCTCATAAAATTATGGTGTCCGAATATTTCGAGTGTCCACATATGTATTTGAAATATGTCAATGTGCTATTATCAGAGTTAAAAATCAAAACGCGGCAATTTACGCTAAGCAGACTTTCAAAAAACTGCGGTCTAATTGGGTATTTACCTGCACCTGTTCATGAAAGATCTGGAGGCTTTTGTCTTAAAACTGGAGAATTACTAGTGCTGTGCGGTATTGAAATTTCAGTTTTGGTATCAGTATTTTATAAGGCACTCTCCCATAAATTGTAACCAGGCAAGACACATTAAGAAATTCTTACCATCAACAGTAATGTAGCACTCTACCGGATAAGAAGTCAATCTGGCTTCTAGATTTCAAAAGTAGGCTCGAAGTCGGGCTCTTATTTTTAAATGCTCAGGTTGGTCCATGCTTACAAGTTAGAATATAGTAAAAACTTTTACTAGGGATCGTTTACAAGGGCCATAATTATAGATTGGGTATATTCCTAAGAGTTAGAAGATACTAAAAAGTTACTGGGGGCTGGCAATGAATTTTTTGTTTTTTTCATTAACAAAAGGCCATAATAATTTTTTAAGCCTTAGTTAAGGTAAAGTGAGAAAAAAAGAGACTAACCGCTTTGGTGCAGACAGCCTTGAAATGCTGCAATTAGTCAATTATCATATTTAGGGTTCTGCCCAGAAATTTTGGACTGCCAGACAATAGTAGGCCGTAGTTCCCCTCTATGATGTACGTATGAACTAAATGTAGTAGCCGAGAGATTAAGTGGTTGTTAAAAGGGCATTTTTTGTCCAAAGTGGAGGTCGGAATTAAAAAAAGTATTGGATAATCCAAGCCATCACTCACTACTGTTGGTAGAACCCTGCACATTAATCAAAGAACTGTCACACTATCTGCATGTATACTGTGAATTAAGAATATCAGATATGACTGTTTTTCTCAAAAGTCAAAGAAGAGGTCCTTTTTTCTGAAATTATGTATATATTTAGTGGAATATAAGGCCAGTGCATTGTCAGCATCCAAGTCTACATCACAAGAGGAACACTTCTACATATTCAAGTCACTCTCTCTATCTGCACAATAATTGTCCTGGCTGAATAATGATAATATCCTGCATTTTCAGTGAAAATTAGTAATAGTGATGACATTTTCACTTTTTCTCATTTCCAAATAATTAGTACTCAAACGACTAGTCGATGTCGACTCTGGGCAAACCAGTAGTCGACTCTCAATTGTGCAGTCAACTAGTTGGAGGAGTTCAAGCTTTTAGGTAAATAGTATCCCTTCTGTGCCACTGTCAGACAGTTTGAACAGCAATATTGGGCAATCAATGTATACATCTATTGCCATCTAATAGTAGTGACAGTAGTTTGTTTTAACCGGTACTAGTAGAGTGCTGAATTATTTTGGGCTATCAGGATATGTTATTAATTTGCCTGGTTGCAATTTATGGGAGAGTGCTTATGGGCACTCTCCCATAAATCGCAACAAGGCAAATTAAATAAGACTATATAATTTCACTCTTAGCATAATTAGAAGCACATTAACAGAATAATGTTCCAGTAAGTTTCTGGATTTGAATGCGCAAGGGAAGCCATATTTGTACCTTCAGCACTCTACCAGAACATCAACACTGTTATAAGGAGACAAGTTATCACCAATGACTAGTCGAAGTCGACTTGACTTTTGGGTATTGACTAGTCGACTTTGGAATTCACTAGTCGTTTGAGCACTACAAATAATAGTGATTGCCAAAATAATTCTTCAGAATTAATATTAATGACATCACTATTATTAAGTAGGTTAAAGGAGCTCATTATTTGATGTTTGCCACATTGGAAGGCTTGAAACTGTACACATATATTGGCCACTGGGTACTATTATATCCTCGCAGGAATATGTTTTCTTTCTGAGAATCTCACCCATATCTTATATTATTGAAGTTCTAAATTTTGGTGTCAGTAATTAAAAAATGTTAATGATCCACAATTACTTCATGTGACATTTTTAGTGAAACTGTACAGTAGAAAGAAACAATGGATAAACCAAGTTGCAGGTTGCTGTTGGGTAAAATTTTGACCAAACTGAACAGAAAATGCTGATCAACTTTCTTGGAAAGCTCTTCAGGGATGCAAAAATTGCATGAACACTCATTTCGTTTTTGCAAGGGTTGTGCAAAATTGTTGGCATAACTGTTTTTCTGTTTGTGCAGAATGCCTGTAAGCAGGTATAGGACGTGGAGAGCAGATTATAAGTAAATCACCTGTCGCTCTGCCCACTGGCTACAATAGTAAATGATTTGTCATAAAACATCTTTTTCTTCAAATTGTTGAATTGAGAACAGGAACAAGCAAACAGAATTGAAAACACTGTCGCAAATGTTTTTGTTTGATCACTTCAACACGTGAGAGGTGTGCCGCTTCAAACAGCTAATAAGGACATTTCAACTGATGATTTCTAATAGTAAACTATTTCCCGAATGCATTACGGCTTTCAAAAGCATATATGCTTGTCATGTACATGTAATTAAACAAACAATCACTAATAATCATTAGAATGGACACATTGGCAAACATAGAGATTCCACTTGTCTTAAACATTGCGACATGTCACAATATCGGTTCCAAGCGTGCCGCGTCCATTGACAAAAATAGGCTAGTAATATACTGTAGGCCTATATTTACATGTAATGGTACCAACAAAAATTAATAAAATTAATGATGGTACCAGTAAGTCTTTTAACATTTTAGAACACGCTCACAAAGATTCAATTGAACCTTCCTCTTTGGAAAATAAACTGTTAGTGTACGTACATGTGCTGGCCTATTTGGTTACACCAAATATGGACCCCTTCCCAGGAGAGGGAGGCTTGCACATGAAATAAGAAGCAGAATATTGAATAAAAGGTAACAAGCACTGTTATGGACCACTTTCAAACCTGCTGAAATTTCCTCCCTGCCCCCACCCCCCCCACCCCCCCACCCCTATCTTCTGCCCCCACTACCAACATTCTTATGATATCCCCCTGCCTTGATAATCTGTCACAGTTCAACGAAAGAAAATAAAACGTTTTTCCAATACTGGTAAAAAAAATTATTATTATATACTAAACCCTCATGGTGTCTTGCCTTTTTCCCCAACTAAAATAATCAATGACATATTTAACCCTTTACCTTACATGAAAAACGGATGACACTTGCAAAAAAAATTCTTGAATAACTAATATTTTTATACTGTACCAATGACCCAGACATAGCTGGTGCTAACTCTTAAAATATAGGGCCAAACACAAATTTTGCCCCCCAATCCCCAAAATTTGCATCTAAAACTAAAGAAAACATGTCCTGAAAGGCCCTCCACACTTCGCCCCTACTGCGCATGCGCAGTGTCAAGGACGTTCCAAAATTGGCGCCATTTATCATTCTAAGTTTGGCCCTTCATCAGTTAACATCTGACTGATCTTTGTGCTTTTAAATCTCAGTTTAAATGATGCCAGACACATAAATATTAGTGAAATGGTGATTCTAAGGAGGATAGAAAAGGAGGAGAGGAAAAGAATGTGTGACAGAATATTATCAGGGCTGTAACTTAAAAATTTTTAATGAAATTATGTTAAGTTACCTATTTTCAAGGCAGCAGCCATTTTGTTGTCATTCTGATTATTTAGTTACACTGTTTTTTCAAGTGTTTTCCTCTCTCCCTGTCCTTTAAGTTCCCCCTTGCTATTCTCCCATGCTTTTGGCATAGTTTCTGTAATTATTATTACTAAAATTTCTTGGGAGTTTTAGCTTAATAACAGAATGAATTCTGTTCTTTCCCCATGTTTACGTCTTCACCTACGGGTGGTTAGGCGTTGTGTTCTGCATCTACCATCTGATGTTCTGCAGTTTCTTCCCTGGAAGTCTCTGTTTTGCATCAGATGGTGTATTTTTGGTAACTGATTTCGGACCTGGGTGCCTGGAGTCTTATTTTAGTGTTTTTACACTCATTGTTTACATTTACAACAGCCCTCTGTGTGAGGGGGGGATTTCTAAATAATAATATCTTGATGTTATTTTAATCATAACTAGATACATTATTATTGTTCGTAAGTGTTGAATAAATTGTTTAAAATATTTTTAAAATTTTTGTCCACACTTAGGCTTGGGATCCATTGGGGCTCAACGTTACTTTTCAGAAACTTGGGCTGTTCTGAAAAAATATTTTTTCAAAATATTTTGATTTCAATTATTTTTTCTATATTAATGGATCATATTATTATTATGTATTTTGATTGCCAGGGGTTAGTGCGAGTACCAGGACTTGTTTTCTTTTCACATTGAAAGGATATTGATCAATTGTTTTAAGAGGAAGTCTTCCTCTGACCTTATTATCATTCTATATGTGGTCAGTGTACTCGCATTAACTCCTGTTCTGTATCGTATGATTTCGATGACAATATGGGAAGCGTATGTCACGGTATGTTGTTGGGGATTTGGACACTCTGGTCCTTTCCCCGCAGGGTCACTCTACTTTATCAATTTCTATTTCAGACGATCAAGATTAGGGTGATGTATCTGTGATGTCTTCCAACAGTGTGCCTCCGTCGTCACAATTAATGAAGGGCTAGCGGAAAAGTGCTCATGTAATACGCCAATTGCCTAAGAGGACCCTAGTAGGTTCGACGGCCTTTGACGTCCGCTAGCTCGCCCGGTGTAGCGTCCATTCACCGAATGGTTCGGCAGCCGGGTTCGTCCGTTGCGGTCTAGAAGGAATTTTGGGGTGATGCGAGCACTATAAAATTAACTTAATGCACACCCAGTGACGGCGGATCGGAGGGAGAACGGAGGAAGCCTTTTAGTCCGGTTCATAGCTCGTTCCGGTCCATCCGGACGGCAAGCGAGAGAGGCCCCTCTCTCGTTCAACAACATCTGGCCCCAGATGTTGTGGTACAAATGTGTCGCTAGCGGAGCATACGTCCGTCGCTCGGGACGCTCCGTTGTATAGGCAGTCCGCTGAGACTGCTAAGGCTTCCTCTTCTCGTCAGCGCACACGACCGCACCTTGGCTGCGTGACCGCCGATATATTACCAGCTTCGCCGATCAAGGATTCTTCGGCGACCAGGTCTCACCATCCGGCAGCCAGGGATTCGAGACCGATGGACTCCGGACGTTCGCATAGGAAAAGTATGCGGGAGCCATCTGATGCGGAGCTGCCCTCGGCGAAGCAGCGATAGACTGCGCCTCCGCAGGTCTCGACGCCGGACATTCTTGTGCACATAGCACAGCTTATCGCAGCATCCCAGCAGCCGACAGAAACGGTGTCGGATCGCGAATTATCCGACAGCGCTGGGTCGGTAGCCGGGGACTCGAGGCCTGCAGACTCCGGACGTTCGCATAGGAAGTGTGCGGGAGTCAACGTACACGGAGCTTCCAGCGGCAATGCATCGTAAGTCCGCTACTGCACAGGCCTCGGGAACGGACGTGCTTTCCTTAATAGCACAGTTTATCGCAGCATCCCAGCATCAACTGAATCTGTCGCATATATTTTATTCGACGATGCTGGGTCGGGACGCTCCGCGGAAGCGGGTACGGACGTCCGAAAGTTTCATCCGGTCCGACGGGATACCGAAAGGGATTCGGAGGATTTCAAGCTTTCCCTTTCGGAACAACATATGCTGCGATGCCGGATAAGAAACTGATAGCGTCGGTGGACTTAGAAATTTTTGGTTCGGTTCAGGGACATCGTCCCTCAGTTCCGACATAGTCCAATAATGTCACATAAACTTTCGAATTATTGAACGACGCTATATATATTATTATTTTATGCTTGCTATCCAAGCATTTCTGGTTTCTTGTTCGAAGAGTTATGGAGATGTCTTTCAAAAGTGTGCCTCTGTCGTCATAGTTAATGAAGAGTTAGCGGCAATAAGTGCTCATGGAATATGTCTATCGCTTACGGAGTGACATTCGCTAGCTCACCCGGTGTAGCGTACATTCATCGAATGGTTCGGCTGCCGGGTTCGTCCGTTGCGGTCTAGGAAGGAGATTTGGGTGATGCGAGCACTTTAATTACTTTAGTACTCACCCAGTGACGGCAGATTGAGGACAGATCGGAGGAAGCCAACAACATAGGGGACCGCATGTTGTGGTTCAGATATTTTACATTCGGAGCATATGTCCGTTGCTCGGGACGCTCTGTTATATTGACAGTCCGAGAGACTGTCTTTAATGCTTCCTCATCCTCACAGCAGGGCACACGACCGCACATTGGCTACGTGACCTCGAGTATCCGATCAGTTTCGGCATTCAGTGATTCCACAGCGAATAGGTCGCGCCATCCGGTAGCCAAGGGACACGAGGCCTATACACTCCGTTCGCTCGCATATTGGAAGTATGCACGGGGTAACGATCTCGGAGCTTCCTGCGGCAATGCATCGTAAGACCGCTGCTCCTCAGGCCTCAGTGACGGACGTGCTATCCGAGTTAGCACAGTTGTTTCGCAGCATCCCAGCAATTGACAGTTTCTCGGTCGAATCAGGAATTATCCGACGGCGCTGGGTCGGTGCGGTCCGCGGTTGCATCAAGCTACGGACGACCGAACGCTTTATAGGGTCCGACAGGATGGCGAAAGGGATTCGAAAGATTTCGAGTTTTCCCTTTAGTAGTATCGGAAGATGCCTTTCATATCTTCTGGCATTTCTTCCAGTGATTATTTTTCGGACTTCATTGCTGCGATCTTATATAAGAGACTTATAGCGTCATTGGACTCGGATTTTTCGATCGGTACAGGGACTTTGTCCCTGACTTACCGACGCAGTCCAATATTGTCATTACAACATGTGTTTTATTTTTCGACGCTATATATTTATATATATATACAAGCCTGCTACTAAGCATGATAGTTTAGTTTCTTGTCCGCGTGGCTCATTTCTGCCATTTTATCTTTTTTACAAATAGTTTATTTTGGCAGAGCAGGGCATACCGAGAGTTCATATGCGTCTAGACGGTGTGATTAAAGACTGCATATATTCTTTTTCGCCGTTTATGTCTTTTCCAATTTCAATGTTGGGAACGACATTATGTATAGTAGACTTAACTTAGATGCTTTATTATACGTAATCCGCCTTACTGAGGCGTTATCATTACGTCTTCAAGAAAAGATTTACGGGATATTATTCTCAATGTAATTTCTTTTGAGGGCAGTAGTTTGTTCACGTATAACTCCGCCCTTCAGTGGCTGATTGGAGTTGGTTAGACGTGACGCAGCCCTAGCTACATCCACGCGTGGATAGTAGGTTAAGAACTCTCTCAGAGTTGCTTCGTTCTCGGAGGAGCTTCTCTTCGACGGCAACTTTCCGGCAATCCATGAATTGCTCGATTTATACATTCTCTTGTCTATCTAGTGTTACAAGAGATTCAGACTGGGGCAAACATTCGGTGGTTGACTCAGAGAGTGCCGCCGCAGTTGCCGGACCCGAGTGTGGCTGTTATGACGGTTGCCAGTCAAACAGATTGGGATATATACTGATCCCTACAGATTCGAAGTGCCAGGGTCTTTGGGTTCCGCAGTCTTTTAGCTATCAGTTTAACTTCCGCGGAATAATGTTTTTTAGGCTTGCTTTATGTCATTGCATGAACATTATTCAGAAACGCATGCCCAAATTCCTGTCCTTTAATTCGACAGTAGTGGCGTATCTCCGGAACCAGGGAGGCACTCTTTCGTTTCCGTTATTCAATTTAATGGAAAGAATCCGTCTGTTGGTTATAGTACACCAAGTTCAGTTTTGGTCCGTCATGTTCTGGGTTGTCTGATTGTTTTATCGCACTCCCGTTCTCTTACGGGTCGCTTGTTGCTGTCAGAATGGACTCTCAACAAACAAGTATTCATTCAGATTTGCTATCTATGGGAGCGCCCAATGATGTTTTATTTATGACACAGCTTGCTAATCAATTGCAGACGTATGTGTTGGCTTGTCCAGATCTCTGAGCTAATACTGTTAACGCTCTATTGATCTATAGGACGGAAGGATAGGATACGCGTATCCTCCGACGCTGTTGTTTTAGCAGGTATTGCTAAGATAAACAACCACAATACATTTCTGTTGATAGCATCTCTATCTTCACAGAGATCATGAGTAATTTACTCTCTTGTCTACTGTGGATCTTAACGTGAAATCTTCCTCTATGTGAGGATCTTTTTTCACTGGGTAAATCGTGTCATCTTTATCACAACCAGCAAGGTCGCAACCTTCATGTATTCCGTTGTGTGGTCCGTATTGCATTGTAAGCACTGTACTGGACGAGCTTTGGACGCGATTTCTTACTATAGGAGATCCTCTTCTTCGCTATTCTATGCGACTAAAGTGGAGGCTCTTCCGTCGTGGTGTAGGGATCATTATGTTCATATTGTTGATCCCTCCATACTACTCATTGCTATTTTTTAGTATACTTGTTTCACAAGATCTACTGCAGCCTGTTGTTATTTAGGTTATAGGTTTATGTTACCTCATACCTATGCACTCTACGATAGTTTACAATTGAGTCTTTTGTCTCTTTATCTAAGTCAGTTAGTAACTTTTTGATAAATAGACTTAGAATCTTTAGATTAAATTGCTATACGGATTTTAACTTCGGTTCTTATTTAGCTAAGTAATCATTTGAGCCTCTGGAAACAGTAGTTTTCAAATTCTGACCTTTTAGACAGTAATTCTGTTGGTTTCTCTTTTACTGTAGAGTCAGTGAGTTTCATGCACTATCGATGGATGATTTTCACTTTCATAGTTTCGGAATCAATACTTCCGTTACTATTTAGGTTGGATTGTTGCATAAGAGTTAGGCTCCTATTATCCGGAACCTATTATTTTAAGGTCCTTCCGTCTTCGTATGGGCATAGGCCTTTACTCTTTCCGGGTACAGTTTATGTATTTATAAACAGATATCTGTTTATTACAAGGGCGTAAGCTTCTTCTGTCTTTGATGTCTAGTAGAAGGACGTTACGCTCCATTTTATTGTTAATGGATTCTATTAACTAGCGTACTGCTTATGGTATATCATTGGCTTAGCAGTTGTGCTTAAGATTTCGGCTCATGAAGTAAGAGTTCTTCTACTTCTTGGGCTTACATTAATAGTGTTGCTATTATAGATTTTTGAAGGCTGCTCATTGCGCTCAGCCATCCACATTCATGAATTTTATCTCAGAAATATCGAGTCCATTTCTGGAGGCCTCTATGGTTAGGTCTATTATCTACTGCTCAGAATGTCATTCACTTAACAGTTGCTACTATAGCTAGGTAGGCTGTCTGTTTCGGCAGTGTCTCCGTTCGGCTGCCCTCTTCGCTCTGGGCTATTTGACCCAGGGCAAGAAAAAGGGGGGGGGGGGGGGAGGGTGTTCCCTTGGGTCACCTGTTTTTACTATGAAAACAAGGGGATACCTCCTCCGGAGTTAGTAATTCTGAGCTGTTATTGGGATGGTTGTTTAGTGAGAAGTTTAAGTTTATAAAATTCATTCAAGTCTTCGTTTTTAAAGTATAGCTTTGGAATATTGCATATGTCAACGGACATGATTATGCAATTCTCACACACTTTTAGGAGTATAAGAGTCTCTATTCTCTAGACTTACTTTATTATTGGCTTACTTTAAAAATTATTAGTATAAGGATTATTGGATATTAATAGAGTACATGGATGTATGAAGCTCAATTTTTGGAAGGTGTTGTATCTTTCTAATTTATCATAAATAAGAAAGATACATGTAAGGCCTATTACTTCTTTTCCCTACAGGGGATGACTCTATTTTATTTTATTGAGCGTATTCCATTTTGCTCTATGTCCTTGGCCCTCCAGCCTTTTTACTATTCAGCTATGTCTGGGTCATTGGTACAGTATAAAAATGTTAAAAAATTTATAGTAATTTATATATTTTTTATACTTACCAATGACCCAGACGGGGATGGCCCTCCCAGGAGTTGGGAACTCTTGCCTCCCCGCTGAGTACATAGCGCTTACCAGGCACTGGTTATTAGAATGATAAATGGTGCCAATTTCGGAACGTCCTTGACACTGCGCATGCGCAGTAGGGGCGAAGTGTGGAGGGCCTTTCAGGACATGTTTTCTTTAGTTTTAGATGCAAATTTTGGGGATTGGGGGGCAAAATTTGTGTTTGGCCCTATATTTTAAGAGTTAGCACCAGCTATGTCTGGGTCATTGGTAAGTATAAAAAATATATAAATTACTATAAATTTTTTAACTTTTAGCTCAACTTTGGTGAAGCCAAATTTGAGGTATTGTCATGGCCTGTCATGTGTCCGTTGCGCCGTCAACACAGCTTGGGATAGAGGTCGTATTTATGAACTGATCTTTACAAACCTTCTTGGATACCTTTGTTATCAACGAGGGGCGAGAACGAGTGTTTTGGGGTCAAGTCCGAAATTCAAGATGGCCACTGGCATCCATTTTGTACAAAATTAGGTGCAATCAGATTTTTGCGCAGAACTTCCATATGAAAGCTCTGATTTGAATAATTTTTTGTATGGATGTTTAGTACCATGGGATACCTCACCTCAAGTTTTTTTCTCGTGCGTAAATTATGCAAATTAGACTAACTTTGATTTATGTAGTGTTACTTTCAGCACTGTAACTGCAAATGCCAATACGGCTCGGGCTAGAGGCCATATTTATGAACCGATCTTTATGAAACTTCTTGGATATCTTTGTTATCACCTTGGGACGAGAACAAGTGTTTTGGGGTCCGGTCTGAAATTCAAGATGGCTGCTGGCAGCCATTTTGTACAAAATTAGGTGCAATCAGATTTTTGCGTACCTTTGCTCTGATTTGAATAAATTTTTGTGTGAATGTTTACTAACATGGTATGTATCACATATAATACTTATGTTCTATTCTTTAGACCATTACAGTCACCTTGTAATTGATTTACTATGGTTGCCGTGGTCACAACAAAACTCCTTTTTCTCTTATTCATTATTGTTGACTTGGTCACAACAAATACTGATTCCTGTCATATTCATTATTGTTGACCTGGTCATATTCAAAGTTGAGCTACAGTGTCATTGACCCTTTCATTTACTGATACCTTCAATCAACATATCACATAACAAGGAAATTCAAATGAGCAACATATATAGGCTACCGTAGTTTCAGCCAGGCTATAACCAAAAACTTGAATGAAGTGCCGATGTTAGGCAGTTGTTTTCTGGTGAATAAATATTTGAAGAAATATGCAAAAAGGCATCTTGTCTAATGAAATATGTTTAGTGAGAATATTGGCACATTGAAAATATTCATCAGACTGAAAACAAGGAAGAATGGTTCAAGCCTTATTTGTTTATTTATTTGTATGCTGAAGCGAAAATGTTAATTTTCATCCAAACATATGCTCTGTGTAATACACATTACACAAAGCACCTCCTGCCCACCCAAGTTCGAACCTGTAGTTGAAATCAAGTTCCATGTAAAATTCATTCCAAGAGAAGCCTAAGCCTTAGGAAAATACATGCACACACCTTCATTTAAATAAATGCACCTCCTTGTCGGGGACCCTTCCAAGCCAAGATGTAGACTTTTATCTACCGCAGCAACCAGATTGTGTCTGTCAAAGAGTTTATTTTACTCTGCCTGACATCATCTTCCAAACCTGCATGGGGCTAAAAGGAATGTTGGAATAGGCCTTATCGGGTCACCATATTTTTATCCCCCGCTGACAAAGTCAGGAGGAGATATTGAAATGGTGTCCGTCTGGCAGTCCATCCTTCCGACACAAACTTGGTCCAGTTAACTCCTCTTACAATTTTCAGTGGATTTTTACGAAACTTGGGCTGAAGTATCAGTATCAAGTGTAGATGTGCATGTGGACAGGAAGTTTTGAAGTGACAAATTTTTGCATGGTTATGGCCCTTGGAAATAGTAAAATTTTCATCACAAAGGCTTGTCCACTTAACTCACTTAACTCCTACATTTTTTATTGGATTTTTATGAAACTGGTTTTGAAGTTAGTATCAAGTGTAGATGTGCATGCGGTTAGGCATTTTCGATGCTACAAATTTTACGTGGTTAAGGCCCTTGGAAATAGCAAAATTCCATCACAAAGGCTTGTACTACATTTTTTATTGGATTTTTACGAATTTGGTCTGAAGTATCAGTATCAAGTGTAGATGTGCATGTGGTCAAGAATTTTCGAAGCAACAAATTTGAAATTTTACCTGGTTATGGCCCTGGGAAATAGCAAAATTTCTGTGTACACAAATATTTATACTGCAGGAATTCTGCCTGTTTCTTTTTTCTGGGAGTGGGGTGGGGGAGGGGACCTTACCTCATTACCAACAAAGAGTTGATTAATTTAGTGTGAATGTCTAACGTCTAGCAGTAGTTAAAGGGTAGGTCAACTCATATATGATAATTTTCCATTTATGAATGTCAAGTAAAATTAAATAATGTAAAATGAGGTTAAAACAATGAAACACTCTTAGTTTAAAATATTAATTGTTATTTTGCACATAATTAAATATCTAAGATTCTGTATTAAAAATATGTAAAACAAAAAAGGTCATGCAAACATAAAAAGGTTATGCAAAAAAATTAGCATAACCCTTTTTTGGATTATGCAAATTTTCAATTTTTTCACCCCTGCTCTTCATTATTTTGTAGTTTCAGTGTCTTCTTACATTGTTGTACAACTTATTTCAACCAATAATGTATAAAACTATAAACAATATTCATGAAAAAACCCTGAAGGACGGACTACTCTTAAACACTGGCAGTTATACAGGGGTGGGATCACTGGGTTGAGCATGGGGGACAGCCTTTAAAGTAGGCTTTATGTCGACCTATTCTCCCTTCCCTTGTGCAGAATTAAAAATGTGGATATCAGAATGACATTATGCCCATTCTATTCAACTATTGAACTATTCAGATGAAGATTTGCAAACATCATTATGAGAATCACATTCATGTGAAATTGGTATACATACTGAAAAAGTGTATATCAGCCTACTTGCATTGCTTGGTTTCAGAGTCAACCATGAAAGTCAGACCTTTTCCCTCTCATCCTTTCTGCCATCTGTGGATGGACTTCCGTACACACCTTAACACGGTCACAGTCACAAGGGCTTGAATTCTTTCCACCTTTGCAATGACTAGATTCACTCCCATGTTGTTACCGGTATGACAGCACAGAGTTTTCTCCAGCTCTTTGGGGCTTTGGTGATGGATCTCATTCCTTTGAGTCGCCTGTTTGTCTGGCCTCTCCAACTCTTCCTGTTAAGATGCTCAGTAAGGCTTCCACGTTTAGACAAAATTGTAAATGTTTAAACGACTGTCTGTAAACGAAACGGAAACGTTTACACGTACTAACAATGCAAATAGTCAATATTTGATAGAAGTGTGTAATAATACACAGTAAGTTCATCATATCTTTGCGTACAGGGCATACAATTTATGTTATTGAGACAGCCGATTTACAGTTCGTCCAAAAACGATGTAGACGAATGATCACAGCATGCAGATGCGGAAGGCAAAGTCGCTCAGTCTATTGGGGGGGGGGGGGGGGGGGGGGGTCTGGAGGATTCTCCCCCAGGTAAATTTTGAAATTTATGGGGGTCTCTGAGCTCATTCTGGTGGGTTCGGGGTGAAATTCCTTGTGTTTTTTCAAACAGTAATGTTGGAGCGAGTTGCCATGGCACACAATAGTGACAATACCGGACTTGAGAGTGGAATGCAATGTCGCAAAAATAAACAAAGTCTACAAACCATGCAGGTGAATCCAAATTTTCAAACACCGCAAGTGCCAGTCTGTCTGTAAAACTCCATAATTCGATCCTAAGATCATCCCATGTGTGAATAATAAATTAATAATCCATGTCAGGTGAACGAAATCATCGAGAACAATTGTGTATCACTTTGGGAATATACATGCAAATCTGAATAAACTAAAACATTCTACACATGTTTCGAAGGAAACACCAAAGATAAGCACATGCCATGGGGCTCACGTGACTGTGTCACATATGATATCATATGATTTGAAGATGATTTCGTTCGGTTACTGTGGTAGCGACGCCAGTTGGAACCAGTACACAGTTTTTCTGAAGCATTACCAAAATATTGCATTGCAAAGTTGGAAATTTTTTTTTTGTTTCTTTGACTTTCTGCATTAATCTGCAATTTTGAAATTACTCTATTAAAACTTCATTCCGTGTACATGTTTACCAGAACTGTAAACTTTTAATGCCCATAAATGAAACGTTCACGTTTACACGTGTAAACGTGGAAGCCTTAAGATGCTGTTGCCCAAAAGTAGATTGTCATGCCCAGATTTTAGAGTTACAGGTACATGACTACTACATGTACCTGACTTGCTGAATTGTCACCTGGACCAATGTTCAATGGTTAACACAGGTCATACTCTTTGAGCTGCCCAATCTGGAACACGTTCTCACGGAGGATGTCAGCGATCAGTGTTGAGGAGAGACATTAGAATGCTTAGATACCCTTGGAATATCAACTTACAGAGTTTGGGAAGGTATCGGACAAGTCTACACATCAACCAGGAGCTTGTATACTTTCTGTATCCCACACTTGTTGAATCGCCATGTTCTTTTATTGGACAACTCGACGGTGATGGCTTAAATCCGAAATTGGTGTGGGACTGACTCATTTTCAATGTACATGTATGAGCTGGCAAGAGACCTCTACTGCTGGCCAAGGACATTTACGCTTTGTTATTGCTACATCACATCCTGGGTCGTCTGAATGTTGTAGCCAACTCTTGATGGGGCAGAGTCATTTCAACTGAGCAGATGCTTCACTAAACTGTTTTCCAGATGCTGTGCAATCTTTGAAGTTGTCCTTACATAGATCTCTTCATGAAAAGCTGGAATCACCAGGTTGAAACTTACATTTTCCCTTTCCCAAATCCTATTGCTTATGCATTGGCTGCTCTGTCACTTGATCAGAACAGTCTTGTAGACAAGTCTTTTCACCCGTTCCAATTCTCCTGCAAGATCTGGCCAAGTTTGTTTCTTGTTGGTGTATGATCATTGATCACTCACCTGTCTGGACAGAGGATGTAGATCTACCAGCTTCATCCTCCTCTGCCCAAATGCCTCCCTTTACATCCCAACCTTCTCCACCAAAAGTGTTTTAGGAAACTGCAGGCACCTTTTCACATACAAGACAGCCATCTTGTTAGCCTTTGCCTCGGTTGGGAAGGTTAGTGAGCTTAGTGCCCTCTCCATTGCACCAGCTGTTTTCAAAAGCTTGGCTAACAGTTTGGTTTTTAGGAACTTTTTACTGCTGATTGCTAATTTTTAGGCAAAAATCAGATACAAGAATCCCCACCCCCTTTTTTTTGCGAGAATCAAAATGACATAATGCCCATTCAATTCAACAGTTCAGATTTGAATTTGCTAGAATCATGAGAATCAGATTATCTGATTCTCGCAGAATTCTGCCCCGATCCCCTCCAATCTGTTTCACTGTATTAACAGCTACTGATGGGCTACAACTTACTTTATGCAAGTAAGATGTCTGTTTCAAGAAACGTAACCAAACTACGAGCGGAACTTATCAAAACTGTGTTTTAGCATCATAGGATTTGGACATTGGAGTAGTCGGTTTTGATTGGATTACCCCGATGCTTCATTTGTGGAAATTTTGCAAGGTGTCACATTGGATCATCACTGAATTACATGTGTGCGAAAATGACAATGACCACCCACAGATTTTGACCCGTCCACGATGGCTGTACCGTAATCGATCCTCTGTATTATATCCAGATGAATGGTAAATAGGTTATTTCAAAATTTGAGATGTTATTGTCTGAAACCTCATCAAATTATGACACTGAGCATGACATATGCTGAAACAACAGAAGAAAAAGACGATGTGTGCATTGAATTCCTGGGATTGGATTGCAGTCATCAGTTCTGTCCACTGTAAATTTTTACATGCAGCAAGAAAATGTGTTGATATCATTGCATTGAGACCCATGATTTTCAGAGTTTTTTCACCAAATATATGTTTTTACAGTACTTGAATACTTTTCAGGTGTTATCCCTGTTTGGTCCATCATTAGTCACATACTCAGTAGAGCTGGGAGGTTGTGGGATTTACCCCACAGTTGCGGTTTCGGTTTTTTAAATCCAAAAACCTTGTTTGCGGTTTCGGTTGTCTTTGAGCATATAGAACCATCCGTATATACATGTACACTGAACATTTTACAATGATCCACCATTGGTGTTGACAGGTCATTGATATTAATGAAATAGTGTTCAGTTTCGTGTATCTTGGTTTACTGTCTTCAGTGTCTTCAAAATGTCACTGGTGCAAGTACAGAGTACAACAGTTTTGTTTTTTAATCCCATTCAAATGTATACAAAGAAATGATTGACAATGGCCAGCAAATGCATATATATTGCATTTAAGTGAATAACTTGGTCATTTGGGTAATTTGATATTTGTTTTATTTCTGTCAGAATGTGCTTGAATTTTAAAACTGAATTTGCGGTTATGTTTATTGGAGTGCGAGTTTCAATATTTTTATACTGTACCAATGACCCAGACATAGCTGGTGCTAACTCTTAAAATATAGGGCCAAACACAAATTTTGCCCCCCAATCCCCAAAATTTGCATCTAAAACCAAAGAAAACATGTCCTGAAAGGCCCTCCACACTTCGCCCCTACTGCGCATGCGCAGTGTCAAGGACGTTCCGAAATTGGCGCCATTAATCATTCTAAGTTTGGCCCTTCATCAGTTAACATCTGACTGATCTTTGTGCTTATAAATCTCAGTTTAAATGATGGCAGACACATAAATATTAGTGAAATGGTGATTCTAAGGAGGATAGAGAAGGAGGAGAGGAAAAAAATGTGTGACAGAATATTATCAGGGCTGTAACTTAAAATTTTTTAATGAAATTATGTTAAGTTACCTATTTTCGAGGCAGCAGCCATTTTGTTGTCATTCTGATTATTTAGTTACACTGTTTTTTAAGTGTTTTCCTCTCTCCCTGTCCTTTAAGTTCCCCCTTGCTATTCTCCCATGCTTTTGGCATAGTTTTTGTAATTATTATTACTAAAAATTTCTTGGGAGTTTTAGCTGAATAACAGAATGAATTCTGTTCTTTCCCCATGTTTACGTCTTCACCTACGGGTGGTTAGGCGTTGTGTTCTGCATCTACCATCTGATGTTCTGCAGTTTCTTCCCTGGAAGTCTCTGTTTTGCATCAGATGGTGTATTTTTGGTAACTGATTTCGGGCCTGGGTGCCTGGAGTCTTATTTTAGTGTTTTTACACTCATTGTTTACATTTACAACAGCCCTCTGTGTGAGGGGGGGATTTCTAAAAAATAATATCTTGATGTTATTTTAATCATAACTAGATACATTATTATTGTTCGTAAGTGTTGAATAAATTGTTTAAAATATTTTTAAAATTTTTGTCCACACTTAGGCTTGGGATCCATTGGGGCTCAACGTTACTTTTCAGAAACTTGGGCTGTTCTGAAAAAATATTTTTTCAAAATATTTTGATTTCAATTATTTTTTCTATATTAATGGATCATATTATTATTATGTATTTTGATTGCCAGGGGTTAGTGCGAGTACCAGGACTTGTTTTCTTTTCACATTGAAAGGATATTGATCAATTGTTTTAAGAGGAAGTCTTCCTCTGACTTTATTATCATTCTATATGTGGTCAGTGTACTCGCATTAACTCCTGTTCTGTATCGTATGATTTCGATGACAATATGGGAAGCGTATGTCACGGTGTGTTATTGGGGATTTGGACACTCCGGTCCTTTCCCCGCAGGGTCACTCTACTTTATCAATTTCTATTTCAGACGATCAAGATCAGGGTGATGTATCTGTGATGTCTTCCAACAGTGTGCCTCCGTCGTCACAATTATTGAAGGGCTAGCGGAAAAGTGCTCATGTAAATACGCCAATTGCCTAAGAGGACCCTAGTAGGTTCGACGGCCTTTGACGTCCGCTAGCTCGCCCGGTGTAGCGTCAATTCACCGAATGGTTCGGCAGCCGGGTTCGTCCGTTGCGGTCTAGAAGGAATTTTGGGGTGATGCGAGCACTATAAATTAACCTAATGCACACCCAGTGACGGCGGATCGGAGGGAGAACGGAGAAAGCCTTTTAGTCCGGTTCATAGCTCGTTCCGGTCCATCCGGTCGGCAAGCGAGAGAGGTCCCTCTCTCGTTCAACAACATCTGGCCCCAGATGTTGTGGTACAAAATGTGTCGCAAGCAGAGCATACGTCCGTCGCTCGGGACGCTCCGTTGTATAGGCAGTCCGCTGAGACTGCTAAGGCTTCCTCTTCTCGTCAGCGCACACGACCGCACCTTGGCTGCGTGACCGCCGATATATTACCAGCTTCGCCGATCAAGGATTCTTCGGCGACCAGGTCACACCATCCGGTAGCCAGGGACACGAGGCCTGCAGACTCCGGACGTTCGCATAGGAAGTGTGCGGGAGTCAACGTACACGGAGCTTCCGGCGGCAATGCAACGTAAGACCGCTACTGCACAGGCCTCGGGAACGGACGTGCTTTCCTTAATAGCACAGTTTATCGCAGCATCCCAGCATCAACTGAATCTGTCGCATATATTTTATCCGACGATGCTGGGTCGGGACGCTCCGCGGAAGCGGGTACGGACGTCCGAAAGTTTCATCCGGTCCGACGGGATACCGAAAGGGATTCGGAGGATTTCGAGCTTTCCCTTTCGGAACAACATATGCTGTTGTGTATGTCATCTGACTTGGTCTTCTACAGCTTCTTTCGTCGGACCAGAATGCTGCGGTGCCGGATAAGAAACTGATAGCGTCGGTGGACTTAGAAATTTTTGGTTCGGTTCAGGGACATCGTCCCTCAGTTCCGACATAGTCCAATAATGTCACACAAACTTTCGAATTATTGAACGACGCTATATATATTATTATTTTATGCTTGCTAACCAAGCATTTCTGGTTTCTTGTTCGAAGAGTTATGGAGATGTCTTTCAAAAGTGTGTCTCTGTCGTCATAGTTAATGAAGAGCTAGCGGCAATAAGTGCTCATGGAATATGTCTATCGCCTACGGAGTGACATTCGCTAGCTCACCCGGTGTAGCGTACATTCATCGAATGGTTCGGCTGCCGGGTTCGTCCGTTGCGGTCTAGGAAGGAGATTTGGGTGATGCGAGCACTTTAATTACTTTAGTACTCACCCAGTGACGGCAGATTGAGGACAGATCGGAGGAAGCCTGTTAGTCCGGTTCCTGGCTTGTCCAGGTCTGTCCGGGCTGTGAGCGAGAGAGGTCCCTCTCTCGTCCAACAACATAGGGGACCGCATGTTGTGGTTCAGATATTTTTCATTCGGAGCATATGTCCGTCGGTCGGGACGCTCCGTTATATTGACAGTCCGAGAGACTGTCCTTAATGCTTCCTCATCCTCACAGCAGGGCACACGACCGCACATTGGCTACGTGACCTCGAGTATCCGATCAGTTTCGGCATTCAGTGATTCCACGGCGAATAGGTTGCGCCATCCGGTAGCCAAGGGACACGAGGCCTATACACTCCGTTCGCTCGCATATTGGTAGTATGCACAGGGTAACGATCACGGAGCTTCTAGCGGCAATGCATCGTAAGACCGCTTCTCCTCAGGCCTCAGTGATGGACGTGCTATCCGAGTTAGCACAGTTGTTTCGCAGCATCCCAGCAATTGACAGTTTCTCGGTCGAATCAGGAATTATCCGACGGCGCTGGGTCGGTGCGGTCCGCGGTTGCATCAGGTACGGACGACCGAACGCTTTATAGGGTCCGACAGGATGGCGAAAGGGATTCGAAAGATTTCGAGTTTTCCCTTTAGTAGTATCGGAAGATGCCTTTCATATCTTCTGGCATTATCTTCCAGTGATTGTTATTTCGGACTTCATTGCTGCGATCTTGGATAAGAGACTTATAGCGTCATTGGACTCGGATTTTTCGATCGGTTCAGGGACATTGTCCCTGACTTACCGACGCAGTAAGGCGTTATCATTACGTCTTCAAGAAAAGATTTACGGGATATTATTCTCAATGTAATTTCTTTTGAGGGCAGTAGTTTGTTCACGTATAACTCCGCCCTTCAGTGGCTGATTGGAGTTGGTTAGACGTGATGCAGCCCTAGCTACATCCACACGCGTGGATAGTAAGGTTAAGAACTCTCTCAGAGTCGCTTCGTTCTCGGAGGAGCTTCTCTTCGACGGCAACTTTTCGGCAATCCATGAATTGCTCGATTTACACGTTCTCTTGTCTATCTAGTGTTACAAGAGATTCAGACTGGGGCAAACATTCGGTGGTTGACTCAGAGAGTGCCACCGCAGTTGCCGGACCCGAGTGTGGCTGTTATGACGGTTGCCAGTCAAACAGATTGGGATATAATACTGATCCATACGGATTCGAAGTGCCAGGGTCTTTGGGTTCCGCAGTCTCTTAGCAATCAGTTTTCTTCCGCGGAATAATGTTTTTTAGGCTTGCTTTATGTCTTTGCATGAACATTATTCAGAAACGCATGCCCAAATTCCTGTCCTTTAATTCGACAGTAGTGGCGTATCTCCGGAACCAGGGAGGCACTCTTTCGTTTCCATTATTCAATTAATGGAAAGAATCCGTCTGTTGGTTATAGTACACCAAGTTCAGTTTTGGTCCGTCATATTCCGGGTCGTCTGATTGTTTTATCAGACTCCCGTTCTCTTACGGGTCGCTTGTTGCTGTCAGAATGGACTCTCAACAAACAAGTATTCAATCAGATTTGCTATCTATGGGAGCGCCCAATGATGATTTATTTATGACACAGCTTGCTAATCAATTGCAGACGTATGTGTTGGCTTGTCCAGATCTCTGAGCTAATGTTGTTAACGCTCTATTGATCTATAGGACGGAATGATAGGATACGCGTATCCTCCGGCGCTGTTGTTTCAGCAGGTATTGCTAAGATAAACATCCACAATACATTTCTGTTGATAGCATCTCTATCTTCACAGAGATCATGGGTAAATTACTCTCTTGTCTACTGTGGGTCTTAACGTGAAATCTTCCTCTATGTGAGGATCTTTTTTCACTGGGTAAATCGTGTCATCTTTATCACAACCAGCAAGGTCGCAACCTTCATGTATTCCGTTGTGTGGTCCGTATTGCATTGTAAGCACTGTACTGGACGAGCTTTGGACGCGATTTCTTACTATAGGAGATCCTCTTCTTCGCTATTCTATGCGGCTAAAGTGGAGGCTCTTCCGTCGTGGTGTAGGGATCATTATGTTCATATTGTTGATCCCTCCATACTACTCACTGCTATTTTTTAGTATACTTGTTTCACAAGATCTACTGCAGCCTGTTATTATTTAGGTTATAGGTTTATGTTACCTCATACCTATGCACTCTACGATAGTTTACAATTGAGTCTTTTGTCTCTTTATCTAAGTCAGTTAGTAACTTTTTGATAAATAGGCTTAGAATCTTTAGATTAAATTCCTATATGGATTTTAACTTCGGTTCTTATTTAGCTAAGTAATCATTTGAGCCTCTGGAAACAGTAGTTTTCAAATTCTGACCTTTTAGACAGTAATTCTGTTGGTTTCTCTTTTACTGTAGAGTCAGTGAGTTTCATGCACTATCGATGGATGATTTTCACTTTCGTAGTTTCGGAATCACTACTTCCGTTACTATTTAGGTTGGATTGTTGCATAAGAGTTAGGCTCCTATTATCCGGAACCTATTATTTTAAGGTCCTTCCATCTTCGTATGGGCATAGGCCTTTACTCTTTCCGGGTACAGTTTATGTATTTATAAACAGATATCTGTTTATTACTATGGGCGTAAGCTTCTTCTGTCTTTGATGTCTAGTAGAAGGACGTTACGCTCCATTTTATTGTTAATGGATTCTATTAACTATCGGTACTGCTTATGGTATATCATTGACTTAGCAGTTGTGCTTAAGATTTCGGCTCATGAAGTAAGAGTTCTTCTACTTCTTGGGCTTACATTAATAGTGTCGCTATTATAGATTTTTGAAGGCCGCTCATTGCGCTCAGCCATCCACATTCATGAATTTTATCTCAGAAATATCGAGTCCATTTCTGGAGGCCTCTATTGTTAGGTCTATTATCTACTGCTCAGAATGTCATTCACTTAACAGTTGCTACTATAGCTAGGTAGGCTGTCTGTTTCGGCAGTGTCTCCGTTCGGCTGCCCTCTTCGCTCTGGGCTATTTGACCCAGGGCAAGAAAAAGGGGGGGGGGGAGGGTGTTCCCGTGGGTCACCTGTTTTACTATGAAAACAAGGGGATACCTCCTCCGGAGTTAGTAATTCTGAGCTGTTATTGGGATGGTTGTTTAGTGAGAAGTTTAGGTTTTTAAAATTCATTCAAGTCTTAGTTTTTAAAGTATAGCTTTTGAATATTGCATATGTCAACGGACATGATTATGCAATCCTCAGACACTTTTAGGAGTATAAGAGTCTATATTCTCTAGACTTACTTTATTTATTGGCTTACTTTAAAAATTATTAGTATAAAGATTATATTGGATTTTAATAGAGTACATGGATGTATGAAGCTCAATTTTGGAAGGTGTTGTATCTTTCTAATTTATCATAAATAAGAAAGATACATGTAAGGCCTATTACTTCTTTTTCCCTACAGGGGATGACTCTATTTTATTTTATTGAGCGTATTCCATTTTGCTCTATGTCCTTGGCCCTCCAGCCTTTTTACTATTCAGCTGTCTGGGTCATTGGTACAGTATAAAAATGTTAAAAAATTTATAGTAATTTATATATTTTTTATACTTACCAATGACCCAGACGGGGATGGCCCTCCCAGGAGTTGGGAACTCTTGCCTCCCCGCTGAGTACATAGCGCTTACCAGGCACTGGTTATTAGAATGATTAATGGCGCCAATTTCGGAACGTCCTTGACACTGCGCATGCGCAGTAGGGGCGAAGTGTGGAGGGCCTTTCAGGACATGTTTTCTTTGGTTTTAGATGCAAATTTTGGGGATTGGGGGGCAAAATTTGTGTTTGGCCCTATATTTTAAGAGTTAGCACCAGCTATGTCTGGGTCATTGGTAAGTATAAAAAATATATAAATTACTATAAATTTTTTAACTTTCGATAGTATCACACTACCGATCCCGACTCGTGGTGGCAGTTAACCTCCCAGCTCTAATACTCAGCCACAGCCGATGAGCTATGGTAATTGAACATACCATTCCAGCTGGGAACTGATGATTCATCCATGCTTGCACAATGCATCTACATATTCAAACTGCTCTTTATAAAAACGGGTTATAAGTCTCTGTGTTGAGAAATTTAAAAGATGAACACCACGCAACTGGTGTTGAAATGATTAGTCGACCAGTTGTTGTTGGCTCTGATAAAGCCCAATGTTGACTCTGGATTTCCACGGCGACTGATGAGAACATGTAGTATTATCTATAAAAACATAAAGTACAATGTAAAAAATTCCAATGCAAGGTCAACTGAGGAAGAATTAAAATAATTTTCATTTGATCTGTTTCAGAGAGTGAAATCAACAACACTAATAACGAGATAACTGACACAGACTTGGAGAGAAAAGTAGTTGTGAAAGTTAGCTGTGTTGCATAGGCTTGTTTGAACTTGCTGACAGTGGTCACACTGCATGTGCATTAATACTGTTGAAGGCGTAGTTGAATTTGTCTCCATATAATAAAATTTCAATTATAGAGAGATTCCATCCATGTGTCACCCATGAACTGGCATTAGTCAAATGTACAAGTGGAGAAAAATATTCAACAACTGAGGTATTCCTATGTAAATGTTGGTCGAAGAAAGTTGGATGCTGACTAGTCGTCTTTTTCTCTACTTTTGGGTGTCAACTGATCAACTCCAGAATCCCAAAGTCATTTCAACACTATATGCGACTGAAAAATTGACTAATGCTAATTACCATCACAAACTTTTGGGACTCTGAAGTCCTCACGATCATACATGTATTGTAATTTTTTATTCATTGATTTTCCAGCCTGCTTTGTTAAGAATGGATATATCCTTGCTTAACGATGAAGAATTGGTACAGCAGCTGAAGATTCATGGGGTGACTCCTGGACCAATTGTTGGTGAGTCTGTGTAGTGTATTTTTATTTTGATTCCTCCTGAGGAGTATATAGTAAGGAGCTACATACATTTGTACGTTTGTATGTTCTTCCTTAACACATTATGTCCACCCAAGATGTTCACTGCTCTACCTCCTCCACTGTTTATCAAACTAAAATAATTTTTTGCCAGATTTTACTTTATCTGTGGTTAAATAAATTTATTTGTGTTTTGTACTAGAATTATTATATATTTTTCTTCTTTTACTTGCGAAGCTTCAAGATTTGATTTGATTTCGAATCTTAAATTGGTATCCGGTTCGGTTTCGATATTGGCTGTTTGATTTGTTTTCCTTTGGATCTTTTCACTGGAATTTCACTTGGTATCAGTCATCAAAGTCTACTCACAAAACATAAAGCTGAGATACAAATTGTACATAAATGTTGAAAATAAAGACTGAGTATTATTTCCTTTATATTAACATAAAAAGCATCTGTACCCATATCATCATCTATTCTAATTCCAGTTTCATTAGTCACTACCATTGCTGAAACACATTTAAAGTTCCCAAGCAATATCAATGATTAGCTCATGGTTGAAAGTGGCTAGCCCTTTGTAGTGCCCAGTACAGAATTCTCGCATCAGAGTTTTTGAGTAATATTCCATCTGCTTCATCAAGGCATGCCTTCAAAAAAGTAGTTGGAATATTTTATCAGTGCGGACTTCAAGATGCCATTATTCAATTTGAGGCAGGGCTTCATTTAACTGGATTAGAATTTTGCAATTCAATCTCAAAATTTTTCTATTCAATAAATATCAGGCCGAAGTTAGCGTTCATCAACAGCTTATTAATTTTCTCAAGTGAATAGTAAATTGCTATTCAGCATTTTGAGATTAAATTGAACTCTACAAGGTTTGATTTGATTTTGAATAATAGACTTGATTCGATTTGAGATTCAATTCAGTTTGAAAATATGTGATTCGCAGGACCTTACCTTTTACAGAACAGACATACAGATACACTGTTCTGATACTCGGTTACGTACTATGTGGACTGCCACGCAACTTATACAAGGATGCTGCACAAATTGCAAAATTGCAAATTTAAGATAATCCCACAAAGATTAAGCAAAAAAATGTTCATAACCCTTTTAAGCCAAGATAACCCCAATCTCATTATGCTTTCTTTTGTCAGGGTTTTTTTTAACTGGTAGAGTGCTGAATTATTTTGCTATTCAAAATTTGCTTACTTGTCTTTGACTTGGTACAATTTATGTGAGAGTGCCTATGGTCTTGTGACAAAGGAAATCCACACAGACTCAATAATTTCACGTCAAAGATAATGTGAAGCACATCCAGAGAAAAAAACCCATTATGTTGTGGTGCCTGCACTCAGACTTAATAATTTCACTCCAAGATAATATGAAGCACATCCACAAAATATGAAGCCCTTATGTTGTTGGGGCCCTTTCAAGTGTTATCGAATGGAGATATTAATCCCCATTGTTTTGAACCCTGTCCAATAGACTTTAAATTATTTTAAAATTATTTCTTGTGAACCACCAGTCACAATGCTTTGAGATGTGGTGCTCATATTCTTTTGGTACTCATATTCTTTTGGTGAGAGAGATTCACGTTTGTTCACAGAATGTTTCTTGTTGATGTTCAAATACAGAGAGATTGCATGATATGCAGAAAATAAGAGTGTTTCCTAGGCATTTTCTTGTGTGCTTGTTCTTGCACAAAATGTTTGTTTTTTATAAATTTGTTTGAGAGCTCTAATTTGAACCAGTTGATTTTAGAGGTGCGAGAAAATGTTATCCTAGAAAATGTTTGTTATGCCTTTGGAGTTACTGAACGCATTGTTATCCAATTTGTGCATCCTGGTTTATAATCTCAGAACATGTACTTTCAACATACAATCAAGAAGGGGTCCTGTGGACAATGGTTGAGTTACCTTTTGCAGTTGTGCTAGTTAAGTCCAAAAGAAGCCAAAACTTTGATATAAATCACTGCTGAGTTGGGGTGTGGAGTAAATAATTCTGGATAATTTCTAGAGCTGAAATGGTTAACCGATTAATCAATGATCAACATCTTGATCGATCCAAAAAGTAATTGGATCGATTAACTGTTACTTTTGAACTACTGTATTTTAGGGGTCAACAAAGAAAGAAACTTTCTCTAAAACAGGCAGACATTGTCACACAGACTCACATCAATTATAAGAGACAGAGTAAAGCATGCAAGCTACTTACTGACATACTTGTTTACTTGCATGATAATTATACTGTATCAGTAGCTGGAACTGGTCATTCTTAACCCTTTTTCCATTACGGGTAGCAGACGATACTTGCAAAATAAATTCATGAATTACTAAAAATTTTCAATTTTTGTCTTAAAAACATAGCTTATAACCCCTTATTGGAACAAGCTCAAAAGCCCGTTCCAATGAGGAGTATGTTTTTGAGACAGAAATTGAAAACATAATAAATTGAATGGAGATTTTTGTATATAGGCCTAGTGGCTTTTGATTGTTACATTGGTTAAAGGGTTCATGTAAATCATCAACGGTATGGCAGTTATTCAGATATCTATTTGGACAAGTGATTAACCGGTTAACCAAGGTTAATCCATGTGATAAATCGATCAAGAAAGCCCCGTAACTTTTCAGCTCTAATACTTTCCTGAAGTCTACTTTGTGGGGGGGGGGGGGGGGGGGGGGGGAGGGGGGGGGAGGTAAAAGATACTCAGTATGTATCCATTAGATTTAACTCTCAAGTCCTCATACAGCCACATGCTGCCCTTTTTATAAATTATAATCACTGAAAAAGCTGTCTCAAGTGTATACTTCCTGGAGAACTCTATTGATAGGACATGTTTATCTTGACAATGTTTTTATATCATTGTTAGAAACACTGTTACATCCTTTGCGGCTGTGTGCATTTTTATAAGGTAGTGATTTATGTAAAATGCACCTGAGAACTTAAGGGTTACTGTATGAACACAGTTCTTAGAATCCCTTGCTTGATCAAGATTTTTCTAATTGGGCATTAGTCGCTCTACTTTTCAATGCTGGTGGTCATTGCAAGGTGAGAAAAATCACTATAGTCAAAATAACAGGTTGGCCTATAACCTTAAAAATAGCACCTCCATGCTAATTCTTCTGCCATGAAAACATTGGGAAGAAGTCCAACTTCATTCCATTGGAAATTTCTTGTTAATCCTGTACCAAAACAAAGTTTGTCGGGGCATATAGAAATGGGTCCAGTCTAGGTGAGCATGCATCTGTCCCTCCAAACATCTGTGCAATCGCCCACACATTTTGTGAATGTGGGAGCTTTGAACAAATGTAATCGAATTATCATGTCACTTCCTATGGGTACACATTGTAAGAACATCTTGCTCTAGTTCAATATTCACCCAATTCCTCAAATTTGTGTAGTTAGACCCATTTTGTTGGAAATTAAGTGTTTGTCTGATGATGAGTTTGTGAAGGTGATAACTTTAACATTTGTAATCAGATTTCATGAAATATGCCAAAGGCATACTTAGTTCAATATTCACCCAATTTCGTTGATATATTTTTCTAGGAATTTCATCCCTTTCTGTTGGAAATTTCATGTTTGTCTGATGATGACTTTGCGAATGTAAAAACTTGAACAAATGTAACTGGATTATCATGAAACTTGCTTGCTACATGTATAGCATACAAAACATAGCTTATGACCCCTCATTGGAATGAGCTCAATGAGCTCGTTCTAATGAGGGTCAAAAGCTCAGTTTTAGATGCAAAAAATGGAAAAAATAATTGAAATTGAATGCCAGTTTTAGTGCTTAGCATTGACCGTATTTTGTAGTTACATTGGGTAAAGGGTTAACCCACTTCTTTCTTTGTGGAGGCGGTGGATGTTGACATTTCATGGCAAATGCTCGTTACACATGTGTTAGCTGCTACTATACCTGGTTTCTCAGTCTCGCATTACCGGTGGATTCCATGATGAGGTCAAAGGTTATGGGGAAACATTTTTGTAAACAAATGTTTTAGCGAGGCAGTGTTTTGCCACATTATTCTTTGCATTCAAATTGACCGTCTAAATTTGTTTGTTGATTTAGTCAGCTTCAATCAGTAACAATAAGTGTACATGTATTTGTGAATAGAAACAAGTGATATAAAGTGATTCAAGTGTGTTTTGGCATTGCTACTTTGTTAATATAAGGGGGTGCATGCCGATCTGCTGAGTATGTGATCGCTACGCCAAATGCCAGCAAGATAGCATGTTTGCAGTGATAAAAGCAGTCCTTTTTAACAACTGAGTGGTTAGAAGGCAGTTATTAAACTGTTGATATCTTGATAAACAAGGTACTTATCAATATAATTAGTCCCCCACGGGAACCGTAAGGGGACTATAGGATTGCACTCCATCCATCTGTCCGTCTGTCCATCTGTCTGTCTGTTTTTATGTTACCATCTCTCCCTCCAACATGCTTTAAGCTACACCTTTCATATTTGATACATGGATAAATGGTTCTGAGGGGATGATGCACGCTCAAAATGTTTGTTTCAAAATCCAAGATGGCAGAATGGCGGCCATATTTTTATACTGTACCAATGACTCAGACTTAGCTGGTGCTAACTCTTAAATTCTAGGGCCAAACACAAATTTTACCCCCCAATCCCCAAAATTTGCATCTAAAACCGAAAATTACATGTCCTATATGGTCCTCCATACCTTTCCTCCACTGCGCATGTGCAGTGTCAAGGAGGTCTCGAAATTGGCGCCAAAAGTCATTCTTTGTTTGGCCCTTCATCAGTTCACATCTGACTGATATTTGTGCTTGTAAATCTCAGTTTAAATGATGCCAGACACATAAATATGAGAGAAATGGTGGATCTAAAGAGGAAATAGAAGGATGAGAGGAAAATTCAGTGGCAGGAAATAATCAGGGCTGTAACTTGAAATTTTTTATGAAATTATGTTATGTTCCCTAATTTCGAGGCATGAGCCTGTTGTTATCATTCTTGCTATGAAAGTTCCACTGCTTGATCAGTGTTGCCTCTCTCCCTTTACTTTATTCCCCCCTTGCTATTTTCCCATGGTTTTGGCATATTTTCTGTAATAATTATTACTAAAATTTCTTGGGAGTTTTGGCTTCGTAACAGAATGAATTTCTGTTCTTTTTCCCATGTTGACGTCCTCACCCTTAGGTGTTTAGGCTCGGCAGCCGGGTTCGTCCGTTACGGTTCTGGGAAGCAGTGTGGGTGATGCGAGCACTATAAACTTGGAACGTGCACACCCAACAACGACGGTTTCGAGGATAGTACGGAGGAAGCCAATAGGTAATAATTGCGGGTGCAAGCGTACATGTACATGTGCGGTACATGTACGTGTACGTGTACACGTACATTCGTGTACACCTCCATAGGAATTAGTGTTAAAATCGTGTACAGGTACACGATTTGTCATGTACATGTACGGTACATGTACGTGTACCATACATGTACATTCGTGTACACCTCCCCCATAGGATTCAGTGTTAAATTGCAAGCAAAAAACGTTTTGTCGTTTCTAAATCATCGTCTTACCGATTCTAAATAATCCGTGTCCGTACACGATTTTAACACTGAAACCCTATGGAGGCGTACACGGAGATCCACTTGTGGATTTTAAGTCGGAAATCGACTCGTGTAAAGAGGTTGTGTTAGAATTCGCAAACCCACTGTCGCGTTTCTCGAAGTAAGACTAACGCACGTTATTGCGAGGTGATCTTAATAAGCACTTAATGGAAATGTTTTGAATGAAGAGTGTTGCCAGGGTGTTAGAAATCCGCAAACTCGCTGTCACGTTTTTGATTGATATATATAGGAGAGAAAAAAAAATATAAATAAAAAGTTATTTAAAAAAAATAAATATATCAAATCGAATAGATAATAAAAAAAAAAATACGTAAATCATGAGCGATTCTCAGGATATTAGAGTAAGGTTTCTTTTAAAAATGCTGATGAGAGCCTACGCATTCTGCGTGAACGAACAACTAGGTCGTCTCTTGTTAGAACGATGCGTCGGATGTCGGGATCATCTAGACTTTGATCGCGAGAATCATTCGTGTCTGTGGATGGAAAGGGAAGATATGGTCAACAAGTATTTCGAACTGGCGTTCGAACGTGTTCAAATCAATGAAGTGATCGCATTTTGGAAGAGATTACTCTTCTGTAAGGATCAAAGCAAGCCCACAGTTTCGGAAGAACAGAAATTGGCGCGTAAAAGTCTGACTTTAAAAGATAAGGGATGCGTCAAGAAATTATTGTTCAATGAAGCATACGTCTAAGTTTTCTCGTTGATATAAAATAAGGGAGAATAGAAAATAAAATAAATACACACATAAATTTTTTATCTAATATTAGAAAGAAAAAAAAACACAAAAATGAGAACCAGAAATAAATTGTATCTGACGTTAGTGGACGACGAGGATGAGAAGCCGATCGACGTTTTGCCGACGGCACCGTCGCTAGAAGAAAGAGAAAGAGGAGAGAGGTATTGCATCGATCAAATTAGTAGAATCCAAGAGTATCTAACTCGAGAGAGAGATTCTCGTCGTTCCCTCAAGAAGTATTCGCGTTTCGTAAAATTCGTCAACGCGATCGACACGACACTCATCACGATTTCCATGGGTTTACACGCGGCCGGCATCGGATTGTTGTCGACCGCGGTCGGCATTCCGATCGTGTTGACCGTAGAAGGAGTGGCTCTCGCCGCCGGATTGTTTAGCACGCTCGGAAACTTTTTGAGTAGGAAATTATATCTGAAGGCGAGGAAACACGACAAGATTCGCGTCTTGGCCGACTCCAAGATCGACACGATATCCGAAATGATCTCTATGGCGTTGAAAGACGGTAGGATATCGGACGGAGAAAACTTCGCGATATTGAGCGAGAAAACGAAATACGATGCCATGAAAGAAGCCGTGAGAATCAAGACTCGTCAGATCAAGGAAGAGATGAAGGATTCTCTCGTGGAAAAGGGGAGGAAAGAGGCCAGGGTGGAATTCAGTAAGATGATAGAACTCAAGAGCAGCGATTGAAAAAAAAAAATATATATATATAATAAGAACAGAATTAATTAATTATTAAATTTATATATAAAATAAAAAAACGAAATTAATTTAAATAACTCTTAAAAAAAAATGTATTGCGTAAAGTGTAAGAGAGTTACCGAGATGAGTAATTCTAGAGAAGTGCGAACTAAAAACGACAGACAGAGGCTTCGCAGAATTTGCGACGTGTGTGGTTCTGTCAAGACTAGATTCGTCAAAAAAAAGAACGCGAGCAAAGGTAAAGGCATCGTGAATAAAATGATCAATAATCTACCTTTCGAAATGCATCTGCCCGGTCACAGTTTCACGGGACCCGGAACGAAATTGAACAAGAGACTCAACGCCGATCTGACTCCCAAATCTTGGATCAAACCTGTGAATAGGGTGGACGCGGCTGCGTATGATCACGATCTGTGCTACGCCGGACATCCCGACACAAAGACTCGCAACGACGTCTGCGATAAAAACATGTTGGGGAAATTGAGAGGCATATCGAATCCGACCAGGAGAGAGAAGATAGAACGTTCGCTGGTCGGCAATCTGATCGGTGCGAAACGTCGATTCGGATGGGGTGTTCAAAAAAAAAAGCGCATCTGAAAAGAAGAAGAAACGATTATTGACGAGCGAATTGGCCGAGGAGTTACACAAACCCATAGTGAGTAAATTTCGAAAGAGAAGGGGGTTCGTGAAGGGTCTGGATGATATTTGGTCTGCCGACTTGGTCGACATGAGATCGTTTTCGAGGTGTAACGAGGGCGTCAAATATTTATTGACGGTCATCGACGTGTTTTCCAAATACGGTTGGATCAGAGCTTTGAAGAAATAATAGGGACCTTGTGTCGCCGAGGCTCTGAAGAGCGTGTTCGACTCGTCTTCTCGAAAACCGAGTAAATTGTGGGTGGATAAGGGAAAGGAATTCTACAACAAGCACGTTCATCGACTGGTTGACCTCTACTCGATCGAAAACGAAGAGAAAGCCAGCGTGGTGGAACGTTGGAATCGAACGATGAAGGAAAAGATGCACAGATACTTCACGGCGAATTCGACCAAGAAATACATATACGCACTGAACGGTCTGGTCAAAGATTACAACAACACCTGACACAGATCGATCAAGATGACTCCCACGGAAGCTAGCGATCCTCGAAACGAAAAACAGGTCTACGCGAATCTATATCCTGAGAGATCTAAGATCAGGAAGAAGTCTAGAACGTCGAAATTTGCAGTCGGTGATCGAGTGAGAATCTACGCTTATAAGAAGCACTTCGAAAAGGGTTATACTCCTCGATGGACCTCGGAAATCTTTGTGATAATCAAAATATTTCACACCGATCCGGTGACTTACGAAATCGAAGCTTTGGATGGAGAAGAGATCATCAGAAAGTTTTACGAACAACAATTACAGAAGACAAAGTTTTGATAAAGAAAAGAAAATTTTTTTTTATTTACTTTCTTTAACATTTTCTTGTTTATACACATATATATAAGAGAGAAAAAAAATAATAAAAAATAATTAAAAACTATTTTTTAGATAAAGAAATCAAGTTAATTAATAAACAAAAAACTAAAAATCCTTTAAAATGACAAATATACAAGATATAGCACAAAGCATAGTGAAAGATGAAAGTTTTCAAGAATATGAGGTTCACGAATACGAACCGGTGACCGGAACGAGTTTGAACAATGCGGGAGAGATAAGAATCAACGTTGAAACTCAAGATCTATTTGTACATCCTAGCGAGAGTTACATAGTGGTGCAGGGACGTCTCACCAAGGAAGATGGGAGCGACTATGCCGACGACGACACGGTTACTGTAGCCAATAATGGCATCATGCAGCTATTCAGTAATATAAAATACATGCTATCCGGACAAGAGATAGAATCTGTTTTTCATCCCGGTCAGGCCACCACGATGTTCGGACTCTTGACATATCCTGATGATTTTTCGAAATCCAGAGGACTTAATCAGTTGTGGGTGAAAGACACCGTAGGCCCTGCCAGCGCCGGCGCCACCGCGATATTCGACTACGTCGTCAAGACGTCCAGACCTAAAGGAACGTTTTCGTTCAGGATACCTTTGAAACACATCTTCGGATTTGCGGACGATTACAACAAGATCATGTACGGATTCAAACACAATCTGACGTTGATTCGAAAAGGAGACGACGGCGCAATAGACTCACTGCGACCAATGCGGGTAAGATAACTCTACACAAGATATCATGGTTCGTTTCGCACGTGGAGCCTTCGATCGTGGAGAAAGCACGTCTCTACAAGATCATAGAATCCAAGAGTAAGTTACATCGTGGCTGCATTTCAGACCGATAGGGACGGGTCTCAGGAAAAGAATGCGTTGCTGTTCGATCACTGCCATTTGAGAAACATGCAAGTGTTTCTGAACGCCACGGGATATCCAGCAATCGATTACAACGCGTCATTCGACAAGAACGATTTCTGCAGACTGTACGGCGATGCCGCTGATTTTAGAAAGTATCACGGTCTAGACGAATTGATGAGCAACCCTAACATATCTCCCGGCGAATACAAGTCAATGTATCCCATGTTCGTATTCGACGTTAGTAAACAGAGTGAACGACTCAAGAGTAGCGTCTTAGACATTCAGATCAAGATGCAATTCGATAGGAACGTGCCGAGAAAAAACGAAGCCTTCGCCCTGGTCCTGTCGGACAGAGAATTACAATTCGAATCAGACGGAAATAAGATGTCAATCATTCGATGAGAGACGAGTGTGAAAAAAATAAAAAACAAAAAAATAATGTGTGATTATTAAAAAACAAAAAAAAATAAAGTAATGTGATCTAGAGAGATTGAACATCTTTCTAAATCTCATTACTTTTTTTTTTGTTTTTTTTGTTTTTAATAATCACACATTATTTTTTTTAATTCATTATTTTCCATGCGTTCACTGTTTGTTCAAAGGAACTAGTTCGATCAGTAGACTCACCACGGAAGTGGCGGCTTTGGGATTATTGGTTTTCGTAACGAAATTAATCCTGTCTCCGGCGTTCACTTTGAGAGGCGTGCCGAACGTGCTAACATTCGCGTGTTGATTCTCAGTCTTTTCGACGCTGTATCTCTTATCCCTCTCTACACCATTCACCATGAGATTGACGGCCGCTCTGTTATTCAAATCCGAGGAAGCCAGACTCATTCAAAGGATTTCACCTCCCAGCGGCATGGGATATCCCACTGACCATGTTTCGATCCGCTATCTCCATTTCTGAAAGACCACTCAGCTTTTCCCTCATCTAAGGTGCCGGCCTCTTCGGCCCACACAGTGATCAATTGTCTAGCATATTTGACTTTCTCCACCACCGAAATCAGGGTGCAGGCATCCGTCATGTTTACGGGATCCGGTAGATTCGTGAGCGCGTGTCCACCCATGTCTAGTTTACCTTCCATTATGTCACCCTTTCTCCAGACCGAGTTGTCGTTCACGTACTTTCTGCAGACCGCGCTGGAATCGAATTCGGGATCGTGACTGAGTCCGAATAAATTCTTACCGTTCATGTTGATGCCACCCTCCATGGTTCCGCCAGATTCTTTGTTCAGGTAGAGATCGTCCACTTGCGATTCTAGGTATTCTTGCGATTGTATCACGGCAGAATCTGCGTAGCCCTTGTTGACCGCGGTTGTGTCTGCATCCGTGTTGTCGATCTTCGACAGATTCAATATCTTGTTGAATCCTGCATTCAGATCCGATTTCATTTCTCGTCTGTCAGACTTTCTCTGTTCCAGATCTACCTAGTGTTTGGTCGCCACGTCCTTGGGATTCGTGGGAGTGGCCACGTTCGTTATCTTGTTAGAATTGGCGTTCAATTCCGAGTGCATTGTATTCTGAACGTATCTATTTCTCAGGTGTTCGCTGAATCTCGCGTGAGAGTCATCCGCGTATTTCTTGGTCGCGGCATCGGTGGGATCTATGGGATTTGCGATGTTCACCAAACGTTTGGATTTCAGATCGAGATCGTCGGTTATGGTTTTATCCACGTAATTATCTAGCAGGATTCATTCGAAATTGGCGTTCCCCCTGTCAACGTATTTTTTAGTCGCAGCATCTGCGAGATCTATCGGCTCGGGAAGATTGTAGAGCTTCTTATCGTTCATGTTCAAAGGTTCTTCTCGAGGTTCGTATCTCCGAACGTAACGTTCGTCCAAGTTGGCAACGTCGTAACCATCGTCAACTTCGAACGTCTTCCTCTTCTTTCTTAGGTTGACTTTTTCATCATCACTTCTACCAAATTTATCGACTGGCATGTTGTTGTGCGATTTTTTTTGTTTTTTAGAAAAAATATATTCAAAATGCAGTTTATTAAAAATGAACTATGTTATTTTATTTTTCGTTTTTATTCGATTAAAATTTTTTTAAAATAATTTTTTATCTTTATATATACTATAAAAAAAAAATCTCTCTCTAATGTAAATCATTGAGAATGTCTTGAAATCGATCTCCTTCAGACCATCTCTTGAGAACGTAGAGACACAGGTGACCTCAAAACACTTGATCTGGTGATTACACTTGTTCCGTGTTGTAACGAACCATCGATTTGTTGAAATAGTTCTTTATTTCTTTTGGCGGCGAGAGTCCGTAGCTGTCGAAATAATAATTTTTCTTCTTCCCGTTCTTGATCCACGCCACCCAGTGAGTGCCTTCACCCGATGAATCGTCTAGATTTAAAATTCCGCATTCTGATTGTCGAGGTCTTCTCTTCGGCTTCGGCAAGGCATCTCTGGAAAACACGCCTAGAAAATCTTTTGCCGCATTCAACAGATCGATGTTGGATAGGGATTCGTTAGGTAAGACGACACCTTCTACGGATATCTTTATTTTCTTATTCATAATGTGTATATATTTTTTTTTATTTATTTTATTAGAATTTACTAAAAAATGACGTTATTTTTTTTGTTTTTTTCTCTTTTTTTTTAAACTAACATTCTCGATGTCACTATCGATTTCTATAATTTTGTTTCCATCTAATTCCTCTTGATTTTCTGGACTCTCGATGTCTCTATCGGTTTCTATAATTTTGATTCCATCTAATTCCTCTTGATTTTCTGGAATCCTATCATCCACAATCGTATCTGGAATCCAATCATCCACATTCATATCGTCTCTAATTAGATCCACAGTCCAATGTCTGAGTGCCAAAGTGCTTATTTTATCGTCTAACACGAATCTCTTATCGTCGTCGGCTGTCAGCGAAATCTTGTTGACTATTTCGGTATACAAGTCGTGATTTTCACTTCGAATCGATTTCATAGTCTTATACACCGGACCACTTCCTAAAAGACAATCTTTATACTCTTGGAAAGAGATGTTTTTCTTCACCACGCACGCTTTAACTCCTTTGCACTTCTTGATCTCTTCATCATCTTCTAGACGATAAGCATACAGTTTGGGTCTCAAGCCCACGAATTCGACGATTTGTTTACCATCGCTCTCGTCCTTAAATTTACCCAACACCTTCTTGTTGTCGTTCGATTGAATGTTGGACGGGTGATAGACAGGATAATTGCTCGTGTCGAACCACTCGGCCACGTCCTGAGATATATCTCGGTAGACGTATTTCGTCTCTATCTCGTAAACTAAACTGTCCGTGTCGGTGAACAGTAGTTTGGCTTTATCACCAAATTTCGTAATCGAAGTGAAACTCGTACATCAATCGCTTGCTGATATCTAAGATGATCGGTCCGAGATAATACGGTTTGTCGAACTTCAGGTGCGTCTTTTGCATGTGAACGGCCACTAGATTTTCGTTGAATATGGTTCGGTGTTTGTAATTGGGTTTCGCCACTAATTTTTTAGCACTTTTCTCAGACGTGACGAGTCGAACGTCGGTTCTCTTCCTGATGTTTTCCATCGATTTACCGTACACGCAGTTGTTCATGAGTTTGAAGAAATCTTTTTCGAAATCGTTCTCGGCTCGAATTCTGAGATTCGTGTTGAGATCGATGTATTTTTTCATCCAAGGCTCTTCGTCGAATCGAATGATGCGATGTATGTTGACTAATTTCATCCCGTAATCGACATACTGTTTCAAATTCTCACTGTAGACGACGTAGTTACATTTGTTAAGTAAATTGGGAATGAGTTTTTCCTCGTCTTCTTCGTTCGGTTCCATTCGTTCGGGAGCCAGCGGATAATCGTTGTGTGGATCGTGTAATTCTTCCGGATTGTTCAAATCGACTTCTAAAATGCAAGGATAGTCTCTCCATTTTTGCATCTCTTCCGGTTCCTTCACCCATTCGAAATTTCCAATCGGTGAAGGATGACTCATAGCCCAACCGTACAGATTATTGGCGTCCCAATACTGTATGTATTTAGTCGACCGTTTCGAATCGAAACCTTCTTTCATGTAGGGATTGTTAGCTTCAGAATATCTGTGAGAGATAATCGAGACGCCACCTCTCGCAGCCCTTTCGAACATGAGTAACATGTTCACGTCGGATAATAATTCCAATTGGACTTCGGTGGTCTTCAACAGAGCGTCCCACGCTAGACTGGGTGCGGTGAAATACCAAGCGGGATCCAGATCGTAATTTCGACAACAGATGTCTCGAAAATTTTCGAACACGTCTGCCAAGAGCAGAACGTCGGTCTTCAGATAGAGATCGTGATAATCTCTCATGGTTTTCATATCGAATAATTTCCACACGTTTTTAGCGTGTTCGTAATTCTCGTCGGAAATGTCGGAAATTTCGAATAAAAATCTTCTTTCGAAGGTAGTGCGGTGTCTTCGAATCTCTTTAGATCGTTCATGTAATCGTAAGGATAGACTCCTTTCCTCAACATGACGTCTACTCGTTCTCCGAAATGTTCGCTCATGATTTTAAATTTATCCTTGCTCATATTATCGACTAATTTTTCCCGAGCGGTCAACATGAATTTAAAACTGTCGATGAAACGTATGGCTCTACGAATGAATTTCGTTTTTTCTTCCAACGTCTCTCCGTCGATTACTCTTTTCTCCTCCATGAGCTTCCATTTCGTGAAGGAAATGTATCTTTCTTCGCTGTTCGCGATGCAATTTAATTCTTCGTGTGAGGTGCCGAGATTTTTCACGAACAGATGACTGTCGTAACCTGAGAGATTGTGAAACATCACCGGATAGAAAGCGGCGTCTCGATGTTTTAAATTACACTTGCTGTGAGCCGGACCGCGATACAGACCCGTGTAATGATCGTGGTCTCTGACCTTCTCATTTTCCTTCGAATTCTCGTCGAACGATTGTCTGCATATGTGACATTCGGTGGCTCTGTTCTTTTCGTCCTGCTGCTCTCGCGTGATGATCATTTTTGCCGGAGTTTTGAATTTGTCATATAACATTTGAAGTTTCCATTCTAACTCTTCCACGAACCTTTGGGCCACGTCGTCGTCTTCATACTGTTTCGTGTAGGTGAAGGGACCCATGTCGTGTTGCGAGTCGAAAGCGCATTTCACGTAAATGCAATAGCCCGAAGGTATGTGTTTTTGATACCTTTCGACGTAACTTTGAAGAGCGTTGGGTTGACAGGAACTCATTTTCGTGGTGAAACATTCGAAATCGGCGTACACGACGAATGGTACTTTTAACCTTCTATTGTGATTTTCAAACTTCACGATGGTGTTAGGTTTGGGCATTTCGACGATGACACCTTGATTTTTGTTGCAATATTCCTGATGTTTCGCCAACGAGTCTTCGCTGTGAAACGCGTTCATGCAATTGAAACATAAAGATATCTTTCCTTTATGTTTATTATTTTGTTTCGACAGTAATCCGCTCGGATTTGGAACCCAACAATAATGATGATTGTCACCGTTTGAAATCAATAATAAAATAATCGTCTTTTCTCTTCCGAGATATGAAGTCAGTCTGAGAGGATAGATCTTTTGTTTTTCGTTGTCGTATCCCAAGACGTTCACCGCTATGGTGGGATTTTGAACCTTGAAACGTTCGATGTGCTTTAACTGCGTTGGAAAAGTCACTCCGGTCCAATCGAGATTTTTAGAAGTCTCCTCGTAACAAGAAACTCTATCGGAATTCATTTTGACTGGGTATAAAGCGGAGGTGACTGCCCATTTAAAACACTGATCATCTTTATTTCTCACATTGACCACGGATTGTTTTTTAGCTAAGAAATACGGTAATTTCACGTAGGAAGACCCTTTCAACAAATCGTTTTCAGTTATGTGAATTTCGAGTTTCAACATCTCATCGAACGTCCAATTACTACCTTCATGTTGATAATTCGCGAGAGACGTCAGCATCTTGTCTTTCAACTTTTCGAAAACGTCCGATAAATCTGAACCTCGAAATACGGGTTCGACGTTAGATCTGAAATATGCATTTTTCACGATGCTCTCGCCGGACTTCACATTGATTTTATTCATCACGCAATGGAGTATCATCTTAATTTTTAGGCCCACGTTCATGTATTTGCGAAACAAATCCAATACTTTTTTCTTCACCCGTTCCATGAACAATTTCGGATCGATTTTCTTCAACGAGGGAACCACGTCGAAAGTTTTAAAAACGCCTTTGATCGCACTCTCCCGTTCCACAGACTTCGATTGAAATAGTTCCGCGGTGAGTCGCGCTAGATATTCTTCTCCTTTCCCTTCATCTATTGCTCTTCGAAGTTCACTCGATATATCTCGTTTGCCTAGAATCTGATGTGCATCACTCGTTTTCGTTTTAGTTTTTCTTTTCTTTTCTTTGGAAACTTGAAGTTCTTCTTCAACGGCTTTTCGTTTAGTCATCTTCTTATTTTTCACAATCGAAACGTTTTTGGTTTTTTTCGACGTCGGCATTTCGATTCCTTTTACTATCTTTTTCTTCTTCTTCTCATTTTTCACAACCGATGCATTTTTTGACGTCGTTGCTATCGGCATTTCGAAATGTTTGCCTTTCCATCGTTTAGCAAATATTCCTGTATGACTTCAATCTTTTTTGATTTAGTTCTATGATTTCTGTAATGTGAAATTTTTAATAGTTTACAAATCTCGTTTAACTGAGGTACGGTTTTCTCATTTAAATTTTCCATTTTAATAATTTGTTTAAAAAGTTTTTTGTTTTTCTTTAATGTGAAAAATTTTTTTTTTTTTTTGGATGAAATTAATCAATTTTTTTATGTTCCTTAACGTCACAAAAAATTGAATTAATACGAGAAAAAAGGATGTTAAAATTTAACTTTTATATATATAAAGAGAAAAAAAAAAACAAAACTTTTTAAACAAATTATTCAAATACAAAATTTAAAATATACATTATTTGCAAGAATTCGTAAAACAAAAAAAAAACTAAATAATCGATCATGACGACAACATCCACGACGGAATCTTGACATAAACGTCGACATTGTTTAATAAATCGTTATTCTCCAAAAAACCAAGAAGAAAAAAATCGTAATTTATATTTACGCGTTTCGAAAGAAAATGATACGATTTGCGATAGAAAATCGAATCGTAATACTATTAGCGAACAAAAATTAATCGACAATGTCGTTCGAACTATTAAAAAAGAAGAAGGTTCAAGACAAATAGAACTCTTACGACTTTTACGCGAAGTCTCGCACGAGGTTCAAAATAAATTTCCGTGAAGCAGACGCGTGTTCATGTCACCTGATTCCTTCTCAATAGATGATGATAACTGCAAGATGCGAAGGTCAATTTTTAAACTTTCGAAGTCTTGCACGTTCTAAAACTTGTCTGCTTCTTTCATGAATTGAATCAAATCTTCTAAAGTCAAGAATTGAGATAACGTCTTGTTTGCGTGATTCAATGTATTGTACAATTGTTCCTTCGTGTATCCGGATTGTAAAATACCCCTTAATAAACTCTCGTTTTTATTTCTTTCCCATTCTTCGTCTTCAATTTTAATCAATCCCAATGACTGGATCTTCTTCAAATAATCGCAACGACCTTTGGTATTATTTATGTGTTCTACCAAAGGTCTGTCGTTAGGTTCCCAATTCATTAAATGTATGTTGCAACAAAAACATTTAACTCTGTCACTTTTACCCACATAAATGAAACCTGCAGCAGCTAAATCTTCGGGTTTTTGAGCAAGATGCGAAGGCCAATTTTTAAACGTTTGAAGTCTTGCACTTTCTAAACTATAATTCGGATGTTCGGACTTGATCATTGTTTTTACCTTAAAATTGAGTTTGTAAGAATATTTTTTTGTTGAATTTTTGTATTTAATGATAATTTGTTAAAAATTTTAAAATTGAGATGTTAAATTTAACTTTTTATTTATATAAAGAGAAAAAAAACTTTTCAAAAAAAAATTTTCACATTAAAGAAATTAAAATTAAAAAAACTTTCTTTTATGTGAGCAACCCCCTTTTACCCCCTCACAAATAAAATCGCCAGGGGAGAAGCTTGTTTGGCAAAAATAACACTTGAGCCGAAACTGATGATGATAATGGACCACCCTAAAAGTGGCGGCCGATTTATTAAAAGAATACAAAAATGGAAATTCTTATTTATGACTACCTGCGTCCATGTGATGCCCAGGTAGTAGGATGACACAGTTTACAAAGATGGGATAGACTACCTGAAGCCATGTGATGCTGAGGTAGTCTAGAGAACCGGTTTTCCATTTTTGCCAAAAGTGGCGCAGCTAACGCCTGCCTGTAATGCAGGGTCTAAAACTACAGAAAACTATGCTACAAGTACAACGAAGTGAATGAAAAATATGAAAAATGACAATAAAGGAAGTCCTGACTTTGTAGACCAGAAAGCTGTCAATAATACAGCGTAATTTTGTCGGAAGGCATCCTCTCGCCCGCCGCATAATGGTGATGGCACAAGTGTAATTCTGCAGAACATTTTGCACCATCCTGAGCGCAGTAACTGTCAAGAAACCTTAGGGGAATCCCCATGTTTGAAATGTAGATCTGAAATGTAGGCCATCATCATCCGGCGGCAGGCGAAAACAAATAAATGACAATTCTTCCCAGAAATCAAGAGCACCAAGCTATTGTCCATTGCCAGAATCCCAGCCTGTAATGCAGGGATAGGCACTATAGAGGCATTCTAAAGCCAGTCACAATGAAAGTTTGTTGTTGCTGTTGATCCCGGTCATGTAATACAGGGATGCTAACTGTTGTCCTTTATGAATTCGGTTGAGTGATATAGCCAGAGCTGTGGTAACTTGAGGCCTTCTCTTCCTGCGTCTGAAGCCCACGGCTTGTCTTGTAAGTTGTCCAAATTGTGGCAAGCTCAGCAGTGCAATGGAAGCATGTCTAACTGGTACATTCAATAGAGTGGGGTGTAAGAAGAGAAAATGAAGATAGATGGGACCATTTAGTAGAAGCCGATGGTTGACTAGCCACGCTCTGAAAAGAAGGAGTGAAAACCAGAGAAAAAAGACGGTGGCGTGAGGGGAGGTGGCGGGAAAGAGTTAACTAACTGTGCTTCTTGTCCCAAAGTTGGTAATTTCGAAGTGACGCCAACCTGTTGAATTGATGATTAGTTCCACCAATGGAATGGTTGGTAAGTATTCTGGGATTGCTCCATGAAACAAAGGGAATATAGTCTGTTTCTACAGAGTGTCTGACTCTGTAGAAATGATGGGAATTAGGCAAAGCAGATGAGAGAGTTAGAATTTAGAAATGTATTATCAAGATTGAAGGATAGTCGACTGGTCTGCTTGCCTTGAGAATAAATTAGCAGACCTGTCTTGTTGTACAGCTGTACCCAAAAACACTAAGCGTGTTCTCCCATAAAATAATTTATGCCTGGGGCCTAAATTGCATTTATGTGAGCAACCCCCTTTTACCCCCTCACAAATAAAATCGCCAGGGGAGAAGCTTGTTTGGCAAAAATAACACTTGAGCCGAAACTGATGATGATAATGGACCACCCTAAAAGTGGCGGCCGATTTATTAAAAGAATACAAAAATGGAAATTCTTATTTATGACTACCTGCGGCCATGTGATGCCCAGGTAGTAGGATGACACAATTTACAAAGATGGGATAGACTACCTGAAGCCATGTGATGCTGAGGTAGTCTAGAGAACCGGTTTTCCATTTTTGCCAAAAGTGGCGCAGCTAACGCCATAGGCTGCCAGGTAGGAGATCTGGCAGCTCGCGCCACTCGAATCCCCGGGACCAAGCCCCCACCTCTTTCCCTTACATTGTGGGAACATTCCTTAAATAGAGCTTGAAAGCATCTGAAGACCATCGCCCGATCTGTCGAATTTGGGCGTCGGTAGAACCATTTTGGGCCAAATAAGAAGCCCCACCGATTCTGAAGCTGTGCGTTTTGTAGAAGGAAGCGCTCAACCCACAAAATGTAAGGCAGCGGTCGAGCACGGCCGAAAAATATGAACGGGTAACCGGTATGCCTGCCTGGGAGGTGAAATAGGAAATGGCCTGAGGACGGACTCTATTGTAATTGGCCAGAGCCGCCACAGGGCATGGGAGAGGGGGAGGCTTGGGTGTTAAGCGGAGGACGAAGGAGCTGCCCGGCGTACTATGTTTGTAATTCTGAAGTGTGACACAAACTCCTAAGTGGTCCCAATGAAAACAGGAGGAAGTGAGAGTTGAAGGACGATGTTGAGATGTCGAAGTAAATTCACTTACTCGCAATAAAGCAAAAAAGGCCGGCAGGAACATAGCTTTAAACAATATGGTATCATACCAAGACAGACTCACATGGTGCAGGGACGTGAGAAGTTTTTGCAGGATGTTTAGCGTTATGGGAAGACGAATATCTGGAGCATGACTGAGATGTTTTACCCCGTGAAGAAGCTTACAAATGAGGAATGACTGAGAGGGATCTGGAAAACCATACATTTTGTGAGCATGACTAAGGCCGGATAAGTAGGTCAAAAGGGAATTGTACCTGAAACCCTGTTGATACAGCCATGAAATGAAAAGCCCAATCTCGAAAGGTGCTACCGGCAATGTTGGTGGGCAGAAGAAAGTGGCAAGGTAGAAGGAACGAAAACAGTGGAGAGCCCGAGCATATGTTTGGTGGGTAGATGGTGCCAAGGAGGCCTCTAAGAGTGTATGCATTATGTGAGGAAGACTGTGGGTAACAGATGGTCTGGGATAGGTGTAGGTTGTTTGTTGGCAGTGGGATAGCCGGCCAGAAATTCTTGGACCTGTAAACGAGACAAAGCATCGGCGTAAATGTTTGTCTTACCCGAGATGTGGCAAGCCTTAAATAGAATATTATATTTTAGAGAATATACAACTAGCTGACGAACCAGCCGCATTAATGTTGGATCTTTACATGTTTGCTTGTTGATGACTGGAATGAGAGCCTCGTTATCGGTGTGAAAGAGGATGCAGTGGTTGGCCAGTAGAGGACCCCAAAGCCCGATCGACAGAATGATAGGGTATAGCTCCAGGGCCGAAATGTGTGCATTCTTGATTTCCGTAGGCCAGGCCCCGTAAGTCCAACGAGCACCAAAGATCGCCCCAAAACCCAGTGTTGAGGCTGCATCCGTATACAGGGAGATGGCTTGGTTGCTACACCACTGGTCATGCAAAAACATTGACTCCCCATTGAAATGTTCGAGAAAAAACAGCCAGGCTTGCAAATCTGCTCGTGCCGCTGAGTTGAGCCTAATGCGATGGTTGGGGCGGACTATGCCTTTGGTTAAGTCAATCAGACGTCTGAGAAAAGGGCGGCCGGGAAGGACGACCGAACATGCAAAATTTAGAACCCCTATAAGACTCTGCAACTCATGGAGGGTGACCTTCTTCCTAATACGATATTTCCTCAGTAACGCCCGAGCCTGAGCAAGCTTTGCTTGAGGGAGACGAGCTTCCATCTTCTCCGAGTCCAATGTAATGCCTAAAAAGTCTAAACAGTGGGTAGGTAAGACAGTCTTGTCAGTAGCTAAGGGTACGCCTAAATCCGTACATAGTGCCTGAAAAATCCGCAAGGCACTGGCACATTCCTCCTTGGAATTGTGCACAAGAAAGAAATCATCCAGGAGGTGGACCACCGAAGCAGAAACCAAAGACTTTAAGATAATCTCAAGGGCTGAACTGAACTTTTCGAAAAGCTGGCAGGAAGAAGAACTACCCATGGGAAGGCATCGGTCGTAGTAAAATTTCCCCTCCCAAGTAAAGCCTAGCAAGTGAAAATCTTTGGGATGTATGGGGAGCAGGCGGAATGCATCTTTGATATCCACTTTGGCCATGAAACTGTTGCGGCCCCAATGTTGGAGATAAGTAATCGCATCGGAAACTGAAGCATAGACAACCCGAGAGTGTTCAGCAGTAATCCCATCATTCACGGAAGCCCCGGAGGGAAAGGACAAATGGTGAATAAGGCGAAAAGAGCCTGGAGACTTTTTAGGCACCAAACCCAGTGGAGAGATATGGAAAGGATGTAAGGGTGGAGAGGAAAAAGGCCCCGCTATTCGGCCCAGCTCTAATTCCCCGAGTAATTTGGCAGAAACAACCGCAGGGTGATCCCGGGCAGATTTTAAATTCTGTGGCTGTGGCTGAGGCGGGAGGTCACCGGAAAAACCTAGGTGAAAACCTTCCCGAAACCCTTGCCGAAGGAATGCGCGCTCAGACGGGGGAAGATTATGAAGGTACTTTTCCAGACGTTCCTGGTTTATGGGTGTTGGTAGTGAAAGACTTCCTGAATGGTTGCATGTCTGAGCCCGAAGGTGGGGTGGCTGCTGCTGAAGCTGTGGGGCCACTGGTGCGGCGTGACCAGCAAGAAGAGGCTGGATGGGGGCGCTGGCAAATATAACATTTGTGAGAGAACTGGCAGTTGTTGTGACAGCCGAGACCTTTGTGGAAGCGAAAACATTCCCCGGCGGGCACGCGAAAATTGTGGTTAGGGGTGTTGTTACCATTCCCTCGGTTGTTCCGAAACTGATGATTTCGAAAGGAAGATCTGAAAGTTGGGGCCCTTGGGGCAACTTGATCGATAAGCTCCCAGTGGATCATGTTCCAGGGGAGACGACAAGTCTCCCTGAGGGCCCGAAATTGCTTGTCGTAGCTAAACCAATCTGAACCCTTTTGCGCCAAATTCCGGATGTTTGCAATGTAACGCATGAGCTGAGGCGCTTCAGGCAAAGTTCAGGGGCACCAGATGCCTGGGTTTCCACTGTGACGACAGAGAAGGAAGGCTTCTGTTTATTGAGCAGTTCAGACATGTGGATAAAGTGGTCATTCCAAATTTTCTCCTTCAGTGGTGCGGGAATAAAGGCATCCAATGGTGTGGCGAGTGAGTGGAAAATTGGCAATGAAGGATCGACCGGAACCTGAAGATCTGATGACGAAAGATGGTTGTTGAGTGTAGATAGGTCGTTACCTGCCGAGTTAGTATCCTGGAGAACTGGAGGAAGCATATTGTCTGGCATCGAGTGTAGCATCTCTGGATGAACTTCCGGTGGTGGAGGTGGAGATGTGCTAGTGTGAATCGGCAAGTTATGTACCCTGTGGGTCTGCTGGTCTTCTAATTGACTGACTGAGTGGGCTAACCGATTGATCGAATCCTGCAAGTGAGACAAGGTGACGGAGGCTTCAGCCTGTCCGGAATGTGTAGTAGGCGGTGGAGGTGTGCTGCAATGTGGCCTGCTGACGCTGAAGGTTGTTGACGTGGAAGGTCTGATGTCGGTGCGTGTGAGGGTCTCATCTGGCCGAGAACCTGGCGTCCGCAATGGGTCCAAAAGATGACTCAAAGGTACAGAAACGCGTGAACGGCTCCTCCTGGTGGGCATGGTGCCGCTTGAGCTGGTAGTGGTGAAAATGGACGGCTGTATGGCCACTGTAGGCGAAGTAGGTGTTGCATACTGGTGAGAGTCCTGCGCTGAGCCCCTCTGAAATGAAATGGGGTGTGTTGTGATTGTGCTGTTGTCAGGCTGCTGAATGGTGGTAGGCAGTGGTGCAGATGTTGGTGGGGAGGAAGCAGTAGATATCTGGAACTGTACTGTTGGGTCCGTGTGAGGCACAATGTGGTCGCCCCTCCCTTGTGATACTGCCAAAGCGTGTCGAAGGCTCTGTCTTAATGGCACACCATTTTGTTGTCTACCCTTTTTACGTTTTGTGGGAGCCATCTGTAACGAGAGTAAACAGGCATGAGGGATGTGGTGAGAAACAACAGACCAAGGAATCGTATGATGCATGCAGTACCCAGAAGATGAGTGTCGTGGGGTGTAAGTTGTAAATCAAGAAAGGTGTAAATTGTAAATCAAGAAAAAACAAACGGGCACACAGCCCTCAACAAAACTGAACATTGTGCGTAATGGCAGCTAGAAAACCGGGCACGCAGCCCAATGTAAATGATTGGCTAAGATTTCTCGCCCATGCACAGATAAAAAAACCGGGCACGAAGCCCAAAATTCTGAAGTACCACAGCGGGCCACGAAGGGACCGGAAGAATAAAACTGGGTAAAACGGACACTGAGTCCCCCGGGTGACCAAGGAACCAATGGAGATAATAATAGCACAAAGCACACACTACTAATGAAGGGGGCATGAAGAACATGCAGGGAAACGGGCACGGGGCCCAAAAATTGTGAATGTAACACCGCGGGCCATGAAGGAACCGGAAGAATAAAACTAGGTAAAAACGGACACTAAGTCCCGTACCGTGTGACCAAATAACCAATGGAGATAATCGCACCAAGCACACACTAAGTACGAATGGAGGGGGCATGAAAAACATGCAGGGAAAAAGAGAGAAAAAATTTTAAAATTTGGTTTTTCTATTGTTGTCAGTTTGTTATTGTTCGTGGTTTTTGTGTTCAAAGGTGCTGGTCGAACCAGGGGTATGCAAGATTGGATGCGGCCCGACGCAGTAAGCCGAAATTACGGAACAGTTTCAAGGAGTTGAAGCTGGCGTTTCCCGTGCATCAGTGCTGCACGAACACTGTAATAGAGACGGACGCTACCCTGGGCGATAAATGCACTCCATCCCTAAGAAATAAAGGAGCTGGAGATTTGTTGAACCGTCGGTGTTTCCAAAATATAGCGTACTCAGGGAGGATGCATAAATTTTCTAAACGGGCATTGAATTCATCTAAGTTCGACGTATATTGAGCATTGTTCCTCCAAAACTCCGAAAAAAGAACGACCAGCTTGACGTTGCAGGAGTGGTGCAAAAATGACCCAAAGTCGAAAACCTGACGAGCGATCTCGGCCGGGTCCCCTCCAGATGAATCGATGTCGTTACCGCCTAACTGTACCATGACAATGTCCGGGCAGAACAGATCAACAACTGGTTGCGAGCGTCCATAAGCCTCGGGAACGGTCAACCCACCTATGCCTAAATATCTGACATCGCAATCTGGGACCCCCAGTGACGCTCGGTATTGGGGAAATTTCGAATCCATATGATCCCGAAAACGTCTGACAAAACTATGCCCAATGATAAGGATCTTCATAATTCGACTAATAACGATACTGCTTACGAAATCCGTGAATAAACGTCTTCAGGAACGAAATGAGAACACAAACGAAAGAGTTAACTAACTGTGCTTCTTGTCCCAAAGTTGGTAATTTCGAAGTGACGCCAACCTGTTGAATTGATGATTAGTTCCACCAATGGAATGGTTGGTAAGTATTCTGGGATTGCTCCATGAAACAAAGGGAATATAGTCTGTTTCTACAGAGTGTCTGACTCTGTAGAAATGATGGGAATTAGGCAAAGCAGATGAGAGAGTTAGAATTTAGAAATGTATTATCAAGATTGAAGGATAGTCGACTGGTCTGCTTGCCTTGAGAATAAATTAGCAGACCTGTCTTGTTGTACAGCTGTACCCAAAAACACTAAGCGTGTTCTCCCATAAAATAATTTATGCCTGGGGCCTAAATTGCATTTATATATATAAAGAGCAAAAAAAAAAACAAAACTTTTTAAACAAATTATTAAAATACAAAATTTAAAATATTCATTATTTGCAAGAATTCATAAAACAAAAAAACCAAATAATCGATCATGACAGCAACACCTAAAAGATGCGAATTGAAATTGAAACGAGTCGAAACGTATTAGAAATTCAGTCATAAAATCTATAGATTACAACAACACGATCCCATCGAATTGAACGAGGTCGAGATGAAGGACTTAGAAGAGCATAAATACGACAGATATAAGATGACTTTGAAATTGGATGAAGCCATGCTCGATTTGTTTTACGAGTACCAAAGCGATCTGCAGAACATCGTCATCACCGAAGATAGAGAATTCGACAAGGACGATTTGTCATTGTTCTATGGAAGTTACATATATCCAAAAATCTCACGCGAACTCGTGGAGAAATCGGGTGGTGAGAGCGAGTTCACCGATGTAAAAAAACTCAAAAGAGTAAAGATAAACATTTAACACGTTTTCGAAAAAGCAAAAAGGAGAAAACACGAGTGTCAACATGCAAATAACAGACTTGGAAATATAAACAATAGAGAGATTGAAATGTTAAAATTTAACTTTTTATATATATAAAGAGAAAAAAAACTTTTACTAAAAAAATTTTACATTAAAGAAAATTAAAAATTAAACAAACAACTTTTTTTTTTATATATATATAAAGAGCAAAAAAAAAAAAAAAAAAAAAAAAAACTTTTTTAAACAAATTATTAAAATACAAAATTTAAAATATACATTATTTGCAAGAATTCATAAAACAAAAAAAAAACTAAATAATCGATCATGACAGCACCACCTAAAAGATGCGAATTGAAATTGAAACGAGTCGAAACGAATAAGAAATTAGGTTTTAAAATCTATAGATTACAACTACACGATCCCATCAAATTGAATGAGATCGAGATGAAGGATTTAGAGCATAAATACGACAAATATAAGATGACTTTGAAATTGGATGAAGCCATGCTCGATTTGTTTTACGACTATCAAAGCGATCTGCAGAAAACCGTCATCGCTAAAGATAAAGAATTCGACAAGGACGATTTGACGTTCTATGGAAGTTACATATATCCAAAAATCTCACGCGAACTCGTGGAGAAATTGGGTGGTGAGAGCGAGTTCACCGATGTAAAAAAACTCAAAAGAGTAAAGATAAACATTCAACACGTTTTCGAAAAAGGAGAATACACGAGTGTCAACATGCTAATAACGGACTTGGAAATATAAACAATAGAGAGATTGATTTTTTAGCGAAGAAGAAGGAAAAAAAAAAAAGTAATGAGATCATCTTTAGATCTCATTTTTTTTTTTTTTTTTGTTTTCCTTCTTCACGCTCATATAATATAATAACGTTTCCTTTTTTCTTAAATTTCAGCGTCGATTCTTCTTTTCTTTTTTTCTTTTTTTTGTGATATGATACGTTTTTATAACAACACATTTGTTTATCCGAATCATAATTATGAACGAATGTTGTGCATCTCTTGGTAACACTCGCATCATCACCATTCTCTTCAGAAGGTAGTGGTGACGGTGGGAAGCGTCTCATTCTTTTCAATTCCAACAGTCTATCCCACACTTTATCTATATCTTTCATCAGTTCTTTCCTTAGATATCCATCATTAGCGTCTAACCATTTTTCCACATCTTTTTTTGTTTTTTCGCACTCTGTCTCGCGATATTCGTCATTGTTGTCTAATTGTAGTAGGGGAAAAAATTGTTTCTCCACCTTTTCATCCAGGTGATAAAATTGTTTCTCCACCTTTTTACCCATTTTAAATATATTATTTTATACTTTCTATGATTTATATTTTATATAATTATATAATTTTATATTATAATAACATATTCAAAATTGGTATATTCTTAAACGGCGAATTCTCACCGAGCAACAAACCCTTGCCGAGTCGCTCAACGTTCTGTCCACTCTTCAGATAGAGACCATTTCCTCTCAGAGAGTTGCCACCTCTAACGGGTTCTAGATACAATCCTTTACCGCTGTCGTCTACGTGGACGCGACACACGGCTCCTCCCTTCTTCAAAAACAGTCCGCTGCCACCCATTAATTTCTCAACTGCTGAACTAGCGAGTCCCGTGAGAGCTCCCACGCCAAGAGCCTTTCCGAGAAAGGGTAGTGCCTTTGCGGCGAAGGGTAATGCTTTTGCGGCGATTCCTGCCAATAGCGGTAGGAAACCACCTTTCATTCTCAAATTGTATCTCAATTGAGCGGGACTCAATCTCACTGTCAACCCTCTTCCATCGCGAATCGCTTTCTCCATCCTTTCGGTTTGACTTCTGGACCAGGCGATCGAATCCTGACCGCCTCTCGTCAGATCTTCGTGAGTGAATTTGAATCTCACCACCTCGCCTCGAGTTGTTGTTAACGCTCTCTTAAGTTTCTTCCTCTGTCCTGCGGATATATTCACGTTTTTAATCACGTATTCTGTCATAATTCTGTTTTTTTAAAATATATTTACTTCAATTGTTTCTTGTTTAATGATAATTATTTATATTAAAATAATTTTGTAAAATTAATATTGCGTTTATTTTATTTTTGTTATCTATATATATACACAATATATTTTTTTTTTTGCTTTTATATTTCTCTTATGTGAAATCGTATCGTCACCCTCTCTCCGCGAAGATCTAACAGTTCACCATTTTGATCCGTCAACGTGGTTTTGAGACTATACAACGTGTCTAAAATCACTGGTAGATAAACTAAATTTCGAGGTCGCTCCACGATCTTATAACCCGGCGACACGTTTGGAAAGAAGGAATAGATCATCGGTTGAGCGCTACCATTCACGTAGCTTCCAGCAATCACGTCCACGTTCACCAGAATGCTATTGACTGCGAGAATGTCGACCGTATTTTCAGATGCCGCGTGGCCTCGATACATCTTTCGATCGAATCCCAACATCTTGCCTATAGAATCGTCCATGTTGAAATCCACTCGAAAATTATCTTCCAAATCCAACATCGTCTGTAAGGTATTAGGATTGGGAGCAAGTCTGATCTTGTTGCTTCCCTTTCCATCCGTCTTCATTTGCGTCTGAATGTAATTGATCAAATCGTCTATGTCGTAACTCCCTTTGGGAATTCGAATCTCCAACCAATCCACTCCGTCAGAATACTTGAACGAGTTATTTTTTTCGGTGACGTTGGGAAAGGAATAATAAGTCTCCAGATTCACCAACGCCATCTCGTATCTTTTCTCTCTATTCAATTCGATGGAAGGTTTGAATTTCGTAGCGAATCGAGTCGAATCGCCACTCACCACGATTTGAATGGATTGTTTTGCAGCCTTATTCTCGGCTATCCGTTCTAACAATTCTCCATGTTCGAACATTATATTTAATTTTATTTTTTTTATTCAAAACTAATTATTTGAAGATTTATTATTTTCTAAATTTTATTTTCACGCTCTATCTTATTATCATCAGAAACATAAAACTTGTCGAATCTGCACCAATGTTTTCCGCGATTAAATTCGCTTGTCAAATCGATCACGACGAAATTGTAAAGTCCACCATCCCAAACCCTCTTGCAGAATCTCCTGAATTCCACCGCGCTCATGTCGTTTGCGACGTGATTGCCGTAGATGTGATTGAGATTCTTGAGATCTTGGCAAAAGAGACATAGAAAATTGGCGTTCTCCCTTATCTTCTGCCTGGGCAATCGAAAATAATTCTGCGACAGGTAGAAACAGTCCACGTTGCTGTGTCGACCCCTAACGTAATACGATTGGCATTGGTTCTGTCTCTCCAAAAGCAGATCGTCGAAAATCATGAGATTCTTATCTTCCGATTTCAGTTCTCTAGGATCCGGAACGTAGCTAGCATTCTCATAAAATCGACACTCGACGTTCGAAGATGCATTTCCCTTCATCAGCTCCGTCGCCGCACTGTCCAAAATGGTCGAGAGTGGAGCTTCGCTCTTGTCAAATTCCTCCCTACTGTCAAAGATTCTGGCTATGACGTCCTTGGGCAATCTATGATCCATGCACTCTCGAAGCAATCTGTATTCGGGTTGAAACAAGCTCTTGCCAAACACGAACAATCTGTCGTAATCCAACCAGTCGGGTCGGGACAACAGATTCATCAACAGATTGGTCTTTCCACAATTCGATTTTCCCACTATCAAGCCTCTTATGCTTTTGGGAAAGAACTCGTTATTCGACCTCTTGGTCGCGGCGTCGTTCCAAGTCATATCTTTAATGTTCATCTTTTGTTTTATTTTTTTTTTTTTTTGTTATTTTAGATTCTTTTCAAACACAAATTTTATATGTTTTTTCAAACTTAGTTGTTTAATATTATTATTTATTTATATCACACCGTTGTGAGTTCTCTTCAATCCGGATCCACTCGTCATTTTGGCTAAATCTTGTATGGGTACCATAGCATCCTTAAAATCTTTCCAACTTTTTGGCGTTCGCTCTAACGCAGCTCGCTTCGCCAGCGGACTTATCAACTTGTCGATCAACGTGTCGGCTGCCCTCTTGCCAGCCACAGAAGCTATCCTACCACTGGCTTTGGAAGCAGCTTTCTTACCAGCATCCAAAGTCGTCTTCTTACCGACCTCAAACGCGGTCGATGCGAGTTTTCTACCCGCATCGCTCGTGAACGCTCGCATTATAGAATCGACGATGCCAGAACCGCCTTGAACGTAAGTTCTTACGTATCCCCTGTTCTTTATCACCAACATATTTTATTTTTATAATATATTTTGTTTTTTTCATTGGTAAATCGTTTTTGCCGTTTAAATATTTTTATTATTGTAGTGTAAAAATTTACTGTTTTATTTTTGTTTGTTTGTTTGTTTCTCTCTACTTATTATATACACATCAATCCTTCAATTCGTTCATCAGCCTTTTATAGTGGTTTTTATTCAAAACCTTCTGTCTTAACAATTCCTCAGATATAGTAACTATCTGATTATCTAATCCTGTGTTACCAGCCCGTCTGCTCGCCATCAACAAACTCAATCTCTGAGACAGAGCGTCAGAATCGCTCGGAAGAAAAGTGGTTTTCACCCCTTTGCCAGTCACCGATTCGACAAACATCTTGTTCATATCCCATATGGGTTTCACCACTTTCGTCCACTTGTAACCTCTGTTGGCTTTGGGTCTCGTCTCTCTGGCATCGTTATTTCTCTTCATGGCGTGGGTCTGAACCAGAATGTGGCTGTAATTGTCAAAATCCTGATCCGTGTAATCGCTAGGCATGTCGTAAAGGAGCAATCGGCGCAGCCCATCAGTCAATTCGTATCTGTTCGAACCCACGATCAATTCATCATCGCCAATATCTACTTCTGTGTCTCCTACAAAAATTCTTCCCTCCGAATCCTTATGAAATCCATACAACAGATCTCTCTTACCACCATCATCATCAGACGATGCGATGCTATCAGTGGTGATAGTCGAAGCTGTATCATCAGACTCGCTCTCCGTTTGAATTCCCGTGGGAACGTAATCCGGTGTAGATTGAACGGAATGCCGATTTCCAAAACTAAGAGGCAACGAACCCATTCTCAAAGAACTCTCTTTTATGGGTCTCAATTCTTCGACTATCTCCTTCCTGCTTCGCTCTTGACCCTCCGTCACGGGTTTAAATATTTTTGTGGCTTCGCGTTTGAGTTCCATTTCACCAGACATGTTAACCTCCAGAATAATTTTTCAGGGAACCTGAGGGTGATTTTCAGGGAAATGGGATGGATTTCAGGGAAAAGTTCGCGCGAGGGCAAAATAAAAGAAAAAACTTTTCAGCTCACAGACCACTATTAACACCAGGTTATACCCAGAACTAGTTGTCAACTATGCTGATGCACTTATGCTATGTTAAAAAATCATAAAAATAACTGTTGATTTGACCACCCCCCAGGGGATCCTCTTCTTCATGAGCCCCCCCCCCCCCTTCCCCACCACCCCCTTCCCACACTGTCCCACAGAGCACATCCACCTGTGGTTTGCTCTTATCAAAGTCTACTTAGCTAATAATTTCCCAAATCTGGAAATGTTAACAGGAAAAGATGTCCTGATATTCAGTTACTTCAAGAACATTAGTACTCAGAAAGTATCTTTTGCAAACTTCATGCATGTGGGACGCTTGTGCCCTACACAAAACTTTTCTTTTCATCATTGAAGCATTTTTGTTTAATTCCATTCGAAATTTTCTGGTCACAGATGGCCAACAGTTAACAGTTCTGTAGTCAGCACAACAGAATAAATGTGGTGTTAGAAAAAAAGTCCATTGTGTTTAAATATGCTGTCATAATTTTTCGGCATCCTAAGCAACTTTAACCTACTTTTAAGCTGTGCTAAATAGTTGTTGTTTATGTTTTAATTTTGGAAAAGGGATGAGAATTAAAGCTATTCTATGAAGGAATAAATAAATATATATTATTTAATTCCTTTTCATATATTTTAATTTCCAAAAACTGCATTTAAATGAAGGTGGAGTTTTCAATTTTTTGAAAGTAAGTCACCTATTTTCACTTCGACACTTGCAGATTTATCACGAATCTCCGAAGAAAACCCCCAGAAATAAACATGAACACAGTTGAAATAAAGATCATAAAATAGCCTTTTCTTAAATAAATTTAATTTAAATCCATATTTTACTGCTTAGTGAGTTTTTACCAGAGTTTGAAATGCATGTGATTTGACTCTGAACGTTTTTCATAAGTTACAATGGGAACGAAATATTTGACTGTTGTTTTCCGGGATTTTTGGTCCAAAACTAATTCCCGTTCGGGAGGCCGGGAACTACACTGAAATTTCGGGATTTTCCCGGGCATTCCAGGAGAGTTAACATGTCTGCATCTCACCAAGACGTCTGCTTCTGTCAGCCGACTGAATGCCCTTCTTAGCACGTTCATACTCCCCTAAAATTCGATCTCGGTGTCTAGAATCCATCTGTAAAAACATTTTTCGTTTTTAATTGTTTTATTATTTTCAAAATTGAATGTTTAATTATATTTTTATGTTTTTAAATAATAAAAATCTTTCCGTCTTTAATATAATAAACTAAAAATATTCACAACTCAACTCAGCGTTGATTGAATTGGAGAAGTTTAAAAATACGTTTAAGCAGTACATGACAAACCGGTTTCTGATTTAACGCATTTTGATAGTAATTTACGTTTTGTCAAAAGAATTTCATTCACATATCAAAGAACCATTCACTCAGTGTCGAATTAAGAGAGAATCCCTTTGATGATGGTTAAAACATTTCAACACACAAAAGAAAACTGTTTTTTTTTTCTAATTTTAACGTAAAGGAACTTATTCATTCATTTTCAAATTTCTCTGATCACTATCATGAATATATTAAAAAATTTTACCACTCAAAACCTAATTGAGCGGAAAATGCATTTAAACATTCCGTTAAGTGTTTATTAAGATTACTTCACAAGAATTCTGATTCTTTTCTCTAAACTCAATCTCCTTTCGTCACATCGAAACAAGACACGAATGTTTATTTTTACAGATCATATTTTATAACTGACTCTTTTTGAACGAACGCTTAAAGTCAATTTCTCTTCTTTACATCAAGACAAAACACGAATGTCTATTTTACAGATCATATTTATAATCGACACTTTTGAACGATATCCCTAAACTCAATTTCTCTTCGTCACATCGAACCAAGACACGAATCTCTATTTTTTACAGATCATATTTTATAATTGACTCTTTTGAACGAAAACCTCATTCAGTCATAACGATAATATGTGTTAGTTTTTACTTCACGAAAACGTGACAGCGAGTTTGCGGATTTCTAACACCCTGACAACACTCTTCATTCAAAACATTTCCATTAAGTGCTTATTAAGATCACCTCGCAATAACGTGCGTTAGTCTTACTTCGAGAAACGCGACAGTGGGTTTGCGAATTCTAACACAACCTCTTTACACGAGTCGATTTCCAACCTAAAATCCACGAGTGGATCTCCGTGTACGCCTCCATAGGGTTTCAGTATTAAAATCGTGTACGGACGCGGATTATTTAGAATCGGTAAGACGATGATTTTAGAAACGACAAAACGTTTTTTGCTCACAATTTAACACTGAATCCTATGGGGGAAACTCATTTGCCTATTTCAATCAAAACGGTACATGTACGCATGCGTAAAACTACAGGCGTCTAGGATACAATTCAGTGTTAAATTGCGAGCAAAAAACGTTTTATCGTTTCTAAAAACGTTCAAATCGTGTACCTGTACACGATTTTAACACTAAATCCTATGGAGGTGTACACGAATGTATGTGTACACGTACATGTACCGTACATGTACGTTTGCACCCGCAATTATTACCTACTGAAGCCTGTCAGTCTAGTAGCTAGCTCGTCCAGGTCTATCCGGACCACGAGCGAGAGAGGCCCCCTCTCTCTTACAACTACATTTGAGCCGCAATGTTGTTGTATGTTTGTTTGTTAGTCGGAACATACATCCAATCTTCCTGTTCGGGACGTTCCGTCACATACACAGTCCGAACTGGCTGTGTTATGGGCTTCCTCATCCTCATGTCAACACACACCACCGCACCTTGGCTTGTGACCACAGAGTTTCAGGGGATGTTCGCATATTATATAAATGCAGGAATGAACGTTCCTAGAGCTCCTGCTTTGCCGACCAGGGAATATTGTCGACCAGGTTACTTCATCTGTTAGCCAAGGATATGAGGTCTTTCCTGATGGGACGTTCGCATATTATATAAATACAGGAATGAACGTCCCTGGAGCTGTCAGTGGATATTATGTAAGTCACGGCTCCACAGGCCTCATTCAGGAATAGGAATGCGGTGTTTTTCTTTGATGTCTTCAAAAAGTGTGCTTCCGTCGTCACAGTCAAATGAAGAGCTAGCAGATAAGTGCTCATGATATTACGTCAATTGCCTAAGAGGTCCCAAGTAGGATCGACGGCTTTGGCATCCGCTAGCTCGCCCGGTGTAGTGTCCATTCATCGAATGGCTCGATAACCGGGTTCGTCCGTTGCGGTCCAGGAAGGAGATTTGGGTGATGCGAGCACTATTAAATATACTACGTGCACACCTAGTGACGATGGATACGAGGAGGGTACGGAGGAAGCCTTTAAGTCCGGTTCCTAGCTCGTCCAGTTCCACCCGGGCTGCGAGTGAGAGAGGTCCCTCTCTCGTACAACAACATCTGAGAACAGATGTTGTGGTACAAATGTTTCTCATTCGGAGCATACGTCCACCACTCGGGACGCTCCGTTATATAGACAGTCCGGAGAGACTGCTCTAATGGCTTCCTCATCCTCACGGCAGCGCACACGACCGCACCTTGACTATGTGACCACTGTTATCTAGCCAGTCTTGCCGACCAAGGATTTCACGGCGACCAGGTCACGCCATCCGGTAGTCAGGAATACGAGGCCTATAGACTCCGGACGTTCGCATAAGAAAGTTAACGTCCAGGGAGCTTTCAGCAGTTAAGTAACGTAAGACCGCTGCTCCACAGGTCTCCGTAACGGACGTGCTATTACAAATAGCTCAAATTATCGCAGCATCCCAGCAGATGACAGAATCTCTGTCGCATCAGGATTTATCCGACGATGCTGGGTCAGTACGCTCTGCTGAAGCATCAGGTACGGACGACCGAGAATTTCAAGTGGTCCGACAGGATGGCAAAGGGATACCGAGGAGTTGGTTTTTTCCCTTTTGGAACAACATAAAGTTGCTGTAGATATCTGGCATTATCTTTCAGAAGTTGTTCTGTCGGACCAAAAGGCTGCGATGCCGGATAAGAAACTGTTAGCGTCACTGGACACGGAATAATTTTATTGGTTTAGCGACATCGTCCCTGAGTTTCCGACACAGTCCAATAATATCACAAGAACATTTGAACTATTGTAGGACGCTATCTATAAGCTTGCTACCAAAATGAGCAAGTCAGGTTTCTTATCGGCGAGTGCTCTACATCTGCCTTTCATTAATTCAAGGAATAATTTCGAAACGGCAGGACAGGGCATACCGAGAGTTCCTCTGCGTCGAGACAATCAGGCCGAAGATCTAGAATGATCTATACCGTCGTTTATGTCAGTTTCCACTGCGATGTTGGAAATGACAATAATGTCTAACAGAGTTATCTTAGACGCGTTATCGTACGCAGATCACCTTACTAAAGCGTTTTCATTACGCCTTGAAGGGAAAGAATTCCAGGATGTACTATCTTCTTTAAGAGTTCTTTCAAGGGCAATAGCTTATTCCACGTATAACTCCGCCCTTTCAGTGGCAAACCTGGAATTGGTTAGACGTGACGCGGCCCTAGCTACATCCACGCGCGTGGATGGTAAGGTGAAAAACTCTCTCAGAGTCGCTTCGGTCTCCGGAGAGCTTCTCTTCGACGGCAAGCTTTCAGCAATCTATGATCAGATAACTAAGAAAGCTTCGGATTCTCTGCTAGTCAAAACTGCTTCTAAAAAGTCGGATACAGCAGAAAAGAGTAAGACAGGCACTTCTCGGACAAGTACGCCCAAGAGAAGTTCCTATAGAGGTTCCTATGCATCCTCTTATTCTAGAGACCGTCAAGGCAGCGACTCATGTGGGGGACGTTATTCTGGCTGAGATTACTGGTCAGACGTCCCGAGGTTGACGGGGCGAGGTACGGGTCGTGGAGGACGTAGTTTCTCCTTCTGCAAGCCTCGCAGGTCCAGGAGGTGATGGTATGAACCTCTATCGTGTTCTGGTAGGCGGAAGAGTTTTATAAACAATTGGGTGTCAATTACGGACAACCCCTGGGTTCGAGAGGTAATTTTGGAAGGACTAAGAATATCCTTCAAACGAAAGCCTCCATTAACTCGAAGTCCAAAATGGACTCAGCTTCCGTCAAATCTGCAGAAAAGAGACGCTCTTCTATCAGAAGTACAGTCTGTTCTGGAGAAGAATGCGGTAGAGGTCGTAGAAGACCAGGAATCACCGGGTTTCTACAGCCATCTGTTTCTGGTTCAGAAACCAGACGGCTCGTTCCGTCCAGTCATAGACCTGAGCTGGATAAACAAGCTGATCGTCGCTCCGAAGTTCTATATGGAGACAATTCGATCAGTCAGAGCGAGTATTCGGGTGAACGACTATGCTACAAGCATAGATCTCAAGGATGCGTACTTTCACGTCATGGTACATCCGACATTCAGAAAGTATCTACGCTTCGCAGTCCTAGGAGTTGTATATCAGTTCCGAGCAATATGCTTCGGTTTGAACCTAGCGCCCTGGGCTTTCACTCGAATAATGAACTTGGTAATGATACATTTCCGAGCTCATTCGTCTGCGGTAACGTCGGCCTACCTGGACGACAGTCTTCAGAGGTACGGCAACGAGATAACGCTTCAGAACGATGTGCAGAATCTGCTTCTATTACTCCGACGTCTCGGTTTTATAATAAATGAGGAGAAGTCAGATCGGGGCCGTTCAAGTCATTCACCCACTTGGGAATGAGCATTGAGACACACAACAATCTCGTTCATCTGCCGCTAACCAGAGCGAATTAATCAGTTGTTACGCTCACTATTGTCTTCACTCAGACAAAGTTACAGCGAGAGAATTCATCAGACTGATAGGGTTGTGTGGAGCTGC